>CM055116.1:224642959-225842959 GCA_029206835.1 Rana muscosa
ATATATATACACTGCACACTGTCACTATATATACTGCACACTGTCACCATATATACACTGCACACTGTCACCATATATACACTGCACACTGTCACTATATATACTGCACACTGTCACCATATATACACTGCACACTATCACCATATATATACACTGCACACTGTCACCATATATACTGCACACTGTCACCATATACACTGCACACTGTCACCATATATACACTGCACACTGTCACCATATATACACTGCACACTGTCACTATATATACTGCACACTGTCACCATATATATACACTGCACACTGTCACCATATATATACACTGCACACTGTCACCATATATATACACTGCACACTGTCACCATATACACTGCACACTGTCACCATATATACTGCACACTGTCACCATATACACTGCACACTGTCACCATATATACACTGCACACTGTCACCATATATATATATATATATATATATATATATATATATACACTGCACACTGTCACTATATACACTGCGCACTGTCACCATATATACACTGCACACTGTCACCATATATATACACTGCACACTGTCACCATATACACTGCACACTGTCACCATATACACTGCACACTGTCACCATATATATATATATATATATATATATACACTGCACACTGTCACTATATACACTGCACACTGTCACCATATATACACTGCACACTGTCACCATATATATACACTGCACACTGTCACCATATACACTGCACACTGTCACCATATACACTGCACACTGTCACCATATATACTGCACACTGTCACCATATACACTGCACACTGTCACCATATACACTGCACACTGTCACCATATATACACTGCACACTGTCACCAGTGCAAACAGACATGCATGCAAACATGCAAACAGACAGGTACGTTTATTTTATTGTAGAAGAGACATTGCATGCATGTACTGTATCTTCTGCAATAAACAGCCTGCATGTTTGCAACTTCATTTTATTGTAACTTTAGTTCAGCTTTAAAGCGGAGTTCCCCCCAAAAATGAAACTTCCACTTTTCCAGTTCCTCCCCCCCTCCGGTGTCACATTTGGCACCTATCAGGGGGAGGGGGGGAGCAGATACCTGTCTAATACAGGTCTTTGCTCCCACTTCCGGACATAGATCGCAGCAGAATCTGCGGTGATCTACACCATGTCCCGCCCCTCCTCCACCCCCCCCCCCGCCGCTGTCTTCTGGGAGACACACAGGTCCCAGAAGACAGCAGGGACCAGTGAGAACGCACAGCGCGACTCTCGCATGCGCAGTAGGGAACCAGGAAGTGAAGCAGCAAGGCTTCACTTCCTGATTCCCTTACTGAAGATGCTGGCGCCTGTACCCGGGAGCCGACGGATGGGTCGGCTTTAGGTGAGGACATCGCGGGCGCCCTGGACAGGTAAGTGTCCTTATTTTAAAAGTCAGCAGCTGCAGTATTTGTAGCTGCTGACTTAATTTTTTATTTCTTTTTTCAGCAGAACTCTGCTTTAAAGGGGAGTTCCAGACTTTTTTTATGTTTCCTAAAAGTCAGCAGCTACAAAAAGTGTAGCTGCTTGCTTTTAATAAACATACACTTACCTGTTCCACTGTCCAGCGACGCGACGCCTGGAGCTTCGCTCATCTCCCCCCCTTCTCTGCCGGCGCTTCCATTCATAGTGTGGGCACCCAGCCGTGACAGCTTTCGGCTTCACGGCCGGGCACTCACTGCGCATGCGCGAACGGCGCAGCGCTCTCTGAGTGGACAGGCGATCGCCTGGGACCTGTCATGTCCCAGGTGATCGCCTACAGGGAGGGGCCGCCAAAAGACGATATTACATGTCGCCTAGGCGGCCCCAGGGCCGAAAGAGGATGTGGGACAGGAAGTCCCACTCCTACTGAAGCCCCCACTCCCCCCCCAAAAAATGACATGCCAAATGTGGCATGTAAGGGGGCGAGGTGTGGATTTAGCAGAAGTTCCAAATTTGTGTGGAACTCCGCTTTAAGGACCTTCAAAATGTTACACTTGTTGCAGATACTTTTATTTTGTAAATAATCCCTTTTTATGTCTAAATTTACTAAAATGTATCCAACTTGTTTGTATTTTTTATTTGCTGTTATGGTAAATATTGGTGTAAAATCAGATCCTCTTCTCAGTTGTAAACTTCCCTTTAGACCAGGGGTGCCCAACCTTTTGAAGAGCGAGGGTCACTTAAGCAACTTGGTAACCATTCGAGGGCCACAATGATCGGAGCGGGCAGATGACAGGTCACGGCTACTCTATAGGCCCTCCAATCCGCCCAGATGAAAGGGGACGAATTCCCTTTTGTTTTTCGGATTGGAGGTAGGCGGGCGTAAACAAACATCTATCGCTCTATAGAGGTGAATTGAGGGTCCCATTTGGTCAGGCTGATCGAGTGAAAAGGGCCCAAGACTGCTTTCACACTGATGTGCTGCGGTTTACCCACACCGCGGGTGCAGCATAGTGCACCTGTGTCTATCCTGTGGGTTAGCTGAACTTTGCCTTAGACTCCACCTGTGACAAAAGCCGGCGCTGTAGAGGAAGCATCGGTCTATGGGGCTCTGCCGCTTTCTTCCTCTACCACTAGCTTCATTCACAACACTGATGCTGTGGTATGGCGGGTCGGCAACCTGCGATCTGGGCTTGCCAACCCATCATTCCAGAGCAGGATGTCACGGGCCACTTTAGAGGGCTCCGCAGGCCACATGTGGCCCCCGGGCCACTGGTTGGCCACCCCTGCTTTAGACTTTAGAGGGAGATGGGGTGTGCATGTATGATTGGACTGGACTCTCCTAATGTTGGAGGGCACTTCATAGGCAAATCATCCTAGCAGGTATATTACAATACAGAATAATAGTAGAAGGGGAATTGCAATAGGTTTCTAAGCTGCCCAGGTAAAGTGTATATAAAACTCAACCTTTTTAATTTATTTTTTTCTTGAGCAGTCGGGAGATAGAAACTCTGTCAGGTTTTTACTGCTAATAAATTGTGTCAGTGAAACTCAATGCCACCTAGATGGTGCCACATCCCCAAATAACGGATTAACGGAATAACAGAGTAAATTGAATTATGGATGGGACTTTATAAGCACCATGAGTCACAATTATGTTACAATGCAAAAAAAAGTTTATTGTACAATGGTATAAAAGCTAGACACATTTTAAAACTCATACAAACGTTTTATATCTGTGCCTGGAAATTCATGTAACAAAGTATTATAGGAAACAATACTTTGTTACAGGAATTTCCATGCACAGATATAAAACTTTTGTATGAGTTTTAACATAGGGGGTTATTTACGAAAGGCAATTCCACTTTGCACTACAAGTGCAAAGTGCAGTTGAAATTGCACTGAAAGTGCACTTGGAAGTGCAGTCGCTGTAAATCTGAGGGATAGATCTGAAATAAGGGGAAGCTCTGCTGATTTTATTATCCAATCATGTGCAAGCTAAAATGCTGTTTTTTATTTTCCTTGCATGTCCCCCTCGGATCTACCAGTGCACTTTCAGTGCAATTTCAAGTGCACTTTGCACTTGTAGTTTGCACTTGTAGTGCAAAATGGATTTGCCTTTAGTAAATAACCCCCATTGTGTCCATAGTGTCTAGATTTTATACCATCGTCCAATAAACTTTTTTGCATTTTAACATAATTCTGTCTCATGGTGCCTATTTAAGTCCCATCCATAGTACAATTTTCTAGGTTTTCACTGCTGTCTGTAACCCTATTAGCCTTGGTTCACACCTGAGCGTTTTGAAGCACTTTTCTAGAAGGGCTTCAATGCTGGACATGAGAGTTTTCTCTCACTTTCTCTATTTGTCTTTGGTGATCATTGTCACTGGCACTGAAAGTAAAGAAAAAAATCCCAAATTTGCCACTAAAGACACAGAACAGCAATAAAGGGAGAATCTTCTAATGGGAACACTTGTTCCATTTATAAGGGCATTTGCTCTGATTAATGTTTGGGTCTCCAGGGCAGGAAGTGAAAGGAAATGTCCCCAATAGAACACAGATGGCTAAAATAAAAAAAATAAAAATGCCAGTTTTAACCATTTTATACTCTATCCAAAATGAGAAGAACGTTTTGGCTTTAGCTATACTTAAAGTGTTACTAAACCCCCAACAGTAAAGTCAGTGTGTATATGCAGTAAAGCGTGCTTGTTATACTCACTGTGGAACCTAAGGTCTTAATTCTGCATGTAAAAAGGCTGTTTGATCCTGTCTTCTCTGATCCTCCCTTCTTTCACAGTCCCCAATCCATCTCCTGATAGAACAGAGCCTTGGGGGCACTCTGCACATGCTCAGTTTGGCGTGTATTGCTATAGAGTTTTATTTTTCTTGGGAGGGTACATGTGATCGGAACAGGGCCAATCAGCACTGTCCAGACAGAGGATCAGGGGTCCTGCAGCCTCTTGGAGAGTCAGAGCAGAATGAAAACGCTTTAATTAGTGCTCTCCCAGACACTGGTAGAAGTCACAAGACTGATATATACTGCTGATGAGAAAAGGTATTTAGCAGTTTATATTTACTAAAATAATTGCATTTCTGTGCACTGTGAGAGAGCAGATATAGTGAATGCAGGGTCCTGGGTTTAGTAACACTTTAATAATTCCCATGACAGCCAGCGAGCATCTATGAAGTTGCAGGTTTTTCCTCTTCTTGGTGATGGATCCTGTAATGGATTAGAACAGGGGTCTCCAAACTTTCTATGCAAAGGACCAGTCTACTGTCCTTAAGGCGTTGGGGGGAGGGGGGGTGTACCAGTGGGAGCAGAAAATACCCCGGCATCAGTGGGCATAAACGGTGCCCTATCATTGCTTTTAATGGGGGAAGGAGCCATTTTTGGTATCAATGGGATAAATAGTGCCCTTGATGGTGTCAGTGCAAGCAATGGTGTCCTGTCATTGGTTCTAGTTGGTGGAATAGTGGGTCAGATAAAGGCAAGCAAAGGGCCACATTTAGCCCCCGGGCCACATTTGGAGACCACTGGATTAGGATAATAATGTGAATTTTATAATAGATTTAGTCATGATAATTACCAAATTCTCTTTACTATTTCTTTTTCCTATTTCATCTCTTGTAAATGCCACCTAGGTAGAAATCAGATGGAATTACTGATTTTTGGAAGAGATCTGAACAAATCCCTTACTGCAGGAAGTTGGCATGCGTTTTAGTACCTTCTCAAACTCCTCGGAATCTCATTCCTAAAGTTATGTTACGGCCAACCATCTCTCACCTGTTAGTGCCTGGTAGCTGGATGTTGGGTATAATGGGTGGGCTTAGTAATTATTAGGCATATTATGTGTATGGAAATAGATTTAGCAGACATTGGGGGTTATTTACTAAAGGCAACTCCACTTTGCACTACAAGTGCAAACTACAAGTGCAAAGTGTACTTGGAAGTGCAGTCGCTGTAGATCCGAGGGGGACATGCAAGGAAAATAAAAACAACAATTTTATCTTGCACATGATTGGATGATAAAATCAGCAGAGCTTCCCCTCATATCAGATCTTCCCCTCAGATTTACAGCGACTTTCAGTGCAATTTCAAGTGCACTTTGCACTTGTAGTTTGCACTTGTAGTGCAAAGTGGATTTGCCTTTCGGAAATACCCCCATTGTCTACTAAGGAGCCCTAAAGTTCCACTAGATAGAGGTTGCTAGGGTTCCTTGAGCTGCTGGAAATGGTGGCTCTCTCACCTGACAGTGCTGGAATAGTTGCAATGCCAATATCACATGATAGTACCAGCAGCATAGGACCAATATAGCCTGTCCTCTCTCACTTGGGTAAGTCATCACTGACACTAATGATCTTTTTAGCAGTCTGAAAGGTGACATTCTTCCTACTGGTCACCAAAGTAAGGTTGCCCTTCCTCACTAATCACCTCCTTTTATTTACCAACAATGTAAGAGGTACTTCTCCACGAACTACCATTGTAAAGAGACAATACAGTATGTAACTGTCTATAACAGTGGTTCTCAACCTCTCTAGTGCCGTGACCCATTGATAAAATTTCCCAGTAAAATTATTTTAGTAGTGTGTGTTGTCAGCACCTAAGCCAAGACAAGTAATTTGCGCCCCTAACCCGCGGACATTTAGCGCTCCCTGAATCCCTTCCACTCATACAGTATTAAACCCCTTATGGTACATTTTAGGATGTACCACTCTTTCTCTGTGTTCTCTTTTCTTTCCCTTTTATCTCTCTCTATCCCATAAATTCTTGTTTTTTTCCCCCATCTCTCTCTCTAGCCATCTTTCTTGTTCTTTCTCTTATTCTTTCTCTCCCCTTTTCTTTGTTCCTCCCCCTCTTCTCCTCTCCCTTCCATATATTCTGTATTTTTATTCCTTCTTTTACTCCTTGGTGGGGGAAATGGGACGAGTGGCAGTGCTGGGGGGAGTTCTGATCAGCCAACTTAGGTGCTCTTGATCAAGGTCATCTGCTGATCTGAAAACTGTAGTGGGGACTTTTATTGGCAACTCTAATCACAGGTGGTGTTACTCATTGTGTCTCCGGCTTTACTGTGTCTCTGGCTTCACTATGTCTCTGGCTCTGTGGTGTCTTGCAGCAGTGACACCTATGTCAAAATCAGGAGATCGGGTCTCCTCCAGCCCCTCCCACTTCACATTCCTCATCAGTCAGCTGACCTCTACTCTCTTCCCCCCAGCCATGCCGTGAACGGAATGGGCAGCTGTTTAGGGGCTGAGTGGGCGACCACGGGCTCCAGGAACAGCCCTGCTGGGTGGCTGCAAAAAGGCTGGAAGAGCGGTGCGGGCTTCAGGAACAGCCCAGGATTCGGTGACCCCTGGCAAATCGTCATTCGACCCCCGAGGGGTTCCCGACCCCCAGGTTGAGAACCACTGGTCTATAAGGAGAGTGGAGGGACAGAGGGCAGAGGAGAAGAGATTAATACCTGCTTATCAGAAATTAGAAAATAATAATTGAATGGGTTTCCCCCCCCCCATGTCTTGTCATTGTGACACCCAGGTATATAGGGTGGCATTTGAACAGAAAGTTTGAAAGAAAGTATGTCCATTGAGGGACACAAACTGTAAAAAAAAAAAAAAACCTGGCAGAGATTCTAACTCCTCCCCTTTTACAAAAAAAAAGGCATCTTTAAACGCTCTTTGCATTTTTGGAGAGATTTACCCTCATGTCCTATTTCAGTGACAAGGAAAAATAAATGAAAGGGTAAATCTTTCCAATAGGAACACACTGGGGAGTGCAAAATCTGGTGCAACTCTGCATAGAAACCAATCAGCTTCCAGGTTTTTGGTCCAAGCTGAAACTAGAATCTGATTGGCTACCATGCATGGTCATGGCTGCACCAAATTTAGCATTCTCGAGTTTTAGTAAATCAACCCCAATGTGTCCATTTTTCAGTGTCTTCACTCATGATTCACACAACTTTCACCCACAGTCTACATGGTTTTCGAACTCAGTCCCATATGAAAATTGTGTTAATCTTGGGTGAAAGTTGTATGAATTGGGAAAGGGTGAATTGATAAATAGACCCCCGAGAGCAATTTAAATCTAATACAGGTTCTAACCCTTCCCTATTCTCCCCTAAACTATAAACTATTGTAGCTCAAGTTGCATTTTAAAGTGAATCTGCTATTCAGTTATAAAGTTGTGAAGGCGAGGGAATAAAAGAGAAGCATTGCCCATTACTGGTCTCAATAATATAAGCTTTATTGGATGTTTGAATTGCGTGACTTGCGTGTATTGAACCAAAAGGTCAGGAAAAAAGAATTCAAGGAGAACTCAAGTTAGGATGACGGCTACTGAGAAAACACGTAATATCTGGTTGTGTACACTTGACATTTTTTCCTTATGTAATTGTGAGCTGAAAAAGAGCATATTGCAGTTCTGGATGGGATTGCATTGTGTGCAGTGGCTAATTTGTATCTCCAGCCTCGTACACACGATCGTATTTTCTGCAGACAAAGTCTCAGACTTTTGTCCGAAGGGCGTTGGCCAAAAACTTGTCTTGCATACAAACGGCACACAATTGTCGGCCAACAAACACGAACGTAGTTACGTACTACATGTTTTTTCAGCTCTTTAGCACCACCCTTTGGGCACCTTCTGCTAATGTTGTGTTTGGTGAGCATTGCTTCCAAGCATGCGTGTTTGGACTTTGGACTTTTGTCCGACGGACTTGTGTACACGTGCTCGGAAAATCCGACAACAGACCGTTGTTCACGGAAAATTTTAAAGCCTGCCATCCAACATTTGTCCGCGGAAAATCCGACAACAATTGTCCGATGGAGTGTACAAACGCTTGGATTCCCCCCAATCTATCTGAAATGAAAAGAAAAAAATGTAGTATATAGCTTTTCATCTTTTTTGTGTATTTATTGCTCAATGTCATTTTTTGCCGAGAGCTGTCTTCTAAGCACATGTGTATATCTTTTCAATTGACAGAGCAACCGGTTACATCCGGTAGTGATGGGCTTTTTATTTTTACATGGAACATAAATATAAACCGCAGAGTTATTCTCTGCTCTGGCTCTTTTTATATATGTCTTGCTTAATAGGTGACACTTGATAAGCTAAAGAGGAGATTGTGTGATTGCCTTCTCATCACGGCTATGTGACAGTCACTTGTGCTTGTTAGGGATGTCCTGGCCTAACATCCAGTCCCGAGCATCACTTCAAAGCACTTTGTTGTGAAATTATGTCCTACGAATAATCCGGCGGGGGGGTTGTACATATCATATGCTGATATGAAAACATCCCCAAGTCCAATGTTCATTAAGGTGAAAAACGTTCTGTGCTGCAGCTCCCCCCAGACCCCCCTTTTTCTTACCTGAGCCTGATCCAGCGATGTGCACGAGTGCAGCGGCTCCAGCCGCTGTCTTCCTCCTCATTGGACAGATTGATAGCAGCAGGAGCCATTGGCTCCCGCTGCTGTAAATCAAATCCAGTGACAGGAGCGGGGGGGGGACAGAGTCCAACTGTCTGTGTCAATCAATGGACGCAGCAGGAGCGAGCCCACACAGGTGCCCCCAGGGAAAGTGGCTTTCCGTGAGGGCACCCAATAAAGAGGAGGAGCCTGGAGCGCAGGCTGTGCCCCCCAAATGTTTTGCATAGAGCAGGTAAGTACAAAATGTTTGTTATTTTTATTAAAAAATAAATAAAAACAAGGGTTTACAAACACTTTAAAGCGGAGTTCCGGCATAGAATCTTTTTTTTTTCTACTGTAGGCATCTCCTCACACTGCAGTAATAACACAATCAAACTATAATTATATTCGCAAGTGGATAGTAACCATATATATATTTTTTAAACGTATGCTTTAGATCAGTGGTCTCCAAACAGCGGCCCGAGGGCCGGATGTGGCCCTCTGCTCGTCTTTTTCCGGCCCTTGGGGCACTAGTCCTCCCACTGATATGAGACACTATTCTGCCACCTGACACCAACAATGGGGCACCATTTCTCCCACTGACGCCAAAAATGGGGCACTATTCCTCCCTATGATACCAAGGACTGGGCACTATTCCTCCCACTAATACCAAATGTGGCAATGCTTACTCCCACTGATGCCAGGAAAATTTTCACTCCCGCTGGCCATAGTACGGCCCTCCTAGAGTCTGAAGGACAATAAACCGGCCCTTTGTTTAGAATGTTTGGAGACCCCTGCTTTAGATGATCCTTTTCTGGCCGTTGCCATGATGAGTGTGGGCATATGAAGCCCAGTCGCAACCTCTTCATGGATGACCTATTGAAAGGTGCAAGCTGGGTAACCAGCATGCACCTCTCGATCTCGCGCATGCGCGATGCTCCGGCATCCGCAGCGCTGATTGTTTAGCAGGTTGCCATAAAAACGGCGGCGACGGAGGAAGGTCCCGTCCCGTTGTTGTGGCAACATAGATAACATTGTCTATCATAGGCGTGCGCACAGGGTGTGCCGGGGGTGCCTGGGCACACCCTAATCACCCAGTGTGCATTAGCATTATTGCTCTGTGTAGCAGCCGGGAGATGGAAAAGATCTCTCTTTTACCAGCTCTGCCATAATAGAAGAGCTTACGCACTTCTCTTTCACTGTGACGTTAGGGGGAGCAATGTGCCTGGGCCATATACATACACACGCATGTATGTTTGAGCTTTGGGGTGCACACCCTAATACAATAGGCTGCGCACACCTTTGTAATGTCTATACAGAGCTGGGATCCGCCTTAAATCACGTAATTTCCTGTTGGTAAATAACGTGATTTTTGCACACAGTCCTGCGCACTGACTCCTGGGAAATGATGACTTACATTTCCCAGGAGCCCAGGTGAGGGAGGAAGTGATGCGGAGTGTCGCTGAGCCGGAAGTGGCAGATTAGGAGCCACCACCTAGCAACAGGGCACTTCTGGTAAGTATAAAAAGAAATTTCACTCCAAATGTTTGTTATTATTAATCAAGGACTAGGAAAATGTTAAAATATTTTTCAGGGTGGAACTCCACTTTAAGGCTTGGTTTACATATATGGAGCCAGTTCACACATGTCCAGGGCCGGCCGCGGGCCATTTTTAAAAAGAGTCCTGTGTGTTTTTCAGTCCAGTTCAGGTACGATTTCAAGTAAAAGTTCACTCCTGAATCGCACAATGAATAAAACCGCACAGGACTCCTTTTAAAAACCACACTGAAACTGCGGCCGGACATATCTGAACCAAGCCTTAACCACTTGCCGACCAGCCGCCTTCATTATCCGGCGGCATGTCGGCTCCTTCGCGCGAATCGCCGTAACTGTGCATCGGCTCCTTTAAGAGTCATAGCAGGCACCCGCTGCACGGCGGAGAACCCGATGCGCATGGCCAGCGGCCTGCGATGTCTGCCGGCCACCCGTGATCACGGGCACGAGAGCCAGAATGGGGATTTGTGTGTGTAAACACACAAATCCTCGTTATGACAAGGGGAGGAGAAACAGATTGTCTGTTCCTAGTAATTAGGAACAGCGATTAATCTCCCACCCCCCCCCCCCAGTTAGAAACACACATGAGGTAAAACATTTAACCCCTTGATCGCCCCCTAGTGTTAACCCCTTCCCTGCCAGTGACATTTACACAGTAATCAGTTCATTTTTATAGCTCTGATCGCTGTATAAATGTCACTGGTCCCAAAAATATCTAAAAAGTGTCCGATCTGTCCACTGCAATGTCACAGTCCCGCTAAAAATCGCAGATCGGCGCCATTACTAGTAAAAAAAAAAAAACAATAATAAAAATGCCATAAATCTATCCCCTATTTTGTAGATGGCATAACTTTTGCGCAAACCAATCAATATACGCTTATTGCAATTTTGTTTTACCAAAAATATGTAGAAAAGTATATATTGGCCTAAACTGATGAATACATTTGTTTTTGTTTTTTTGTTTTTTGGGGGGATATTTGTTATAGCAAAAAGTAAAAAATATTTTATTTTATTTTCAAAATTGTCGCTCTTTTTTTGTTTATAGCGCAAAAAATAAAAACCGTAGAGGTGATCAAATACCACCAAAAGAAAGCTCTATTTGTGGGAAAAAAAGGACATCAATTTTGTTTGGATACAGCATCGCACGACCGCGCAATTGTCAGTTAAAGCGATGCAGTGCCATATCGCAAAAAATGGCCTGGTCATTAAGGGGGAAAAGTGGCTAAGGATGCATTTTTTATTTACCTTCCATGAAATTCTACCTTTCAAACTTTTTAACATGTCAGCTTCATGGACAACATGTTTACTTCCTGCCTAATATGTCCTGCAAACTTTCAGATGCCATGTAATAAGATAATCAATATTTTTACTTAAAGTGTTTGTAAACCTTTGTTTTTTTTGTTTTGTTTTTTATATTTTATCCAGAGATATTTTTTTTCATACAGATCTTTCTGTTTTTTTTGTTTTTTTGATGAACCCTATATTGTAAATTTTAGAGAATGACCTAACTTAACCTAGTAACTTTCCTCCCTGAGGCATCCAAAACAACGCCCTTCTCATTCCATTTACCAAGTTACAAGTCGCTTATTTCATAGCATTGTTAGCTGCTAGAGGTTGCCGAAAGCAGTATTTCTTACACATTTTAACAAGTGAAAAGTTACTATTATACTATATCTCATAATCCTCCAACAACAAAAAAAAAAACTTCACTGCATATGATAGTTTGATCAGAGATAACTGGAGCAAATCTAACTGGGGTAAATAGCAGCCAAATAAAATTCATTTTCTAGACATTTCTACATTTAACTAAACATGTTTAAAGCGTATCTAAACCTAAAAACAAAAAGTTTATTTCTTGTTAAAAAAAAAAAAAAAAAAGTTGAATAATTTTGAATAGAGTAATGGAGGGTTATAACCCCTGTCAGTCTTCTTGCCATCTGTGTCCCATTTTGGAGATTTCCCTTCACTTCCTGTCCCCTAGCCAAACAGGAAATGAGAGGAAATCCCCCAAAACTGAGGAAATCCCAGGGTGTCACTAGAATTAGTGTCCCCATTGGAAGACTATTCCTGTTCTGATGTCAAACCAAAATTGGAGTATTTCATTTACTTTCACGTTCGATGATAATGATAAGCAGGACAAATAAAGAGGGAGAATCTCACTAACGGGGGAACAGACAGCAATAAAATCTGACAGGTTATAATCCATCTCTATGCTATCCAAAACTAAAAAAGTTTTGCATTTAGTGACACTTTAATTTATTGCAGTGTACTTATCCTTAAAGTGTAAGTAAACCCCCCTATCGTTTTCAGCCAAAGAAGATGCCATCTCTGCCTCTGTTAAATATACAGGTACCATGTTGCTGCACATGTGATCAGTTATGACACCAGCCATTGGATGGTTTGACAGTTTGGTTGAGAGCACAACCAATGGGAGTGTTACATTTCCGGCATGTTTACTTCCGCTTTAACTGTGGTGGCTGCATTAGTTTTATCTTTTAAGCTTTTTCCCTATATGTTCGCCTGGTGATCCAGCCAGTAACACATTTCCTGCCATAGGGTGTCTCCATTTAAGCTGGAAGAGCAATAGTGACTCCTCTGAATAGGTCACTCTAAATGCACAAATTTAATTAGACTTGATTAACAAATGAAAGTGGTTGTAAAGCCTGAAAATGTTTTTACCTTAATGCATTCCTTGCATTAAGGTAAACAAAGTTTAGGTGTCAGCATCCCCCCTCACCCCACCCCTTTTACTTACCTGAGCCCTCATTCAATCCATGTCTGCAGCTCTTCTCTCCCCTCACTTCCGGGTCTCGCTGGCTTTGCTGGGGCACCAGGAGCCATTGGCTCCCACTGTTGTCAATCAAAGCCAATGACGAGAAAGGGGGGGCGTGGCTGAGTCCCACTGTCTGTGTCAATGTGGCTGTGTCAAGCAGCTTCCCATGGGTCACTGGACAGAGGGGAGTGGCCGGCCAGGAACGCCGCCGCCGGGAGACCCGAATAGAGGAGGTTCGCGGCCGCTCTTTGCAATTCCATTGCACAGAACAAGTAAGTATAGACATGTTTGTTATTTTTTATTTTTATTTTTTTAAATGTACCTTTACAATCACTTTAAAGCCAAACTTCAGGTAACACCTTTTAAGGAGTTACATTGTCTTTTCTTTTGGGATAAAGGTTTTACATAAATGAATAAAAGCTGACCATTGTAAGCATCCTTGTGAGTGGTAAATTACTTATGTCAACCCTCTACCTGCCACTTTTACTGGACAACTTGGTCTGTTAAAGGAAGAAAACTTGAAAAAATAACAGACTTTCACACTGATGTAGTGCGGTTTTCCCACACCGCGGGTGCAGCGTAGTATAATCACAGGTTTTGTGCATGTTACCTGCGCTTTGCCATAGACTCCTATTGCATCGGAAAATTAATTTAATTTCATTTCGGAAAATGCACCAAAATTAATCTGATCTGATAGAAGTTTATGGCAAAGTGCAGGTAACCTGCATAAAACCCGTGGGTATACTGTGCTGCGCTCGCGGCACGGGAAAACCCCATCAGTGTGAAAGCGCCTTTACTGGCCTAATCACCAAGTGAAAATAAAGAAAAATTCATGCAGTCCCCACATGTAAGAATTAGTAAGGCCCCTTAACATGGAGCGGATCTGCTGGACGGACTCAGCCAGCTCAGCAGGGGATTGCTCCGTTGATCCCCACTGAGCAGGCGGATGACAGGTCCGTCTCTGCTCACTGTGGTGGGACGGACCTGTCAGATCCCTGCTGTTCTCTATCGTGAGAACAGATGAAAACGGACAGGCTGAACGTATCGCCATCCGTCTGTTTTGAGCAGATCTTGTCGGATCGGATGGCAGGCGGGTGTCAGCGGACACATCTCGGCTGATATCCGCCTGCCTATAGAAGTCAATAGGTGGCCCGCTCGGATCCGCCTGATAAACGGACAGGCGGATCCGAGCAGGCCGCTCGTGTAAAAGGGGCCTAAGATGCAGTATGTAAGGGTTTGTTCACACCAGCACTGAACTGCAGCAGTTGGTGTGCTGTGCGGTGGGGCGCCAACCCCCCAAGGGAAACAAGCAGTGGAGCCTCGCTGCGTCACTGCCCGTTTCCTACTGCGCATGCGCGAGTCGCACTGCGCTTTATGAATGGGTGGCTGTTCTCTGGGATACACACAGTTCCCAGAAGACAGAGCGCCCCATTCCCCAGAAGACAACGCGAGGAGGACAAGAATGAAGACCAGCCGCGGACTAGAAAGAGGCAGATAAGGAAGATCTGCCTAGCAACTGCCATTTCTGGTAAGTAAAACATTTTTTTTATTTTTTATTTTTTTGGAGCATTTTTATGAATTTTTTTTTTTTTAGCATGGACCTCCACTTTTAGACTATAAACTACACCCACCGTTTTCTCCTTTCACTTTTATTCCTTCTAGTAGTGTGAGGGTGCCCTCAAAGAAGGGGTGTCATTTCCTCTACATTTTTTGTGTGATTCTTGCTATCTGGGTTTTTACGTATTCAGCTTGCACAGTTCTTTTATGGATCCAACATTTGGCTAATTTATAGATTAAGAAGCAAAGATAAACAAGTTTGAAATCTTGCAAACTGCATGCTTTGATCCTCCTGGTAGAGGTGCGGACCCTGTTCTACAGTACAGTATGCAGATTTGTCCAGTTTGCTGAGCATTGCACAGTTTATGAAAAATAAATGCCTGGATTCCTCCGTGCAATTCATCACAGGTCAGACAGATTTATTGCAAATATTCTGCAGAATGAATACTTTGATCATTCTGCTGATATGATCATACCTATCCATAGCAACTAATTAAAATGTACTTCTATATGTATACTCTCCAGGCAGTACAGGTGAAGACAAAAACAGGTTCAGGTAATCACATACAGTAGTTGAATGACCTCAAATTGCTATTTACATAAAGCAATGATGTAAGAGTATTTTACTCTCTAGCTTACTCTTTTTTTTTTTTTTTTTGCATAGCTGATAAATTTAGATCCTTGTGGGGCTTGAAATGGGTGTGTGCCATGACAGGTATTAATGACAGGCAGCAATAAGAAAAGACTCATGGGGCTGTGGTGTCATAATGGCTCTGAGGCCCAGATAACAATTCTCTCTTGGAACTGAATTTTCACAGTGGTTTCCACATGTATTTTTCCACCTCAACCTTCCATCTCACTTAACATTTGTTTAAAAACTTTATTTGAAGAAGGGAGAGTCTTGTCCTCCAAAATGAGTTTCTAACAAGTATAGGTTTTAAAAGAATTTCAACCAAGAAGAAAGTTTGTACTAGGGCATGGGTGCTCAACTTGTGACCCTCCAGCTGTTGCGGAACTACAAGTCCCACAAGGCATTGCAAGGCTGACAGTTACAGGCATGACTCCCAAAGGCAGAAGCATGATGGGACGTGTAGTTCTGCAACAACTGGAGGGCCACAGGTTGAGCATCCATGTACTAGGGGCTCCTAACCACACACCAAAATGTTGTTTTTCTGTTGACCGACTGCACTAATCATAATCAGAGAGGCAGCAGCCTAGTGCCCAGAACAGGGTCCGCACCTCTACCATATACTAAGCTCCAACTTGGAAACAATTTTCCATCGACTTCCATAAAAAAATTTTAACAGTAAAAGTTTTTTTATTTTAAAAAATAGACAAACACATACAATACAATACAATGACAATTGAAAAGGTGAGGTAATTGCACCATATCACAGGTTTACATCAAGAATACAGGCATCAAACAAAATATATCAACAAGGAGATACAGACAATCGGAAACAAAACCGTCAAGAGACTGTGACTAATCAGGGGAGAACATTGGTCAGGGTCCATGCGAGCAACCACCCCGCTTTACTAGCCTGGCCCCGATTGGGGGCGAGGGGGCGAAGCAGGAGGAGAACGCAAGGATGGGAGGTGGGGGGGGGGAGAAGCGGGAATTAGGGAGAGAGGAGGGGAGGGGAGGAGATAGGGGGGGGGGGAAGGACCAGTGGGGGGGGAGAGGGCCCAGGGCCTCCCCACACAGACAACCATTTGCCACATCTCGGTAGGATGAGGCCGGGGGGCCTCAGCCAGAGACGTCGACCCAGCTCCACCAGTTTTTTTAACATTTGCTGGACAATTTCTGCTCTCGTACGTTATCCTATATAGCGGCAGTACTCTGCTAATCGCCGTTAGCCTCCATTCATTTTTAAACCTCTTCTCACATTGGTCCAGCAGTATCACACTAGATCTTCACCACTTCCATTTAATAAAGTACCTTTATAGAAAATGAAACATTACTTAGTTGCAGAACTTGCAGAACAAAAAGCTGAACTCCAGAAAAACAGGTGAATACCCAAATGAAATGCTGTACACAAATTGGAGCTGTTTACCTGCCAGGGCATTTGTATTTTTGCTCATCTAGTTCTGAGATTTAGCTCTGCCACACAACAAAGCCCTATCTGGTGGGATAGAAGACCTGATTATGCGTACCTGTATCTGGGCAGTGAGAGGACTCTTCTCCTATCAGCACATCTATTGCTAGCACATAAGCCTTGCGGAACAACTGACCAGCTCCTTGTGCTGCTTTTTTCTCTCCCAGTCTGTACAGGGACTACAAGAAGCTGATACTAAGTGCAATTTAGGTATTTTCGTGGTTTGCATTTGAAATAAATCAATTAATGGTTTATTAATAAATGCCGAGCTGCATTAATGAGTGTCTTTTATATCTGCTTGGAGTTTAATTAACATTGAACACAAAAACCTATAAGTATTGATTTAATGGCTAACATTTTCTCAGCCAACAAGATCATTTTAAATATCTGTAAATTCATAAACAATACTCAACAGGGAATGGATTTAATTTTATCCTGGTTCGGCTTTACAGCTTCTTCTTAATTAAGCTGCCTGTCCATTGGAGAGATATTATTATTTTGATTTATGGTTCAGTGAGATGATTGGAAGCAGACAGCTGACACTGGGCTTTGCAAAGTGATGGCATGGTAATAATGAAGACATCTTCATAGTAAATGATACTTTACTCTACATAAAGACTGGTGCATATAGCTGCTGAATATTTTTTAATCCCTGGGGAAAATACAAGCCACCTGTTTATATATGCAGCAACTCTTTATTTGCTACAGAACTGCTGACACATTGAATAGATGGGAGAAGGAGAATTAATGTTTAGAATAAGGGAGGCGAATAAGATTTAAAAATAACTCAAACAGAAAGATAACCTATAAAAATAATAGGAGAAAAAAAAGTTTAAAAAAATTGACAGTTTACAAATTGGGGCCATAAATAGAGAGTGCACAGCATTTGGAATCAACCAGCATGAGACTGTCCAGTGCAAGGTTCCAACATAGAATGGTAAATCCTGGTGCTCAGGGTGTACAGCACTTTACATCCAAGAGGAGGAGAGGAGAACAGGTTACCCATGGCTTGCTTCCAAGCACTTTACTGTGGCATACTGCTACAAGCTGTACAAGCCTTCAGCAAACTTTTTTATAGCTTGTAACAATATGCTGTAATAAAGTGTTTTGATGCACTCTATAGGTGCCATGCTCTTCTCTCCTCTTCATATGTGGACTTTACAGATAGGCCTCACTCATTGGATCTCAGTTCTGAGTGCATGGGGCCAATTAAAGATTATAAGTACACTGGCTTTCCTGTGTACTCGTTTCAGATGATTTCAAAATGACCGTGAACTGGTTCTAGACATGAATCGGTTGTTGTAAAATGATTGAGAATCTTGCATCTTCCTTTGAGTCATACCATTTTCTTATTCCCTAAAGATATCTTAATTTTCCTTTGAGTGGCAGAAAATTATATTTTATTAGTTTAAAACTGACATTGAGTAAAGAATTCTTCTAATCATTTGGAGAATTACAAAGCTGCTTAAACAGAACATAGACAATCCCTTATGGAATGTACTCAGTACATGGATACTGACGGGTAAGACTGTTTCTGGGGTTACTAGGACACTTTTAATCCATGTTCCAGGAATTTGTGTTGCGTGCGTGGCACTCTCCACACTGTATTGTAAAACTGATCTGTAGGTTACAGCTAAAAAATCTTGGTCTCACTACCTGACACACATTTTCACATACACTTTGGATAGCTGAGGTTCTAGAGGCACGCAGAACTTCTGTTGTAAACAGGGTTGCATACTCAGCCTCTAGCATTTGTGTCTGGATCTCTCTGACGACTTTCTGGACAAGTTTTTCCCTTTATGTTAACTCCATCTTCAGTCAAGCAGGCTGTTCCTAAATATGGACTAACCAAAAAGAAAATTGGTAAGTAGACTAAAGACCTGAGATGATGTCCTACCCTCTGTATAACATGCCAGAAGGCAGGGAAATCAGAATTGTTCAAAAGCCATGATGTATTGTTTTAGTCTGAAAGCAACCAGAGGAGGCTTGAGTATCAGAAGTGAGTGTCGGACTTGAGGATTCTTCAAGCTTTCAAAACAAAGGGCCAGTTCACTGTCACTGTGGTGATTGGGAGTAGAAAATGCCCTGCCATCAGTGGAAATAAACAGTGCCCCAGACTTGGTAGTCAGTGGGAGTAAAAAATGACTTAGTTCCTGTGGTCAGAGGGGAAAAAATTTGTTGGTGTCAGTGGTAGAAATCGTGCCCCAGGATTGGTGTTAGTGGGAGGAATAGTGTCCCTTAATTGGTTTCATTTGGGAAAATAGTGCCTCATAAATTATGTCAGTGGAAGGAAAGGTGCCCCAATTATTGGTGTCAGTGGGAGGAATAGTGGCCCATCACTGCTGTCAGTGGGAGGAATAAATGGTTTAAACCATAAATGGTTTAAGTTCGAGAAATAGTGTCCTATAATTGGTGTCGTGGGAGGAATAGTGCCCCCAAAGGCCAGTTTAATGCAAGCAAAGGGCTGCAGTTTGGGAATCACTGTTCTAGAGCTTAAAGCGTTTGTTAAACTAAATTTTAAAAAAAAATGATTCTGTTCCTTTAAAGCATGTTATACAGCACAGTGCTTGTGCTGTGTAATTTGACCCCTTATAACACCTGAAATACCTGGTTGATCCTGCCTGGTTCTGCCCTCCCTTATGTAAACTGACCACAGTATATCATGGCTGCTAAGCCGTGACATCGTGGTCAGTTTACGTGCCTTCATCATCTGCTGTATCTCCTGTATCACCTCTGTGCTCTCCTCTCCCCCCTCTGCCTGTCAGCTCCGTGTCCGCGCCCGCCCCCTCCCCTCCTACTGCTCAAATTAGGGTTAAATTGACATCATCCTCTCGGTTTATTCATGTAATGTCCCCCTGTGTATGTGCTTTATAAAAATAATGCAGCTATATACCTGTTAACAGACTGCAGATCTCACGTGACCCGCTGCCTCTCACCTCTCTCGCATGACAGCTGCAGCGGGCGGGGCCGCTTCTCTCCTCTTCTCCTCCTCCCTTCCTGACTGACGTCATCGGGGGATCCTCGGCCCCGCCCGCTGCAGCTGTCAGGCCAGCAGGTCACGCAAGCGCCGATTTGTGCTCTGCAAACAGGTATATAGCTGCATTATTTTTATAAAGCACGGATACAGGGGGACATTACATGAATAAACCGAGGGGATAATGTCAATTTAAACCTGTGGTTTAACAACCACTTTAAAGACACTAGTCCTTATTTATGAAAATGTCTCATATTAGAACTCTCACTTTGTTCAACTGCTATTTACTAGTGCAGGGATTTTAGTATTGCCTTTTCTGATCTGATGCTAGTCGAACATTAAAACATAACTTGGCCTTAGGAGAATTTTTTTTAAGTACTGCGTTCCTTGCAGACATAGCCTTACATTTTTTTTTTACAATCTTCTTTCTCACAGCCCTCTTGGATCAAAATGCTGGACAAAACAGTAATGTCTTTGTGACAAATTGCATCCAGACTTGCCCCAAACACACCCTGGTTTATTCTTACCATACCATCTGCACAGTAAGGTCCCTCCCTTCAGTTGTTACAGCCTATGTCAGTCTAAGAACTATTTGCACATAAAATGGTGAAATAACAAAACCCTTGTGCACATTAACAATTACAACATCCCCTTCACAAAAAACATCTCTAATGTGAGGCTATGCTTTGAAGCACTCATGGAAGTATAAACATTGTATCTGTTTGGGGTCAGTTCTGATTCTATAGTGTGAGTCTGAACCGTTAAACTTTCATGATGTTGTAGAAGGTATGTGATGAGAAGCTCTGGGAAGCCAATGCTGATGGCCAACGTAACATATAGATTGGATTCAAACTCAAAATGTTTCATCTACTTTCTTTCAAAATACAAGGCAGTCATCCAAAATTGTTAAACGCTTATGCTTAGGGATTTCAGCAGGAAATCATGTCAAAAAAGCATTCTGTTTTTTCAGTAGATAAGAGTTCTTAAATAAATATAGTAAAATAATTGCGAATTATCACCTCCTATTTGTCAATGTCCCATGCAGGCTCACTACTCCCTGTCCCGGCTGCCTCTCCTTTTTTGAGTTGCATGATTGCCTGTGTCATTCAACCCATTGAGGGCCCAGGCCGCCAATGACATTCCCTCTGGCATAGGATGCATTAAGGTGAAAAAACACGAAGCTTTAAAACCCCTTTAACCTCCCTGGCGGTATTCCCGAGTCTGGCTCGGGGTGGAATTTCAGTACCATAAGCGGTAACCCGGAGCCAGACTCGGGCTGCATCACAGGATACAGGGAGAGTTACCTTGTCCCCTGGACCCTGCGATGTTTCCCCGCAGTGTGTGTGAGCTGTCTCCTCACTCGATTCACATACAGTGCTGCCGAGCTCCGTTCCCTGCGGCGTTGCGGCGCACGGGGGTGGAGATTGGCGCCAAATTCAAAAAAGTAAAGACACAATACACATACAGTATACTGTAATCTTACAGATTACAGTACTGTATAAAAAAATTACACATCCCCTTTTGTCCCTAGTGGTTTGTCCAGCGCCCTTTTATATTATAAATACCGTTTTTTTCTGCCTGGAATTTGGAGATTGTCCATAGCAACCAAAAAGTGTCCCTTTATGTCAAAAGTGGTTTTAGACCAGCTAGAAAACAGCGATAATAAATTAGAATCACTTGCAGAATTGTGGGGAAATTTGTCATCAAACACTGAAAGTAATGACAGCGAAAATTCTGCATCTGAGCAAATTTCAGTGTTTTTGATTTGATTACATTATTGAATAATTTTTATTATTTTTATATTTGTGTAGCGGGGTCCTCAAATTGATGGGATACACCTGGGCAATAGTGTGACCCAGGTGTATAATTGTGTTAGGATTCAGACCCCTTTTTGTTTCGTGGAGGATTGGAGGATGTAATATTCTCCTTTGCCTGTGGGTGGCGAGGTACCCACAGGCTTCAGGTAGAATCATCTTCGCAGTGCTCCCTGTTTTGTCCTTTCCTGGAGATGGTATGGCTGGGGCGGGGAACCCGCCGGGCCGTTGATGGGAGGAGATAAAAGGGGGAGACGCCCTTACCACGAGGTCTTGCGGAGAAGGAGGTCCTCGGAGGAGGAGGGTTGCGGTCCGCACCCAGGGCCCTTAGGCCTGGGTGCGGGAGATCCAGGAGTCTGGTCCAGGTGCCCATGGCCTGGTCCGGAGTCATGTTGGCGTCCATCCCAGGCACCTTTAGCCTGGGGTGAGGTACTATCTAGGAGGCCTGGGGCCCAGTACCTTCGACTGGGTCCCGCTAGGGTGGACTGTCCGAGGGTCCCTGAGCGGAGGGACTCGTACCTGAGGTGAGGAGGCCGGGGAGGTTACCCACTGGAGACCCGGAGCAGCACCAACCCGGTGACAGTGGGCCTCTGGGAACTCTCTTGGGAGGACACATCCCCCTGATAGGGGCCACAGCGTATCGAAGAGGGCTCCATTGCTGTTCATAGGGGTTGCTGGAAGAGACCCCATCCTTCCTGTTCTGTAACAGCCGGATTGGCTTAGGCGCCGCTGGTCATAGTATAGTGGCATAGAACTGAAACGTTAGGAAGTGCCTTGATCTGCTCATCCCACCGTTGGCAAGGTTATAGGTCCCAACCAGTCTGCTGTTAAAAGAACTGTTTATCGTGCTTTGCTATTGGAGTGCCAAATAAACAAGTGTTGGACCTTTCTCCGGTGTGTGAACTCCAGTTACTGGAAGCAGAGGGGAGGCTGGTGAGCTTGCAATTACAGACTCAGTGCATTCACAGAACACACCGGCCCGAGGAAACATCAGGAAGTGGCCTTCACCTCCCTACTACAATGGGGAGGACATGGGCCGTGGCGCATCTCACTCTCACAACCCAGGAACCCCTAGACATGAGTTGGTGTGCAAAACCGAGGAAAGAAGGAGAGAGGGTGAGGTCGCTGCATTAGTATTTGTTATAATTATTTATAGTTATTTATTATAATATAATTTATGATTTTGTGTTTCAAACTTTATCATACCCGGGATGTCTACTAGACTCTGGTTTGGACAGATTTAAGTGAGTTAGTTATTCCCAAGAATTACAGTCCTACAATATAAAACGCCAAATTTCCATGAAAAATAATTGTACCGCTTTCAGCACCTAAAATCAGACAGAATCATACCGCCAGGGAGGTTAATAACCATACTTGTTCTGGGTAAGGGACTCAAAGTAAGCCGGCCACCTGCATTTTCAGAAGGAAAGGTGAGCATGGTTTTACAACATAAGGGCAGACATTACAGTTACAAAACCATTCAATATTGGAGGAATCAGAGGGCCTTGCTCATATAAAGTAGCTCTTTAATTTGCTAGTATTATCAAAGCCCTACAGTAACCAGTCAGAGTGTTCATAAGTCGTTGCTAGCTCTGCAAAATAATCATACGTTGCTTGCTATTGATTTATGCTATGCAGCTGTACACAAAGGTCATAAAGACAGCAATATGAATTTGGATGGTACTCAAAACTGGTTACCCAGGCAAGTCAGATTATGTGAACCAAGATCCAGTCACATATTTAAGCTAGTGATAATACAAATAGGTTAACATAAACATGATATTTCACCAAAGCATTATTGCACTTATTATTATTATCATTAATATTTTTATCATAATGTTATTATGTACGTGACAAAAGGAGAAAAAAAGGCTTTTTGGGACTTTAAATGAGGTTCAAGTGGCCGTTCGGGTCCCGTCTTCCATCCCTTTTCAATATTTAAAGAGGAGAGCAAGAGGCGGGACTTTGCATGAAGCACACGGAAGCATCTGGATAAATTAGATAAAAGACAGCCTTTAATTAAAGGCTGTCTTTTATCTAATTTATCCAATTGCTTCCGTGTGCTTCATGCAAAGTCCCGCCTCTTGCTCTCCTCTTTAATTATTATTTACATCTTATTTCTCAATGGGAACAAAAGCCAATTTATTGTGAAATGATCATGTTATATCATGGATTTAATTAGAGGTATGAAATTTGTTATGGGTATGAGATCTGGTTTAAGACCAAAGAAGTCCCTGGGAAGGTTAAAAACTTTTCCTCTAACCACTCCCAGGTCCCCTTCCCTATGCATACCCTCCTCACATATTCCAATAATATAGGAAAATACACTAATACTTTCACTTCAAAGGAAGCTTTCATGTTACTGCTTTATTCTCTAAAGGATTGGAAACTAGTTCACCTTCTGTATTACTCTTCTCTAATTGTCAGTAAGCTTTTCCAACTTCTGTATATTTCTTACGTACTCTAATAGTTTGTATGCTCTCTAATATCATGTTTCCACCCCTTTTACCTTAAAAGAGTGTAGGCTCTTCAACTTTCTGTATTTCTCTTGTATGTTCTTCTATATTGCTCATGTATGTCCTAATATAATGTGAATGCTTCCACCTTCTGTAACACTTATTTATGCTTTGATATTAAGCTGGTCCACCTGTACTATTTACCTCCTACTGGTACCAAGCTATATTTTCTGATGATTTTAAAAAGTTAACAACTACTCAGTCTCTCTCTATTTGCAATATTTGCAGTATGTAAATCACAAAAATGTTAAAATCAAAATAAAGGCGGTAATGGTCTAAGCAGAGTAAGGACTCAAAAATTACGCTCATCTTGGTCTATATAACTTTTGCCGTTACAATTTGGATGAAGACATATTTATAAAATCAGTATAGTGAAAGATTTGGGCTGTGGCCTGCATTGTAAGCTATTCTAGGTCCAGCCAGAAATCAGGGTGCTGGGGACAGGTAAGAAGGGTGCTACAGAGTGCTGCTGGAGACAGAATAGGGGTACTTTACCAGAGGTTGCTGGAGGCAGCAAGAGTAGCAGTATAGGGAGGTGCTGGAGGCATATGACTGATGCAGTATGGCCATGTACGGAAGGGAAACAGGTCATATAAGGCAATTAGATGTGGACTAGGGAAGCAAAACAGACAGAGGAATCAGGCAGCACATTTGGCCACTGAAGACAAAATAGGAACGCTACACAAAGAAGTACAGAAGGGGCATGAGTGGAGCAGTATTGGGAAAAGGCTGGAGGAGGATCAGAGGAACAGTATAAGAGGGCCCACAAGGTGCCCCAGTCACCCCCTAAAAGCAACTCTTAGTTAGTACCAATCCTTTTTTACAGTCAATGCTTTAGTGGTTCCTATCAAAGTGACTGTGATATAGTGGCAATGTGTTAATCGCTGGTTAATCACACTGCTCTCCTTCTCTTTCACAGCTTCAGCTCCCAAACCTATCAGATTAAATCCAGTTTGCCCCTTCCTACACACAGATATTTAAAATCCCAAGGTTACATACCTTAATTCTAGGAGTCTGCAACATAGTCATGTGTCATGTGGGCTTCTATACATCCTTGTTGGCATTGGATGGTCCTCTCTGCTGCATAGACCTACACTGACATTATGACAAGTGAGTGCCAGTCTATGCCAGTTCAATTATGAGCCCAGACTCTGTGTTAATGCACCCCAGGAGGTGTGTTATTGACATCCCTAGCTTGCAGAAAGTGAGTCAAAATTGAGCATCATTCAACCCAGAGGAGCACCGGCCTGCACAATCAGAAGAGGATGAGGAGTGCAGCACGAGCGTATGGAGAGGGTGAGTAGTGGATTGGGATTTTTTTTACATGTGAATGGAGGGGTTAACAATAATCCACATAACTGAGAGTGGAAAACAAAACAGATCCATCATATAGTTTGACCCTATTGAATGTTTCCCCCTTGTTTTACTTGTCCTTTTGTATTCCAGTGAAGCAGCATTGGTAATGTAGGCAGGTTTTTTTTTAATTCCCAGTGGATCTGCGCAAGAAAATGTTTTGTAGGCATGCTTACTGAAAAGCATAGCAATGAAGAAATATTGTCACATTGGGGTTGCCATAAAAAATATGGATGACATCTCCTTCTGTATTCAGGGTATGCTGATCCTCATTGTCTGGACTCTGGGTTCCAACTGGTCTCTCATAGTAATAGTATTTTGCCTCGTTATTCATAATTCATATTGATCATTACTGATTGCCTGTGCTTTCAATGGGCTTTTACAAGGTGATTTACATGCAACCAAAGTTGTTTTCCACATTTCTTGCTATGCTTAATTAATTTCTGTACATTTTGCACTAAACCTCGAACTATGTAGAAGTAACTTTAGAAAAAAAACACAGGATACAGCATTTTTTGGGGCACTTCTTGTAAATGACTGGTATCACAGTACCAGTACCTATCCATCATATTTTAATGGGATGCAGCATGCAAACTAACAAACACTTTGCTAACTATATAGAATCATTCAGTTTAATAACCTTTTCTACTTGTCGATTGGGGGCCACTTGGTGGCTGTGAAATGATTCCCCTTCCACCAATCTATAAAGCTCCCTTAATGATAAAACAACCTGCATTCTTACAACATAAAGGAAAGTATTGTGTAGTCCATTTGCCTAGTGGTGTTCCTTCAGAAAACTGCTTCCATCAGCTGAACTAATGCTTATATTGAACATTGGTTATTTTATTGGTATAATTTTTACAATATCTTGTAATAAAAATTATACTTGTCGTCAAGAGTGTAAACTCAAAGCAAATATGTTGTTGCATTCTCACTTTTTATGGATATTAAGTTGTAAACTTGTTAGTTAAAACAGTTTAAATTGGTCCATATGGGTAGATTCAACCATGCATTTATTTTATGGTTAGTTTAACATGTCAGTTTATCTTTGTTGATTTTACTGTGCAATAGCAGATGGCTTGCACTTAGTGAAGTGAACCAGATAAAAAAAGCAATATCTGCTCTTAATAACAGTCAGTGTGGCACAGTGTTCCCCAGCAGTATAGGTGAACTCAAATCTCTCTATGGAGATGCAGATGGATCATGACTTATATTCTGACGTGCGTTATGAGGACATGTTGTGTACATGCACCGACCTTCTTCTATGTGACATTAAATAAGTGAAGCTTCCTCCACTTCATGCCCCACTGCTTATTCTACAAGTGGAGTTAACCCTGTTGTGGCCTGATAGGCACATTGCATAATGGTGTTCAATGCCCTGTTCCTTTTTCCCAAACACAAGCTTACCTCGCAGCATTCTGACTAATAATGGTTTAGGGCAGCTTTTACTACCCCACAATTTGTTGTAGGCATTGCTAATAATTTGAAATCAATGGGATTTCTAATGGGCTTGGAAATTATGTGTGGTTCCAGAGAGCCGAGCACAGGAAATAAAGAGGGAGGAGGAAAACATAGGTTAGGATTTTTTGATATGCTGTTTTTATACATATTATATACTGTATATTAAATGATACTGTATAATCCTTGTGAGTATAGTACATTGGAAATCCTAAAAGATGCATCCAGCTCTATGCTATTGGTCGTTCATATCCACTTGCAGTTTCCATTGTTAGAATGAATTGAAGAAGGACCTTTCAAGTGTGAAGGCTTGCAGGGTTGGATGAGTTTCTTGGAAAAGGAGACATATCAGAAAAACTGAGAGGACATATTGTAATGTTTAATTGGAAGGCAGGATGGAGCAGTTCTACCACGTTTGACTGGTGGAAAACATCTACACACCAGTTCATAAGAAATGCATTGATGTAGCGGTGTGACTCCTGTTCCCAAAAAAATGTGGCTTATGAACTTTTAAGCAGCCTGTTGTATTAAATACTTAAAATTTGACCTTTCCCCACACTCCACTCTTAGTAAACATGAATGCATTAATAAAATGTTTGTATTACAAGCAATAAAGTTACATAAAGGTACCTACCTCTTCCTTTTAGTTTGCTCTTAGTCTCAAAGGTTCTCCTGCTGTGGGTTGGAACAATTTCTTTATTCTCTACCACTTATGATGTTTGTGGCAAATCTTGCACATGCTTTGGCACGGTTTGTTTTTGTTAATACCCAACACACATGTTGCCTAACCCATGGCAATGTATAAACAATAATAAGACAAAAAAGGCTTTTCCCCAAGATTTTGAGGGTTCTTGCAGTTTAGATACAAGAGCTCCCTGGGTGGCACTGATGATGTAGGCTTCTCAGGGGGTATCTTTGTTATTATGGCTACCTCACCAGGGCTTCAATGTACCAGGAAGTGCAAACACATCAAAGATAGGTAACAGCAAAAATCTCATACTTAACAAATAATTGCAACATGATTTCATATCCATATGCAGAGCTGCATGCTGTCATGATTTTTAGTGAAAGGGAGGAAAAGTCCTATTTAAGGACAATGGCTATTGCTGTGAGTAAGAGGATATTTGCTGCAAGCTATTTGTTTTGACGGGACAATGAACATACTGGGGTTGATTTACTTAAGGATGAGCAGGTTTATTTTGCAAAGTAAATGGTCCCTTATCTTAATGAATAAGATAAAGCTAAGTGAAAATTCACTTTGCAAATAATACCCAATCTTGTTTACATAAAATGTAAAGAATGGCAGATTTAAGTTAATGTTTCCCTGGTAAATAAAACCTCTATGTGTTCTTCCGAAAGAGAAGTATCCTGATCCTTTGGCACCTACATTGTCACAAATTAGGCTTCAAGTAGGGATGAGCTTTATGTGCGGGTCGAAGATGAGTTTGACTCGAACATTGGCTGTTCGCCGAATAGCGAACAATTTGGGGTGTTCGCGGCAAATTCGAAAGCCGCGGAACACCCTCTAAAAGTCTATGGGAGAAATCAAAAGTGCTAATTTTAAAGGTTAATATGCAAGTTATTGTCATAAAAAGTGTTTGGGGACCTGGGTCCTGCCCCAGGGGACATGTACCAATGCAAAAAAAGTTTTAAAAACGGCAGTTTTTTCGGGAGCAGGGATTTTAATAATGCTTAACCACTTCTCCACCAAGGACGTCATATGACGTCCTTGACTTTGAGGTGGGATATCTGAATGATGCCTGCAGCTAGAGGCATCATTTAGATATCATTCTGTCAGGCCTGCAATTCTTTAGAGGATATCCCCATGTTGATGGGGACAAGGTCCACATCCCCACAACCCTTGCCCGGTGGTTGTGGGGGTCTGCGGGCGGGGGGCTTATCGGAATCTGGAAGCCCCCTTTTTGTACTATTTGGATATACTCTTTGTTGTGGAATGTATATTGTACCATTGGGCCAGCCCCTTTTATATTCTTTTATATAATTTTACTGACATATGATCTATGCTTTTATGCTGCATTGTAATTATTATACTACTACTGTGTGATTCCCAATAAATATACTGTTTTTCTGTTATCCATTGTACAGTCGTCTGATAGTTTTATACTGCTGTCCAAAGCCCCAATGGGGAATTTGTCCCTTCTTTCTTTCTGTTTACCAGGATTCAACTCTGCCATATGTGTTTCTTCTCTATCCTTTAACAAAGGGGACCTCCAGATCCCGGCCCCCCCTATGTGAATTGGTAACAGGTACATTGTACCCCTACCATTTCACCCAAAAAAGTGACAAAAATGGTAAGAAAAAACACACACACAGTTTGGGACAAGTCCTTTAATAAAAAATAAAATAAAAATTCCCGCAATGTAATCCTTCCACGACCCGACGATACACGCCATGGGAGGCGGCCGCTGAATGACGCGAGACCCTCTTGACTGCTCTTAAATAGCCGAGGGCGGGGCCACCCGTGATGTACGCGGGTGACCCCGTCCCCCTCTGACGCAACAGGGAAACGCTGTGGGGTTACCCAGTGACATGTACGGGTGACCCCGCCCCCTCTGACGCAATGGGGAAACGCTGGGGTTACCCAGTGACATGTACGGGTGACCCCGCTCCCCTCTGACACAACGCGGGGTCGTGTCAGCGTTGTTTTTTTTTCTCCGTATCCTCCGCAGAGTGGATTTACATTGCTGGAATTTTTTTTTTCTTTTTTTTCTTTTTAATAAAGGACTTGTCCCAAGCTGTGTACTGTGATTTTTAAAAATTTTTACATTTTTTTTTGTGAAATGGTAGGGGTACAATGTACCCCGTTACCAATTCACATAGGGGGTGGTAAGGATCTGGGGGTCCCTTTTGTTAAAGGGGGCTTCCAGATTCCGATAAGCCCCCTGCCCACAGACCCCAACAACCACCGGGCAAGGGTTGTGGGGATGAGCAGAGGCGTTGTTAGGGGGGTGCGGGGGGTGCGGTCCGCCCCCGGGTGACACCCGCTAGAGGGGTGACACCCTCCCTTTTTTTTTTTTTTTTTTTTAAATTTTTTTTTTTTTTTTTTTTTACAGCTGACCCATTCATTGATTAATTTCACCCTGCTGGGCTGGAAGCCTGGAACAACACCTCCAGCGCTGCGGCCGCGCCTGGTGTGTGTCCTCCGGCTCCTTATTCTTCCTATTCCTAAATTCCAATCCTCCTCCCTACCCTACAGAGCCAGCGAGCGACTCAGCCTGTCACATCATCACACTGCACTGTGATGATGTGACGACACGCACTAGCGTTGCTAGCCAGGTGCGGGGGGGGCGGGCCGCACCCGGGTGACACCCACCAGAGGGGTGACACCCGTGGGTAGCGCAGCGGCACCACACTGACATTGCCCGCTGCCCTGTGCCTTAGGCTCACGCTGCGGCTGTGTCCCTCAGCGGAGCGGAAGGAAGCCGCCGCCCCCTCTGCCTCCTCTCTGTTTACATCCACAGAGGAGGAGGAGGAGCCCGCGCTCGAGAGACACACCGCTGTGTGTATCTGCCGCTCTGTTCTGAGGTCTGTAAGGTAAGGGGGGCATCTTTACTGATGGGGGGAGGGGGTGTCTGTACTGCTGGGGTCTGCACTAGGGGGAGTTTGCACCAGGGGGGCTGTAACTGAGGGGGTGTCTGTACTGAGGGGGGTCTGGTACCAAGGGGGTGTCTGTACTGAGGGGGGTGTCTGTACTGAGGGGGGTGTCTGTAACTGAGGGGGTGTCTGTACGAGGGGTGTCTGGTACTGTGGGGGGTGTCTGTAACTGAGCAGGGTGTCTGTAACTGAGGAGGTCTGCACTGAGGTGGGGGTGTCTGTACTGATGGAGCGGTCTGTACTGAGGTGGGGGTGTCTGTACTGAGGGGGTGTCTGTACTGAGGGGGGTGTATGTACTGAGGGGGGTGTCTGTAACTGAGGGGGGTGTCTGTAACTGAGGGGGGGTCTTTAACTGAGGGGGGGTCTTTAACTGAGGGTGTGTCTGTAACTGAGGGGTGGTCTGTACGAGGGGGAGTCTGTACGAGGGGGTGTCTGTACTGAGGGGGGTGTCTGTACTGAGGGGGGTGTCTGTACGAGGGGTGTCTGTAACTGAGGGGGTGTCTGTAACTGAGGGGTGGTCTGTACGAGGGGGAGTCTGTACGAGGGGGAGTCTGTACGAGGGGGTGTCTGTTACTGAGGGGGGTGTCTGTACTGAGGGGGGTGTCTGTACTGAGGGGGGTGTCTGTACGAGGGGTGTCTGTAACTGAGGGGGGGTGTCTGTAACTGAGGGGGTCTGCACTGAGGTGGGGGTGTCTGTACTGATGGAGCGGTCTGCACTGAGGTGGGGGTTCATACTGAGGGAGGCGGGTCTATATTGATGGTGGAGAGTCTGTACTTAGTGGAGCGGGTTTGTACTGAGGGAAGGGATCTATACTGTGGGAGTGGGGTCTGTAGTTAGTGGAGGGGGGTCTGTACTGAGGGGGGACTATAGTTGTTGGGGGGTGACACCATTTTTTTTCGCACCGGGTGACACCAACCCTAGTGACGCCACTGGGAATGAGGCCCTTGTCCCCATTAACATGGGGACATCCTCCCCATGTTGAGGTCATGTGGCCTGGTACGGTTCAGGAGGGGGGCGCTCTCTCGTCTCCCCCTCTTTTCCTGTGGCCTGCCAGGTTGCGTGATCAGATAAGGGTCTGGTATGGATTTTTGGGGGGACCCCACACCATTTTTTTTTTAATTTTGGAGCGGGGTTCCCATTAAAATCCATACCAAACCTGAAGGGTCTGGTATGGATTTTTAGGGGGACCCCTACGCCATTTAAAAAAAAAATTGGCGCAGGGTTCCCCTTAATATCCATACCAAGGGCCTGGTATGGAATTTGGGGGGTCCCCCACGCAATTTTTTTTGGTTCGGGGTTCCCCTTAATATTCATACCAGACCCAAAGGGCCTGGTAATGGACTGGGGGGGGGACCCATGCGTTTTTTTTTTCAATTACCTTTATCTGTATTGCCGGGACCCGACAATTCATTATAGCCGCGAATAGTTTTAAATTACTTTTTTTCCTTTAGAAATGACATTTTGTGCAGGGACTGTTCTAAACACGGGAAACATGCAGCATTTTACAGACATACTATAGACACCCCCCAGGTATGAAGTTTAAAGAAATATATTTAACTATTTTTTTTTTAATTCTCTTTATTACAAATTCTTGCATTTTAGTTTCACATTTATTTTATTCCAATATCTTAACATATATATTCCTATTATCATATCCATTCACTCATACTCCTTCCATCCTTCTCATCCTATCTTATGGTCACTAGTTACTTACCTGCTTTATTCACTTTATGCTGTATTTCCAGGTCTTCCTATATCCGTTGTTAAGTGTGATCTGTTCCACTTTACCCATATCTTATCACATTTCTGCACATTTCCCCTTTGTTCATACATTATCCTCTCAAGCGGTACAACTTGGTTTACTGCTCTCACCCATTGGTTTATGGTCGGTGGGCTTGGCTGGATCCATTTTTCCACTATTTGTTTTCATGCCAGAAATAATACCTCTTGCAGAAATATCCTGGCATTCTCTTTCATCTTTTAGTACCCCCAACAAGCACTATTCTTCTGTAGCCACCATTGGTTTATTTATAGCTTTTCCTATTTTCCCAACCACCTGTTGCCTATATCTCCCTATATCTCCAAAATACCACATCAAGTGGAGGAAGTCCGCTCCCCCCTGCCCACATCTTGTGCAGTTTGGGGCTGCCATCCTTCCCATCCTATACAATCTATTCGGGGCCAGGTATGTCTGATGTATTATATTCAATTGGATTATCCTACTATTCATTGCTGGGGATACTTTCAAGTGGGAAGAGCAAATTTCATCCCATTCCTGGTCGCCATGTATCCCTTGCTCCCACCGGCTCTCTACTTATTTTATTCTTTAGTAGGTGTGAGTATAGTTTGAATACCAATCCCTTTAGGCCTTGCGATCTCAGGATTCCTATAAGGGGGTATTTTGAAATTCTAATTTTCTTTCTCCCAAACTGTTCCTGCAATAGATGACTAAGCTGCAGATACCTATAAAACTGTTTACTGTGGAGATTATATTGTTTACACAGATTCTCATATGGTTTCCAGTATTTACTATCTTCAAATAACTGCTCAAATGATGGATTATTCCACAGGGCAGTTTCTGGGGGGATATCCTTGAATCCTGTAAATTTTTTTGCCTCCTTCCAAACTGATCTTACTAGTTTTAGGAGGGGGATTTTTACTTCCACCCTCCTCAGCTCAGTTGTTTCTAATCCTACCAGTAAGTCTCCTACTTGCATTTTGTTTAGCAAGTACTCCTCCACTCTCGTTTCTTTTTCCTGCTTTACCCAGGTTTTTAAGTGTTTTAATTGCCCCGCTATGTAGTATAAATATAAATCTGGTATTGCCAATCCAGCTGCTTTTTTTGGTCTTTGTAGCGTTTTAAATTTTAATTTACATCTTCCATGTGCCCAGATAAACCTGGTCAGCTGGGAGTTTAACTTTTTAAATATATATTTTGGGATCTTTACCTCTGCATGCTCCATAACGTATAAACATTTTGGCAATATGATAGATTTAATCAATTGTATTCTACCTTCCATCGATAATGGTAGTTTTTCCCATATTCCCAATTTATTCTTTACATATTCTACCAAGGGGTTTATATTTGCTTTCAGAGCCTCCTCTGGGTCTAGGGTGTTGTTTTTTCCAAGATATTTAAATGTTTCGACTATTTTCAATGGGGTCTGAGGTCCCCCCTCTTTCCCCGGCCCCAGTAACATCAGTGCTGATTTCTGCCAATTTATTTTGAGCCCTGAAAATATCCCATATGTTTCTTTTATCTTCATTGCCTCCTCCAGTGATGTGTGCACTTCTTCCATATATATAATATGATATCATCAGCGTATAAACCTATGTGTTCGGTCTTTCCTCCCACTTTGATCCCCTTGTACAATTTGGATTGTCTAAATCTATTGGCCAGTGCTTCTATTGCCAGGGAGAATAACTGAGGGGACATCGGGCACCCCTGTCTAGTTCCCCTGTATAGTTTTATTTTAGGTGATAGAATTCCATTTATTAATAAATTGGAACATGGTTGTTTGTACAGAATACCCACCCATTTTCTAAATCCTTCCCCAAATCCACTTTTTTTCACCACCATCTGCAGGAAGTCTCATTCTATAGAGTCGAATGCCTTGGCCGTATCCAATGAGGCCAAGGCACTTGACTCTGGAAAACACTCTCTCAGTTGTACCATAAACTGGGTTTTCCTAATATTGTTTGTGGTGGATTTCCCTGGCATAAATCCTGCTTGGTCGTCCGATACCACCGATAAAGTTACCTAATTTTTGCCAATATTTTGTAATCACTGTTTAATAGTGAAATTGGTCTGTACAACGCACAATTAGTTCTATCTTTATCTGGTTTTGGTATCAGTATTACTGTTGCCTCATACATAGAGGGGGGCATCTCTCACAGGAGGAATGTCTCCCCATACATCTTGGTCAGGATCGGGGCCATTATTTCCACATATCGCTGGTATATTTCCACCGGTGTGCCATCTGGCCCGGGCGCCTTTACCTTACCCTTTGAGTTGATAGCCTCTCTTATCTCCTCCTCTTCAATGTCTCTTTCGATTTTGTTTCTCTGTTAACTTCAAAAAATCCAGATCCTCTAGGTATTCCTCTATCTCTTCTCTTGTAGCTATCGGTGTTGATTTTTACATTTTATCATAGTATCTATGGAAGCTTTCAAGAATATCCTCCGCTGTATTAACCATTTCCCCTTTCTCATTTCTCACCTCTGCAATGGCTAGTGTTGATGATTGCTGCTTTATCAGGTAGTTTACTATCTTATTGGCATGGTATCCTTGCTCATAGTTTTGTTGTTTCAGCTGGGACTTTTTACGTTTTGCTTTAACTATTAATTGATTCTTATATTGCCTCGCTGTTCCTGCCCATTTTATCTGGTTTATATTCTAGTGTTTTTTTTTTATGAACTCTGCTTCAGCTTGCCTACATATTTTGGCTAGTTTTTCTTCTTCCTGTCTATTAATAAGTTTAATATATGATATTGTGGATCTTACTATCCCTCTTAAGAACGCCTTAAAGGTATCCCAGGTTGTGCCTTCCATTTTTCTATCCCGATGGGCTTCCAAAAATATTTCCATTTGCTCCGGTATTCGGTCATTTAGTCCAAATTGGTTCAGCCAATAGGGTTGAATTCTGTATCCCGGGCGCCTCCCTCCAGGGCCTATCTTTAAAACAAAGACCAGTCCTGCATGGTCAGACACCCCCCTAAGCGTGTATGTAGCTGATTGCACCCTTGGAATTATCCTCTCATTTCCAAGGGCCAGGTCTATTCTAGTCATGCATCCCCTTCCGGGTGCATGCCACGAGTACACTCTGGCCCCAGGATTTCTAGTCCTCCAAAGATCAATCCATCAGTCTTCTCTTAAAAAAATTGGAGTACCCCAATTGGAGTACCCCCCGACCCTCTCCTCTTTTTGGAATATTTTTCCCAAACCTGTCCAGTTTTGGATTGAACCACATATTGAAATCTCCCATACATATAATATGCGCATCTGGATATTCTGACATAAATAGCATTGCTTCCTTTAATGTTCCCATTGTAGCTGGGGGGGGGGGGGGTTATATATCCCCATGATAACAAATGTAAGTGAGTGCAGCACGGCAAAGACAAAAACATATCGCCCATCTGGGTCTCTCTTAACCCTGTTGCACTCCCATGCCACCGTCCTGTGTACCATGAGTGAGACCCCTCTGGAAAATGTTGTATGACATGAGTGGTATGAGCACTGTATCCACGGCTTTTTTAGATAATCAAGTCTGTCTTTAACCATGTGCGTTTCTTGGATACAGATTATTTTAGCCTGTAGTTATCTAATTTCAGAAAAAACATGTGCCCGTTTTATTTGTGTGCCCATACCTCTCACGTTCCAGTGCATTTACTATCTATTTTTAACCATTTTTAACCATCCTTTATTCGGGGGCTTGGTTTCTATATCTCTTTTTACTGTTAGTAACCATACTCCTTTTCCTTCCTCTCACCCATTCATTCTTCTTCTTCAATTCCAATAAAATTAGGACATTACCAACATATCACATCTGCTCTTATATAGGTAATTTTGTATCGTATACAGCCTATCTTCTCCTCAACCCCCCCCCCCCTTTCCTCCAAGAGGGGTGGGGCTAATCATCCACAAGGAAGGGGGGGTAAAAGGAAAAAAGAGGGAAGAGAAAAATAAATAAATAAATATAAACCCCTACAACCCCCCCCCACTTCACCCCCCCCCCTGTGCTTTTGTATTTGATTTTCCTGTGTATTATTTCCCTGTGTATGTTTTATATATTTATGTTTTTGTGATTCCTATCATCCTCTTCTTTTCCTTTGTTCCCTCGGTGTCCCGCCCCCCCCTGTCTCATCCCTCCTTTTATTCTGTACCCCCCCTCCCCCTTACCCTTTATCGTGTTCCACTCATGTTTACCATCGGCCATGTAGCGTGTTACTCCCCTTCCCTTATCTCCCACTGTGACTGTGACACAAATTATCACTACTCAAAAAAAAAAGGGGTAAAACCCCTCCCCTCATTTACCACACTCCAACACTTTAACACTCAAACATTGTTGCCAAACCATCCCCCCAAACACAAATGGCTCCTGAACAGGAGAAGAAAAAAAAAGAAAAAGAGGGAAAAAAAAGGGGGGGGGAACTAGTGGGGTCTCCCGTGTGCCCTCCGTTCCAGCATCCCACATCTCGCTGAGGACACACATGGGGGAGCCCACTCCCAAAAAAAGAATTCTATTTCTTCTAATCCCTCCTCCCCCCACATTCCCCCCCTCCCTCCCAAAAAAAGAATATTAATTTATTCAATTACAATCTCCCTCCTCCCCCCTCATATTTTCCAGTCTTTGTCCTTATCCCTTGGCATCTTTAACTTCGTTAGCATCATTAGCATCCTTAGCATCTTTAGCGTTTTTTTTTAACATCTATAGCATCTTTAGCTTCATTATCCCAAGTCTTTCTCGCAGCTCCCTATTTCCCACTATTTGGGTGCAGATTTGAATGTCCGAGTCCACTCCTTGGCTTGTTCCGGTGTATTAAAATACATAGTCTTTCCTCCTTCCTCCACTCTCAAATGAGCAGGGTACGCCATTGAGTACTCTATTCCTGCTTCTCTCAGCTTCTTTTTTATCTCATAAAATGCTGCTCGCTGCTTCTGCAGCTCTAGAGAGAAGTCCGGGAATATTGACACTTTACTGTTCTCATAATGAATTTCTCCTTTCTGCCTTGCTTTTTGCAAAATCATGTCTCTGTCTCTGCCATTCAAAAGTCACACCAGTAGTGGTCGTGGGGGAAGCCCAGGGTTTGGTACCACTGCAGGAACCCTGTGTGCTCGTTCTTTTGCAAATGCTGTTGAAACTTCCATATCTGGGAGTATATTTTTCAGCCACTTCCCAATAAAATCCCCTGGGTTAACCCCTTCCACTTTCTCCAGTAATCCTACTATTCTTAGATTGTTGCGGCGCATGCAATTTTCGAAATCGTCAGTTCTCTGTTGCCATGCGACAATCTGCTTTTCTGCTGTTGATATCCCTTTGGGCATATGGGCTACTGTATCCTCCACCAGGGATATCCAATTTCCCACTTCTGCCATCCTGTCCCTTATATGACTGATCAGGCCAGACATGAAAAATATGTCTGTTTTAATATCATCCATTTTACCTGTCAGGCCCGCGCTGCTTGCCTGGATGGCGGCCACTAGTTGCGCGTTCATCACCTCCAGTGTTGGTTTCTCCATCTGCTCAGGGTCCGGCTGCGGCTGATGCATGCTTGGATTTCTGCATTTGCGTTTGCGAGGCCGATGGCCCGCCGATCCGGGTGACTCAGGCTGCACACCGTACTCCCGCTACTCACATCCGGCGGAAGTCACGCCCCGGAATATTTCACTTTTATTGTTTCACTTTAGACATTATTAAAATCACTGCTCCCGAAAAAAACGGACGTTTTTAAAACTTTTTTTTTGCATTGATACATGTCCCCTGCGGCAGGACCCAGGTCCCCAAACACTTTTTATGACAATAACTTAAATATTAACCTTTAAAATTAGCACTTTTGATTTTTCACGTTCGTGTCCCATAGACTTTAACAGTGTTCGCGTGTGCGAACAAATTTTTTGCCTGTTCGAATGTTCTGCTGCGAACCGAATCGGAGGGTGTTCGGCTCATCCCTAGCTTCGAGGTCCACAAACATAAGCAATTTTTTCCTCACCCAAGCTTTTAATATAATGATTGCAATTCCTAACTTTGGTGGCCGTTTTGTCGGGGGCTTGGTAGGATGAAGTTCATCAGTCTGTAGGTGGACAACAGCCAACAGCCATACCATACAAGTTGTGAATTCCCTTCATCAGTGTTTGTTAACCATATCAAGGACACAGTCAAGTTTAAAGTTTGCACATTGCCTTCATAGTTTCCATTGAAAGCAAAGCTTTTGGGTCAAGTGCTACATTTAAAGTGGTATTAAAGGGTTGTTTGAAAAAATAAACAAATAGCAAACATGTTATATTTACCTCCTCTGTGCAGTGGTTTTGCACAGAGCAGTCCAAATCCTCCTCTTCTCAGGTTCCCCGCCAGCTTTCCTAGCCCCTTCCTCCTGCCAAGTGCCCTGCAGAACAAGCAGCTTGCTATGGGGGAACCCGAGCATGCGTGCTCCCGAGCTTCTGCTCTGCGTGACCACTCACACACGGAGCCATGGCTTAGCCCTGTCTCTCCTAATTGGCCTACTGGCTGTGATTAACAGCAGCAGCAGCCAATGGCTTCCGCTGCTCTCTCAGCCATTGAGGAGGGAGAGTCCCTGGATTGCTGGATCGGGAGGGAGCTCAGGCAAGTATTAGGGGGACTGCTGTACACAGAAGGTTTTTACCTTCATGCATAGAAGGTAAAAAAACCTTGGGCCTCTAAATACACCTGATATTGGCTGGGGATTCTAATTTTTTTTTTCAAGGCTGCTATCACTATCAGCTGTGAGCTTCAGGCACAGAGAATGACAGTTTGGGCTACTGTACAGTGCAGGGATCAAATTGCTCTGTCCCCCCCCCCCCCCCATCTATTCACAAAAGCCTTGTTATCTTTCCACGCAACACAAGCTGTTATGTAAATGGACGGGGAGAGCTGGGGTGGGTAAAAGCCTAAAACTTCCTTTATTTATTCACAGAATGTCTTGTATTCTGTAAAAATTATGCAAGACTTTTGTGACTTTTGTGAATAAATGAGGGATCAGGAAGGGGAAAGTGAACAAATCAATTCCCACTTTGGGCACTAACTGGGACTATCAGCCCCCGTGCCCCAAGCTCACAGCTGACAGTATTTTCCGGCATTAATAAAATTGGCATCCCCGGCCACCATCTAGACATCGATTAAAAGCATTAGAGATAAATTATGTGGACCAAACAAAACTTTTTTCCTGGACTTCCACTTTAACTATACTTGAACGGGATAACTATCTGTGTTGGAGATGAGGAAAAAATGATCAATGCTGGAATACCTCTATGTGAGCTCATAACATAGATGGGAGTGCTGCGAATTTAGGAAGTGGAACTATTGAACTGGCAGATGTCCAGCGTAATAAGCCGAGAGATTTAATTGGCAAAGACCAAGTCATGAGCCTCCTTTCTTACTGCACTACTGTGTGAACAGATGTCTCTGTTTAAATGGTTTGGGAAGCAGCAGTGTGGAGAGATTGAGTCATCTGTATATACAAATGACATATTAGCAAAGTGCTGTAAAGGTATCAGTAGCTGAACAGAGCGAAACAGAGAATGCTGCTCTAAAGCCTGCTAATTTAAATGGACTGCTATGTCAGTCTTGGGTATTTGTAAAGGTAACCAAGAAAGACACAGAGCACAGATATACAGTTATAACCTACAAGTTGCATGTTGCATGATTTATTAATTTATCCTGCTTTAAAACTGTTTAAATAAATTATTAAAATTATAGCTAATCCTCTCTTTAACCACATCCCTCCCGGCCTATACCAAAATGGGGTGGGCCGGGTGGTTTCATTATCCTGACTGGGCGTCATATGACGTGCAGCAGGACAAGCCTCTTGCGCGTACCTCCGGCAGTGCAGTGTGTCGATCTGACACACCGCATCTCTGATCTCGGTAAAGAGAGTATGACGTAGGCTCTTTACCATGTGATCAGCTGTGTCCAATCACAGCTGATCACATTGTAACCAGGAAGTGCCGGTTATCGACTTTTTCTCTATTCGCACTGACAGGGCATGAGTAGAGGAGAGCCAATCAGCGGCTCACCTGACAGGGGGGGTCTGCGCTGATAATCAGCGCATTGATTGTCAGTGCAGACCCATTAGCGGTACCCACAAGGGTGCCAACCTAGAGTGCCAATCCATGCCCACCAGGGATGTCAATCCGTGCCCATCAGGGATGCAAAGCAGTGCCCATCAGTAATGCCTGTCAGTGCCTCATCATCAGAGCCATCTGTCAGCCATCTGTCAGTGCCCATCAGTGCCGCCCATCATTGCCACCCATCAGTGCCACCTATCAATGCCCATTAGTGCTGCATATCAGTGCCCCATATTAGTGCCTCATCATCAGTGCCACCTCATCAGTGCCCGTCAGTGCCGCCTCATCAGTGCCCATCAGTGAAGGAGAAAAATTACTTATTTACAAAATTTTAAAACATTTTCAGTCTTTTTTTATTTTTATTTTTTATTTTATTTTTTGCAAAAAATTTAATCCCCAGTAGTGATTAAAATACCACCAAAATAAAGCTATATTTGTGGGGAAAAAATTATAAAAATGTTAGAGCGCTGAAAGTTGAAAATTGGCCTGGGCAGGAAAGGGGTGAAAGTGCCCAGTATTGAAGGGGTTGAAATGCATTTTCTAAAAGTTCAGAACCTTACAGTAGGTCTCATGCACACTGCTGCTCCTAAACTGACATTTTTTGGGGCTCCCCAATAGAACGTTACCCCATTCACTTAGGTTCAGCTGCCTAGATGGAGTTAAGAACCATCATAAACACAAATATGGGGTATGATTTACTAAATTGAGTGTGCAAAATCTGGTGCATCTCTGCATAGAAATGAATCGACTTCAATTTTTTTATTTATTTTTGGCAAAGCGTAATTGAACCAGCTAAAGTTATAAGCTGATTGGTTACCGTGCACAGCTGCCCCAAACTGTGCACTCTCCAGTGTTAGAAAATCAACCCCATGTTGTCAGTTGGTACATAAAAATTACATAGTTAGTCTAACAGACAAAAACGCACGCATACGAATAGAAAACCACCATTTACACTATCTTACACCCACAGTTGATCCAGAGGAAGGCAACAAAAAAACAATAAAGCATGATGTAATTTGCTGCGGCAGGGGGAAAATGCTTCCTGATCTCCCAAGCGCCAATCAGATATTTCCTGGATCAACTCTACAGATAAATATTAGTATCCTGTTATATTTTGTACATTTAGGAGAGAATTCTGGCTTTTTTTAAACAATCTACTAAGCTGGCCAGAACCAGCTCTTCCACAGAGTCTATTTTGACAGTTCTTACTGTGAAGAAGCCTTTCTGTATTTGGCAGTTGAATCTCTTTTTCTCCAGATGTAAAGAGAGCTCCCTTGTCCACTGTGGTGACCTTAAAGTGAACAACTCTTCACTATATGGACCACTAATGCAGTTATACTTGTTGATCATATCCCCTCTATTCTCAAGAGAGAATAAATTCAGTTCCTCTAATCTTTCTTCATAGCTGAACTCCTTCATGCCCCTTACCAGTTTGGTTGCCCTTCTCTGCACTTTCTCCAGTTCCCCGATTTCCTTTTTGTGAACTGGTGACCAAAACTGAACAGTGTATTCTAGATGAGGTCTAACAAATGATTTGTATAGGGGCAAAATTATGTCTCTCTCTCTGCTGTCCATACCTCGCTTAATACAAGAAAGGATTTTGCTTGTTTTTTGAAACCGCAGCTTGGCATTGCATGCTATTATTAAGCTTATGATCCGCCAAAACACCAAGATCCTTCTCCACCAATGATTCCCCCAGATGTACTCCTCCTAGTATGTATGATGGGTGCAAATTTTTGACCCCTAAGTACAGAACTTTACATTTATCAACAATAAACCTAATTTGTCACACAGTTGCCCAATTAAACAGTGCATTGAGGTCGGCTTGTAAGTTGGAGACGTTCTGTAAGGATGTTATTCCACTGCATAGCTTGGTGTCATCTGCAGACAATAAGGAGATGTTTATGCGGAAGTTAAATTGTATGTTTAATCCCAGACCCTATATAATTTATAAATATATTAAAAAGTAAGGGTCCCAAGATTGAACCTTGAGATACACCTCTAATATCCTTAGACCATTCAGAGTAAGAATCATTTACCACTACTGAATATTGTCTTTTAGACAGTTTTCTATACATTTACAAACAGATTTTTCCAGGTGTAGACTTTACCTTACACATTAGCCGTGTGTGGGGAACTGTGTCAAATGCTTTTGCAAAATCCAAGTATACCATGTCCACAGCCACTCCTTTGTCCACGTTTTTGCTCATATCCTCATAAAAAGAAATCAGGTTTGTTTGACAACTTCTGTCTTTCGTGAATCCATGCTGTCTATTGCTTAATTTTATTTTTTTCTAGCAAGAACTAATCTGTGGTCTTTTATTAAACTCTCCAGTAGCTTCCCAACTATACAGGTCTATAGTTACTTGGTAAAGACTTTAACCACTTGCCGCCCGCCCTATAGCGGATTGACGTCGGCAAAGTGGTTGCAAAATCCTGACAGGACGTCATATGACGTCCTTGGGATTTTGAGCTGCTGCGCTCCCCCGGGGGCGCGCATCGCGGCGATCATTGCTGCGGGATGTCAGTCTGACACCCCGCAACTCCGATCTAGGTAAAGAGTCTCCGACGGAGACTCTTTACCACGTGATCAGCCGTGTCCAATCGGGGCTGATCACAGTGTAAACAGGAAAAGCCGGTCATCGGCTTTTCCTCACTCGCGTCTGTCAGACGCGAGTAGAGGAGAGCCGATCGGCTGCTCCTCTGACAGGGGGGGGTTTGTGTTGATCGATTATCAGCACAGCCCCCCGAGGATGCCCCCACTGGACCACCAGGGATGCCACTGGACCACCAGGGATGCCAGCACCAGGTATGCCACCCTAGACCACCAGGGATGCCAGTTAGTGCCCCCTAATGGATGCCAATCAGTGCCCACAATGGATGCCAATCAGTGCCCACAATGGGCATCACTGATTGGCAGGCATTTTTGTTTGGCACTGATTGGCATCCATTACAGTACATCAGTGCTGCCTATCAGTACCCACCCGTGCCACCTATCAGTGCCCATCCATGCCACCTATTAGTGCCCATCCGTGCCGCCTATCAGTGCCCATCCGTGCCGCCTATCAGTGCCCATCCGTGTCGCCTATCAGTACCCATCCGTGCCGCCTATCAGTGCCCATTCGTGCCGTCTATCAGTGCCCATACGTGCCGCCTATCCGTGCCCATACATGCCGCCTATCCGTGCCCATCTGTGCCACCTATCCGTGCCCATCTGTGCCGCCTATCCGTGCCGATTATCTGTTCCACCTATCAGTGCCGCATATTAGTGCCCATCATCAGTGCCCATCAATGCCACCTCATCAGTGCCACCTCATTGGTGCCACCTCATCGGTGCCCGTCAGTGCAGCCCCATCAGTGAAGGAGAAAACTTACTTATTTAAAAAGTTTTGTAACTGAAACAAAAAAAATACAATTTTTTTCAAAATTTTTGGTATTTTTTTTTTTTTTTTAGCAGAAAATAAAAATCCCAGAGGTGATCAAATACCACCAAAAGAAAGCTCTATTTGTGGGGAAAAAATGATAAAAATTTTGTTTGGGTACAGTGTAGCATGACCGCGCAATTGTCATTCAAAGTGCAACAGCGCAGAAAGCTGACAATTGGTCTGGGCAGGAAGGTGTTTAAGTGCCCTGTATGGAAGTGGTTAAACCCTTTTTAAATATAGGCACCACATAGGCCTTACGCCAATCCAGTGATAATATGCCAGTCATCAAAAAGTCCCTAAAAATAAGAAAAATGAGAAACAATGGCTTTGAAGTGACAGAGCTATGGGCCTGAAATGTGAAATGTGGACTTGTTTCAGGTTTTCCACATATGCATATGTCTCCAGGGATATGTTGTCAAAAATGTATTCGGCAAAAAAAGTTATCATGCAATATTGGTGGGGTAACTCAATCATTTTCCTGTATGATCATGAGAGATGTGCATTCTATCGTATGTGCAAGTTGCATGAAAGCTGACATTTTATTTACCTGACCACTTTAACATCAGTACCTATTCAGTGTCCTCTGTAGTAGTGATGAGCCGAACACCCCCGGGTTCGGTTCGCACCAGAACCCGCGAACGGACCGAAAGTTCGCACGAACATTAGAACCCTATTAAATACAATGGATGCGAACGTTCGAATTCTAAAGTGCTAATTATAACGACTATTATCCATGTTATTGTCCTAAACAGAGTTTGGGAACCCGGGTTCTGCACCAGGGGACATGTATCAATGCAAAAAGAAGTTTTAAAAACGGCCGTTTTTCGGGAGCAGTCATTTTAATGATGCATAAAGTGAAAAAATAAGTCAAATATTCCTTTAAATATTGTACCTGGGGGGTGTCTAAAGTATGCCTGTGAAGTGCCACGTGTTTCCCGTGTTTAGAACTGTCCCTGCACAAAATTACATTTCTAAAGGAAAAAAAGCCATTTAAAACTGCTTGCGGCTTTAATGTAATGTCTGGTCCTGGTAATATGGATGAAAATCTTTAAGAAAAATGGCATAGCTACCCCATCACCCCCCCCCCCCCCACTCCAGCCCATTACCAGCCCCTTTGGGTCTTGTATGGATATTAAGGGGAACCCCGTAAACAAAATAAAAAAGGCCCTATATACTCTGAACAGCCGTATACAGGGGGTGCATACAAGACAGGGACTGTAGGTTTGTTCTTATGTAGAATCTGTTTGTAATTTTGAACAGCTACATTGTTTAAGTGTAGCTCCAGCCCAAATACCTATTTTTAAGCTTTTTGGAAAACATAGGGAAGGGTTATCACCCCTGTAACATTTGTTTTGCTGTCTGTGCCCCTGTTCAGAACATTTCACCTCACTTTGCGTCCCAATGACAACTGTTTTTGAAATGTGGTGTTTTTATTGAAACAAGGATTGGTGATAAAGCATCAGTAGAGAGGAGACACCTTTCTCCCATATTAATTCTTACAGGAGAGAATTTTCCTTCCAAGGGGTAGATTTCCTCTCACTTCCTGTTGTCTTTTTCCGTTTGCAAGTAGTAGTCGTTTGTAAGTTGGATGTTTGAAAGTAGGGACCTGCCGTATATACTCTGCAGAAATTGGCCCCTTAGGTGTTGGTGTTGGCACAACACTGTAAGCACTCACAGTTACTCTTGGTGGGTGCTGGAACGCCCTGCTGTCAACTATTATATCAGGAATTGTAATAACATATAATTGTTGAACAGTGGTAGTAAAAATTGGGCCTTTGATGGTGGTGCTGGTGCCACAACACTGTAAGGGCTGACAGTTACTCTTGGTGGGCGCAGCAATGGGCCCTGCTGTGAATTATTAGATCAATAATTATAATTGCATGCCCCTGTTGAACAGGGGCTGAAAAATTGGGCCTTTGGTGGTGGTGGTGGTGGTGGTGGTGTTGACACAACACTGTAAGGCCTGACAGTTACTCTTGGTGGGCGCAGCAATGGGCACTGCTGTGAATTATTAGATCAATAATTATAATTGCATGCCCCTGTTGAACAGGGGCTGAAAAAATGGGCCTTAGGCACTGGTGGCACAACACTGCAACCCCTCACAGATACTGTACTTGGTGCACAGAAATGACGCCTGTTGCAAAGTATTGCATCAAAAATTTTAATTACACGCCCCTGTTAAACTGGGGCTGAAAAATTGGGCCTTAGCCACTGGTGGCGGCACCCATAAACCAAAATGATCTTCCAAGCTATCATCATTAATCGGATCATTGAGGAGGAGGAGGAGGATAGCCAGTCAACATAACAGCACAGGCACTCAGCATCAGCATCAGTCTTGAAGGGATGTGACATTTTAAAATCAATTAGTCTGTTATATCAGCATCAGGTGTGTGGTAGCTGGTGGTGATCCAAGACTGGTTCATCTTGATGAAAGTCAGTCGATCAACCGAGTCGGTGGACAGGCGCACCCTGTGATCCGTGACAAATCCTCCAGCAGCACTGAATGTGCGTTCTGAAAGAACGCTGGATGCAGGACAGGCCAGTAGCTCAATTGCATACTGTGCAAGCTCTGGCCAGTGATCCATCCTCAAGACCCAGTAAGCCAGAGGATTTTCGGTGGGGAAGGTGTCCAAGTCTGACCTTGCCCCTAGGTATTCCTGCACCATGTATATCAGACGCTGGCGATGGTTGCTGGAACCGATCATACTTTGGGGCTGCGGACTAAAGAATTGTCTGAACGCATCGGTCAGACGGCCACCTTCCCCACCGCTCCTTCTTTGACTGCCCGAAGCCTCAGCAACTCGTTGTCCAGGACCAGGAGTTTGTAACCTCCCAGTCTCTGGGAACGCGTTGCACAGACCTTTCTGCAAGGCCTCCCGGAGTTGTCTCATCCTCTGCTCCCTCTGCGACGGTAACATAAGGTCCGCAACCTTACCCTTGTACCGTGGATCAAGGAGAGTGGCCAGCCAGTAATGGTCCCTCTCCTTGATCCGAAGAATACGAGGATCCTTCCGCAGACTTTGCAGGATCAGGGAGGCCATGCAGCGTAGGTTAGCTGAGGCATTCAGTCCGGAGTCCTCTGGGTCACTAAGGACGACATGATCCGCAGCCACCTCCTCCCAGCCACGTACAAGTCCACTGGTTTCTTGGGACTGTAAATCATCCCTAAAAGACTGCTGCTGATGATGCTGAGTGCCAGCCTCCACCTCCATGCTGACACAATCCTCCTCCTCCTCTTCCTGTGCGATGGGTGGGACAGAAGGAACACTGTCTGGGTAAAGGGGGCCTTGAGAGGCAAGGAAGTCCTCCTCTTCCTGCCTCTGTTCTGCCTCAAGTGCCCTGTCCATTATTCCACGCAGCGTGTGCTCCAACAGGTGGACAAGAGGTACAGTGTCACTGATGCATGCACTGTCACTGCTCACCATCCTAGTGGCCTCCTCAAATGGTGCCAGGACAGTGCATGCATCCCTGATCATGCCCCACTGGCGTGGTGAAAAAAACCCGAGCTCCCCTGACCCTGTCCTGGTGCCGTAGTCGCACAGATACTCATTGATGGCCCTCTGCTGCGTGTGCAGCCGCTGCAGCATGGCCAACGTTGAGTTCCACCTGGTGGGCATGTCACATATAAGGCGGTTCTTGGGCAGGTTCAACTCCTTTTGCAGCTCAGCCAGGCGAGCACTGGCATTATAAGATCTGCGGAAATGAACAAAGACTTTCCTGGCCTGCCTCAGGACATCCTGTAAGCCCGGGTACCTGCCCAAGAACCGCTGCACCACCAGGTTAAGGACGTGAGCCATACAGGGCACATGGGTCAGTTGTCCCTGTCGGAGGGCGGAGAGGAGGTTGGTGCCATTGTCGCAAACCACCATTCCTGGCTTAAGCTGGCGTGGCGTCAACCACCTCTCGGCCTGCCCCTGCAGAGCAGACAGGACCTCTGCCCCAGTGTGGCTCCTGTCCCCCAAACACACCAGCGCAAGCACGGCATGGCATCTTTTTGCCTGCGTACTTGCGTAGCCCCTTGAACGCCTACGGAGCACCGCTGGTTCCGAGGACAAACCACAGGAAGAGGCCATGGAGGAAGAAGAAGAGGAGGGGGTGGAGGAGAGAGGTGTGTCACAACCAGTAGTAGCATTTTGGAGGCGTGGTGGTGGAACAACCTCCAACACTACTGCACCTTGTCCTGCATCCTTCCCAGCTGCCAAAAGAGTGACCCAATGGGCCGTGAAAGAAAGGTAACGTCCCTGTCCATGCCTGCTGGACCATGAGTCAGCGGTAATATGCACCTTACCGCTGACCGCCCTGTCCAGCGAGGCCAAGACATTGCCTTCCACATGCCTGTAGAGAGCCGGAATCGCCTTCCGTGAGAAAAAGTGGCGTTTGGGAACCTGCCACTGAGGAACCGCACATTGCACAAACTCACGGAAGGGGGCCGAGTCTACCAACTGAAAAGGCAGCAGTTGAAGCGCTAGCAATTTAGCCAAGCTAGCATTCAACCGCTGGGCATGTAGATGGCTGGGAGTGAACTTCTTTCGACGGTCCAGCAGCTGGGGCAGGGAAATTTGCCTGCTAGAATCGGACGTCGGTGTACTGCTAGCAGAGTGGCCGCAAGTACTTGGCTGTGACACACCTAATTCTACACCTTCATTCCTCTCAGAGCAGGTTTCAGAGAGGACTGAAGGTATAGTGGGGTTGGAGATCCCAGCTGATGCGGTGCAAGGAGAGGTCCGCTTTGTTCTTTGGTGTGGGTCTTTAAGGTAGGCTTGCCAACGAGCTGCATGGCAGGTCAACATATGTCTGATCAAGCATGTGGTGCCCAAGCGGCTGATGTTTTGGCCACGCGATATACGCTTGAGACATATGTTGCAAACAGCAGCTGTGCGATCTGATGCACTCGCCTCAAAAAAGGCCCACACCAAAGAACTTTTTGAATGACGGGCAGAGGCAGCGCCCTGCACAGGCGGAGCTCTGCGGTGTGATTCCGTTGGTGTGCTGCCCATACGCTGGCCACCCAAGGGCATCCTGCCTCGTTGGAGATGTGCCTCCTCCTCATCCTCCTCCTCCTCCTCTCTCCTATTAGGCACCCACGTGGAGTCAGTGACCTCATCATCCCCTCCCTCCTCATCACTGGAGCCAATCTGGCAGTATGCTGCAGCTGCTGGAGCATGACTGCCAGATTGGTGTCCTTCTTGAGCATCCCCTCTCTCTGCTCTCACGCTACTGCCTTCCTCTAGCTGGGTATCATCATCAGATCCTTCGAAACGCTGGGCATCCTCCTGGAGCATGTACCCAACACTGTGCTCAAACAGTTCGGGTGACTCCTCAGGAGGAGGACATGGTGGGTCTAGGGAAGGAGTGACTAATGATGACATTGATACCAGAGAAGAGGACGCTTTGGCAGCTGCTTTAACAGTACCCTGAGCCTGGGTGAGAGAGGATGAGGAGGATGAGGTGGGCTTGGTCATCCACTCTACCAAGTCTTCGGCATGATGTGACTCAACATGTCCAGCTGCTGAAAAGAAGGACAAGCGTGTCCCATGGCCATGTGCTGATGACAATGCACCGAGTCCACGACCAGCACTGTTGCCCCCAGACACAGAGCCTGCTTGCCCTCTTTTTTTGCCTCCTGACTGTCTGCCTCTCCTTGTTTGCCTTCCAGACATTTTAATGGATGGCCTGCAGGGAGATGGGAAAAACAGCAATAAGGGCTACCTTCAGGTGTAAACTGTGCAGGAGGCTTAGCAACAAAGACACTGACACTGTCCCCTGCCTATCCTTCTCTGTCCCTAAACACAAGGATTTGCAATATGCTTCAGCAAGATTGGTTTAGCACAGAATAGCACACTGACAGTTTCCCTCACTGTCCTTCTCTGTCCCTACAAACAAGGTATAGCACAGAATAGCACACTGATAGTTTCCCCGCGTGTCCTTCTCTGTCCCTAAACTCAAGGATTTCAAATATGGTTCAGCAAGATTGGTTTAGCACAGAATAGCACACTGACACTTTCCCTCACTGTCCTTCTCTGTCCCTACAAACAAGGTTTAGCACAGAATAGCACACTGATAGTTTCCCCGCGTGTCCTTCTCTGTCCCTAAACTCAAGGATTTCAAATATGGTTCAGCAAGATTGGTTTAGCACAGGATAGCACACTGACACTTTCCCTCACTGTCCTTCTCTGTCCCTACAAACAAGATTTAGCACAGAATAGCACACTGATAGTTTCCCCGCGTGTCCTTCTCTGTCCCTAAACTCAAGGATTTCAAATATGGTTCAGCAGGATTGGTTTAGCACAGAATAGCACACTGATAGTTTCCCTCACTGTCCTTCTCTGTCCCTACAAACAAGATTTAGCACAGAATAGCACACTGATAGTTTCCCTGAGTGTCCTTCTCTGTCCCTAAACTCAAGGATTTCAAATATGGTTCAGCAAGATTGATTTAGCACAGAATAGCACACTGATAGTTTCCCCGGGTGTCCTTCTCTGTCCCTAAACTCAAGGATTTCAAATATGGTTCAGCAAGATTGGTTTAGCACAGAATAGCACACTGATAGTTTCCCTCACTGTCCTTCTCTGTCCCTACAAACAAGATTTAGCACAGAATAGCACACTGATAGTTTCCCCGAGTGTCCTTCTCTGTCCCTAAACTCAAGGATGTCAAATATGGTTCAGCAAGATTGGTTTAGAACAGAATAGCACACTGATAGTTTCCCCGCGTGTCCTTCTCTGTCCCTAAACTCAAGGATTTCAAATATGGTTCAGCAAGATTGGTTTAGCACAGAATAGCACACTGATAGTTTCCCTCACTGTCCTTCTCTGTCCCTACAAACAAGATTTAGCACAGAATAGCACACTGATAGTTTCCCCGAGTGTCCTTCTCTGTCCCTAAACTCAAGGATTTCAAATATGGTTCAGCAAGATTGGTTTAGAACAGAATAGCACAGTGATAGTTTCCACGAGTGTCCTTCTCTGTCCCTAAACTCAAGGATTTCAAATATGGTTCAGCAAGATTAGTTTAGCACAGAATAGCACACTGATAGTTTCCCTCACTGTCCTTCTCTGTCCCTACAAACAAGATTTAGCACAGAATAGCACACTGATAGTTTCCCCGAGTGTCCTTCTCTGTCCCTAAACTCAAGGATTTCAAATATGGTTCAGCAAGATTGGTTTAGAACAGAATAGCACACTGATAGTTTCCCCGAGTGTCCTTCTCTGTCCCTAAACTCAAGGATTTCAAATATGGTTCAGCAAGATTGGTTTAGGACAGAATAGCACACTGACACTTTCCCTCACTGTCCTTCTCTGTCCCTACAAACAAGATTTAGCACAGAATAGCACATTGATAGTTTCCACGAGTGTCCTTCTCTGTCCCTAAACTCAAGGATTTCAAATATGGTTCAGAAAGATTGGTTTAGGACAGAATAGCACACTGACACTTTCCCTCACTGTCCTTCTCTGTCCCTACAAACAAGATTTAGCACAGAATAGCACACTGATAGTTTCCCCGAGTGTCCTTCTCTGTCCCTAAACTCAAGGATTTCAAATATGGTTCAGCAACATTGGTTTAGCACAGAAAAAGCACACTGATAGTTTTCCTCACTGTCCTTCTCTGTCCCTACAAACAAGATTTAGCACAGAATAGCACACTGATAGTTTCCACGAGTGTCCTTCTCTGTCCCTAAACTCAAGGATTTCAAATACGGTTCAGCAAGATTGGTTTAGAACAGAATAGCACACTGACAGTTTCCCTCACTGTCCTTCTCTGTCCCTACAAACAAGGATTAGCACAGAATAGCACACTGACACTTTCCCTCACTGTCCTTCTCTGTCCCTACAAACAAGGTTTAGCACAGAATAGCACACTGACACTTTCCCTCACTGTCCTTCTCTGTCCCTACAAACAAGGTTTAGCACAGAATGACACACTGACACTCTCCCTACCTATCCTTCTCTGTCCCTAAACACAAGGAATCCAGGATTAGTAAAGGAAAAAAATGACACTGTCCCTGCCTATGCTTCTCTTTCCCTGCTCCGGAACACACTACACAAGGCCGCCGCGCTGGCGGCCTTTTATAGTGTGGGGCGTGTACTAAACCCCCTCAGCAATAATTGGCCACAGGCATCCTGCCTGTGGCCAATCATTGCTCTCCTCGCTGCCGGCGCTGGGATTGGCCAAGCATGCGGGGTCACAGTGCATGCTTGGCCAATCACAGCGCCTGGATGACACTGCGATGGCGTAGTGCATTGTGGGCCGTTCGCGTCACTCGAATTTGGCGCGAACGGCCCAAATCGTTCGATCTTCGTCGAACGATCGAACAGCCGATGTTCGAGTCGAACGTATGTTCGACTCGAACACGAAGCTCATCCCTACTCTGTAGTATATACCATATTGTAACCTGGTCTCTTCAAACAAGCATGATAATAATCTCATTTCCACTTATTTGACATGGGAAATGGTTGTGGAACATTCTGTTACTCTTCTGCTTGTAACTGTGTTAATGTAATTTTCATTAATCATGTTCTGGCAAATCTCCTGACATAAACCATGTAACATGCATCTGGTTTAGTCTTCTGTTTGGGATTCAGATTCTTTAGTACTTTAGATAGAATGAAGTTCTATCTCTCTACTGAGATGCAATTTCATGTTACATCCTTTTTCATGTTATAGATTTCATGCTGAAGACACAAGTTACAGATGCATTTCGTCTGATGATCACAGCTGTTTAACTGCAATGTGTTTTATTAATTTATATTTTGTGTTTGTCTACAGCCTTGGCATCTTTTTATGCTCAGCTTTGTCTGAAATGTCTTCGGCTTTCCATTAACCACTTCAGCCCCAGAGGATTTGGCTGCCAAATGGCCAGGCCACTTTTTGCGATTCGGCACTGCGTCGCTTTAACTGACAATTGCGCGGTCGTGCAACGTGGCTCCCAAACAAAATTGACGTCCTTTTTTTCCCACAAATAGAGCTCTCTTTTGGTGGTATTTGATAACCTCTGCGGTTTTTATTTTTTCTGCTATAAACAAAAAGAGAGCGACAATTTTTTAAAAAAAACAATATTTTTTACTTTTTGTTCTAATAAATATCCCCCAAAAATATCTAAAAAAACTAATTTTTTCCTCAGTTTAGGCCGATATGTATTCTTCTACATATTTTTGGTAAAGAAAATCGCAATAAGCACATATTGATTGGTTTGCGCAAAAGTTATAGCGTCTACAAAAAAGGGGATGGTTTTATGGCATTTTTATTAATTTTTTTTTACTAGCAGTGGCGGCGATTTGTGATTTTTATCATGACTGCGATATTGTGACAGACACATCGGACACTTTTGACACTATTTTGCAACCATTGTCATTTATACAGCGATCAGTGCTATAAAAATGCACTGGTTACTGTGTAAATTACACTGGCAGGGAAGGGGTTATCACTAGGGGGCGATGAAGGGGTTAAGTGTGTCCTAGGGAGTAATTATAACTGTGTGGGGGCTGGGCTACCTGTGACACGACACTGAGTGCTGCTCCCGATGACAGGGAGCAGATGATCAGTGTCCTGTCACTAGGCAGAACAGGGAGATGCCTTTTTTACAACGGCATCCCCCCGTTCTGCCGCTCTGTGACACGATCGCTGGAACACCGGCGGAAATCGAGTCTGCGGGTCCCGCGGGATCAGTCACGGAGCTCACGTATATCTACGTTAGGCAGTCGGCAAGAGATTAAGTTAAAAGGTTAGTGAGAATAGGGTGACATGTGACATTCTGTTAAGGCTATTTCCACTGAAAACAGATTCCTCCATTTTGAGTGAAAGGGCTCACTCAGTTCCTTACTGGATTATGAAGTCTGTTTGATAGCACAATGGAAAGATTTTCCCCCATTCCTGCTCCTATCCCTGTGACAACCTGAGAGATCCACTAGTCAGCTAAATTCCTTATCACAAGCCCTTTTCCATATATTATTGTAAATAATAGATGGCAGGGATGACTTTACATTGTGGTAATATGGGGCAGGTCTAGATTCTTTGATGGATTTGTAATAGTCTTTTAAAGGGTAACTCCACTTTCGTGGGGAAAAAAAATAGCAAATAAAGAAAAAATAATCTAGCGTGTACAATTGCGATACAAGTCATATTGTAGTTGAATGTTAATAAAAATTTCCTTGCCTTTTCAATCTGCAGCCGCTGTAATTTTCTATAAATGCAATATGGCTTCATGGAGTTGTTCTGTACACAGAATGTGTACTGACCACTCCCCAGAAACATAATTTCCTGCTTGTGTGATTGGCTCACCAATTGTTTTAGAAGTCTCCCTAAGATACAAGTCAGATTTCAGGCATCTCCTGCAACAAAAATTAAATTTTTGGTGAGATATTTCCAATATGAACCCTTCTAAAGGGATGCAGGCCCTGCAAATTTCCTCATTAGTGCTCTGCAGCTGCCACAGCTGACAGATAATTATGAAGCCACTCCCATTAGACCCACAGAGGCACAGACAAACACACATGGATTTCTTCAGAATAACAAAAGGTAGGAATCTGCAACAAAGGTTGTTATAATCCTTGCAATGTACATAGATCGCCCAGGGGGGAATGTTTTTTTCTTAACAAAAGTGGAGTTACGCTTTAAATATTTAATATTTATAAAAATCAGCATTGACATGCATAGAAAATATTTGTTACAAGTTGTGTGGTTCGTGACTCTTAGGTACAGCACTGTGTGCCAAGAGCATTAATATACCTGGAAACTATGGGGATGATGTTATTGAAAAGGGAATGAGGTATTTGAATAGGCAAATCCTTACAAATCAACTTATAGAGGACAGAGACTAAGGGATGCCTGGACTTGCCATTTTTAGAAGTCTTTTTTTTTGCTCAGCAAATGCATTAGAATTAAACCCCTAATTTACTACCATGGCTTAAACTTCATTTTAATACTGCTACCAGCTAAAAACCTTTAGGGCTCTTTCACACGGAGGGTCCGTTCAGGTCCACCTGTCAGTTTTTTAGGCGGACCTGAACGGATGCTCCATGTAGCCCTATGGAGCCACGGATGTCAGCGGTGACATGTCCGCTGACATCCGACCCGCTCCCATCCGCAAAATTGTGACGGAGGAAAACCCTATATACTCTACGGTCCGTCGTCATCCGATCCCCCATAGGGGAGAGCGGCCCTCTGACAGGGTGGTCCCTGCACAGTGTGCGGGGACCGCCCAGTCATCCGCCGGCTCAGCGGGGATCAAAGGAGCGATCCCCGCTGAGCAAGCAGAGCTTCACGGGGCGGATCTTCACAGATCCGTCCCGTGTGAAAGAGGCCTTAAAGCTACCATTGGCCTCCACGTACTTTTGCTTATTATCACCTGCCGGTAATTCAGACTTCCCATCCATCTGATTGGGGTTCCAGAATTCAGTAACAAAAGTTTGTAACTTCAGGCTATCAAACTCTTTTATTTCTTTGAACCTTTTCAGATATACCAGAGATATTTTTATTGTTTCCAAGAGATAAAGATTTGTCAATTCAAAAACACTATCTTAACTTACCATCTGTGGCTGATTTAGCGCCCACTTTCTATGTGGAAAAACATCTCTAGGAGTTCAGGAGAAAAATGATTTGTAACTCTTATGTGCTACCATGTTGCCAACACCCTGCTCTCTGATAGAGGCTCTTACAAGATTGCTTAGAAATAAAATTCCCAACATCTTAAACCTACACTGCATTTGGATAAAATATTCCCTTTGTAATTTTTACAATTGGCTTAAGAAAGTTCTACCAAAAAGTGTAATGCCTTTCCAGCACTTACACTACCAATACCCGATGTCTGCAGGAGCTCTCCTGACAGAAAGATCTTCAGCATCAAGCATACTTCCAAGTGTGTAGGATACTTGGCCCTCCTCTGGGTGCTGTGGTTCCTTTCCTTGGCCTCTATGTCACTACTGTTCTGTATTGACAGAGGGGTTGAAGGAAGGAACCATGACACGCAGAGGGAACCAATAGCCTCAGGAGGTGAGTATTAACCCTTTATTTTTATAGATCAAAGTGATCAAATCAGTTAGTTTTTCAAAAAAACACACAAGGTACCAATAAAGTGACATACGACTCCCAGCTGTCCATTCTTTCCTCTGAAGTGTTCCATGTGAAGCACATCTTTTGCCCTAAGGCTCTGGCCTTTGGCTTCAGGCTGAACATTACATTGAGTGTAGGTTCTCTAAGGACAAAATGAAGCTATTACTACGGCAGGTTCCATTTGCAGTTATACAAATGTGTTTACATTTCACCTACCATTAAGCAAATTCAATTTAGAAAATACTCAACTGTGTTAATAGAAACACCGGTATATCTTATAATGGATAATATGAAAATATGTAAATTATTGCTAACCATAGTCTTTCCACACCACTCAATCCAATTTATGAATGCTGAAATATTATTTGGAATAGTTGCTTTAAAATCTGAGCTCAACTACTCAGCAAAGTGAAGGGTAGTAAGGATTCAGCAGTACTTGCATGCAATTTCCCTGATGAGCAAGCTACTGCTGATAAAACATGCCGCTAACACTATGGCTAGATGAGCAACAAGGCTTTGTTTATGAGTATCTCATCTCAGCTGTGATGTGAGCCATGTGCTGTCAGTCATTAAATCCTATAGTAGGAAACAGGGGTAGTGGCGGAAAAGGGTGACAAAGCTTCCGTTTTTTAACTGCAGAGTAAACAGCATTGTTGCCCTATTGAGGAAATTAGGACATTACAGGTTCTGCTGGCAGGTTCCCCAGGCACAAGACTAAAACAAACAGTATAATCTAGTACTATAGAGAGTCTGCATAACATAAGCAAGGAAAGAAAGAAAAAAGGCGCGTGGCCTGGTGCATTATCCTTGGTAAAAAGTTTTATAAAAAACAGAAGTAGGTGGAGTACTCACATTTATTAATGTGAATATCATCACATAATTCTCCTAAGAGGTCATAAAACAAAACCCATGTCTCATGGGATGGTGAGATGGTGTAATCGGCTAATGTGGTTCAATGATTTTCCATCTTCCTCACAGCCTAATGGAACCGAGTCTGGTCTGTATGTTTGTTTATAAGTAGCGGATGTATGGTGTAGCCTTGGGGGAATGGTCCTCTTTCGCTGTTGCAATAGTCCTTATTCATCACCCTGAGGCACTGCATGTCCAATGCAGCCCTCTTCTGGATGTGAAGGGTCATACCTACCTCCTCTGTGCAGTGTATTTGCACACAGCAGTCCAGATCCTCCTCTTCTTGGGTCCCTCGCCTGTGCTCCTTCTGCATACAGAAGTTTTTTATCTTAATGCATAGAATGCAATGGCGGCAGCTGATCCAAAGATCCCCCGCGGTGACCACATCGCTGGACTCCAGGACAGGTAAGTGTCCTAATGTTAAAAGTCAGCAGCTACAGTATGTGTAGCTGCTGACTTTTTATTTTTAAAGGGGTGGGCGGACCTCCTCTTTAATTATCTGGGAGTTGGATGGGCTGTTTTTCCCTCCTCTTCAATATGTCACCACATTTTTAGTGACCACACATTATGCCCCCTTTTTTCTTTGTTTTTGTTTTTTTTGGTGGGTTCCCTGCATCGTCTTCCATTATAGATTTGATGGTGTTATACTCACAACATGTTTGTAGAACCCTACTGAAGTTCTATAGAGGAATATTTTGACTGTTTCTTTTTCTTGGGAATGTTTGTGTCTTTATTTGGTATTGTTATTTTCGTGCTTCTTGCGCATTGCAAACAAAATAAAGATTTAAAATAAAAATGAGCAAGATCCACACATAACCCTGACACACAGAGATTTGCTTTGGATTAGGACACCAGATAGAGGTTTTCTTTTCAAAATGTGACACCAGTCTTATTCACAGTACACACCATTTTTACTATATACCGAATATTTTGACTGGGCTTACAAATTCATGTACCAGCGATCTCTGGGAAAGTTAGCAGAGCATCACACTAGTAGAGTTGTATGGGACCTAACTTTCGAGTGGTACATTTTGATTGGTTGTAAAATCTTTGCAGATTAAAAAAGCACACTTTCAATTTTTTCTGTTTTTTCGGGTCGATTGTCCAGTTATTACAGTGCTAGCATGGATTGTTCATTTTACGTGCAGATATTGAATATGGGTATCGCTGTATAACATCTGGTTTGGGCAGTTTTTTGCCATGGTTCTCTATGCTCACATCTGTAAACGCCTTGGAACCCAGTCTAACCATTTGGCCTAATTTGGCCATGGGTGGACACATGTAGTGACCCCATTCAGGTTAAACTCAGGGATAATATTGTGGTTTATGCTGATCTTAATTTTTTGGGCAAAGATTGTGTTATTAAAATAGATCAATTTTAAAGTTTTAAAACAATGTCAGATTTGTGTTTAAATTTCTATTTTTGCTTGGTTGGGAATAAACACCAGGGAAGGTTCCTTATTTCTCAGCTCTGTCTTATTGTACAAGGATGTCAATTCAAACAAACGTTTTCAACATAAATAAATACAGGTAAGTGTAGAATGCCACATCTGTACACCCCTGCTGTGCTGTTTAATTCAGATCCGGCTATCCTTTTGACCCAGATGTTATCAGTTCATTTATATATTGGTTTCACAAAGATTTTCCAAAATACCTGATGGAAAAGGATATCTGTTGTAGTACCCATGTAGTAGACACAAGACTCATGCTGTCATTTTGTCGCTACCTTCTTTTTACTACAGCCCTAATTAACAGCCTCCCAGCAGAGGCAACCAGCTCAGGAATTTGTTTTAAGAATGATTCTGGGATTTTGGAGTTGTGAAGGAAATAGCAGATATTGACCATTGTTCTTCTTAATATTCTTGGCACTTGGTCTGACACTCTGTGATTATATTATCCATGTTTGTACGTTTGTGCTTCCTTAGCTCTTTTTGTTGCCTCGAAAAAACTCATATAATATAGCAGAAAGTGAACACATATTTTAAGGACTTGTAATTTCTATGAAAGAATAAAGACCACCCAGCAACTGTAATATTTCCTAGAGATCGATTTCCAGAAAGACTGGAAAATCAAGAATTAAAAAAGATGAAAGAACAAGTGTTATGTAAAGCATCTCAATAGGCTTTTCCTCATTTAAGGGGCATGTAGAGTGATTTTGAAGGTTTTCTTTTTCATTTTAATTTTTTATGGTGAAAACTAAAAACAAATTAAATTAGATTTTTTTTTCTTGGGTAAGATGAGATATTGTATATGAATATTATAGAGTAATTTATCCAGTCAACAGGCTTTTTTTTACATGGTTAGCTCTCTTCATACCACATGTTAAAAAAGGTTGTTATTTATAGATATCGAAAGATCATAGGGACTATTACACATGAAACCAAAGGACACATAGCATCAACGTATCCCTTATCAGACGGCTCAGGCTATGGATTCAATAAGATTCAAGACAAAAGGAGATAACTACTGTCTCTTTAGCTTGCCCATAGTTCTCTGAGATTCTTTTGTCATGTATTCCAGGCAAACAGGTATCCCAGACAGCAGGGGGAAAAGGGCACACAGGGATCCCAGAAAGCAGGGGAAAAGGGGCACACAGGAATCCCAGACAGCAGGGGGGAAAGGTGCACACAGGGATAACAGACAGCAGGGGGAAAGGGGCACACAGGGATCCCATACAGCAGGGTGAAAAGGGCACACAGGGATCCCAGACAGCAGGGGGAAAGGGGCACACAGAGTTCCCAGACAGCAGGGGGAAAGGGGCACACGGGGTCCCAGACAGCAGGGGGAAAGGGGCACACAGGGATCCCAGATAGCAGGGGGAAAGGGGCACACAGGGATCCCAGACAGCAGGGGAAAAGGGGCACAGATACTAGAACCGATCCCCCTGCAGTGCAGCCAGAGGAAGAAAAGAAAAGTAGAATCTGGCAGCACTACACCAGGGTTACAAGTGTCAGCAATAAGGCAGTACTGCTGGCCCTCCTGCTTGGCAGGTGCCAGGGCCCCCCTTTTGAACTAATGAAGCCTGATCCCAGCACAGGAGGGCTGGCTGTACTGCCTTATCAGCAGCCCTGCTAGAGGTAGACTCCAAATAAGTGTATTACAAAGTAAGAGAGGCATTGTCTAAATGTAACTTTTTAAATAAACAATTTGGGAATTCCAATGCCTGGATATTTCAATGGTTGTATAATAACATATATATCTATTTTTTTATGTTGATTTTTTTTTGTGAATGCCGATGTCAAACTAAAAAACAAAACGTGATTTGTAAATAACAACATTGTATGCAAACTCTTATCTGTCAGATCATGGACAAACTAAAGAGACTCTGGAATCGTCAGGTCACATGACCCTCTTTTACTCTACTATGAACAAGTGACAGGCATACCTTTCCCACACTACACATGTCTAGACTAATATGGACTTACTAAAGCTGATAGAAAGCTGACATCCAGACAAATTAGTTCCATGATCATGAGCCAAACCATTCTAAAGATTTATCCAAATAATGGCAGTAGCCAACTCACTTCCAGTTTAATTCACCTTCTAATCTCTCAGTAAACTCCCCTTTGAACTAAGATTCAGGCCATCAGCTGTGTTTGTGTGCGTTTTCTTTTCAGGTTGAAGTAAGGGCACAGTACTGTATGTATACACAGCCATTTCTCCTGGCCTTTGTGGCTCACATTTTTTTAATCTGAATTCTTATAAGCCTTGGTGTTTTTACAGAAGCCAACAGCCTGCCTGGGTCATGGCCACCCAGCAACCCCCACTGACTTCATTTAATTGTTCTTTAATACTTTTTTCAAAGAGAATATTCCGACTCCACATAACTACACTCTAGGTAGAAGTGATAGCAAACTGTTTTTTTTCTTTTGGGATAAAGGCTTTACATGAATAAATAAAAGCTGATCATTTTAATCACTCCTGCCAGTGTTAAGTGGGTTGTCTCATCCATGTTAACTGATACGTTCTGCTGGAGAGTTAGTGCGTTAGAAAAACAACCTAAGCCTAAAAAAAGGAAACTAATACAGCCATCACATCTAAGAATACCCCTGGACGACATCAATGTATGACAAAACGCGTAATGGGGAGGGATGCGCTGACGTCACCGATACCCTTGAGTCCCGGAAGGATGGTTTTTTTGTATATGTGTCGGCAGACGCTTACAATTTAGTGCAATTTTAAAATATCATTGATGTAAGTGCGATTTTATTACGCGTGGAATACATTTTTACGATCTTACACTATATGGATCTTACACTATGTGGAGCATTACACAATTTCATTCCTGCATGCCAGTCCCAACTTCGAGGGGTAGTTCAGAGATATCTGTGCAGGTTTCTCCACAGATGTCAATTTAAATTGCACCCCCAATTTGGCAAAAGTAGTACAAAAAATACATTTGGGAATCGGTGCGATTCCGACACTCCCATTGTCGGCAATTGCCGCCAATTTGGCATGCAATTTGACATGTCAAATCGCATGCCAAATCGCATCAATGTGATCCAGGGCTAAAATATGTTTCTCCAATGGATGATTTCTCCTCTAATACTGTTCCAGTGAAAAAAAAAAAAAAACTCACTTCTGTCACTCTCAGTACTGGTGATTGTTAAATCTCAACAGGCAGGACACGGACAGCAATAAAAACATGACAGGGGTATTCTAACCCTTCCCCATTTTATCCAAAAATAACTAAGAGACACTTCATGTAAAATGTTGTAAAAACATATGATTTCAAATGCACTTTGCCATCTTTATAAGTGGCTAGCACTTCCCCTTAGCAGCACTCAGGTCATTGGTTCAAATACCAACCACAGAACTAACTGCAGAGTTTGCACATTCTCCCTGTCCCTGTGTGGGTTTCCTCCTGATGCACCGGTTTCCTCCTACAGTCCAAAGACATGCTGGTAGGTTAACCACTTAAGCCCCGGACCATTTGGCTGGCCAAAGACCAGAGGCCTTTTTGCGATTGGGCACTGCATCGCTTTAACTGACAATTGCCCGGTCGTGCAACGTGGCTCCCAATCAAAATTTACATCCTTTTTTTCCCACATATAGAGCTTTCTTTTAGTGGTATTTGATCACCTCTGCGGTTTTTATTTTTTGCACTATAAACAAAAATAGAGCGACAATTTTGAAAAAAATTCAATATTTTTTACTTTTTGCGATAATAAATATCCCCAAAAAATCTATAAAAAAACAAACTTTTTCCACAGTTTAGGCCGATACGTATTCTTCTACATATTTTTGGTAAAAAAAATTGCAAAAGCATATATTGATTGGTTTGCGCAAAAGTTAAAGCGTCTACAAAAAAGGGGATGGTTTTATGGCATTTTTATTATTTTTAATTTTTTTACTAGTAATGGCGGCGATCAGCGATTTTTATCGTGACTGCGACTTTATGGCAGACTCATCGGACACTTTTGACACATTTTTGGGACCATTGTAATTTTTACAGCGATCAGTGCTATAAATATGCACTGATTACTGTGAAAATGACACTGGCAGTGAAGGGGTTAACCACTGGGTGGCGCTGAAGGGGTTAAGTGTGTCCTAGGGAGTGATTCTAACTGTTAGGGGGTGTGGCTATGAGTGATGCGTCACTGATCGCTGCTCCCGATGAGAGGGAGCATACGATCAGTGACAGTGTCACTAGGCAGAACGGGGAGACGCTTGTTTACACTTGCCTCTCCCCGTTCTGCAGCTTTGTGACCCGATCGCGGGACACCAGCGGACATCGAGTCCACAGGTCCCACGGGCACGGTCACGGAGCTCGCGGCAGGGGCACCACCGCACGACAGGAATTTCAAAGTCATGTAAATATACGTTACTTTGCCCAGCCGTGCCATTCTGCCGACGTATATGTACAGGAGTCGGTCGGGAACCGGTTAATTGGCTTCAGTCTAAAATTGGACCTAGTACCCATATGTATGAATATGAGTTGGGGACCTAATATTGTAAGCTCCTTGAGGGCAGGGACTAATGTGAATGTACAATATATACAGTATTTAAAGCACTGCATAAATTGTTGCCGCTAAATAAATACCTATAATAAATAAAATAAACCTCTAAAAAATTAAAAGCATATTTTAAAGATAAGCTATGATGGTTACATATACTTCATAAACACACAAAGAAAAGAGGAACAACGAGTACCAGGGTGGTTCAACCCAAAGGGCCGTTCATTAAATATGAACTAAAAATATTTAACTAGAGTTTAGGATTTGATTTGTCGTTTGTAGCCTAAGAGACTGCATAAAGAAAAAATATTAATCCCAGATGTGATAAGAAAGGGATTAAAGGAAAAGTAGCTACTTTTAAATGACAGTTTAGTCTAGGCCATTGGGTTAGAAAAATATATACCATTTATTGTTGAGTATCAAAAGAAAAACAAATTTATACATATATATTCAGTTAAATACACTGATGAATAAAATATAGCTTCTTAAACTATTTTACCGATTGACTCCTAGGGGAGGAGTCAATTCGGAAGATATTACAATCAAACAAAGAGGACGGACAGAACTAACAGTACCATCACCAACAATAAGGGGAAAGACACACAGCACAGATGGTGGTCCGGACGCCGGCAATTGAATTCAAAGTGGAGCTGTAAAATGGCAAGACTAACTTGATACAAATCAGTTTATAAATCTATTTAGTCATATGGACAGAATGTACCATAGTGCAGCTTCACTGTGAATAAACCCTAATGAGATTTGGGCCCAACTAGAGAAGATGACAATGTTACCATTAATATCAACTTCCTGGGGGAGGAAGGAAGGTTTTGGAGTAATTTTGGTAGAATTTAGGAAATGAAGGGCAAGGGACAAGTGTTCCTGTTGCACTTTAGGAATCAAAGTATAATGCTCAGATAACCTTCTGTGGGTTTTTTCCAGATGGTGAACTTAATCACATCTCCTCCAATGGTGGTCAGTTGAAATGGGGATGGTGAGGGGTTTGAGTCACTTGTTCATTGGTTGATTAAAGAAAATGACCCCTAATAGCATGACAGTCAGTAATTCTGTACAGCGCGGAGTGGTGGGAGCTAGGGTAGCCACAGGTATACATCAACTTCTTAGTGTATTCAGAAGGAGAAGGATTCAATTAACACTGACATACTGAGCGGGGCCAGTTTACTTCGCTGGGCTCCCGCTGGTACTTTACCCTCTCAGTTGCTCAGCGTCCTTTGAGTTAGCTGTGGCTCCGTGCTCTGCCGATTCTCCTTGTCGCGGTGGGATGTCTCGCTGTCTGCTGGTCTTTGCACGTTGGTTTATAATGGATCTTATGGCAGCGTAGAGATTCCAAGATTCGCGCTGTATGCGCTGCATACGTGCCGACCGGGACTTTAAACGTCCGGCGCTGCTGTCTGCAGGTGTCCTCCGTGTATCAATCTCCACTGTCAGGCTGAGGGGTTGCGTTGCCGGCGTCACGTGACCTCCGTGACGTCAACGCGTTTCGCTTTGATGTTGCGTAGCTTCGTCTGGACGTAATCTGTGGTTAATGCTTGCGGGTCTACTTATGGACGCTACCTGTATTAGCAGGTCCGCCCGCAATTTAACCCGTTACTGGATAGTTCCCCCTGTTTACTTGTAAGAATGAAATACGGTCTTTTCAGCACGGTAAGAGGAGACAGTTGTATATTAAAGGACAAATCGTTTCATTAAGGCTAAATTATATCTCAATGGAGATGAGATAAGATTAGATTAGACATTGCGTAGGATAGAGTGGCAGGAGGGGACAGAATGGTGCAAGGTAAGGATACTAGATATAAATACAGATACTGATACTGAAGTCTCAGAGGGCACTGAGATTGTATAAAACAGAGGAGGAACTTGATTAACCTTATATCAAGAAAAATATATCAGGAAAATAATATATAAAGAGAATAGGAATGAGAGGATTTCATTCTTAGGTTGCTTATTAAAAATCCTCTTTGTTTGATTGTAATATCTTCCGAATTGACTCCTCCCCTAGGAGTCAATCGGTAAAATAGTTTAAGAAGCTATATTTTATTCATCAGTGTATTTAACTGAATATATATGTATAAATTTGTTTTTCTTTTGATACTCAACAATAAATGGTATATATTTTTCTAACCCAATGGCCTAGACTAAACTGTCGTTTAAAAGTAGCTACTTTTCCTTTAATCCCTTTCCTATCACATCTGGGATTAATTTTTCTTTATTTACATATACTTCACCCTTAAATGTTCTAAACACAATTTGATCTGTAAAATCTGTACATTGCAGTCAGCTTGTCTTTAGAAATTCCTCTATTAACAATCAGACAGTTACCTAGATCCTTGTTTCTCAACCTTTTTTCGGTTTAGGCACCCTTTAAAATTGTGCACAATCTCGAGGCACCCTATTCTAAAATGCAAAAAACAAAACTGATATTCGTACATTAGCAGCAATATCCACACATGTAGGATAGCCAACCTTGAAAGTGATTTATTGTTCCAAACCAAATACTGTATATACTTGAGTATAAGCCGAGTTTTTCAGCACATTTTATTGTGCTGAAAATGCCCTCTCGGCTTATACTCGAGTCTGTGTGCATCTTCAACTTTGTGCACCTGAACCCGGCCAGCTGTAGGTCCCCTGGACTCTAAACTTGGCACACATGTAGCCCCACTCTTCCTCTACAAGTGTGCAAAGTTTGTTGTCCGGGGGACCTACGACCGGGGAGCAACGATTTTCCAAACCCGGGCACCCCTTCTATAGACTCCCATGTTAAACGGTCATTTCTCCGGTGATTTTGGGGACCCCATGTTAAACGTCAGTCTAGTCACACAGCACCGGAGATCGGGTAGGGAGATTGGGCATAGTGAGGCATGGACACAGTGACAGTGAGGCATGGGCACAGTGAGGCATGTACACAGTGAGGAAAAAAAGGGGAAAATTACTGCGCCAACTGAACAAATTAAACTAAAAGAAACACAGCAGCAGCTATATTCATGTGATAAACATAAATAACAAGCAGAAAAAGCAATAAAAAGCTGCGCTACAACATCAAGGACCAATATTGCAATCAGTTACTCATATAACCAATAATGCCACCTCATCCAGTGTGTTTAGAATATCCCTTCTACAAAAAACGAGTGGTCAAAACATCTGCTTGAGCAAGAAACTCGCCATGGTCAGTGCAGTTGCGTTTGAGCCTGTACCCAAAAGACAGTACATAAGGCTAAAACGCAACTGCACTGATCATGGCCAATTTCTCGCTCAAGCAGATGTTTTGACCACTCGTTTTTTGGAAAAGGGATATTCTAATGCTTCCCTCATAAACACACTGGATGAGGTGGCATTATTGGATAGGAAGGATCTATTAAAAGATAGGCCTCAGACTGTGAGAGCACCATCCATTCCCTTTATTACCACATATTCAGTTCAACACATGAGTGTTAAGAAGCTTATCAAAAAGCATTGGCATATACTTACAAATGATCAGGTCCTGAAGGTAGTTTTACCTGAGCGACCACAGGTCGTCTACAAGGGTGCACCATCCCTTAGAGGGAGAGTGGCACCCAACATCCTAGATCCCCCTCCTATTAGGAGTTTCTTTGATTATTTGGTGGGTTTCTACCAATGTAGGAGGTGTAGGGTGTGTTCAGTTAGTGGGTGCACACATAGGCACACCAATATGTTTACGTCCACAAGTACTGTAGCTGAGTTTGAGATCACCTCTTTCATCACATGCTCCACGGAGAGAGTCGTTTACCTACTGCAGTGCCCTTGTGGGCTGCAGTATGTGGGCAGGACCAAACGACCTCTCCGTGTGGGGTTAAATGAACACATTACAAACATACTCACTGGTTTCCCTAAGCACCCAGTGTCACGACATTATTTAGAAGTTCATGATGAGAATCCCACTAAGACCATTTTTTTGGGTATAGATGGATACGCTCCACAATGGAGAGGTGATTCTATGATACGGAATATATCCAGACTCCAAATGGCCTGGATCCATAAATTGAGATGCTACACTCCCTTTGGGATGAATGTAGAGGTAGACCTTAATGCTTTTATTGATAACTCCTAGGTATGGTTTTTGTCATATTCATATACCCATGTATGCGCACTTGTTGTGACCCCATGGTAGCAACTCTGTAGTTTTTTGGTGGTTAACATTTGCCATATTGACATCTGCCCCCCGTCCCACCTTGTATATATCAATTGGTATATATAGTTCAGGACCATATACTAGGTGTGAATGTGTGGTTTGCCCGGATATGTGTGTGTTTTTTTTCTTTTATATATATATTTTTCTTTTTAGACACACATTACTGTTCTGGGCACATACACACTTTCCCATTCTTCCATCCATTTTATTCATTTATTATTACTCTCATTTTTTATTAATTTATATTAATTTGGATTGTAGTTTTTTATTTAAATTGGGAGATTATCAATCAGTAAATTTTGATTGAGATATTCACTCCTCTTAATTCAGCCATGAGAGTGATTTGCTCCTTGATTTCTGGTTTGCTTTCCTCTTTTTTGTGCGCCTATGCAATATCTTCCTGTTTGGTTGCATGGGCTTGCTCTATTCGCGGTTATGACTGCTGACCGAGCTGAGTCACATGATCGGAGGTATCATATCTCACATTGATTCTTGTGTCGAAAATGTAATGATTTTTAGACTGAGTTTTTTATCTGTGCGTTTCCCGTTACATTGGGATAATTGTTTAGCTAATTTAATCAAATTATTGAGCTTGTGAGCCGCTGCCAGAGGGTCACATCGAGGCTTGGTTCTATATGCTTACTATATTAGAGTGGTGCGTCAGTGCGTTGCCTGATTCCCCATTGATGACGTGTATTGACACGAAACGTACGTCGGGAGGTAAACGCTCTGATGTCATTACCAAGGGACAGGCGTCTGCAAGCCGACCGGCTTTTTTACTGAGATGACAATCGTCTTTCTTGTAAGTGTAATCTATGTTTTTTAAATAAACCTTTTGTACGGTAATACACTATCGAGTGTTTTTGCTTTATGGGACCATTCGGGAGCTGATTTCATTACCTGTTTCCACAGCATTGGACTTTGTTTATCCATTGAAGGGCTATAGACTGCTGATGGGCTTGTTATCCACTTGCCTCTGGTAAGAGGTGCATTTAGATGGTGATGGATCACAGGTGTTTGGATGAACATTTTAAGCATCATCCCTCAATACTTCATCAATATTCACCTTCTATCACTGATTCATTTCCATCACGGATTTCTTTGAACTAGAGAGTTGGGACTGATTCATTGGTTTCATTATCATCATCCACTTTTTCAATTTGGATGTGTTCACATTTCTTTCCTTCCCCTTCCTTTTTTTTTAAATACTCCTTGTTTATGTGGTTAAAATACACCATTTATTATTCACTTATAGTCATATGGTAAATGTTTACACATGCACCTGGTTATATGAGTGACTGATTGCAATATTGGTCCTTGATGTACACAGTCAGGCATGGGCACAGTAAGGCACAGTGAGGCATGGACACAGTGAGGCATGCACATGGACACATTGAGGCAAAGTGAGGCACAGTGAGGCATGCAGATGGACACCCTAAGCTTATACTCGAGTCAATACATTTCCCCATTTTTTTGTGGTAAAATTAGGTGCCTCGGCTTATATTCAGGTCGGCTTATACTCGAGTATATATGGTACACTTTTGCGCGCTTGTTCTGACTAATATTCCAATGTTTCTCTTCTCCCCTTGTTGCCCTCCCTGACTCAGTTAATGTGACCCCAGTGCTGATGAAGAGGGGCAGGGGAGGGCAAACGAGGATGCTGTGCTGGCACCCGATGATCTCCTTAGCAATCAGTTACATAATTGGTTGATAGGATGCCAGTTAGGCCCCTTTCACACGGGACGGATCAGTAATGATCCGCCCCATGAACCTCCGCTTGCTCAGCGGGGATCACTCTGTTGATCCCCGCTGAGCCGGCGGATGACAGGGCGGTCCCCGCACACTGTGCAGGGACCGCCCTGTCAGACCTCCGCTCTCCCCTATGGGGGGATCGGATGAACACGGACTGTCTGTCCGTGTTCATCCGATCCGCTCCGCAGACAGATAGAAAAATAGGAATATTTCTATCCAGAAAAACGGAGCATTGCGGGCACGGATAACATTGGATGTCAGCGGATGTTCATCCGCTGACATCCGCTATCCCATAGGGATACATGTATGTCCGAAAACGGATGGATGAAAAACTGACATACGGTCCGCCCGTGTGAAAGGGGCCTTAGAAGGTTGTTCGCACAATGAAAAGCTGTGGCTTTGTGTAACTAAATGCAGGCTTAAACCACCCACTGGTGTGTATACAGTTTTTGGGAAAATGTTGGGCATTTTGCCAAGGCACCCCTGAAGAAACCTGAAGGCACCATGGTTAAAAAAGGCTGACCTAGATACACCTGTGTGTTATTATGAATCTAATCTTGCATTTTCTTCCCTTTGTTATCTCTCTTACTACTAATAATACTATTGAATCTTCCCCTGTTCTGTCATTTCCATTTAAGTGTGGCAGGCATAATAATCAGACCCTTCGGTCTCTGGGCACAGGTAGTGCTTATAACACCAAATATACCTTTTTGCAGCAAAGTTCTAACCCTAATACTTACAGTAACATGGGTGGTAGATATCCCTGCGGTATTGTTCTTGTCTTGGTTATTCATTTCATGCCCACTTTCATGGAATGAATGTTGTTTCAACAGAGTTGACAATATTGAACATTTTGGTGTTTGTCTTTTTTTCCACACAGTTGATTGTGACTAAATCCAATGACTGTTGCATCATGCTGTCCTTTGACATGAAATGTCGAACAGTCACACAATGCTGTGTCAATGGTTGAATTTTATTTAAAGTCATAAAGTATGCTGGCCCTAAATGTGTTTAGAGACATCTGCTGATGGAACATACGTCTCTACAACTAGGTCACTATGTACTTTGTCCACTTGCCAATATCGTGTGTCAAAACAAAATATAATCAACACGAACCCTTACTATTTGTGCTCCTTTTTGAGTTCATGAATAATCAAGTGTAGATATTATTCTAGACAATCTCAAAAGAAAAAATTCTGATCTTTCCAGACCGTGATTATTTCTAGCAAGTCTACATTCTGTTTTTGAGCAATCCTCTTTTGGCCTCCGGTAGTTAGCGATGTGTATTGCAGATTAACAGAATGGGCTGATTTGTAAAAACTGGAGAAAAGTTGCCTCGCAGTGTTTCCCATAGAGTAAATCTGGCGGAAAAAAAAAACATTGGGAATCCCGACGGGAAAATAGAGAGCAGGTTCTCTATTTTCCCCGCCGGGATTCCCGTCAGTTTTCCCGGCGAGGGAGCATACATACGACCCGGTTTTCACGGCAAAAAGCTCTCCCAGCAGTTTTCTTGCCGGGAAAACTGTCCGTGTGTACAGGGCTTTACAGATGAATATGCTTTGACCTAGACCATTCCATTGTAGCTTTGGCTGTATGTTTAGGGTCGTTGTCCTGCTGGAAAGTAAACCTCCACCCCAGTCTCAAGTCTTTTGAGCAGGTTTTCTTTTAAGATTGCCCTGTATTTGGCTCCATCCATCTCCCCATCAACTCTGACCAGCTTCCCTGTCCCTGCTGAAGAAAAGCATCCCCACAACATGATGCTGCCTCCACCATGTTTCATGGTGGGGATGGTGTGTTCAGGGTGATGTGCATTATTAGTTTTTCCGCCAAAGCGTTTTGCTTTTAGGGCACAAAGTTACATTTTTGTCTCATCTGACCAGAGCACTTTCTTTCGCATGTTTGCCATGTCCCCCACATGGCTTCTCGCGAACTGCAAACGGGACTTCTTATGGCTTTCTTGCAACAATGACTTTTTTCTTGCCACTCTTCCATTAGGGCCAGATTTGAGGAGTTCAAAACTAATAGTTGTCCTGTGGACAGATTCTCCCACCTGAGCTGTGGATCTCTGCAGCTCATCCAGAGTTACCATGGGCTGCTTCTCTGATTAATGCTGTCCTTGCCTGACCTGTCAGTTTAGATGGACGGCTTGGTAGGTTTGCAGTTGTGCCATACTCTTTCCATTTTTGTATGGTGGATTGAACGATGCTCCATTAGATGTTCAAAGCTTGGGATATTTTTTTATAACCTAGCCCTGCTTTAAACTTGTCCACAACTTTATCCCTAAGCTGTCTGGTGTCTTCATTGGCCTTCATGATGCTGTTTGTTCACTTAGGGCTTGACAGAACATCTGTATTTATACTGAGATTAAATTACACACAGGTTAACTCTATTTACGAATTAGGTGACTTCTAAAGGCAATTGGGTCCACTAGATTATAGTTAGGGGTATCAGAGTAAAGGGGGCTGAATACAAATGCACGCCACATTTTTCAGATATTTATTTGTGAAAAAAATTAAAAACCATTTATCATTTTCCTTCCACTTTACAATTATGTGCCACTTTGTGTTTGTCTATCACATAAAATCCCAATAAAATTAATTTACCTTTTTTGGTTGCAACATGACAAAATGTGGAAAATTTTAAACAATATGAATACTTTTTCAAGGCACTGTAGATCGGAGTCAGCAACCTGTAGATCACGATCTACAGTACCAGTAGATCGCGGACATATGACTGATAGATCTAGGTCTGGTCTTGCTGAACCACCATTCCAGAGCATCAAACAGAGTGCAATGCAGAGGGACTTGTAAAGTTGAAGCTATAGTAGGGAGCAAAAGCTGCAAAAGCTGATGCCTCCTCTGTAACACTGGCTCCTGTCCCATCCTGAATGCAGGAGTTTTGGTATGCTTTCAGAAAGTGCACCACACCTGCAGGATATAACAGAAGTCTATGGCAAAGTGCAGCTAACCCAGCAGCGTTATAGGGGGCTCAGAGCAGTAAGGGTTTCCATTACAATTTCAGTTTGGGGGGTGGTGTACACATGTCGCAGCCGCAGCAGGAGTTATACGTTGGTGGGTGTATCACCTGCCAAACATGACCCATTCAAGTGAATGAGACAACTCTGCAAATGCCCTGCATCTTTGTACAGTACAGCAAAGAAGGCGTTAAAGAAGGCAGTGTTGTGTTGCTTTCTCACCACCTGCTTTAACCCCTTGGACCCCACAGAAGCATGCAGTTGCGGGGCGCATGCAGAGTGGCCCCATTTACTTGAATGGGTCGGGATTGGGAAGCAGTAGCACCCACCAAAGCAACCGTGGGTTTAATTCCTGCTGCGGCATGTGTACACCTTTGGCTGCTGCCATAGCCTCACCTGATTTAAACCCATGACTGCCGCACACTGCACATGATTGCGACATGGTAGTACGGCAATTAGAGTTTTAAATCAGGTCTGAGGAGGTGACACGGTGCCCAGTGATCTTTGATTTCTCCCATGTTGTTCAGGTAGATCTCCACCTCTTTAAGGTTGCCTACCCCTGCTGTAGATAAAACATACACCAACCAAAATGAAATAAAAGAGGGAAACACGTAATGTAAATCAATAAAGGAAGAGGACGAAAAAGGGAGGGTCGAGAGAACCAGAGATTCAATGCAAATGCAAAAAGCATGTAAGAGACAGGTTAGTGATCAGGCCTTCAAGAATAACAGTCTGAAGGGTGTGAAACCAGTATGATTCCTTGTGTAGAAGGAACCTGTCCGTATCCCTAAAGAGATGGTGGACTAGGGATATGGTCTGTCACCATACCTCTAAGGTCGTAGATTAATGCTGGGCATTCCCTAAGTGGACTGCCACAGGCTTGTCACAATTTAATTGAGTCATACAGGCAGTTGTTTTCAAGTGCCACACAACACAAAATATCACTGCTGTGCTTCTGGAAACAACATTTAAATAAACCTTTGGTCTTGCCCCTAAAAGCCAATGAGAATGAACTCTTAAGTAAGCCATGCAGAACAATTATAGTGTTCACACTTATAGTTCCATATATGGATGAGAAAATGTGGTGCCCAGATGAGGGCATTGCAAATGTGCAGTTCTGGCACCTCAAGCACATCTTTTTTGGGAGTACAAAAAGGCAGCCTAAAATATTTATCTCTGAGTTCTGCTCCGATCTGCAGATCCGTGAGATTTGTATTATGCTTGTATGTGTGATAGGGTGATTAGGCGAGTCAGGGACAATAGGAAGACTAGAAATTTTAGTGATAGAAACTGGGCTTGAAATCCACCCATTACCCACTCCAATTTTTGTAAATTGTTGGGCCTTCCTTTGAAGGTTGCAGGTAGGGTCAAAGAAGACATTCACATAAGTGTCTTCAAGAAGATTATTAATACCCTATCTGCAGTCAGAGTGGTTCAATACTACAATCACATTCCTCCTTGTCTGCAATCTTGAAAACTATACTTGTATCCTCTTTTAAGGTGATGATAGCTTAGAACATGTGCACCTACAATGTGCAAATTCAAGGGCGCCACTTCTGATACCTTTGATGAAGGGTCTCTATACTCCCAAAATTACCTGGGGGAACAAAATTTCTTTTGAGTTTACGCTGATCACTGCCAGTGACGGCCCGTCCATCCATGCGCCTGGCACCTAATCTACATGCAGGGCAATCATGGATTTCAATAGCCAATTATTATTCGCTATTGTCTTCCTGATTCTCTTCCAGGCCAATCAAAAAGCAGGTCCTGAGACCCGATTGGGCTTAGCACTCCCTGCCAGTCGGGTCTCAGGAGGACCCACTTCCTATTTGGCGGAGGAGATGCAACGGCCTCGCCTCTTTCCTGGAACAAGGAGCAGCATCGGCCTCCTAAGATAAGGCCACTCATCGATCCCCATCCGTCTCCCTCCCGGGGGGGGGGGGCGGCGACGACTGATCACCGCCGTCCGTCTTCCGCACAAGGGGGCACTCATCGCCGCCGTCCATCTCCCGCCACTGGTCACTGCTTATCCAGTAGGCTGTCGCTGAGTGGAAACTGTTGTCAATTTCAGTTGTCTTTCAAATTGAAAAAGTTCAACATTAAAAAAAACTCTGATTCAGGATCATGGTTTCTCCTTTGGTCAGTAGTTGGCTGTAAAGCTTAATGATTGGACTTATTTGTTGCCTTTCAGTGGTCGCTTTGCATATCATAGATTCTCCTGTTTGTACTTTTTGTCTTCCCTTCTGGGTCTGCAGTTACTGGAGCGGACTGAAAGGGGCAATTGATGAGCTGGTTGCTGGTATTGGTTCTCTGTTATAAGAAAAACAATGGGGGCAAATAATGATTGTTGGGAAACAATCCAATGTCTCTACCACTGTTAGGTGTTCAGTCCTCTAACCAAAATGCATATATGAAAAAAAGAAATTTGCATCCGGAGGATGAAAAGCTCCCAACCAGGGCAAAGAAGCGGTTAATTGGACAGAAATGAGACTTGTTGGAAAGTACAAAACTTGAGTTTATAAATATCAAATAAAAGGAATAATTCTTGTTAGGCACACAGTGTTGCAAGGAAAATACGACAAGTTTTGTACTTTCCAACAAGTCTAATTTCTGTCCAATTAACCACTTTTTTGTCCTGGTTGGGAGCTTTACACCCTCTGGGTGAAAATGTATTTTTTTCATATTCGTTCTCTGTCCATGGACTCCTTCTCAGTAAGGAGGTCACTATCTGAAGATGCAGGTTGTCATGACTAATGTGTATGTTTTACCACCCTCTGGTCATTGGAAATGTTAATGATGGGAATTAAAGCCCATAAGCTGGGTACGTGACATTCTGTCACTGTAATCTTGGAACACTTGCTTACATTTTTCATATTTGTTGCATTTTGTCATTGAATTGAACGCAATGTAAATAGATGAACGGAGATAGAGTTTGTTTAGTCCTTTAATTATTCACTAAACCCAATTTATTCTCAGTTGATGGTATAGATAAAAGCTGGTGCCACTTTCTCCCAGGGCATGGTAGCCCTGCCAGCATACACTATGTAGCGGGTGTCATTGATGGATGAAAATAAATCTTCCAAGAGTTAGATCATCCTGAAACGAACAGAAATTACCATGAGTTCTAGGGCCTTTCCACACAATTACTAATTACAGTGTACAAGCCTTTGCAAAAAGTAGAACACTTACCTAAATGAAAAGCAGGATTTAAAATTAGGAGCCATTGATATCACCAAACATAAGCAAGTAAAGTGTATATAAAGGCAAAATGTTTTTTTTTTTTTGTCTTTGATAAAGTAGGGAAGGCATAGAACCACTGTTAGATTTTTAATGCTTTCGGTGTTCCCCATTAGGGAGATTCATCCTCTATATATTTTCCTGTTGACTGCCATTCAGCAGAACTGAAGGTGAGAGAAAATCCAAACATTTGATTTACCACCAGAACTGAAATGGAGTAGAAATCTTCCAGTGGGAACACTTGATCTTTGACAGGTGTCAAAGAGGGGACTTAGCTGAGGTATTTCTTCTCACTCTTTGTTGTTTTTACAGGACAGGATGTGAAGGAAAAACTCTCAAATGGGACACAAAAAATAAATAAAAAATGACAGGTATTCAGCCATTCCTACCCTTCCAAAATGAAAAAACAAAATGTGCAATAGTAATGTAGCAATTAAAATGCTGTGATGTTTTATAACATTTTTTAAATTAAAGGGGTTGTAAAGTTAGACGTTTTTTTTGTATCTTAATTCATTCTATGCATTAACCTCCCTGGCGGTATGATTCTGTCTGGAATTATGTACCAAAAGCGGTACAATTATTTTGCATGGAAATTTGGCGTTATGTATTGTAGGCCTGCAATTCTTAGTAATTACTTTCTTAAACCTGACCAAACAAGATTCTAGTAGACATCCCAGATGTGATAATTTTGAAACACAAAATCATGAATTATAATCTAATAAATAATATAATTGTATTCAATAATGTAGAAGAAAATAATAACATTTGTCAAACAAAGAAAATGCAATACACATCCTGAGTGTGATACATTTTAAAGCAGGGAACTAGACAAAGTCCAACGTCACAATCTGGACAATGGTATCTTGTTTCTTTTCTGACTTTTTTACCATTGCCATCTCTCTTTGAACAGCAGACCAAGCACATCCTGGCAGGTGCTTCCTTTTTTGCGGTTGGCGGTATGTAGTCCAAAAAATGACGACCAGTCAGGCGTTCTGGGTTGACAACGCCAACAGCACGTCGTCCGGGTCTGTTCACGGCTACTGATGGCGTCTGGTGGTTGACAAAAATCTGCTCAGCCATCTTCCAGATAAAGTCGGAATGAACAAGTGGCATGCCACTCTTTGATTTGTATAGGATATACGCATTCCAAAGGCATTGTTCCAGAAGATGCCTGAAAATCTTTTTATAATATTTTTTTTTGCTGTTTGCGCATAGCCGGGTAAAATGTCATTGCCTGATCGGCTCTGTCGACACCTCCCATTGTATTATTGTAGTCCATCACGACTTGCGGCTTCAGCAGATCTTTCCCACCTCTTGTGTGGACCATGGCAGTGGCGGTATTGTGCACAGTACTCATGAGACACACGTCCTTCTTGTCTCGCCATCGCATTGCCATCATCTTACCCTTCTGCCAGGCAACCATTTCTCCGGTTTTTAGTTCTTTCTTGCCAAACATAGATGGCATGCCACGTCGGTTAGGCCTAACGGTACCATACCCATCAGTTTTGTTTTGTAGCAAAACCTCAAAAAGTTCCGGAGACGTGTAAAAATTATCCATGGTCACACAATATCCTTGGTTCAGCAATGGCTCCAGCAGTGTAAGGACAGATGATGTGGCCATCCCATAGCCGCTGTACCTGGGGTTGAACTTCATGCCTTTACCGGTGTAAATGACCGAATTCCAGATGTACCCTGTGGATGACTCGCAGAGCATGTAGAATTTGATGCCAAACCGCGCTCTTTTGGATGCAATGTACTGTATCCAGCTTAGGCGTCCCTTGTAGGCCATCAAACTTTCATCCACGCTGACGTCCCTTTCTGGCACGTAGGTCCGCTGGAAATTGGCCACGATCATTTGGCATACCTCCCAGATTTTTTTTAGCTTGGGCGCAGGATACGTGGCCTCATCAAACTCCTCATTGTTTGCGAAGTGGAAATACTTCATGATGAGGGAAAAACTGTATTCTGACATCACGGTGCCAAAAAACGGAGTGGCCAGTAGCTTATTGGTGGTCCAGTACCATTTCTGGAGCGGTTCCCCCCCCCCACCCCCTGAAGAATGATGAGTCCCAGAAACTTCCAGATGTCCTCTTTCGTCACCGGTTCCCACTTTCTGCTTCGGGAAAATCTGGCATGCAGCGTAGCGGATTGCTGATCATGGTAGCGATTTGTCTCTGTGACAATTTTTTCAATTACCTCTTCAGTGAGGAATAATTGCAGGTATGCCAGAGGGTTGTCACGCTCAACATCTACCTTCATCCCAGGTGATCCAGTAAACGGAAATCTTGGGGGCGCTACCTGGTCCGTATCGGAGTCTATAGGGCACCAAGTGCGCACATCGCTGAGGTCGCTGAGGTCAGGTGCAGGATCATCGCCGTTGTCACTTGCCAGATGCGTGTCAGTGTCAGTGTCAGACGACAAATCTCCCCACGACTAACTATCGCTCACTTCCTCGAGCAACTCCGTGTCACTGCCGCTGTCACTCATCTGGTCCAAAAGCGCCCTTGTGGTAAAGTGGCGCTTTTTTGATGCCATATTTTTATGGGCACAGTTGACAGGCAAGGGGCACTGTACAGGGCACTGTACAGTGATCAGAGATTATACAGTGTAATACAGTGTAATCAGATACAATATAACCTCTTTTATTTTTATGTTTGTGTTGTGTGAACTTTTGAATTTGCCGCCCAGTTCCGCTCCCATGCGACGCTGCGGCTCGCAGGGAACGGAACCAGGAAGTCAGATGGGGTCGGAAAGTGCCGACACTCGCCGGTGATCTCGCTGGCGATCACAGCAGAGGACATCATCGCTGGATCGCCAGGAGAAGGTAAGGAAACTCCGCTGCACGCTCTGCGATGTTACCCCGAGCGTGACTCGGGGTTACCGATCCTAGCAGAAAAAAACAACCCCGAGTCACGCTCGAGATTACCGCCAGGGAGGTTAAGATAAAAAGCCTTCTGTGTGTAGCAGCCTCCCTAATACTTACCTGAGGTCCCTCTCTGTCCAGCGATGTCCACGAGTGTCTCAGCCATCAGAGATTCTCCTTCCTGATTGGCTGAGACACAGCAGCAACGCCATTGCTATGAATCAAAGTCAGCCAATCAGGAAAGAGAGGGGTGGGGCCGGGTCAGGGCTCTATGTCTGAATGGACACAGGGAGCTGTGACTTGGCTCGGGTGCCCCATAGCAAGCTGCTTGCTGTGGGGTCGCTGAACAGAAGGGAGGGGCCGGAGAAGAGGAGAATCCGGGCCGCTCTGTGAAAAACCACTGCAACAGAGCAGGTAAGTATAACATGTTTATTATTTTATAGGGAAAAAAACGAGACTTTACAATCACTTAAATTTTTTGCCACTCCCTTTTAGCCCTGCCTACACTAAACTGAATGCTACTACTGAGGTTCAGCAGATCAGCCAGACTATGACTTACATAAAAAGCTGTTTTCTAAAGCATTAAAAAGCTATCATGAGAGCGAGCCTCTTATCCTGCTTGGATATGTGAGGAAATGCTAACAACCTGCAACTTAGCATAGGACAGTATAAATGTTTACAGTATATCTGTAGTGTATTTGTACAATATGGCTGCATGGTTTAAAGCTGAACTCTAGAAGGCAGATATACAGTAAATGAATGCAGCTCTGTAATTATTAGTACATAATTAAATGTATTTTTAATACAAGCAGTATAAGTCTCTGTACAGCAGGGAAGGGGCCTAAGAGGAAAAAGCAGCACCTGTTTCTTGTCTGGTCATTAGCCTAGGCTTATGACATCATGCACAGCTTTCTCTCTCTCTCACAATCGTGAGAGTTTGCCAGGAAAGGAGGGGGAATTAGTCATAAGAGGGCCAATGAAAGCTGAAGGGCTGCAGAACTGGAGGTGTGGCTCTGTGTGTCTGTGTAAATCCAGGAAGTAAACAGGCAGTAGCTTCAGCTGCCCACAGTTAAAATGGCTGCAGCAAGACTTAGTGGGGGAAGATTTCTGCAGCATATTTGGCAAGTACAGAATCACAGTATACAGTATCTCACAAAAGTGAGTACACCCTTCACATTTTTGTAAATATTTTACTATATCTTTTGATGTGACAACACTGAAGAAATTACATATTGCTACAATGTAAAGTAGTGAGTGTACAGCTTGAATAACAGTGTAAATTTACTAGCCCCTCAAAATTGCTCAACACACAGCCATTAATGTCTAAACCGCTGGCAACAAAAGAAAGTACACCCCAAAGTGAAAATTTCCAAATTGGGCCCAATTAGCCATTTTTCCCTCCCCGGTGTCATGTGACTTGTTAGTGTTACAAGGTCTCAGGTGTGAATGGGGAGCAGGTGTGTTACATTTGGTGTTATCGCTCTCACTCTCTCATACTGGTCACTGGAAGTTCAACATTGCACCTCATGGCAAAGAACTCTCTGAGGATCTAAAACAAAGAACTGTTGTTCTACATAAAGATGGCCTAGGGTATAAGAAGATTGCCAAGACCCTGAAACTGAGCTGCAGCACGGTGACCAAGACCATACAGCGGTTTAACAGGACAGGTTCCTCTCAAAACAGGCCTCGCCATGGTCGACCAAAGTAGTTGAGTGCACATGCTCAGCGTCATATCCAGAGGTTGTCTTTGGGAAATAGAGGTATGAGTGCTGCCAGCATTGTTGCAGAGGTTGAAGGGCTGGGGGGTCAGCCTGTCAGTGCCCAGACCATACGCCGCACACTGCATCAAATTGGTCTGCATGGCTGTCGTCCCAGAAGGAAGCCTCTTCTAAAGATGATGCACAAAAAAGCCCTCAAACAGTTTGCTGAAGACAAGCAGACTAAGGACATGGATCACTGGAACCATGTCCTGTGGTCTGATGAGGCCAAGATAAACTTATTTGGTTCAGATGGTGTCAAGCGTGTGTGGCGGCACCCAGGTGAGGAGTACGAAGACAAGTGTGTCTTGCCTACAGTCAAGTATGGTAGTTCTCCCCTGCTCCCCAGTACCGGCTGCATGAGTGCTGCCGGGACTAAGGAGCTACAGTTCATTGAGGGAACCTTGAATGCCAACATGTACTGTGACATACTGACGCAGAGCATGATCGCCTCCCTTCAGAGACTGGGACACAGGGCAGTATTCCAACATGATAACGACCCCAAAAACACCTCCAAGACGACCACTGCCTTGCTAAAGGAGCTGAGGGTACAGGTGATGGATTGGCCAAGCATGTCTCTAGACCTAAACCCTATTGAGCATCTGTGGGGTATCCTCAAACGGAAGGTGGAGGAGTGCAAGGTCTCTAACACCCACCAGCTCTGTGATGTCATCATGGAGGAGTGGAAGAGGACTCCAGTAACAACCTGTGAAGCTCTGGTGAACTCCATGCCCAAGAGGGTTAAGGCAGTGCTGGAAAATAATGGTGGCCACACAAAATATTGACACTTTGGGCCCAATTTGGACATTTTCACTTAGGGGTGTACTCACTTTTGTTGCCAGCGGTTTAGACATTAATGGATGTGTGTTGAGTTACTTTGAGAGGACAGCAAATTTACACTGTTGTACAAGCTGTGCACTCACTACTTTACATTGTAGCAAAGTGACAATTCTTCAGTGTTGTCACATGAAAAGATATAATAAAATATGTGAGGGGTGTACTCACTTTTGTGAGATACTGTATGTAAAATAATATGCAAAGTGGTTGGAGGGAAGCTTCAGAATGGCAAATATGTTTTTATTACAAATTTTGTGAGCGGACTGCAGTTCCTCTTTAAGTTATATTGTGTCAGTATGGATACAATCTGAGTTTATTAAAATGTTACTAAACCCACAACAGTAAAATCAGTCTGTATATTTAGTAAAGTATGTTTGTTATACTCACTGTGGAATCGAAGGGGTTAATCCTCTGCATCGTGTAATAAGGATGTTTAATCCTGTCTTCTCTGATCCTCCCATTCTTTCAGCGTCCCAATCCATCTCCTAAAAGTACAGAGCCTTGGGGGCACTCTGCACATGCTCAGTTTGGTGTGTATTGCTGGAGAGGCACAGGGCCAATCAGCACTGTCCAGACAGAGGGTCAGAGGTCATGAAGCGTCAAAGGACAGTCAGAGTGGAATGAAAATGAGTAGAATGAAAACTCCTCCTATTAGCTTTAACCAGATTCTGATAGTAGTCACAAGACTGCTATATACTGCTGATGACAAAAGATATTTAGCAGTTTATATTTACTATATTATTGCATTTCCATGTTCTGTGTACTGTGGGAGGCCAGATATAGTGAATGCAGGGTCCTGGGTTTAGTAACACTTTAATTCTCTTCCCTTGTTTTGATTTATATTTAGTAGGAGATCCATCAAAGTGATAATATAGAACAATACAAATTTCTGTTATGTGTCATTTTAATGTGCTTCAACTGACAAATAATAAAGTGTCTATAAGCGTTTAGTTAAGAAACATCATAAGACCCTCCCTAAGCTCAAAAAACAGTATTATTTAACCATTTCAGCCATTTTGTGAGACCAGAGTGAGTAGCAGCAGCTAAGAGAGCAGCAGTGTAGTTGTATTTAGCGTGTCACTTGCCACATCACCTGCCACAAGCTGTGGATTGTCCACTTGCCACGTCACCTGGCCACGTCACCTGCCACGTCACCTGGCCACCTCACCTGCAACAAGTTGTGGATTGTCCACTTGCCACGTCACCTGGCCATGTCACCTGACACGTCACCTGGCCACGTCACCTGCCACAAGTTGCTGATTGTCCACTGGCCACGTCACCTGGCCATGTCACCTGCCACAAGTTGCTGATTGTCCACGTCACCTGGCCACGTCACCTGCCACAAGTTGTGGATTGTCCACTTGCCTTGTCACCTGGCCACGTCACCTGCCACGTCACCTGGCCACATCACCTGCCACAAGTTGTGAATTGTCCACTTGCCACATCTCCTGCCACGTCACCTGCCACAAGTTGTGGATTGTCCACTTGCCTTGTCACCTGGCCACGTCACCTGCCACGTCACCTGGCCACATCACCTGCCACAAGTTGTGAATTGTCCACTTGCCACGTCTCCTGCCACGTCACCTGCCACAAGTTGTGGATTGTCCACTTGCCACGTCACCTGGCCATGTCACCTGACACGTCACCTGGCCATGTCACCTGCCACAAGTTGCTTATTGTCCACTGGCCACGTCACCTGGCCATGTCACCTGCCACAAGTTGCTGATTGTCCACGTCACCTGGCCACGTCACCTGCTACAAGTTGTGGATTGTCCACTTGCCACGTCACCTGGCCACGTCACCTGGCCACATCACCTGCCACAAGTTGTGAATTGTCCACTTGCCACGTCTCCTGCCACGTCACCTGCCACAAGTTGTGGATTGTCCACTTGCCACGTCACCTGCCACAAGTTGCTGATTGTCCACTGGCCACGTCACCTGGCCACATCACCTAGCCATGTCACCTGCCACAAGGTGCTGATTGTCGACTGGCCACATCACCTGCCACGTCACCTGGCCACGTCACCTGCCACAAGTTGTGGATTGTCCACTTGCCACGTCACCTGGCCACATCACCTGCCACAAGTTGTGGATTGTCCACTTGCCACGTCACCTGGCCACGTCACCTGGCCACGTCACCTGCCACAAGTTGTGGATTGTCCAGTTGCCACGTCACCTGGCCACGTCACCTGGCCACGTCACCTGCCACAAGTTGTGGATTGTCCACTTGTCATTTCCCCTTTGGCCACATCACCTGCCACAAGTTGTGGATTGTCCACTTGCCACGTCACCTGGCCACGTCACCTGCCACAAGTTGTGGATTGTCCACTTGTCATTTCCCCTTGGCCACATCACCTGCCACAAGTTGTGGATTGTCCACTTGCCACGTCACCTGGCCACGTCACCTGGCCACGTCACCTGCCACAAGTTGTGGATTGTCCACTTGTCATTTCCCCTTTGGCCACATCACCTGCCACAAGTTGTGGATTGTCCACTTGCCACGTCACCTGGCCACGTCACCTGCCACAAGTTGTGGATTGTCCACTTGTCATTTCCCCTTGGCCACATCACCTGCCACAAGTTGTGGATTGTCCACTTGCCACGTCACCTGGCCACGTCACCTGCCACAAGTTGTGGATTGTCCACTTGTCATTTCCCCTTGGCCACATCACCTGCCACAAGTTGTGGATTGTCCACTTGCCATGTCACCTGGCCACGTCACCTGCCACAAGTTGTGGATTGTCCACTTGCCATGTCACCTGGCCACGTCACCTGCCACAAGTTGTGGATTGTCCACTTGCCATGTCACCTGCCACAAGTTGTGGATTGTCCACTTGCCATGTCACCTGGCCACGTCACCTGCCACAAGTTGTGGATTGTCCACTTGCCATGTCACCTGCCACAAGTTGTGGATTGTCCGCAATGCAAGCAATTACAGTTTTTTTTATATTTTTAATGTTTTTTTATCATTTGTCATAATTTTTTAGATTTCTAATGTAAAAAAATAGGTCACCTTTAAAAACGCTTATAAACAAAATCGTTTTGCATCTGAAGGCCTCATGCCCACGGGCGTTTTTTCAGCCGCGTTTTTGAGCGTTTTTTACAGCTTAAAAACGCCTGTCCATGTTAGTCTATAGCTTCATGCCCACCTAGGCGTTTTTGAGCTGTAAAGAGCATAGGCGTTTGTAAGCTGTAAAAAAAAAACAGGACCAGTGCGTTCCTCAGCGTCAGAATTAGGCAGAAAAAAACGCGAGCGGTCGCGTTTTTAGCTCCGACGTTTTTTTGTTTTTTTTGTTTTTTTTTTTCAAAAAAAAATAAAAATATTTACAATAACATGGACAGGCGTTTTTAAGCTGCAAAAAACGCAGCTGTAAAAACGCCAGTGGGCATGAGGCCGAAACGTGGAAATTTTTGCGTCTGAACCCATTTTTTTGCTTTAAGAAAAATTAGGTTAAACGCAACTGCATATAAACGGCAATAAACGAGACAGTGTGCATGGTCACATAGGATAACATTGAATGAGTTCAGGGGCAGTTGAAAAAAGTGTCCAACTGCCTCTGAACGCGAGTTTATCAGCGTCCCGTGTGCATGGGGCCTTAAGGCCCCATGCACACGAGACGCAGGTGCAAACTCTGCTGAACACACGTTTAGGCAGAAAAAAACGTGAGCGTCAAAAAACGCGCAAAAACGCACACTAAAAAAAAAAAAAAAAAAAAAAAAAAATTACAATAACATGGACAGGTGTTTTTAAGCTGCAAAAAACGCAGCTGTAAAAACGCCAGTGGGCATGAGGCCTAAAAAAGGCTAAAACCGGCGTTTAAAAACGCCCGTTTTGCCACGATTTTATCGGCGTTTTACCGCGTTTGCCTCTATAGGCGTTTAGTTAAGAAACATCATAAGACCCTCCCTAAGCTCAAAAAACATTATTATTTAACCATTTCAGCCATTTTGGGAGACCAGCAGCTGAGAGAGCAGCAGTGTTACTTGTATTTAGCGTATCACTTGTCACATCATCTGCCACAAGCTGTGGATTGTCCACTTGCCACGTCACCTGATACGTCACCTGGCCACATCACCTGCCACAAGTTGTGAATTGTCCACTTGCCACGTCACCTGCCACGTCACCTGGCCACAAGTTGTGGATTGTCCACTTGCCACATCACCTGGCCACGTCACCTGGCCACGTCACCTGGCCATGTCACCTGCCACGTCACCTGCCACAAGTTGTGGAATGTTCACTTGCCACGTCACCTGGCCACGTCACCTGCCACAAGTTGTGCATTGTCCACTTGCCACGTCACCTGGCCACGTCACCTGCCACAAGTTGTGAATTGTCCACTTGCCACATCACCTGCCACGTCACCTGCCACAATTTGTGGATTGTCCACCTGCCACGTCACCTGCCATGTCACCTGGCCACGTCACCTGGCCACGTTACCTGCCACAAGTTGTGGATTGTCCACCTGCCACGTCACCTGCCATGTCACCTGGCCACGTCACCTGGCCACGTTACCTGCCACAAGTTGTGGATTGTCCACCTGCCACGTCACCTGCCATGTCACCTGGCCACGTCACCTGGCCACGTTACCTGCCACAAGTTGTGGATTGTCCACTTGCCACGTCACCTGGCCACGTCACCTGCCACAATTTGTGGATTTCCACCTGCCACGTCACCTGGCCACGTCACCTGCCACAAGTTGTGAATTGTCCACTTGCCACATCACCTGCCACGTCACCTGGCCACAAGTTGTGGATTGTCCACTTGCCACGTCACCTGCCACAATTTGTGGATTGTCCACCTGCCACGTCACCTGCCATGTCACCTGGCCACGTCACCTGGCCACGTTACCTGCCACAAGTTGTGGATTGTCCACCTGCCACGTCACCTGCCATGTCACCTGGCCACGTCACCTGGCCACGTTACCTGCCACAAGTTGTGGATTGTCCACTTGCCACGTCACCTGGCCACGTCACCTGCCACAATTTGTGGATTTCCACCTGCCACGTCACCTGGCAACATCACCTGCCACAAGTTGTGGATTGTCCACTTGCCACGTCACCTGCCACAAGTTGTGGATTGTCCACTTGCCACGTCACCTGCCACAAGTTGTGGATTGTCTACAGTGCAATGCAAGCAATTACAGTTTTTTTTCATATTTTTTTGATGGTTTTTCATCATTTGCCATCATTTTTGAGATTTCTAATGTAAAAAAATAGGTCACCTTTAAAAACGCTAATAAACGAAATCGCGGCAAAACACCGGTACCGCGTTTTGCAGCGTTTAGCGGCGTTTAGCGTCTGAAACGTGGAAAACTTTTGTGTCTGAACCCATTTTTTTGCTTCTGGAAAAACGAGGTTAAACGCAACTGCCTAAAAACGGCAATAAACGAGACTGTGTGCATGGACACATAGGATAACATTGAATGGGTTCAGGAGCAGTTGAAAAAAGTGTCCAACTGCCTCTGAACGCGCGTTTAACAGCAAATAACAGCGTCTCGTGTGCATGGGGCCTAAACTGACACGTCATCATAAAGTACTGATTTTACTCATGCTAGAAACAGTTGATGTTATGGCAGTTAAGCTGTCCAGGTGGACCTGTGTCTGGGCATGGGTCCAGGAGAATTCCCAGGGTGTCTAGAACAGCTTAGAAACCTAATCTATTGTATGTGTTCTGGTTCTGCATCAAAGTTTCCTTTCAGTTGGGTTCTTCAAGCACCAGTTCAGATCTGGTCTGTAGACTCTTCACCTACAGGTGATGCAGAATATTAGGTGTCATACACAGTTGGGAGTTGAAATGTACAGAAATTATGGATGATACTTAAAATGTTAAAAATGAGACTGGCAAGAAGAAAATGTATGTCTTACATGAATGTTATCAATATACTGACAAGATGATAAAAAAACCTGTACATGTTTCAATAAAAAATGACTCCGTATTTGTGTGATCTAAAGATTTCACATACTTAGAATAGCCTGTTAAAAAGGAAGTAAACCCTGATGGGTTTTACTTCCTCTTTATTTCCCTGCAAAGGTAAAGCATAATGGGCTACTATGCATCGCATGCATAGAAGCCTATTATGTGTCACTTACCTGAAACCAAAGCCTGCGATGTCACCGCTGTCCCCTGTGCAGGAAGCGTCCGTTCTTAACCCCTCTTCCTTCTGTGGCCGCGAACTCCGGCTCTGTGACTGTCCGGAGTCACGTGACGTCACTCCCGCACATGCGCGTGGGAGCCACCAGTCACGGCATGACCTCCTTTAGAAACGGCACGATTGCCTTTGCTATAGTACGCCTGCGCCGCTGTCTACGGCGCATGCGCCGTAGACATCGGCGTACGTGGAGGTTTAGGAGAAATTTCCAGAACCTACAGGTAAGCCTTAATCTAGGCTTACCTGTAGGTAAAAGTGGTTGTACAGGGTGTACAACCACTTTAAATAGAGCTGTAAAAACAGTGCTTTGGAATATTGAATGAATAAACAATATTAGTTGTGCAGAGTATGTTTAATATGCTTAACAATATGAAGAAATACATACAATATTCCTATAGAATATTTACAATGATAAAATCACATGGGTAGAATATTTTGAATGACTTATAGTGCATTGAAGTACTGGTTAGCAAATCATATCCTGTGAAGCTCCCATTGGACAGTGCAAGGCTGAGTTTTTAAGATGTCATATTGATTGAAATAGACACATCCTACTCCACATGGTTTATACAGCACACAGTCAGCACGTAGGACCTCATTAGACTGGACACAACTCCAGGATAGGATATCTGATCTGTTCCTCTCCTTGCAGCATCTGAATTCTGAATAGGAAAAGAACTTCCAAAGGGGTTTTGGTGAGTGATTGATTACACTTATTTAGTTCCGAAATTTTGTTTGCACACTTGTCAGCAAATTGTTGCTTTCATTTTTACCATTTGATCACTCTAGTAATAAAACAAAATGTAGATTTTTTTCTTCTCATTTTTCCATTTTCAGAAAATGAATAAGTACATAAAAAGTTAAATAAAAAAAAGTTTCTTGAGAATCATGTTATTTGTCAGAGAATAAATTAGCCATAATTTAGCCTTTAAACATCTGACTATAATTTTTAATAGATTTTCTTTTTTTAGTTAAGAAAATGTTTGTTCTGCAGTGTAATTCAACTATTCTGGAAATAATCTAAAAACAAAAGTTATAAGTAAAAATAAGTACATCCAACGGTAACAGCTTAATAAAGTGTCACTATCTAAAGCTGGATACACACTATACAATTTTCTGTAGATTGTTTCCTTCCCATTTACCAAAACCATATAATATGAGGTCAAACCTTAATGCCGTGTACAGACGCTCGTCATTCCGACAACAAAACCGTGGATTTTTTTTACGAGGGATGTTGGCTCAAACTTGTCTTGCATACACATGGTCACACAAATGTTGTCGGAAATTGCGAACGTCAAGAACGCGGTGACGTACAACACGTACGACGAGCCGAGAAAAATAAAGTTCAATAGCCAGTGCGGCTCTTCTGCTTGATTCCGAGCATGCGTGGAATTTTGTGCGTTGGAATTGTGTACACACGGTCGGAATTTCCGACAACAAGTTTTGTTGTCGGAAAATTTGAGAATTTGAGAATTTTTGTTGTCGGACAGCAAATGTCCGAGGGAGCCCACACACGGTCGGAATTTCCGACAACAAGCTCCCATCGAACATTTGTTGACGGACATTCCAAGCGTGTGTACGCAGCATAAAAGTTTCAATTTGTATGCAATCAGTCAGGCACTTGCACTATGTGGTTTTGGTAAATCTAAAGAAAATCAGACAACAAAAGTTGTATAGTGTGTATGGGGTCTGATGCCGCGTACACACAACCGTTTTTCATGACGAGAAAAATGCAATTTTTTAAATTGGTCGTGAAAAACGGTCGTGTGTAGGCTCCAGAGCATTTTTCTCGAGAGGAAAAATGGCCATTAAAAATTTAGAACCTGCTCTATTTTTTCTCGTCGGTTTTCTCGTCGTTAAAAAACGGTCGTGTGTACTCAGAAGCAAGTTATGAGACGGGAGCGCTCGTTCTGGTAAAACTAGCGTTCGAAATGGAGATAGCACATTCATCACGCTGTAACGGATTGAAAAGCACGGAGACTGAAAAGCGCGAATCGACTCGCACCAAACTTTTACTAACACGCGGTAACACGAAATCAGCAAAAGCAGCCCAAAGGGTGACGCCATCCGAATGGAACTTCCCCTTTATAGTGCCGTTGTTTGTATTGTACGTCACCGCGCTTTGCTCAAGCTTTTTTTTTCATGATAGTGTGTAGGCAAGGCAGGCTTGAGAAGAATCACGTCGAGAAAAACTTCGTTTTTTCCATGACATTAAAAACGGTCGTGTGTACGCGGCATTATACTGTATAATAATAAAACAGAAGATCTACACTTTAGAAACATTAGGCAGACAGTGACTTTTGTTAAAATCCAATGTCCAACCTGCCATGGCCCACAAATCATCCTACAACGAAACAGATGATAAAACAGCACTAAGTCAATATTTTAGATGAATTGCAAAATTACATCCCAAAAAAATGGCATGAAAAAAATGATATGCAAAATTTGACAGCTACACAGAGCAGTGATAATGTGCAGAGGACTGTATTCAAATCAACCATCCAACCAACCAATCAATCAATCAACCAACCATGTTTCACTCTTTCACTCAAAGAGACCAGTCAGAAAAATGAAATTGATTTGTTATTGTATTACAACATTGCAATATGCTTAACAATTTATAAGTTAGAATGTAAAAAATGTATCTTTCTCATCAGGCTTTGTAGATGGGTCGTAGACTTTTGACTTCTAAATTAGTTGTGTGCCTTATAATTGGCCAACAGAGTAAATATGGAAATCACTGGGATCAGGTGCATATGGTAAGGGCTATTCACAGAACTAGAGTGATGGGAATTTTTTGAATGTTTTTCTAACTGGCCAACACTTTATCACAAGAAAAGATGTTGCCTTTAATATTTCTGACATGAACTACGGTTTCATTATGTAGGAAGAAAATGATTACCCAGTAGGTCATTTTAAACCCAATCTGCTCGTAGATGACCATTACGTGTTATTGACTAAGTTTGATTTCTGAAATGACTTGAATGGTAAATGGAACGTATTTCTGTTTTAGAAAAAAATAGAGAATGTCTGATATAATGAGGCACTTGAAAACTCCTTCTTGTAGTGAGGGAAAATAAGATAATTAGATTTTTTTTTAGATTAATTCCAGCTGTGTATATATGTTGTGTTTCTAAAAGCAATAGTATATGTGCAGTTTCAGGAAATAGTTAATTTACGAAATGAGAGAATTGACTCATTTTACAGATAAGTGCTGGTCATCCTACAAAGAGAAGAAGAGAAGGTGAGGGTCAAGTTTAGTTTGTTTAAATGGTGTTTTTGTTATTTTTCCTTTCATGATAATCTAGGTAAATTTTTAACCAGAATGACAGCTTCCAGCTCTTTTGATTCCATGTGACAAGTTGAAGCCGGTGTCGTCTTGTGTCACTAACATTCCCATGACTCTCAGTACTACTTGCATATTTAATGTTCAGAAACTGAATGAGATATTCTCCTGTAGAGAGACAGTCATAGACGCAAAATGGAGAGCAATGTTACAGTAAAGCTTGTGATCTTTTCTAAATACAGTCACAAACTACTGTAACTATTTGTCTTTTATAGATGAACCAAGAAATAAACTAAGGAGAACTACAGTCAGCATGCTGCATCTACACTTGAGCTGAGCATCCTTGGTCATTTATATAGACTTTTCTTTGTGCTTTTGTACATGAATGTTTGAGCATTTTTGAGTTCTGTTTTTATTTCTAGACAATGGAAAGCTAGTTACTAGGGTAAAAAAAAAACACGTGGCACAAGCGTTTTTGTGCATTTTTTCAGACATTCCCATTTAAGACTATTGGAGCAAAAAATGCCTGAAGCTTGTACCTCAAAGGAATGCCATGCAATTTTTCAAGCTACAAGCTTCAAGCCAACCCAACACTCAAGTGTGAGCAGGTACAATTAAAAAAACATGGGTTTTTGACTGTTGAGCGTTTACGAATTTCGTGAATAGGACCTTAAAAAGTTACATAAAATGCATGCAATTAATGTTGCAAATCTCTTTACCTTAGCTAAGAGCATATTCCTCTAGTAGCTGGAGTAGAATTCTTTGATATATTTCCAATATATTAAATGAAATGGAAAAAATAGAACTTTGATTGAGGTAGACAATTTGTTGTAGGCTGTATTATTTGTCTTCTGAAAAAACAAAGAGCAGTACGAAAAAAAAATGACTTCTCACTCTTTTACTTTGTTTACCAATTTTGTGTTTTTCCTGGAATTTTTCCTAAAGCTACAGGAATGAGACAAAATCTACCCTTTCAGTAAGGGATATCTTACCCCTAGACATTAAATCTATGCGACCGACAACTCCCCCAACATCTTCTCTAAATCACTTTGGGTCACGGTTGCAGGCTCACCTCCTTATGTAAAATGTAGGATTAATAAGCCCAGCACTGTGTGTGATGATGCCAAGAAACCACCCAGAGCTTATCCATGCACTCCTAGGCTAAATAGCATTTAACCTTTGAAGTGTGTGTGTGGGGGGTCCTTCCCGGTGCTCAGTTTTAAGGTTTATACACAATAGACTTTGCTCTCTGCTGTTGGTCTGTTAGATATACAAGTATACAAATATACAATTGAAATTGTTTTCTGTTCTGTATGTGATGAAAAATCTTTTACTCTTGCCAGAAATCCAGTGAGTTTCTAACATTCTGTAGTGATAGAGGGGGAGATTTTCTGTAATCCAAATGAATAGCATGCAGACTAGGGTGACAATGCCGGTCCACAGATACAGAACATGAGTGACTGTTGTCACCCTAGAGCAAGAATTGTGCTACTGGTAGCATCACTGGGTAAAAATAAAGGCAGATGGGTCTGGAAACAAGTTAATAAATACAGCTACCACATCTAATGACTGATAAGCTGCAATATATAACAATTTTTGTTCTTGGGTTTAGATACACATTTAAAAGGATCTTAGAAAAGATGATACTACTTGTAAATAGTATTCTAATGGTTAATTTTTATATGAATAGTAACAATAACTCTCAGGGGTCCATCTTCTACATTGTGCAGAAGACATGGTTTTTGTATTCTCCGAATGCACTGGATAAAAATAAAATGTTGTGCTGAGACCAGGTTGGTTTGGGTGGTGTCCAGGAACAGCTATAGGTTACATATTGGCAGAATAGCTGTTGTATATCTGTCCTTGTGTCACCCTCATGTTGTCCCATATTACCAGCTACACTTTTAGGAAAATGTGGGAACAGAGAACTCTGCTGTATTGTACATATTGCAAAGGTGACGGGCTTAGACCGAGGTATTGGCACAACACAGTATGGACATTCCTCTGGTGTTTAGATATAAACACAGATTTGTTGTGGACAGATGAATGCTAATATCTGTTTGATCTGATGAGTGTTTGTGATTGTGGATGAAATGCAAAGCACTCATGGGATAAGTGTAAATTATATCATTCTATTGAAGAGTAAAGTGGTGTCATTTCCTTTATTTGGAAAGTAAAGCGTTGTTTGTCATTTGACTCGTTATGAACACGTTGTAACTACCAGATAAACGTACAAAGTGTATTAACTCACAGCAATAGGAAATCATATCTGGGCTTGTCTGACTGCAGTAAAATGAAGTATGATTGCTTGCTATGGAAGGGCTGGTTTACAACACAGTTTCTGCACTCTGGATACGTTTCTGCGTGTGCGTTTTGGTGCATTCCAGTGTGTTTTTGATGCATTTTATTTATGTGTTCCGATAATTTTTTTCTCCTCTTTCTACTTTCATCCCTGGTCAGGACATGTGCGTTCCAGTGTGTTTCTGGTGCATTTTCCAAAGTGTTTTGCCAAGTTCCAGAAAAACTGCAGCATGTTCTACTTTTGTTGACTGCACTGGAACTTACTGCACTGGTGTGAACACATTGAAAACCTTTTGATGCCGATTAGAAATACACTAGACTGCATTTGGTGTAAACCAGTCCTAAAACTCCTGTGTACATTCTTATTACTCTTTGGCCTTGCTGACACAAACCTCAGTAATCCATAGCAACCAGGTTTTACCTTTCATCAATTTAATAAAAGATTATTGCTATCTGTTACTTTAAAAAAAAAAAAGGATCTAAATTTTATTTTTGAAGATACATAAAAAATTCCTCTCCATACACTGGCTGCATTGTGTGTATTGCTTTATATTTTCTTCCATTTTATTTTCCAATTTAAAAAAAAAATAATTGTGTAGCGCTATGACATTAAATAAATGGATATATATATTCATGTATTAAACTTCATGCATTAGAGTTCCCAAAGCGATGACCACTCGTGAATCATATTCATGTCTATGACAACGTGCAGAACCTCCACCTTTGGTATCACTAGCCACTCACCTCTGATTGTGGACCCCCTGAATGAACAGATAGGTCAATTACGCCTTCCCATAAAGGGTCAATTCTAAATCGATCAATGAGGGAACCACCAACTTCAGTATATGCATGCGTCAAGCAATCCGGATATTCCACATAAAACAATGTCACGTGACGTCACCCGCGGCCATCATCGTGATTATTTTGAATGTTTATACACCAGGCACTAGGTGTTAGTGCCATGCTTGTAAGTTTTTATTCTACTTTTAAATAACAAACATTCCTATACAGGGAGCACTATATATCTCCCTTTGTTTTATGTGGAATATCTGTCCGGAGTTCCAGCATTTGGCATTAGGGTGACTTGGATTTGGATTGCTTGACGCATTCCTATACTGAAGTTGGTGGTTCCCTCATTCCTTGTTTTGTTTTTTTGTTTTTAAATAACCCCCCATGATGGTCCCACCTAATGCTATTCATAATGGTAAATGTATCACATGTAGATATTATAAATCACAATCTTTTTATATAAACTCACTTTGTTGTCCCCAGCGAGCATGCTCCCATCTTCTTTAGTGTGGGCATCTGAAGCCCACTCGTTCCTCCTTCCGGTATACGGCACTGCTGGTTACCCAGCAAGCGCATCCCGATTACGCGCATTCACATATAGTACAAAGCATGCTGCGATGCTACAAGCGGCAGATGCCCATTGACTCCGGGATTGATGACACTCATATCCCAGGGGCCAATGGGTGGGCAGACATGATGTACCCCGGATTCAGCATAAATATAAGGTATCTACTTTAGTTGTCAAAAACTGATCACAAATGTGGGGGGGAGGGGGTGTAAAAAATGCTTGGAACTCTGCTTTAAAGTGGTTGTAAACCTCAGTCATGGAATATGAGCAAAGCACTTATATCTGTAGTGTTTACTTATCTCTCTCCAAAGCTCTAAATCTCAATTCTCTATGGTGCTTTGTTCCTCTGTGTTATCAGAATAAGTCACTTCTGAGAAGTTCTCCCAACACATGAGATAAATTTCTGTCAGCTCTCATATACTCTGTCCTCCTGACAGATGAAGAAAGATTTTTAACATGGTCTACCCTCTTGAAGGGGTGTAGAGGGATTGGTTTAATCTCTGTGTATCATCTGAGGCTGTTCACTTCACTGGGTATATGTGAGGGTTTACATCCATTTTAAACAGCATTATTACCCTTAGAATGCATGTCCCTGCTGTGTTTTACAATTGGATTCACCAGCATATGGCACATCAGCACTGCCAACTTCCCCTGTGCCAGACAGAGGCTCATTTATTGACCAATGTCACTGCTTTGGAAACATGCACCCACAGCTGGCTGACTCAACAGGTTCAATTATCATTAAAGAAATAGAGAAGACAAAAGACACTTTAGATTGCTTTCACACTGAAAGCGCCAGCCATTAGCGATAAAGCGCTGCTCGTTTTACTGGCGCTTTACCGCTGTTTTAGCGGCACTTTTAATCCCCCAAAAAAGGGTTAAAAACTCCAGTTTTGCAGCGCTTTTGGAAGCATTGCCCATTCATTCCAATAGGCGGGGCGTTTTGGGAGTGCTAACAACAGCGCTCCTAACCCGCCCCAAAGCGCCCGAAACCGCCCCAGTGTGAAAGGGCCTCCTACTATTGATGGTTATAATAGTTTCTATTTTTCATAGATAGTTGTTACATTTTTGCTCCAAGTACACTTTAAAAGATGTTAAGTGAGGTAATAGTAGAATTATGTTTAATACTATTAGTGGAGATCAAAAACATCCAAAGTATACGGATGGTTTTTTTAAACGGTTCATCATAATGGCAGCTAGCTTTCCAGGAGGTATCATGTGCATATTTTGCTTGGAAAAGGCTGTGAATAAAAACTCAATTGCTAAATGGATCAAGCATATTCTGTAAATAGAACATTAGGAAAACCCTGTACAAGGTTCACCATAACAATCCATTTTGTTCTTAGTAGTAGAGGTCATTCATTTGAAGTAGTTTGCTTCCTGCTACCTTGGAGGCTCCCTGTTGTGTACACATCCTACAAGAGCCATACCTTTTGTTTCTGCTCCAATATTGTCATGGAGTAATGCGTATGTTTGGATAAAGATATTTCAAACTTATCCAAAAGGAAGCATACCTTATTTATTTTATTGTGAGGCTGTGTATAATAAGAACGTACAGAACAAAGGCAGGCAGGCCAAAATGGATATCATAGATCATATTGCTCACCATTTAAATAATATGGCAAGAGAATTACACTGGAGCACATGGGAATACAGCTGGTATTAAATGCTTGCTAGGTCCTAAGTTTGATTGACTGGCTGGAAATTCATAGAGGCTTTTTTATTTGATGCCAGGATGCACTACGGTGATTATTAACAGACATTATTAGATATTTATTGTTAGTGGACACATTAAAGTTGCAGATCACACCAACAGCAGTTGTGCAATGCCCTCTGCATAGTGTTTTCAGATATACAGACATGTTGGTGACCCGGTGAGACTTGGGCATTTACTAAGGCCCTCCAACTATACCGTAAAGCTCTAAAGCTCTGTACACACAGGTAGAATTCCAGTCAAAAACAAAATGGCTGACATTCTGCCCATTATTATGTCTGTCTGTTTGACAAAAGCCGGATTCTGTCAGACGTGCATGCTGTAAAATTAACAGCCAACCGACTCCCGATCAGTGCTCTCAGCCAATGGCAGAGAGTGCTGATCGGAGTGTTCTGGCAGGGGGGGGTTCCCTGGGGGTGGGGGGGGGGGCGTTCCCCTGTCAGAACACAACAGCTCAGCGGGAGAGACCGCTGATCTAACCTCGCATGGTTAGTACAGTGTCTCCGATTGGAACTGTCAACCTGCTGGTTTGCACAAAAAAAAACCTGTTAGTGTGTAGCTTTCTTAAGGATGTCAATCTCAGTTCCAGCAGTTCCTCTATCCATGGTTCTCATTCTCATACATTCCCTACAGATAGGTCAGCATTAGACATCAAATCACCCTAGGCACCTGAATAGTTATGCCCTTTCGTGCAATCTTCATTTATGTCATGTGATGATTTTAGTAAAGACTACTGCTAGTTTGTGCTATTGAAGCCAGAATACAAAACTGAATTCTAAGGCTTAATGCACACAAGTGTAGCGGGCCTTTACTTTTTAGGGGTGTTATGTGCCTAAATTTAGGGGTTGGTCTGAGCTGGTAGCCAGGCTTGGATCATTTTGATTGCTAGGTATTTGCTTCTGCCTATGTGATGCTGCCTGGTGTATGGTTCCCTGTGGTCTGTAGGTGGCGTTGCCATATCAGGTCAGGGTTAATCCATTGGTGGCATTGCTGCGCCTTGGGGTGTCCTCTCTTGGCTGTGATACAGTGGGCGTGGTCGGCCTGCTGTGCATGCCGGGAGAGGGTACATAAGGGGCAGACGCCATCTTTATGGGGAGTTGGAGTGGAGTTGGAGGTCGAGTTGGAGTGGAGGAGCCGGAGGGGTGTGCCCCTCGGGGGTGCGATGACTGTCCAAGAAGTCTCTAGCACCTTTGGCCCGAGGCTGCAACGTTCCAGGTAGGCCCAGTACCTTTAACTGGGTCTACAATTCGCCCATTGGAGTCCCAGGGTGCCCAGGTGAGGGTGCCTGCTCTGACCGTGAGGAAACCAGGGGAGGATCGGTCCCACTAAGGAGATGAGTAATGGAAGATTGCTGTCTCGGGAGAGGCCTGGTGACCTGTCAGAGGGAAGGATTCCATGTTTGGGAGGACTAACCTGTAGAGTGCCCATTGGCATTATCCTGTTCTTAAAAGTCTACAAAGGTTAGAGGATTTCCTGTACCTGTCCCTGAAGGGGATAGGGTGAAAGAACAGTTTGAGCTCCACACCGGTTGCTGGGACTGTGAGAGACGACTATTCGGGTGAGCTAAACCCACTCGGGATCGAGTGGCAATGGAGTTACTGGTTTTGCCTGGATCGAATCCCTCACACTATTCCTTCTTTCATCCATCTGTCTCTATCTACTACGCAGCAAATAGAAAATAAACTCTCTGTTGGAGTTGAAGTGTTTCTGGACATTGGCTTCTTTGGGGGAAGAAATAGAGACTTAACCCCATACTCTGGGGAAGAGATCCAGTGGAAGAAGGTAACTCGCTGCAGGACCCAAAATTTGTGAACACCGCTTAACCTCCTCAAACAGGAGGGTACGGGCACATAGCACGGTATGCCTTGACTTGCAAGTGAGCCAGGCGAGAAATAAAGGTTTGTGTGCTACACTAGCATTATTTTCTCTTATCATCCATGGACTGACACGGTGTCTCTTTACACTTTACACGTGGGTTATGTCCCTGCTTGCAGGAGAAGACCTAGGCAGAATGTGAGATGTTATACATACATTCTAAAAGCCAGAGCTGAACAGCCCCACCCAGGGGGCGGTCCCTCCGGGCATAACCCTCCCACTACAGTCAGCAGACTTCAGTTTTTTTCTGCCTAGCAGAAGGAGAAGACGTGGCTTCCTCAGGAGCCAGTCTCCTGACCTATTTTATTCCTTTTTGGAATTCTTTTTTATTTTATTTTTGAGAATCTTCTATCAACTGTCGGCTGGGCAACAGGTTGGGTACAAGATATCCTCGTAGTCTTCCCTGTCCGACCATCGAGCGTGCTGATCCTCGCCTTCTGTGCGTGAGACTCAGTTCACGACAGGCCCCATGACTCCAGGAGTGGCCGGGTTTGCTTTCATGCTCCCACGGTCCTCTCAAGACTGAACAGCTCCTGACTGACTGTATCTTTCGCGGTGGACCGGGCCGACAGCTACTCAGTACTGCACTGTGATAGTCCTGTCAGAAACACCAGTGTGTCCCTCAGGGGACGGGTAAGTAGTCTCTCCTGCCTACAGGTGAGTACAAAGGGCTGTGTGTTTCTCTGTGGGGGATTTTCCCTGTCTCCCCCTGTATTTTATTGTCGCTCTCTGTCACCATTACTGGCGCTGGCTGTGTGGGGTGCTTGGGGGTCACACTGTTCTTGGGGGGCTCATGCTGGTCTGCAATGTATGCCTTGGGGCTTTTTTGTGTGTTTTTTTTTTTTTTTTGGGGCCTAAGCGCCGAGTGGCGCTGTGCGTGTGTGCTGTTTCATTTTAACTGCGTCATGGCGGCCATCTTGCCGCGGATCGCCTCAGTGAAGTGCGTAGGCCATTTTCTTGTAGCCCGCGCGCTTTTCAGCACTAGTTTGGCCTCTAGCGCTGCTGTAGCAGCGCAAATCTCCTCACAGTCTCCTCACAGCTCACCAGCGCTGACACAGCGCGGTACAGACAGCGGAACTAAGCGGTCCCTGGTCCGGTTTGGTGAGTCCCCTGGGCGCCCCCTCCTCAGTCAGCACAGCCTGTGGGTGGACTTTTTATCTGAAAGAGTCTCAGAGAGGGACAATATGGAGTCTGTGTCACCAGCTTCCCCTAAAAATGTCAGTGGCAACAGGCAGTGCTTCAGCACTGCGGTCCCTATGGACCTGTTGTGGGCAGCCCTGGAATCAATTTCTGACCAGGATGGGAGCTGTGTGCAAGCGCAAGGTGCAAAAAAGGCGCCCTCTCCCCACTTTATCTACTCGAGGGTAGTGCGCTGATTCAGATATGGGCCTAGCCACTATCGCTCAGGACCCTAGTTCTGAATGTATGGATGGTTTTGAACAGGACATTCCTTATGAGGGAAACTCCAGTTCTGAGTCAGTAAATGACAGGGCGCTTGTTAGTGTGCTCATGACTGCGGTGAGGGACACTCTCAAGCTCAAATGCTGCGGATGCAGAACCTCAGGCGGATACTGTCTCCTTTGGTTCTTTTAAGGCCAGGCCTTCTAAAGGGTTTTTTTCCATTGTACTTTCTTTGACCAGCTCATTGATAAGGTCTGGGAAAAGCCGCAGAAGAATTTTTTTATGGTCCCGCGGCGTTTGTCTATCAGATACCCCTTGAAGATGCCCTACTTAAAAAGTGGGCTTCTCCCCCAGTGGTCGACCCTCCAGTCGCCCGGTTGAACAAGGCCATCACTCTCCCGATGGAGGGGACTCCTGCATCTGAGGACCCCACTGACAGGAGGTCAGAAGTGGTGAGCAGAACCATGTTTGCCTTGTTGGGATCCGCCCTACGACCTGTGGTAGCGGCGACCCTTGTGTCTAAAACACTTACAGGTTGGGCAAAAATGTTGCACCTAGCTGTACAGGAGCATATTCTTCCTCCAGACACAGTTGCTCTTGCCCACCAACTGGTTCAGGGCCTGGTTTCTGTGTGCGACGCCACGCTGAACGCGGCCCCTTTAATATCCAGGGCCTCTGTCTCGGCGGTGGTATTGCGTCGTCTTATCTGGTTGAAATGCTGGTCTGCTGACCTAGCCTTAGGAAGCTCCTGATGGATCTACTATTTAAAGGCGGTAGACCTTTCGGTGCTGCTCTGGATGACATCGTCATGGATGTCACGGGAGGTAAACGCACTCTTCTTCCTTAGACTAGCAAGGGTGAGGAGGCCCGCCGCAAACAGGGGCCTTCCTTTCCAGCAAAACAGGTTTTTTTCATCAGTCAGAGTCCACAGGTAGGCCCTCTCAGACTGACGGCAGTGCGGCTGGTGGGCACAAGTGCCCCTGGGTGCGTAAGCCAAACAAGCGGCTCCGAAGCCCACCTCCGCGTGAAGTCTTGCCTCCGCCCGACTCTGGGGTGGGGGGACGACTTCGCAGGTTCACGGATCGGTGGACCTCCCGAATCTCCGACTGGTGGGTGTGCGAGGTGGTCACCTCAGGATATAGGATAGTATTCCGATCCTGGCCCCCACACAGATTCTTTCCCTTGAATCTTCCTCTCCTTCCTACCTGTCGGGCAGCCCTCTTGGGGGCTGTACAGGATTTGATCAGGTCCGGAGTGATTGTGCCGGTTCCGTCACAGGAGAGTTTTCAGGGATTCTGCTCGAATCTGTTTGTCGTCCCAAAAATAGGACGTGGTTCGACCTATCCTGGACCTCAAGGCCCTGAATGGCTTCGAGAAGGTGCAGAAATTCCGCATGGGATCCATTCGCACGGTGATCGCTACACTCCACCAAAGGGATTTTCTTCTGGCGTCCTTGGACTTCAAGGACGCCTACTTGCATGTTCCGATCTGCGCAAGTCACCAGAAGTTTCTGCGCCTTGCGATCAGCGAAGTCCACTATCGATTGTGGCTCTTCCTTTCGGCCTTGCCTCGGCACCAAGGGTGTTCACCAAGGTGCTTGCTCCGGTTCTAGCCTTCTGTTACAGCGAGGTATTGCTGTCATGGGCTATCTGGACGGTCTTCTGCTATGAGCAGAAAGTGGCTCAGACTTAGAGGAAAGGTGACTATCGTCAATTAGACCCTCAGGGACTTCGGGTGGTTCCTGAACATTCAGGAGTCAGTCCTGGTCCCGACTCAGTGTCTGGAGTATCTAGTTCTGGTTCTGGACTCCTTGGAGGCAAAGGTATCCTACCTCTGGAGAAGTTGCTGACACTTCAGTCTGCGGTGCGGGTGCTGACATCCCGAACATGGTTGTCAATCCGTTGTTTGCATGAGAGTCCCGGGACTCCTGGTGGCCTCCTTCGCGGCCATTCCGTATGCCCAATCACACACCAGGGCATTGCAGAAGGAGATCTTGTCCACCTGGGACAAATCCCCGTTGTCCTTGGATCTTCGGATCCAGGTGATTCACCTGGCCAGGGCGTCCCTGACATGGTGGTTGGGACCCTCGGCTCTTCGGTCCGGAAAGTCGTTCCCCTCCCATCCAAGGGACGGTACTCACGACGGACACCAGCCTGACGGGCTGGGGTGGAGTCTGGGGAGTCCTGTCGGCTCAAGGCCTTGGACTCCGGACGAGCCCGTTTACCAATCACTGTTCTGGAAATACGGGCCATCAGACTGTGTCTCTCCTCAGGTCGGAGAGAGTACGGGGTCGCTCCATCAGGAGCCAGTCGGACAACGCCACGGCGGTGGCGTATGTAAACCATCACGGGGGGATTCGGACGGCGGTGGCGTATGTAAACCATCACGGGGGGACTCGGAGCTCAGCTGCGGCTTCCGAGGTAATCCGTATCCTGAAGTGGGCCGGAAGAAACGTGCCGGCTCTGTAGGGGCGGACTATCTGAGTCGCCAATCGCCGGACCAGAAAGAGTGGTCCTTGCATATTTCAACTCCTTTGCCGACGGTGGGGCACGTCGGATGTGGACCTGATGGCCTCTCGACTCAGTCGCAAGGGTCGAGGTTGTGGCCAGATCCAGGGATCCTTGGGCGATGACTCGGATGCGTTGGTGGCCCCATAGGGTCCTTATCGCCTGATATAAACTCCAGTGATCCTAATTGTTCCGGATTGGCCTCAGCGTCACTGGTACGCTGATCTGGTACGTCTCGTTGCGGACGTTCCCTGGCGGTTGCCGATGAGGGAGGACCTTCAGTCTCAAGGTCCTATGTTTCATCCGGCTTACAGTCTCTGGCTTTAACGGCAGAGCTGTTAAAAGCCAGGTGTTGAGGGACCGAGGTCTCTCGGACTCTGTCATTTTGACCATGTTAAGGACACGGAAGTCTTCCTCCAGGCAGATCTATCACCATGCCTGGAAAGCTTATATCGCCATATGCAAAGCGCTGGACTGGCGTCCTCAGACGTATTCCGTCCCCAGAATCTTGCGTCCTCTACAGTGTGGAGTGACCCAAAAGCTTGCTTTGGGTACCATCAAGGATCAGATTTCGGCCTTGGCCGTCTTCTTTCAGCGACCTCTAGCGGGTCATTTCTTGGTTAGCACCTTGTGTTGGGGGTTCGCCATGTGCTCCCTCCTGTCAAGCCTTCTCTCCCACCGTGGGATCTGAATTTGGTGCTCTCGGTCCTCCAGGAACCTCCTTTTTGGGAATATCCGGGATATTCCTCTCTTGTCTTGTCTCAGAAGGTGGCCTTTTAGTGGCAATCACTTCTGTTTGACGAGTGTCTGAGTTGGCGGCTTTGTCCTGCAAGTCGCCATATTTAGTCATCCATAAGGATAAGGCGGTGTTGCATCCGCGACCTTCCCTTTTGCCAAAGGTGGTGTCTACCTTTCACCTACATGAGGACATTGTCCTCCCGTCCTTGTGTCCTCACCCATCGCATCCCAGAGAGTTTGCGCTGCACATATTGGATGTGGTACGAGCCTTACGGGTGTACCTGTCTGCTACTGCTTCTATTCGGAAGTCTGACTCACTGTTTGTGACTGCCCCTGGTCCATAACAGGGCCAAGCGGTTTCGTCTGCCATCATTTTTAGGGGAATCAGACAAACCGTCATTTCAAGCCTATGCTCTCAAAGGGCGGGCGCCTCCATTTCCGGTTACGGCGCATTCCACCAGGGAAATTGGTGCTTCCTGGGTTTTCCGACATCAAGCGTCGGTTGCACAAGTGTGCAAGGCGGCGACCTGGTCGTCTGTTCATACCTTTTAAGTTTTTTATAAGGTTGATGTGGCTGCATCTTCGGATGCTTCCTTCGGCCGCAGGGTGCTGCAGGCCGCTGTTTAAAGTTGCGACTCCTCCGTTGAGGAGATCTACCTTCTTGGAGTGAAAGTTTGGTTTTTCCATTTATACTGCTCCCATCCCTCTTGACACTGCTTTGGGACATCCCACGTGTAAAGTGTAAAGAGACATCGTGTCAGTCCATGGATGATAAGAGAAAATAGGATTTTTTGTACTCACCGTAAAATCCTTTTCTCTGACATCCATGGACTGACACGGCAGCCACCCTTCCTTTTTAAGTTTGTACTGCTTTGTTACGAACTGAAGTCTGCTGACTGTAGTGGGAGGGTTATGCCCGGAGGGACCGCCCCCTGGGTGGGGCTGTTCAGCTCTGGCTTTTAGAATGTATGTATAACATCTCACATTCTGCCTAGGTCTTCTCCTGTAAGCAGGGACATAACCCACGTGTAAAGTGTAAAGAGACACCGTGTCAGTCCATGGATGTCAGAGAAAAGGATTTTACGGTGAGTACAAAAAATCCTATTTTTAAACTCATAGACGCTGTTATTAGCATTTTTCTGCTCCTAGAAGCTAAATAGTGTTATCCCATGTGTCCATGCACACTACCTTAGGCTATTAGCATTTTTTAAGCTTCAGTGTCTAGGAGCAGAAAAAATATTGTTTTTGTAGAGTTTTTTGGAGTGTTTCTCCAGCAGAAAAAAATGCTAAATGCTTCTACATGCTTTTCTTAAGCTTTGAAAATGCTAATGCTCCTGAATGCTCCTTAAAGCTTCTAAATGCTTCTAAAAGCTACTAAAATGCTACTAGAAGCTGGGACAAAAATGCTATTATCAGCATTTTTCTCTAGCTTTTTTTGAGCTTATGAAAAACGCTAGTGTGCCTGGAGCCTATTAAATGTACAAACCAAGACAGAAAAGATGATTTCATGTTTTATCATATATATGTAGCGCACCAACCCCAGACTTTACCTGCTTTTCTTCTGCTTGGCTCCTCCGCAGGAAAGAATGAGGCACACCGCACCACAAGCCCGTACCCTCCTGAATGGGGAGGTTGAGCGGTGTTAGTTTCTCGAGCCTGCTTGCAGCCAGTGTTAAAAAACCTCCAGTGCTGACCTCGTTTCTGTGGTAGTCAGAAACAAGCCTTTAGTTCTCCCCAGTAAGCAACTGTCCACACCAACTGAAAGGTCCAACTCTTATTTATTTTTCTCAGCACAATAAACAGTCTCTTTGAGAGCAGACAGGTTGGGACAAGACACAGGTCAGATAAGGTGGGAGGAGGTCCAGGCACAAACTTGAATTTTCTCCTGTTCTGATTAGCACGAACAGGCTTGGCGCACGCTCCCTGCCACAGACCATGAGGTTGGTCACTGCCATTGACCGGGTGGAAAAGATGAAAGCCACTGCCACTGACCTTGTGTGCGTAGTGTCACTGCCACTGTGACATACAGAACACGCACTTCCTTCCTTTAGTAACTTGGCCCCTTTTTAGGACAAGAACATCCCTCCGGAGAGTTACCAGAGGCCCCATCTGTCACCACGACTTTGCGCTGGGTCTTCAGAAAGGGTCACCTCCCTGGCCTCCTCAATCCTGGATACGGGTCCCCTCGCAAGGCAGATCCCTGGGAGCCTCGGTCCCTGGCGGATCCCAGCCGAAGGCTGCTGGGCTCCAGGCCTTTCTCCAAAGTACCTCACCCCAGACTGAAGGTGTCTGGGATGGAACAGCAACTCCGTTTCCGGGCCTAAGGCACCCGGAGACAACCTGACCAGGCCTCCCGGCCTAGGGCACCCGGAGGCGACACACATGCACCCAGGCCTAAGGTGCCTGAGCGCGGAACCGACCCCACTGGAAGATGGCCGCCCCCTTTTATATCTTCTCTTGACAGGCACAGCAGGTTCCCTGCCCCGCCGTACTGCTGCCAAGAGGGGACAAAAAAAGGCACAACATTGTACTGCGGTTCAACCCAGGCCTATGGCAACAGCGCCACCTATAGGCCCCAGGGAACTACACACCAGTACCATCTCCCAGGGATAGAAATGGTCCATGAAACCTAACAAATAGTGCATCTGAGCCTAGTTACCACTCAGATGCTTCCCCTAAATGTAACCACCCGCTACACATATATATATATATTGTGACAGCAGGAAGGTAAAGTCACCTGGTTGCATCCAGGGGGGTAGGTATATTTCTCCCAGATTCAGGCTTTATGCCGACTTATACAACTAGGGAGAGAGTTGATGAAGCCCAGCTGAGGCTAGTGGGCTCATGGATGATTCATACCTCTAGGGAGAGTGCTGGGCGTCGTGCAGGCAGGGAGTTGATGAGACCAGCTGAAGCTTGTCAGCTCGTTTAAGGCCTTTATAAAAACTCCCAGCTTCATTAGGTGTTTGCTCATGCCTGGAACCAGACCTGTGTGGACTGTCTAGGGAGAGTGAACCCCTGTGCGGTGAGACAAAGCCTGTGTGGCTATTTGTTTGGACATTTACTAAACCAGGGACTTAGGGACTAGGACAGCACCAGGCTGATCCCAGTTGTTAGTTAGGAAACCTGCATGTTTAGTCAGAGGTCAAGCTGACCAGGGTTTATTTTGTTTATGTTTCTTTTTGCTTTGCTGTGTTTTTTTGTCACTGTAAATAGAGAAATAAACCGCACCTTTTTGATCTTGAAAACCACAACCTCCGTCTGCTGGGGCCTGTTTTTGTGTGGGGAGCCCATCCAGGGGATCACACACACCCGCTGCCGAGCTAACCCCCCCACAGTTGGTGGAGAACCAGTGGCAGTTTTTTTTTAAGCCAGCATGGAGGAGATACTGAAACAGCTGGCTCTAGCAAATGCCAATCAACAGCAGACAAATGCAGGTTTGCAAAAGAGCCTTGCAGCTCAACAACAGAGCTTCGCAGCCCAGCAGCAAGCTCATCAACAGAGCCTTGCAGCCCAGCAGCAATCTGAGGCCCGCTTCATAGACCTGTTACAGAAGCAAGAGCAGAGACTACAACAAATGGAAGCAGTAATGCAGCAACGTCCGCAGACCAGTGAGGAAAGCTGTCCCACTAATACCGCGTCCTTTGGGGTGAGTCGTTTATTGACAAAAATGACTGGAGAGGATGATCCAGAGGTATTTTTGACCACATTTGAAAGGACTGCTGAAAGAGAAAAGTGGCCTGAGGAGCAGTGGGCTGGACTGGTGGCTCCTCTGTTAACTGGTGAATCGCAGAAGGCTTACTATGACCTAGAGCCTGACCAAGCAAAAGACTATGTGATGCTAAAAGCTGAAATATTGGCAAGGCTGGGTGTCACCCTGGCTGTCCGGGCTCAGCGTGTGCATAACTGGACTTTCCAGCTTGGAAAACCCCCCAGGTCTCAAATGTATGATCTCATTCACCTGAGCAGGAAGTGGCTACAGCCAGAGACTTTGTCCGCACCAGAGATTGTGGAACGTGTTGTAATGGATCGGTTTTTGAGAGCTCTTCCTACTGCCATCCAAAAGTGGGTAAGCCATGGAGACCCAGAGACGGCCGGTGGTCTTGTGGATCGTGTAGAGAAATACTTGGCTACAGAGAACCTGACGGCCTCTTCCAGAGACTCTCGGACTTTCCACCCTAAGACCAGACCATCCCCAGGGGCGGATAAGAGGATTCCAAGGGGTGAGGGTGGAGAGAGTGAGAGGGTGGGAGCTCTACCCAAAGTTTGGCGAGAACAGCCTGGGAAGTCAGGGGCTCAAGAGGCAGCCAAATGGATTGTTTGCTACCGCTGCCGGCAAGCGGGACATATTGCAGCAAATTGCCCGGTTGTGGAGGAACCCATGCAATGTGACTTTCTGACGGACAGACGTCAGTCGCTGTGTGCGACAGTCGCATGCACTGCCATTCGGGGAACTGAGAAACATTTATGCAAAATGTGTATTAATGGTAGAAATGTTGTGGTATTACTGGATTCAGGTAGCTTTGTGACCCTGATAAAGGCTGAATTAGTTAAAACAGAGGTCTCTGGGAATAGCAAGGTAGCTGTTATTTGTGTGCATGGGGACACCCGAGAGTATCCAGTGACTACAGTGTGTTTCAAGACCCCCAAAGGTACCCTCTCTCATCCAGTGGGGTTAGTATCTCAATTACCGCATGATGCCATTGTGGGAAGGGATTTTCCGAAGTTCTGGGAACTGTGGGATGATCCTGAGCCCCCCACTGGTGCCCCTATGTACCAGGAAGGTGATAGCCAGAACTCCTCTGAGAGTGGTGAGGACTCTCCAGAATTTCCCTTGTCAGTATTGGCAGGCGAGACTCAAGAAACTGGAGAGGAGCCCACCTCCTCAGACGAAAACCTACCGTCTGTGGAGTTTTCTGATCTTGAGGTTCACAGGGAAAATTTTGCCACAGAACAGTTAAAAGACCCCGCCCTAATAAAGGCACGGGAAAACGTAGTGGAAATAGATGGCGAGTTAGTGAACCCAGATAATACCTGCACTTACCCATACTTCAGCGTAGAGAAGGACCTACTGTATCGGGTGGCAAAAAGGGCAGAAGAAACCGTTGAGCAGCTTGTGGTGCCCAAACCTTACAGGAAGTTGGTGTTGGAGTTGGCCCATGGGCACATTCTTGGAGGTCATCTGGGGACAGAGAAAACCCGAGAGAGGGTATTACAGAGATTCTATTGGCCTGGGGTGATGAAGGACATAGAAAATTATTGTTCCTCCTGCCCTGTGTGTCAGAGGTCGGCCCCGATGCCACATTTCCGTAGCCCGCTGGTCCCTCTACCCATCATTGAGGTCCCGTTTGAGAGGGTCGCAATGGATTTGGTAGGTCCTATAATCAAGTCCGCTAGGGGGCACCAGTACATATTAGTTATAATGGACTATGCCACCCGTTATCCAGAAGCGATCCCTCTCCGAAATACCTCGGCCAAAACCATAGCCAAAGAGCTATCTCTTGTTTTTAGCCGGGTGGGTATTTGTAAAGAACTGCTTACGGACCAAGGTACACCCTTTATGTCCCGGGTTATGAAAGAGCTGTGTAAATTGTTCAAAGTGACGCAATTGCGTACGTCTGTGTATCACCCCCAAACCGATGGGCTGGTTGAAAGATTCAACAAAACCCTAAAACAAATGTTGAAGAAAGTGGTGGATAGAGATGGAAAGGATTGGGACTGTCTACTTCCTTATTTGATGTTTGCTATTAGGGAGGTGCCCCAATCCTCTACGGGATTCTCCCCCTTTGAGTTACTGTATGGGAGACACCCAAGAGGACTGTTGGATATTGCCAAGGAAACTTGGGAAAGTGAGAGTTCTCCCCACAGGAGTGTGATTGAGCATGTCGCCCTGATGCAAGATCGAATTGCACAGGTAATGCCCATCGTGAAGGAACATTTGGCCCAAGCGCAGTTGGCACAGCAGAGAGTGTACAACCGTGGAGCCAAGACCCGTACCTTTTCCCCGGGGGATAGGATATTGGTACTTGTCCCTACGGTTGAAAGTAAATTCCTTGCCAAATGGCAAGGCCCCTACGAGATAATGGAAAAAGTGAGCGAAGTGAATTACAAGGTCAGACAACCAGGAAGGCGAAAGCCCGAACAGATCTATCACGTTAATCTGTTGAAAGCCTGGAGGGATAGAGAGTCCCTAGTCGCAGAAACTTGGTCACCAGCTCAAACTGGTTGCGTGATTCCGGAGGTTGGAATAGCAGCCACCTTGTCACAACCCCAACAACAGGAGGTGAAGGAGTTTGTGCTTCGCAACAAGGAGGTGTTCTCTGAGCTGCCGGGACAAACATCTGGGGTAGAGCATGATATTATTACCCCGCCCGGTGAAAGGGTGAAGTTAAAACCCTATCGGATCCCAGAGGCCCGACGGGAGGCAATACGGGAGGAAGTACAGAAAATGCTGAACTTAGGGGTGATAGAGGAGTCCCAAAGTGATTGGTCTAGTCCCATTGTGTTGGTGCCTAAACCGGATGGGAGCTGGCGATTTTGTAACGATTTTCGTCAGTTGAACAAAGTTACAAAATTTGACACCTACCCCATGCCACGTATAGATGAGTTGATCGACCGGCTGGGAACAGCCCGATACATGACGACTCTTGACCTCACAAAAGGGTATTGGCAAATTCCCCTGGCCAAGTCGGCCAAAGAGAAAAACGCATTTGTAACCCCAGACGGGGCGTTCCAATATAAGAGAATGCCGTTCGGGTTACAGAATGCGCCGGCCACATTCCAGCGGAAAATGGACCAGATACTGAGGCCCCATCGGAAGTATGCTGCGGCTTACCTGGATGACGTAATTGTCCATAGCACAGATTGGGCCTCACATCTGCCAAAAGTGCAAGCAGTCCTAGACTCTATCCGGGAAGCGGGGTTTACGGCTAACCCCAAGAAGTGTACCATTGGGCAGGAGGAGGCCAAATATCTTGGGTACACCATTGGCAGGGGAGTAATAAAACCCCAACTCAACAAAGTCGAGGCCATCCAGAGTTGGCCACGTCCCAACAGCAAGAAGCAGGTACGAGCCTTTCTGGGAATCGCGGGTTATTATCGGCGCTTCATTCCCCACTTTGCTTCTAAGGCTGTGCCGCTAACCAACCTGACGAAAGGGAAAGGGTCGGTCATGATTAAATGGACCCCCGAGGCTGAGGCAGCATTCCAATTCTTGAAACAAGCCTTATGTAGCCAGCCAGTGTTGTACTCACCCGACTTCTCTAAAGACTTTGTCGTACAAAGTGATGCGTCAGATGTGGGGTTAGGAGCAGTGTTGTCCCAGGTCTGGAACGGGGAAGAGCACCCAGTCATTTACCTCAGCAGGAAGTTGAAGTCCCATGAGGTAAATTACGCCACGGTTGAAAAGGAGTGTTTAGCGGTGAAGTGGGCTCTAGATTCCCTTCGGTACTATCTGCTAGGTAGGCACTTTGACATGGTTACGGATCACGCTCCGTTAAAGTGGATGGCTCAAAACAAGGAGACAAATAGAAGAGTAAATAGGTGGTTCCTGGCCCTACAGGAATTCAACTTCACAGTAAAGCATCGCCCTGGCGTTCAAATGGGGAATGTGGATGCTTTGTCTCGAGTACATGAATGCCTGATTGCTGGTGTTCCAACCCCAAGGTTAAAACAAGAGGGGGGGGTATGTGACAGCAGGAAGGTAAAGTCACCTGGTTGCATCCAGGGGGGTAGGTATATTTCTCCCAGATTCAGGCTTTATGCCGACTTTTACAACTAGGGAGAGAGTTGATGAAGCCCAGCTGAGGCTAGTGGGCTCATGGATGATTCATACCTCTAGGGAGAGTGCTGGGCGTCGTGCAGGCAGGGAGTTGATGAGACCAGCTGAAGCTTGTCAGCTTGTTTAAGGCCTCTATAAAAACTCCCAGCTTCATTAGGTGTTTGCTCATGCCTGGAACCAGACCTGTGTGGACTGTCTAGGGAGAGTGAACCCCTGTGCGGTGAGACAAAGCCTGTGTGGCTATTTGTTTGGACATTTACTAAACCAGGGACTTAGGGACTAGGACAGCACCAGGCTGATCCCAGTTGTTAGTTAGGAAACCTGCATGTTTAGTCAGAGGTCAAGCTGACCAGGGTTTATTTTGTTTATGTTTCTTTTTGCTTTGCTGTGTTTTTTTGTCACTGTAAATAGAGAAATAAACCGCACCTTTTTGATCTTGAAAACCACAACCTCCGTCTGCTGGGGCCTGTTTTTGTGTGGGGAGCCCATCCAGGGGATCACACACACCCGCTGCCGAGCTAACCCCCCCACAATATATATATATATATATATATATATAAACCTGTTGACATCCCTTGAACATTCTCTTCTGCTAAATGTAGCCACAAATATCTAAAGGATGCCAAAGGCATAAAAATTAGGAAAACATTTTTACGATTTGTGAACATTGAGGCTTAATGCTGCCCCTTTTACCCTGCTTTGCTGGACATTGGCCCATGATGGCAATAATAGCCATGCTTACAGATGGACATATAGTGTGACATGGATATGCAATGACCATGTATTGTAATGAAGTTAATTGTTGCCTTTTAATCAAAAAAAGAGATACTAGCAATGAGGACTTGGTGAGTTTAAAGTGAAGTATTTAGATGGTGCGGCTTGCCTTCAAACTGTTGTTAGCTGGGCCATGGCGGGGGGGAGTTAGTAGTTTTCTATTGAGCTCAGATAAATGAGCAATATGAGATTGTGTAAATTAAGAGTATTATACAGGTAAATTTTACATATCACCATAAGCACAAGTCTTGTATAAAATAGAGGTAGAAAATTGTATATATCTTGAGCTGAAAAAAAAATAGATATATAATTGTATCGTAACAAACAGAAAAGCATATACAGTATTTCACAAAAGTGAGTACACCCCTCACATTTTTGTCAATATTTTATTATATCTTTTCATGTGACAACACTGAAGAAATTACACTTAGCTACAATGTAAAGTAGTGAGTGTACAGCTTGTATAACAGTGTCAATTTGCTGTCCCCTCAAAATAACTCAAGACACAGCCATTAATGTCTAAACTGCTGGCAACAAAAGTGAGTACACCCCTCAGTGAAAATTTCCAAATTGGGCCCAAAGTGTAAATATTTTATGTGGCCACCATTATTTTCCAGCACTGCATTAACCCTCTTGGGCATGGAGTTCACCAGAACTTCACAGGTTGCCACTGGAGTCCTCCTCCACTTCTCCATGACGACATCACGGAGCTGGTGGATGTTAGAGACCTTGCGCTCCTTCACTTTCTGTTTGAGGATGCCCCACAGATGTTCAATAGTGTTTAGCTCTGGAGACATGCTTGGCCAGTCCATCATCTTTACCCTCAGCATTTTTAGCAAGGCAGTGGTCGTCTTGGAGGTGTGTTTGGGGTGTTATCATGTTGGAATACTGCCCCAATCTCCGAAGAGAAGGGATCATGCTCTGCTTCATTATGTCATAGTACTTGTTGGCATTCATGGTTCCCTCAATGAACTGTAGCTCCCTAGTGCTGGCAGCACTCATGCAGCCTCAGACCACGACACTCCCACGACCATGCTTGACTGTAGGCAAGACACACTTGTCTTTGTACTCCTCACCTGGTTGCCGCCACACACGCTTGACACCGTCTGAACCAAATACGTTTCTCTTGGTCTCATCAGACCACAGGACATGGTTCCAGTAATCCATGTCTTTAGTCTGCTTGACTTCAGCAAACTGTTTGCAGGATTTCTTGTGCATCATCCTTAGAAGAGGCTTCCTTCTGGGACGACAGCCATGCAGACCTATTTGATGTTGTGTGCAGCATATGGTCTGAGCACTGACAGGCTGACACCCCCCCCCCCCCCCTTCAACCTCCACAGCAATGCTGGCAGCACTCATACGTCTATTTCCCAAAGACAACCCCTGGATATGACGCTGAGCATGTGCACTCAACTTCTTTGGTCGACCATGGCGAGGTCTGTTCTGAGTGGAACCTGTCCTGTTAAACCGCTGTATGGTCTTGGTCATCGTACTGCAGCTCAGTTTCAGGGTCTTGGCAATCTTCTTATAGCCTAGGCCATCTTTATGTAGAGCAACAATTCTTTTTTTCAGATCCTCAGAGAGTTATTTGCCATGAGGTGCCATGTTAAACTTCTAGTGACCAGTATGAGAGAGTGAGAGCGATAACACCAAATTTAACACACCTGCTCCCCATTCACACCTGAGACCTTGTAACACTAACGAGTCACGTGACACTGGGGAGGGAAAATGGCTAATTCCGCCCAATTTGGACATTTTCACTCACTTTTGTTGCCAGCGGTTTAGACATTGATGGCTTTGTGTTGAGTTATTTTAAGGGGACAGCAAATCTACACTGTTATACAAACTGTACACTCACTACTTTACATTGTAGCAAAGTGTAATTTCTTCAGTGTTGTTGCATGAAAAGATATAAGAAAATATTTACAAAAATGTGAGGGGTGTACTCACTTTTTTGAGATAGTGTAGGTATATAATTCTTGTAGAACACTGCTATACACATACAGAAGTATCATCTCATCAGACATGTTAAAGCGGAGTTCCAGTTATATTTTTGTTTATTAAAAGTCAGCAGCTACAAAAAATGTGACAGCTGACTTTTAATAAACAGACACTCACCTGTCCCACGATCCAGCCGTGCACTCACCCATGCTATGTTCTCCCCGTGTCCTCTCTTAGTGGCGCCGGCATCTCTACTATGGGCACCCGGCTGTGACAGCATGCGGCTTCAAAGCCGGGTGCCCACTGTGCATGGGCGAGCGGCGCTGCGCTCTGTGACTGGTGCCGAAGTCTTTTAGGACCTGTTATGTGTCCCAGAAGACTTCGGGAGGGAGAACTTCTGCTTCCAATTGTCTTATGCCCTGTACACACGATCGGGTTTTCCAACGGGAGAAAGTCAGTCGGAAATTCCGAAAAATTGAGAACCTGCTTTTAATCTATTGCTGTCGGAACTTCCGACAGAAACAGTCCGATGGAGCATACACACGGTCGGAATTTTGTTCCAAAAGCTCCCATCTGACTTTTTCTGTCGGAAATTCCGACCGTGTGTACGGGGCTTAAGGCGACCGGAATGGAAGTGGGAGTAGGTACCTGTCAAGACCCACTCCTCCCCAAAAACTCAGTTTCACAAACAGGAGCCGGGAGGGGGCCTAAAGTGGAAGTTCCACTTTTGGGTGGAACTCCGCTTTAAATTAAACAAAATACTACAAGAATATACATAAAAATAAAAGCTAGAATATTAGGCTATCACAATATAATACGTATACAAAAGAACATCAATACGAGTTCCAGGAATCCTAAATTGCAGTAATCCCATTTACTATAAATAACGGGCATGGAATGATAGACCTTCTTTAAAGAAAACCCCCACTAAATATAATATCTTTTGCAAAATTATTCTGTATCATAAAAATATTATATTTTTCATATAAAGTACAGTTTTTAGTTTTTTGTTTATCATCCTTTGTTGCCCCAGCAGTCACTTCCTCTCTACATGCATGCACTCCAACAACTGCAGCACATTTTTTCGCAGGGTGCAATTTTAGATGGTGACAGCAATGGAACATGTCTATGTAATCTTTATCATCATAACCCAGTTGTAGTTTCCTTTTGGGGAACATGTTAACAGGGTGACAAGGCAGGAGGCAGGATCAATAGTTATTATTTTATTGAAAGCTGTAACAGAGCAAAAATTTGAGGAACAAATGTCAGGACAAATAAGTATTAATGCTTTCCTTCTGCAGGTTTTTTTTAAAAACAGGATTGCTACTGCATCGTTGTTTGACTTATTATTACAGTACATAACAGCATGCTAAAAGTGTCAGAATGTTTTTTAGAACATATATAATGTTAAATAGCTAACCCTATCCCACATATTCACATAATATACTGTATACAGACATGATTTATAGGTAGTGCTGTCACAGCTATTTAGTTAACGTCCAATCACCTGTTCTTCTCTGTATCCTCCCCCTGAAATGGAAGAGCAAACAAACCACGTGAAAGAGCTTTTGTGAGCTGTAGAAGCTGCTGTCATTTGCAGGCAGACACTCCACAGCACAGCCTATTACTGCTTAAATGTAATGAGCAAATGTGATATATTATATAATCAAGATCTATACATTTAAATGTTTCACATTGGCCTTCCATGTCAAAAGTATAATGATTGTCAGTACAGAAATATACAATTATTACTTTTTTGCTAGGCTAATATTAACAATTTATATATTATACTTTTTTAGATTTTCTCTGCACTTTTGGGAGCTTCTAAGGTTGTCCTGGAGTATCTGTATGTATCTGATGTTTCCCATAGTATTACATTTTTCTCCTTAAGCCCTGTATACACGGCCGAGAATCTCGTCAGGAAAAAAACTGTCGTTTTTCCTGACGAGATTCTTGACAAGAATCTTGTCCTAGCCGAGTGTACACACGTACCTTTCAAAAGAACCGCCGTTCTTTTGAATGGCACGAACGCAGTGATGTCATCGACTACGACGAGTGTGCGCTCGTCACATTCAATGCCGTCGCCGCCATCTTGCTACACCCTACCTATGCCTAGGAAGCTACCGCGCATGCGTCAAAGTCATTTTGAGCATGCACGGGTTTCCGCGGCGACAGGTAAGTGTACACACACTCGTGTTTCTCGTCGGGAAACAGGCTGACGAGAATCCCGACGAGAAAAAAGAAAGCAGGTCTTCTTTTTTTCTCGTCGAGATTCTGGTCAGTTTTCCTGACCAGAAACCTGAAAGCCTCGTACACACGGCCGGTTTTCTCGCCAAGAAAGCTCTGCAAGCAGTTTTCTTGTCGGTTCTTGTTGAGAAAACCGGCCGTGTGTACGAGGCTTTAGAAGTTGTAAAGCCTCGTACATACGACCGAGAATCTCGCCGCAAAAAAAACTTTGTTTTTCTCGACGGGTTTCTTGTCAACCTTGACGAGATTCTTGTCAAGCTTTCCTTGCATACACACTGTCAATCCAAAATCTCGTTGTTGTAAAGCGCGGTCACGTACAACACGTACGACGGCAGTATAAAGGGGAAGTTCTATTCCAACTGCGCCACCCCTTGGGCTGCTTTTGCTGATCTTGTGTTACCCGCGTGTTAGTAAAAGTTTGGGGAGAGACGATTCACGCTTTTCAGTCTTCATGCTTTCAGTTCGTTACAGCGTGACGAATGTGCTATCTCCATTACGAACGCTAGTTTTACCAGAAGGAGCGCTCCCGTCTCATACTTGATTCTGACCATGCGCGGTTTTTGAAGACTCGGAAAAGCATACACACGAACAGTTTTCTCGTCCAAATACAGTCTGACGAGAACTACGACGAGAAAACTGAGACTCCCGATAAGAAAAAAGAAAGCAGGTCTTCTTCTTTTTTTCTCGTCGAGATTCTGGGCAGTTTTCTTGACGAGAAACCTGAAAGCCTCGTACACACGACCGATTTACTCGGCAAGAAAGCTCTCCCAACAGTTTTCTTGTAGTTTCTTGCCAAGAAAACCGGTCGCGTGTACGATGCTTGAAAGTTATATTATTCTTGGGCTGCTTCCTAAGGGCACAAATTTGTAGGGGGTCAACACTACTTGTTTTTTTTTTTTTTTTTTTTTTAATTACTTTATTTGCAATGAGAGAATAACATTTAAACAGTATGATTTCAGTACAGAAGCTGGACTTTATAGAGCACCATTGAAAGACAGATCTCTAAAGCCCCGTACACACGATCGGTTTGACTGATGAAAACCGTCCGATGGATGGTTTTCATCAGACCAACCGATCGTGTATGGTACCCATCGGTCTTTTTTCCATCGGTTGTAAAAAATAGAACTTGTTTTAAAATTTTCCGATGGATAAAAAACCGATGGGAATTTCCGATCGTCTATGGGCAAGTCCATCGGTTAAAAAACCCACGCATGCTTAGAATCAAGTCGACGCATGCTCAGAAGCATTAAACTTCATTTTTCTCGGCTCATCTGAGTGTTTTACGTCACCGCGTTTGGAACGGTCGGTTTTTTGACTGATGGTGTGTGGCCAAGACTGATGAAAAACAGTTTCATCGGATTTCGGATGGACAAATCCATCGGACGAAAATCCATAGGTTATCCGATCGTGTGTACGGGGCTTAAGGCTCCATGCACACTGGGCTTTAAAAAAGTCTGTTCTCTTGGGAGTAAAAAACGCTCTGATGCCGCGTACACACGATCAGAATTTCCGCCAACAAATGTTCGATGGGAGCTTTTGTGTATGCTCCATCCAATATTTGCTGTCGGAATTTCCGCCAACAAATGATTGAGAGCAGGTTCTCTATTTTTCCAACGGCAAAATATCTTGTCGAAAATTCCGACCGTGTGTATCCAATGCCGACGCACAAAATGCCACGCATGCTCGGAATCAATTAGACGCATGCTCGGAATCATTGAACTTCATTTTTCTCAGCTCGTCGTAGTGTTGTACGTCACAGTGTTCTTGACATTTGGAATTTCAGACAACATTTGTGTGACCGTGTGTATGCAAGACAAGTTTGAGCCAACATCCGTCGGCAAAAAAAACACGGTTTTGTTATCGGAATGTCCGATTGTGTGTAAGCGGCATGAGGCTCCATGCACACTGGGCTTAAAAAAACCTCTGTTCTCTTCGGAGTAAAAAATGCTCAGAGGCGCAATGCAAACTGGGCTTAAAAAAAGTCTGTTCTCTTATGCCGCGTACACAGGACCTTTTTTAATGTCATTGAAAAAAACAGAATTTTTCTCGACGTGATTTTTCGTGTTTCCTCTCAAGCCTGCCTTGCCTACACACTATCGTGGAAAAAAATGTTTGTGTAAAGTGCGGTGACGTACAACACGTACGACGGCACTATAAAGGGGAAGTTCCATTCGGATGGCTCCACCCTTCATGTTAGTAAAGTTTGTTGAGCGACGATTCGCGCTTTTCAGCCTCGTGCTTTTCAGTCCGTTACAGCGTGACGAACCTGCTATCTCCATTACGAATGCTAGTTTTACCAGAACGAGTGCTCCCGTCTCATACTTGATTCTGAGCATGCGCATTTTTTTTCATGTCGTTAAAGCCCACACACGCCCGTTTTTCATGACGAGAAAAACGACGATGTAAAAAACGACGTGAAAAATTAGAGCATGTTCCAATTTTTTCATGGCCGTTTTTCACGTCGTGAAAAATGCTCTGAAGCCCACACACGATCATTTTTAATGACCATTTTAATTTTTTTTATTTTTCTCGTCATTAAAAACGGTCATGTGTACACGGCATTAGGAGTAAAAAATGCTCATACAGAGCATTTTTTGTACAACGTCTAGACGAGTTTAGGAGAGTTTTACGTTTTTTCTACCAGTGAGCTCCAATCAGAAACGCGAACCAAAAGTTTTTTTTTTCCCTGGCTCTAAACATTGAGCTCAAAATATGCCTCTAAAGCCTCGTACACACGACCGAGTTTCTCGTCCAAAACCGGCAAGAAAAGTGCCGCGAGAGCTTTTTTGTCGAGAAAAAAGTTCGTGTGTATGGTTTTACGACGAGAAAATTGCCGAGAATCTCGACGAGAAAATAGAGAACCTGCTCTCTATTTTCTCGTCAGGATTCCAGATTTCCTCGTCGTGTTTCTCGTCGGGCTGTTTTGTGACGAGAAAATGGTTTGTGTGTATGCTTTTACGACTCTTCCAAAAGCGCGCATGCTCACAAGCAACTATGAGACGGGAGCGCATCTTCTGGTAAAACAAGCCTTCGTAATGGAGAGAGCACATTCGTCACGCTCAAAAATATTGCATCGTTTAAATGTTCTGCATTGAAATCTTCGTTAGAATGTTACATTAATCAAAACGAGTGACCTTCTTTTGCTGCTGATATTCACACAGAGTTATGACTTTTTTTTTTAACCTTTTTCATGCTGCTCTTAAGAAGATTTATTTGTATTATATCGTGCAAGTTTTTAGGAATAATTTAAATGGTTATATTTTTAAAAATGATGTTAATTATAATTTTGCAATGTTTTGATAGTGATCTCCCATTTAATTTTGGAATCTATATTAGTTAAATTTCCCACCATGTTTTTTTGCTAATCAGATTTAGTTATTCTTTTGGGGGGGTGATATCTGTCCCTTTTATTGTCAGTCAAATGTATCTGCTTACTCCAAAGCTAGATTTTTAATTTTTACAAATACACATAGTCAAGTATGAACTTAAACAAAAATCACATTTATTCATGTTTAGAAATAAAATAAAGAGAAGGCAGCGTTGGAGAACCTGCTGCCATTTGTGCATCCCAGGGACCCCAGAGCACACAGCAACCCTGTGTGGACACTAAAATTGGGAGCTTGAGAAGGCCAACATTTCTGAACACAATCTGATGCTGGCCTCCCAGAGGTCAGGAACAGCAGCAGGTGAGATATATGTCCCAAGTCTGTGGTACTACAACAGGCTGCCTTCTGTCCGACCACAATGAAGCAAGGCCATCACTTCCTCTTCTTCCTGGCAACCTTCCCTGCAAACTTCCCTGAAGCCTTCCCTGCAGCCTTCCTTCTTCGTTTGGCTGGAGGCTGGCCCACTGGAGGGGTACTCCTGTCAGGAGGAGGAGGAGGAGATGTAGCAGAAGGGGGTAGGGCAGAAGAAGGTGGAGGTGTAGCAGAAGGGGGTGGGGCAGAAGAAGAAGGTGGAGGTGTAGCAGAAGGGGGTGGGGCAGAAGAAGAAGGTGGAGGTGTAGCAGAAGGGGGTGGGGCAGAATAAGAAGGGGGAGGTGTAGCAGAAGGGGGTGGGGCAGAAGAAGAAGGGGGAGGTGTAGCAGAAGGGGGTGGGGCAGAAGAAGAAGGGGAGGTGTAGCAGAAGGGGGTGGGGCAGAAGAAGAAGGTGGAGGTGTAGCAGAAGGGGGTGGGGCAGAAGAAGAAGGGGGAGGTGGAGGTTGAGGTTGGGTCAGTTGTGCCACCTCACATATGGCGGTATTGGGGGTAATTTTCTCCATCACCCCCTTGTTGAGCAAGGTGATGAGCAGGGGCTCGCATAGGAGGCGTTGCTCCATGCTCATCACCTTGAACTTAGCCTCCACTAGGCCGGCAATGGCCTCTTCAGGGGATGTGGGCTCCTGGAGGGTGGCATGGGCCTCACGAATAAGGGCAATTGCTGCCTCACTCGTGCTCCTGTCCCTCCTGCCTCTTTTGTGAAGCCGGATGGGAGGCACCTGGGATCTGGTGCTTCTCCTTTGCCCTGCCACCTCCTGTCTGCCACTGGGCCCTGCCACCTCCTGTCTGCCACTGGGCCCTGCCACCTCCTGGCTGGCAATGGGCCCTGCCACCTCCTGGCTGCCACTGGGCCCTTCCTCCTCCTGCCTGACAGTTTCCAGACCCTCCTCCTGGCTGATTTCATCCTGTGTATGAAAAAGGGACATAGTTTAATATGTTAGTTTAATCTTTGCATCAAACTTTGTAATCCTGATTGAAGCAATTAGAATGTAAATCCATAAATCCTTGCTTTAAATTTACCACTACATCAGATTGACTATTTAGCACCCAATTAAGTGCAGAATAATGTCTACAGATCTTGATTTCACTTGTGGAATCCAAAATATTTTATGTTTGTCATCTTGACATATTTGTCAAACATTAAGTTTATCCCAATACATTTTCATTTAATACTATACCTGGCTCCAGATGGCCAAATCAGGATCATCCAGGATGGCTGCCTCCTCTTGCTCCAGAGAAGGCTCAGGTTGGCTGCAGGGAAGTCTGGGGGGAAGAGTGGAGAGTGATGGCCTTGTCTCAATGTGGTCATCCAGGAAGGACATCCTGTTGTAGTACCACAAAATCGGGACATAAACATCACCTGCTGCTGCTCCTGACCTCTGAGAAGCCAGCACCTTAGAGCGTTCAGTCCTGTAGGTACCTCTCAAGCTCCCAATTTTAGTGTCCACTTGTTTTGCTGTGGCTGTGGGCACCTTGGTATGCACAAATGGGAGCAGCTTCTCAAGCGCTGCTTTTCTCACCCCTCTTTTTTTGTGGATGGGGTTTTTCGTCTCCCACAGAGACGGCAGCTCCCTTACCCGGTCAATAAATTCCGCCAGGAAATCCTTGTCGCTTATAAAGACATTCATATTGTATCTGCAAGTTAAATAAATTATATATAACTAATGTGAGGCAAACAGTCTAACCTCCTTAACATCCTAGTCACCATATATATCCTCCAACATTCTCAAGACAGTATAGGCCAACAATTTGTACAAGTCACAAAATCACATACCTTTGTTCGCACGTCCGTCACTTGAACTCCTCTCTCCGCACACCGAACGTACTATAGTCACATGTGTGTTTGCTATATACACACCACGCATGCGTCAAAATACGAACACGTCGCTCCGCACACGTCGCCCGCCCATGACGTTCTAACTAACATCTTTTCCCCGCCCCTTCTCTTTCGCCGCGCAGACAGATATGGTGGAGTTACAGCAGGTGTCTGATAATTCCGCAACTAACGAGGAGGAGACAAGCCTGGAGACCGAGGAAACGTCACGATCAAGGAGGAGATTCAAGGCATCGAATATGTCTTTGGCGGAGATGGTGGGCATCTTGCTCAAGGCTGATTATGATGCCAAGCATGGGCCGTATAGCAAACCAAATAGAAGGAAGGCCAAAATCCTCACTAAAGTCGTGAAGAGTCTGAAGGCGAATTTCGGGGTGAAACGCTCAAATGAGCAGCTCAGAAAGAGGTGGTCAGACCTCAAACTGAGGGAGCCAGACCAGTTGAGGAGCATAAAGAGAATGCTCGCTAAAAGTAAGTAAAAAGTAGACTTTTATGCTATTAATCTTTTTCTAAACTGACATGTTGCTCTTTATTTTGGTTTCTCATATTGGACTCCCTTCCAAAATGTAATATTTTGAACTTGGTTGGGCACAGTAATCGTTCGTTACGTTACCGACACTTCGTTCGGCCACTATCCGCGGTTTTGGCTTATTTTAGAGCCACAAAAGTAATTAGACATCTGCCATTTTTGCTCCAATATTGTGGCGTATTTTTTCGTCTAGATGATGTGTTTGTAAAGAGAATGGACACTCAGCAGCTGCTTCCACATCTGTACTTTGGAGCACTATAGTGTGGGCCACCAGACCCGCCTTTTTTGGGTGTCCCACACAGGTGCATCAGAGAATTTTTGTGGTGCCTCCATGTCAAATAAATTACATCCAAAGGTGAATACTAAACATATTCTTGGTCATAAATAATGCATTCTTCTTTAAATTCCGCCCAAACACACACTTGTACCACACTTCCAAGCAATTTAGCCTGTTTTTATTTTAACATTGAGATTTACAGTGTGATAAATAGACCTTTTGTTTGATTCTCATAGGGGAGAGAAGACTGGGAGGAGGACACTCCAGGGAGCACATGCACCCCACAACTTCCAAGCAACCCCAAACTCCCAAAGACCCACAACCGAAAGATGTGCAGGAAGTTGAGGTGGAGGAAGGAGAAGTGCAGGAAGGAGAGGTGGATGACGTTGTGGATCTGGTCACCACAACAGGTCAGTATCTGTCACCACAGCTTCAGGTAAGAGATGTAGGCCTGCAGAGTTATAATACCTTTTGTTTTTTGTTTTTAGGGGATATAAATGTTGTGAAGGATAGTACACGGTTCTCTGCTGACAGTGCCCTCCGCCTCATCCAGCAAGTGATGGAATGTAGCACGGAACTGGACCTTATTAAACAAAGAATCCATGTGATGGAACAAACATTTAAAGACATTCTCGATGTTTTGGGGAGAATTCAATAAGCCATCCAAACACATTTGTTTTTACATGTTTGTTTTTGCAACTTTTCGAATTTTTTTGACAATCAAACCAGCCAAAAATTGAATCTGCACACAGTGTGTCAACATGTGCTATCTGCCATCAGGGGATATCCATGTACGTCTTTTGGGGGTGCAACCCCTTCCTCGTATCTAAAGTCGGTTGCACCCCCAAAACACGTCCATTGATCACCCCTGATGGCAGATAGCACATGTTGACAATAGGGATCAGGATTGTAAATTTCCTAGTTGAAAAAAATCCCAAATGTGTGCATATTAAATTTTTGGCTGGGCAAGGGGTGGCAGGACCCCATATTAGGACGGGCACATAGAGACATAGTTTGTGTAAGTGAATGTCTCAGATTGCTCAGAGGTATCCAATGTTGTAATTTTTGGAATGCAACTGTTATTTTTGTATTTTCATAATCAAAAAATTGCCGGGTTGGGGCCAGGCCAACCCAAAAAAACAGAAAAAACTAAAAATGGTGAGAATGTGCACAGAGTAAAATATTTGACCACAAACAATGTGTAGCTTCTTTTTATAATACCCTCTAAGCTTATTTGGTTATTTTGTAAGGTTACATAGTGAAACGGTTGTTATTTACTAAAGTAAAATACACTTGGCACTACAAATGCACAAAGACAAACTAGGAGACAGGAAAGAACAAATAATTAAAGGTTTAAACAAGCTTTTTATTGGGATCCTTAGACATAGGCTGGCATAGGAATTGCCCCCCTACCCGTGAAATACTCCATGTATTTGTCCCGAACCTCACGGCCATTTTGGGAGGGCAAGCCAGGACGGGCAGATTCCAGGCCTGGCAGGGGATTTGCAGGGGAAAGTCCAGCCTCTGGCAAAACTGAGGCCATATAGGAATTCGATTTTTGGCTCAGAAAGTTGTGTAGCACACAGCAGCATAATACGACATAGTTTATTTTGTAGTCCGCCAAGTGTATTGAAGTCATAAAAAGGCGGAACCGGCTGGCCATTATGCCAAAGGCATTTTCGACAACTCTTCGGCCCCTGGCCAGCCGGTAATTGAACACCCTCTTCTCTGGGGTCAGGGTCCTCTGGGGAAATGGCCTCATAAGATGCCGTCCGAGTCCGAAGGCTTCATCAGCCAAGAAAACAAAGGGGAGTCCTTCAATATTCCCTGCATCCGGTGGCAATGCAAGGTCGTCACTCTGGAGACGGAGGGCAAACTCCATCTGGATGAAGGATCCCCCATCGGACATCCGGCCATTCTTCCCTACATCAACATAGAGGAATTCATACCGTGCTGACACCACCGCCATCAGCACAATGCTATGAAACCCCTTGTAATTGTAGTAGTAGGACCCAGAACGGGGTGGCGGCACGATGCGGACGTGCTTCCCGTATATGGCACCACCGCAGTTGGGGAAGTCCCACCGCGTGGCAAACTCCGATGCCACAGTCTGCCATTCCTGTGGCGTGGAAGGAAGCTGTGGAGTGAAACAAGATGAAATAATATTAGAATACCAAAGTCATACATTACAAGGGAATTCTATAAAAAAAAAAAAATTAGAGGCCAACATCAATAAAATTCTACGTTTATTAAGGTGTTTAAAATAAGTATAATGGAAGGCTCATTTATCAGATTCATCACCCCCTCTGATGGGCCATTACTAAATTATTTTGGGGGGGGGAGATGTGTTTGGCCACAGGATAGCATTGCAGTGGCGGTGCGTCCAGAGTGGGCGCTGGAGCACTGCCCCCTCTCTCCTGTGCCCATCACTCAGAACAATACATAGGTTCATGCGTGGATGGCCTCTTGTAAAGCGACCGACATATGAATAATTGCGGCATTTAGTGGGTTCAAATTGCATAGCAGAAACAGGTAGTAAAATAGTCTTGCACATTACAACCTGAGGGATGTAATTGGCTTCCTAAAAGTAAAATAGGGGACGCAGGGGGGGGCATTCCTTGGGGAAACACTGGCAGGCTGCTCTGCCAATCATGTTCACCAAGTCTGTTTAATGGTAACATGATTGGCTGATGCAACATCAAGGGAAGGAGAAGACATCAAGGACAGAAGAAGGATGGCGCTGACCACAAGAAGGTAAGTGCAGGGCTGGGGGGAAACTGGCTGCATTAGAGGGGACTAAATGGCTGCATTGGAGGGAACAAAATGGCTGCATTAGAGGGGACAACTGGGGGCGTTTAATAGGCACCAGAGCAAAAAAGGAGGAAGTTTATTTCCTAAATTGGAGTTTGAACCCCCAAACATTTGGAGCAACAGGCGCCCCTGCTGGAAAAGTTAGTGAAGGGAAATATTTATGGAGGAGAAAAAAGGGGCAATCTAAAGCTTCCAGCATGCATGGGGACAAAGGGGATCATTCTCAGCATATTACAATCATGGTAATTAGGGAAGGATGAAAGAAATACAATACATTAGCATACATGTAATACATAAAATGTGATGTTAAGGGAGAAAACTTACCCTAATATAGTCCTCCTGCAGGACTTGTATAATGGCAGAACAGGTGTCTGGGATTATGAGGCCCAGAGCCTGGGGGGAGATGCCTGTCGTGAACTTCAAGTCCTGAAGACTTCTCCCTGTCGCCAGGTAACGTAAGGTGGCGATGAGCCTCTGCTCAGCACTGATGGCTTCCCGCATAACGGTGTCCTGCCTGGTAATATAGGGGGACACCAAAGCCAACAGTTCCTGAAAAACGGGGTCAGACATCCGCAGAAAATTCCTGTAGTCCTCAGGATTATTCTCGACGATCTCCCGCAGCAGAGGCATATGGCAGAATTGGTCCCGCTGGAGCAACCAATTATTGGTCCATGAACTCCTCCTCACACCATTCATGGACTGGTCTTTGTCCAAAACAAGCAGACCAACACCAAGCGCACGCACAGCACGAACTCGACGACGAGAACGTCCAGGCGACATGGCTAATAAGAAACGGTCGTCTTATCAGAACGTACAGAACAGAACGCACTTTAGAACAGCAAGGCCTATGAATAACGAACTGAAAATCAGAAACGAACAGGCAAGAACGCACTGTAAAATGGATACGACCTGCCTAGACGCCCTGAAAGTCAAGATACAAACCCACAAGCACAAACTGAACCGCAGAAAACGATCTGAAAAGTACGAAGACTGAAAAGCGCGAATCGTCTCTTCTCAAACTTTTACTTCACACGCGGTAACACGAGATCAGCAAAAGCAGCCCAAGGGGTGGCGCCAAGAAAAAATATCTTCCCCTTTATAGTGCCGTCGTACGTGCTGGACGTGAGCGCGGAGAACAACGAGGAAATTGGGAAATGTCAGTGTGTACGCATAGAAAGCTTGACGAGAAAATCGACAAGCTTAACAAAAATCTCGTCGAAAAAAACGACGTGTTTTTTACGACGAGAAAATCGGTCGTGTGTACGAGGCCTAATTGTCCTAATGTGCATGGACACATAGGATAACATTGAGCTGCTTCTACAGGCAGAAAACTCTGTAGAAGCAACGTTTTTTTATGCCAGTGTGCATGGAGCCTTACTAACTTTTTGCATAGCCATCAAGCTGGATTGCATGGCGTGTGTTTTTTTTTTTTTTTTAGTATCTGTTTAATGATTTTCAATATAACGTTTTGACAGGCATTTTGCAAAAGGTACATCATGTAGCCAAACATGACCAACTATTAGCACACAAGAAATTTAACCCCCTGTATCCCTAATGGAGGAAAACATCGTAGGATGGCTTATCAAGATTCCCATATGTGGACCACATAGGGCCCAAAACCAGTACATTATAGTGTTACAAACGGTAGAAAGCTTCCATTCACCATTCACATACACACAACTACATACAATCTCCACTCATGGTGTGTTCTTAAAGCAGACTTAATATTTGCTAAGTGCACACAGGCTAGATAATGTTTGAATGAACACTTACAAGCATTTATTACCACTCAAAGAGATCACAGTACTTCTTTCTCCTGCCAATGCCTTTACCTCCCTTTATCCCCAGAATGATGGCACCATTTTTCAGACATAATCCAAGGTCAGCTTCTACTTCTTGGACTAAAAGCCCTTTCTTCTATGACAAAAGCATGTCAATTCTGGTAAGTATATAGTAGACCTTATGTTCTGTTCTAGGCTTCTCATCCAAATCAGCCATTAACGCTGCCTTACACCTTGTGACAGAGTGTTGCAGTCTGATCACCGGGGAGAGGAGCCTTTCGCAAATGTATCCTTCTGCCTGCAGCAAACTGGTTACATCATATGCCATCAGGTTAATTTACTAGAGGAGTTGAAATTCTTGTCCTAATTAATTGAGGGAAGATTCACTTCAATTATACAGTCATATGGAAATATTTATTTCATCTCCACATGATGGGGTATGGTGAACACAGCTACAATTTTAGTGAAGTGTTTGAACTCCTTTAGTAAATCAGAGCTCATGACTGCATGTCTTAGCCTAGACACAGTCACGTACTTGGAGTTAATTGTTAATCAAACAACAAACCTGGGTAAGAAAAATGGATATTGAAGCACCACATCATTGCTAACAGGTCTAGATACAACTTCATTCCAAAAAAAGTCAGGGGGACGATCCAAAATGTTTTGGGGGTTCAAAAACACCCACTTTAGCAGAAGCTGCAAAACCAGCTGCTGACAAGACCTATAAACACACTGGAATAAATAACATTAAAGGTCCAGCTCACTTCTAGTTCATTCACGTTGTGTTCAATCAAGCTTTGATGAAGAGGGCATTTTTGGACCCCCAAACTCGTTGGATACTTTTGGATTGTCCCCCTTACTGTTATTGGAAAAAAGTTTATTCTGCATCTCTTAGCAGTGGTGCACAGCTTCAATTTCCATTTTTGTTACATTTCACTACAAGCCAAGGAGACCGTGGAGATCCTCTGGGGTGTAGAAGCCGCCAGCCTGGGAGCCAGATCATTTACATCAACATCAATACTTCAAGATAGCAATATTAATAAGATAACCTTAGGGGTCCAGTGCTACTTTTTCACTTTCCTCAATTAATCATCAAAGGTGCAGCTCCTTAAAAAATATACTGTTGCTGTATGTTGTGACCTCTTGGCTAAGTATTCATGGAGACTTGTAAAATCCACTTTAATGCCCACCAAATGCACTCTGATTAGTCACCTAATACATATAAGGACTTAGTAAAGTGATACGCTGAGTGAGTGTGAGCTGCAGCATATGTTGATGTTAACACTCTGCTTTCATAAATTCTTAAAGTGGTAGTAAACTGCACCATTTTTTTTTTAAACCTTGCAAGGTAAAGGCATAATGTGCTAGTATGCATCGCATACTGGCACATTATGAAATACTTACCATAGAACGAAACACTCCTGCGGTGCGCTGTCACCACCGAGAGGGCTTCCATCTTTACCCTTCTTTCCTGGTTCATGTGCTACGGCCGTCTGATTGGCCGCGCTGCGATGACTTCAGTGTGAATATCTTCTAAACAGTGCAGGTTTGGGAGATATTCACGGTACCTACAGGTAAGCCTTATTAGAAGCTTACCTGTAGGTATAAGTGCAAAAAAAAAGTTTACTTCCACTTTAACCTCCTGAGGCCCTGCACCCCCTTGAATTGAGTGATATAGACGCAGGCTTGTTGTTGTATTTTACAATTACACAGTGCAGATTCTATTAGTTTTTGTTGCTTTTTTGGTATGGCTTTCTATTGTAAATTACAATTCACAGTGTTGGAGAGAATGCAGCAAAATGTACAAGAAAAAGCTGCACAATAAGGTCATGTAGGCCCCGTTTAACAGAGTGTTTTGTAGATTGTAGCTTGAAGCTCAAAAAGGCTCAACAAGCAAAAAACTGTTGTCTTTAATAGCCCTTGTTGGAATCTGAGCATCCTGTTGTTTGTAGCAAAACGCCTGTCGGTCAGAAAAGTGCATGAGCTACTTTTTAGTCAGAATTGAGCATCTTTGTCCCCATATACTTCAATGAAAATGCCTGAAAAGCGTGACATGAGCTCTTTTCAAGCGTTTTTTTTATGATTACATGATTACATAGTAGGTAAGGTTGAATAAAGACAATAGTCCATCCAGTTTAACCTGTGTTGAAATGTTTTGTCGTGCGTTTTCTGCTCAAACAGCAGCTCTCTGCCCCTTTTTCAGAAGAACTCCACTCCTTTAATTTGAAAAATGCCTGGCAAATGCTGCAAAAACGTGCAATTCTGCTCCAAATTTTTTTAAAAACACTTGAAAACGTGACGCTTAGAGCCAGTTCACACAGGGGCAACACGACTTCCAGTGCGACTTTGGGAGGCAACTTGGAAACGACTTGAGCATGAATCACAGAGCGACTCCAGGCAACTTAAAAGGCAACTTCAAGTTGCCTCCAGGACAGGCGACTTTCCAGTGGCCAATCAAACAAGAATCAGCTCTGTGGGAGGGAGGGGGAGGGAGGGGTTTGCCTGGAAAACTATTTTTTCTTCCTGGAAAGTTACTTCAGTTAAGACAGGGGATCTGACTTGGAGGCAACTTCCATTGAAATTAATGGGTACAAGTCGCCTACAAGTCGGATTGAAGTAGTACAGGAACCATTTCTGAAGTCAGAGCGACTGCAGTAGTGTACATTAAGATGGCTCCATTCACTTCCATTACTTTTCTAAACCGCGCGACTTGGGGCAACCTGAAGTCGGATCCCAGGATGCCCCTGTGTGAACCGGCTCTTAGGTGTGAAGTTATGTTCAGTATGTCTTCACTAAGTACAATATTGTGGTTCTTAAATATTGCTGTTGAATTTTTCAACACAGTTGACAGGACAGTGTATTTTCTCCAAAACACGCATCAGATCCACCCATTGAAGTCTACTAAAACATATGCCAGTAAACACTCAAACCATGTCCTAGTTATCAGCACTGATTTCTCAAACAAAGCGATAACAGAGATATGGACAGTTGTGTTCACAATCTTTGTGTTTGCTTTGATAATGACGTCCAATGGTCAGTTGTGTAAACTGTTCTTACGCTTAACAGAATTGTTTAGGCATAAAGGGAATCTTGTCAGTGCTTTTAGATATACATGTAAAGGAGATCAGCTTGATGTGAACAGCCAGTGTGTGTTAATGTCGAAAACCTTGTTTCTCTGTATGTTGGGATTAAATATGTACATGGGGGGGGGGGGGAATTTCCAAAAATAAGTTGTGCTTTGCAATGCAAGTCTATAGGTTTCTGTACCCACTGCAAGCAACGTTCACCTATTCTAGCAGATATCTCAAAACCTGCTAAGCAAAGCCGTGAAAGTGTTATAAAATTACTATTGGTGAAGAAAAAACAAACTCCTGTAAAGAAGAGACTTTAAACTTACCTGCCCTAGTGTCCTTTCGTGTCTGATGCTTGCATGACCCAATGCTCTCTGTAGCCCTTCCCACCAGCCCCATATTACTACGTTGTCCTGCAGTGACATAGGGACTGGCAGTAAGAAAAAAAGGACCACAGGGATGCATATACCCGTCTCTTCTTTTACAGAAAGTTTTTTTTTTTAATACTTTTTATTGCATGAGTTTGCATTAACAGAGAATAAACACATCACATTTTAAAACATCGGGACTCATTTTTGTTCCTTATGAAACCATTTCAATGCACTAAAAAAATACACAAAAATATAACCCAAAACCCCAAAAGAGGCTGAGTGGCCAGATAGTCCCTAGACCAGTGATGGCGAACCTTGGCACCCCTGATGTTTTGGAACTAAATTTCCCATGATGCTTATGTACTCTGCAGTGTAGTTAAAAATCATAGGAAATGTAGTTCCTAAACATCTGGAGTGCCAAGGTTCACCATCACTGCCCTAGACTATATTTGGGAAGATCAGAAAGGGTACCTATACCTTGAAGAGGGTTTTCCTAATTTCTCATTTGTCCCTTGCCTCCTTTTTTGGTGAATAAACGTGATATATGGATGGATGTAAGGATATGCTTCCAGGAGATACACCGTATATTTTATATTTATTATAGGTTTGTAATTATTTAAAAATTTGGGCGCATTTGAAACCTTCTTGGTTTCCTTTGGTTGTTTTTTTCTTCTTTTTTTGATCTCAGGAATATTATATGGGTCTTGATTGCCTTGTTTTGTTGTTATATCCTTTTTCTATTGAATAAAAAGAGTTGAAGCACCAAAAAAACAAAACCAAAAGAGATTAGGTTGCTGTTGCCCTCCATTTTCTATTAAGTCTAACAACAAGCAAGGTCACACATCAATTTACATCTATTTCAAATGATCGTTCAATTAGGCCCCTCTCCACATATACTAATCTCCTTCACTACTACTATAAGTTAACAATGAGTTCAGCCATCCAGCCCAGATTTTATAATACTTGTAAGAAGCTTGTCTACGTTCATACATTAATTTCTCATTAGGAAGCATTTGATTGACAGCTTTAAGCTATTGAATGCTCAAGGGAGGTAAAGGTTGCATCCACCTAAGCAATATTTGTTTACGTGCCATAAATAACGTCTCCTGTAAGAAAATCTTGGTATATCCCAGTGTTTCTCAACTCCAGTCCTCAAGGCGCCCCAACAGGTCATGTTTTCAGATTTTCCATTATTTTGCACCAGTGATTTGATCATTTTCACTGCCTTAGTAATTACCACAGCAGTTTCATCTGAGGGAAATCCTGAAAACATGACCTGTTGGGGCGCCTTGAGGACTGGAGTTGAGAAACACTGGTATATCCCACCCAAATCTGATTGACTACCAACCCCTATGCTGTGTACCCCAGTACCTCTGGGGTACACAGCATAGGGCCTTTTAATATAGCTGATATTATATCTAAAATCTGCCTCCAGTACCTATTGATACCTGGACAAGACTACATCATATGAAAACACCTCACACATTTCACAGTTGTTATATGCAAGATTGCATATAAATTACATTGTATAAGATATGCTTGATGTATTATATACAACTGTATCAATTTAACCACTTGGCGCCCCAGCACAGTACATTTTCTGTGGTGGGGTGGCACAGGCCGGTTCAGTCACATATACTGTATATGCATGATTGTGCTTTTCCAGGGCTAAGGGTGTGCAGCGCGCTCCTCCTGTGACCGCTATGTCCATCAGACACAGCGGATTACTGTTACCGGTATCCGGTAACCGGGTTTCATGTGATCGCTCTGATTGGTCATAGCGATCATATGATAAAAATGTAAACAACCTGTCATGAATGGCTTTCCATTCATGAACAGCTTGCTTACTGTTGTGATCTGTGATTGTCCCAAAGCAATCACATGGTACCTGGCTACCTGTACCATGTGATTAGCTTAGCTTAAAGCGGAGGTTCACCCTAAATTTGAACTTTACATTAACAATCTCCTTGCATAATTTACATACACATATCACCAACCTTTTGTTCTGCTCTAATCAAGGTGAATCAGCTGTACGATTTGGCATTTCTGTCTTTTCCTCCCGCGGGAGTAGGCGTGTATTTAAGTTTCCCCGGCCGCGCTGTGTGTCATGGGAGGTCTGCGCAATGTCTCCTGGGAGCAATCTGTCATGCTTCCCAGGAGATGCGGTCCAGCAAAATCTCTCGAGATTTTACTCGTCACGTGACTCATCTACCCGGTCATGTGACGAGGGCGGACATTACCTGCACAGCTGATTGGCCGTTCTGAGCCGTCGCTGCTGTTTATTTTGTTGTGAATGCCATCACAACGGGGCGTGTACTTTTAATGACGCCGCCCGTTGTGATAACAACAAGGAATTGTTGTTGGCGCTGCTCGTGCGCGAGATAGAGCGGTGAATGCGGGGAGGTGCGCATTCACCGCTACCCGGAAGTCCGTGCTTGTGGGCTTCAGGATGCCCACAAGCAAAATGGAAAAGCTATGGATCACTTTACATAAGTGTTTATTTTTAAAGAAAACAGACGGGGGATGATTAAAAACGCCAGACGAGTGAGTACTACATTGTAATCTATATCCAAATTGAATGGACTTAAAAAAAAAAAAAAGATGGACCGCGGAACCTCCGCTTTAATCTTAGATTACAACCAGAAAAGGCGTTAATGAATGACAGCGAAAACTATGGCTTATACAGTGATCATCACTGTATAAGCAATAACAGTGTAAAAAAAAATAATCCCTGACCACCCTCCCAGAGTAGTATACTGAGCTACTCTGGTAATAGGATGTAAAAAAAAAGTAAAAGAAATTGGAAAATTAATACAGCCATCACATCCAAGAATTGGTAAGCTGCATATAATAAATGTTTGCTTTTGGGTTTATTACAGCTTGAAGTATGCTTGTATACCAGACAGAGGCACATTTCTGTTAAAAATTTGATTACCTAAGTGAACAAGAAAACATTTTTATTGAACATTTACCAGTCAGAAAAGGGAAAGAACAAGGGAAAGAAAGAACAAAAGATATTAAACAAAATGCACAGAGATTTCCCATAGCTGAAATAACATAGAAACATAATACAGTAAAAAGTTTGGAGAGACTTTGCTAAAGTGCAGTGGAGCACCAATAATATTCATTTCAGCACAGCAAATTAGATGTTACATCAATTACACCAGGGTTGCCATCATTTTTAAATGTAGCATGTGAGGCAATTTTTAGTGACAGTGACCTCTCATAAAGATAATTCAACTAGTGTGACAGCTTCAGACGGATTAGGTGCCAATTGTGATCTCTGGTGTCTCACTATAGTGGTTCTGTCTGCAAGTAATATATGAGTGAACATAATATGGTAAGTGTGTGGGAACTCTCAATTCCCAGAATCTATAAACCCAGAGTAGGATGAGGTTAAAGTGATTGTAAACAATCACCTTGTAAAACAACCCATTCAGTTTAAAATAGAAATGAAAGAAAAAACATTTGTGTATAGATATAAAAAAAAAAAAACCACCATAAATATATTTTTTTCCCTTTTATATAAGTGCTCACATTCCCTCTGTTCTTAGCTGCATAAAAGCTGTGGGAGAAACAGCAACACACTGAGACTCCCAGTGAATGGCTGTACAGTGGGGGCATGTAAGGACAAGTATGATCATTAGAAGAGAGCATACTGAGTTACCAGCATAGCTGGAGAACTGACCACAGTATGTTCTCCTGCTTAGTGTGGTCAGTTTTTAATAGAAAATCAAGAGGACTAGCAGAACACCAGGGATTTCACACACAGGAAGCAATACAAAGAAAACAGGATACTTTCTCATACAAATACACGGTACAGCAGGCACATATCAGGAATATAAAGTGTTGGGATAACAAACACTTTAAGTTAGCACTCCCATGAGTTTGGAGATTAGTTGGATAGATATTCCGCCAGAAACTTGCAAAGCTGGTTTTAATGTATATAGCTGGAAAGGAATGGTAAACTTTAGCTCCGGTTCTAGAGTGTTCTTGGTTGAGTGTTCTGATTGAGCCTGGGGAACACCAGTGCTAGCTACTCTCCTGGGAATAAAGTTCTGCCACTGATCTCTCACACATCCAACTGGTCACTCTTAGCGTGCATTCTGCAATGTTAATCGTGTAGTTTCACATAAGTTATGTTAAATGTAAACTTGAGAGAATATGCTCCAGGCAAAAAAGTGTATTCAGGATTTTATGGTAGAAAAAGTTTTGCTCTTCCTGTCAATGACAAAATATGCTTAGCACATCACAGAAAGAGCATGCTGACAAGGTAAAATTATTTAAAGTACATGGGAGAGTGAGAAGTAAAGAATGCCTTTCAGTATGCAGTTGTATGCTAACATCCAACTGCCCTTTTATGAATATGGTCAGTTTGTTGTGATGCTGTTTGTAGATTTGTTTGGATGCATACGTTTTTTATCTACTGGTCACGGGCATTAATCAACTCCCTATGTGATGGTCTTCCCCAGTGCTGATATGTAATGGTGAAAGCAGTAGGTACACGTTTTGTTATTTTGAAACACAATGGAGGGAAAAGAAGTAAAGTACAACAAAGTAGTCCAGAGAATTTACCCAAAGCAGCTAATAAAAATTATGTATGTTGTAGTCAAAAAGCAGAAGTTAAATCCTGCTGTGGTTTGCTGCACTGTCTTTATAGTCATTTCACTTTCCACACCCTTATTAAAAAAACTTTTATGGTTTTAAAGTGGAGTTCCACCCTAACGTGGAACTTCCACTCATCGGATTCCTCCCCCCCTCCGGTGCCACAATTGCCACCTTTCGGGGGTGAGGGGGGACAGGATACCTGTCAAAGACAGGTATCCTTTCCCACTTCCTGGAGTCCAGCCGTGGCCGTGACGTCACCGCGGGGCTCCCTTCTCCTCCTCCCCTGGCCGCTGGGCTAATAGGAGAGAGGAGCGGGGCCTCGCGCATGCGCAGTAGGGTTCCCGGCGTGAAGCTGAAAGGCTTCACTGCCAGGTTCCCTTACCCGCAATGGCGACGGCAGCACCCGACAGCTGATGTGAAACATCAGCTGCGGTGCCGACATCGAGGGACACCAGGACAGGTAAGTCTCCATTTATTAAAAGCCAGCAGCTGCAGTATGTGTAGTTGCTGGCTTTAAAAAAAAATTTTTTGCCGGGGGTTGCCTGGAACACCCCTTTAAATGCTTATTTTGGTTGGCAAAAAGCCAGTGATCCTTTCTATGCTGAATGCTATTTAAACGTTTGTTCTACCATAGGTGATATTTCTCATTCAGTGTAAATAGCTTTTCTGTTTTTTTTCCTCCCAGTTTAGAGTGAAGATATCATCATGGTTCCATGTGGACCAGTGTTGTCATTGGCACGAAGTGTACTTCGCAGGAAGATTGTAACATTGGACAGTCTTGAGGATTCCAAACTATGTCGCTGCCTTTCTACTGTGGACCTGATTGCTCTTGGAGTTGGAAGCACTCTCGGGGCTGGAGTCTATGTTCTCGCTGGAGAAGTTGCCAAGTCGAACTCTGGTCCTAGCATTGTGATTTCCTTCCTCATTGCTGCACTAGCTTCTGTAATGGCGGGTCTCTGCTATGCTGAATTTGGAGCCCGCGTGCCAAAGACTGGCTCTGCATACCTTTATACATATGTCACAGTGGGGGAACTCTGGGCTTTTATTACAGGCTGGAATCTCATTTTATCTTATGTCATTGGTAAGTATCTTCAAAAACCTTTGCCAACATTAAACATGTTGATAAAAAAAGTTTGACCCTAAATGGCAGTTGGATGTATAGCTGAATAAACACTTTACTATATATTTTTAGAAATGTAAGACCTTTTCAATTTTAAAGGAACGCATCCAACACTTTTTGGAAACTATCAGCTGCGGGTACTAAAACTAGTTCATAATGAGGACTGTTTACATTTTCACCACTCTTGCAATGACAAACTATTTCTAGAGGTTAAGAATAAAAAAATGTTTCTGCCAAAAAAGAGGCTTTAGGCCCCTTTCACACGGACGGATAGAATGGTGCTTTTAGCTGCGGATTTTCTAGTTTTCTACCGCAGCTAAAAGCACACAATGCTTTCCTATGGCCCCATTCACACACAGCGTTTAGCTGCGATTTCGTTACATGCGGTTCGGTGCGAATAGAAAAAATAGAATTGAATGCATCCAGGTGCGATGTAGCGCAGCTATCTGCACATAACTGCAGGTAATCGCAGTGCACTGTGTCAGCTGCGGATAGCAGCGTGAACAAAAGAAAAAAACAACAGGAAGCACATCAAAATAAAAATGGTTGCTATGGGGATGACAATAATGGCCAACCGCAGCTAAACGCAGCCGCATGTAAACGCACGTAAAGGCAGCTAATCGCAGTGTACAAATGCAGCTGATCGCTGTGCCTGGGGTCTTGAATTTCAAAAGAAAGAAACATGCTTTTAACTGCGGCAGAACAGCCGCCCGTGTGAAAGGGGCCTTATAGTATTATGAATTCATTATTCATTACTATTTAATATAATCGTGAGATTTTTTCCTTTTCATTGTTGTGTGTGTAAAGACTAATGCCCATTGCCCAGGGGCAGTTGCCCTTGGTAACATTTGATTTGATTCCTCTATACACCTTTATGCCCTCACTTTGAGACAGTTTTGTCCTTCATACTACTAACATATGTGACATCACTGTTATTTCCTTAACAGACACTTGTAAAATGAAAAAGAATCTAAAATTCTATTGTAAAAGAAAAATAATCTATGTTTATGACTAAGAGGAATGGTAATTAAAACAAGCTGTTTAATTTTTATTTATTTATGATAATATATTTTAGGCCTTCTTTTCGTTTTACTGTCCTATATGTAGCAATTTTCTTAAATCAGTGCCTTTTTTGACAAACTCTTGTGTTGAATAAGCTGCCAAAGTGCAGGAAACCAGTTTTTGGATGTATTTGCCAAAATGACTCAGGCAAATGACTCAAAATTACTCACTCAAAAACAGCTGGGAAAAAAAACGCTGGTTAAAAAAACGCTATTATTTAGCAATTTTTGTCAGCGTTTTCGCAGTGTTTATGAGCATTTTCAACAGTGTTTAGGAACTGTAACATTTTTGTTAAGGATCAGTCTAGAAACAACGCATTGACGTATAGGTACATTACTTTGCCTACAGTGGCCACCTCCGAAACTATTTGTCAGAGGCAGCAAAGCCTTAAGCCTAGTACACACGATCAGAAAATCATATGAAAAATACAGTTTTCAAAGTGATCAAACAATAATCTGATTGTTAGTACACGGATTTGAGAGCTGGTCAGGAAAGGTTGTGCAAAAATATCCAATGGGACAATTTCGAAAAACAATTCTTGTACAATACCATATTGTATGATTTTCCTTTAACCAGTACAGTTTTTGTCTGAAAATACAATACATTACATCACTTGCAAATTTTTATTCTGTGGTACGAGAATTTTCATGTCTTTAGTAACCTCTTCATTTTTGATATGGAGACTAGCATGCAAAAAAACACTGAGAATCATTCGCCCGATAATCTCATTGTGTGTACCAGGCTTTAGAGGTCCCAAGCTGTTCTTAAAGAATTAAGTTCAAGGCACAAGATGTACACTAATATTTTCTAGGAGCAATGTAATGTAAACGCTAGATTTTCGGGGTACTGCTTAGGTCAAGTACACCTTAGAGGACTGGTGGGTTAAATCACTAGACAACTTCTTAAAATTCAGAGTTTAAAATGTGGAGATTTTGAATTTAATGGATTTGGTCTATGCTTTCTTTCCCATGGCCATAATGAGGGTGGCATTCTCTTGTGCCTACCGTATACTCCGCAGTTGTTTGTTCTACATTACGGACAATCTATCAGAGCCTAGAACCTTTAAATGTATATGTTGTTTACTTTCCCATTGTATGTGTTCTTATAATTATATGCATAAAAAGGATATGTAGAAACCTTAAACATGAAATTATCTCTAATTGGCTGTTTAAATAGAATTATAGTTTTCTGCTGAAGTGCACTTGGAATTAATAGGTTGCCATTTGATTTTAGAAATGCTTCTAGAGCCCCCTGGTCTTTTTTATTCTTTGCCTAGACTGTCTGTCATATCTTTGACCGTTTACCATTTCTTTTCTATGTTTTATTTTGCCTCCAGACACTAAATGGCAGCCAGCTGTACATGAGCAATCCTGCCACTAAACAATAGTTATTACAAACAATTCTTGTACAAACATGTAAGAGCTTAGGAGAGGGAAGGGGGCACTACGGATAACAACCTATACAGGGGAAAACAATACCAATTGATTAAGGAACTCTATCCCAATTTATTGATCTTTTTCTTAAGACAAGGTTGGCCATCAGGCATCAGGGAAGGTCTACAGACAAAGTTCCCTAAAAGGCAAAAGGAATTGGCCACACATGGCGGCCAGCTGTAGATGTGCAATCCAGCCACTGAACGATGGATATTGTGAACAATTCTTGTACGAGTATATAAGTTTGCATTGGATGAACTTGTATGTTTGTGTTGTGGAAAGGGGATGGGGGGAACTTCACATATAAGTCTATCCAGGGGAAAACCATGCCAACTGGTTAGGGATCTCCATCCTATCTAATTTATTCTTTTGATGAAGCAGGCTTGGACGTCAGGCATCAGGAGAAATCTACAAACATACATATTTTCCTAAAAGGCAAAAGGAAATGGCCACACTCTGAAATATCCCAAGGACAGATAGATTTATTGTTCATGTGAACAACATGCACCGTGCCATGATCTAGCCCATGACATTACAGAGGGTGGAGGCTCGGCACAGTACACGTTCTGCATCTGAACATTAGATCTATCTGTTTGGGATATTTCAGAGTGTGGTTAAGTCCCTTTACCTTTTTATATATATGTTGTGAGCATAATTAAGCTCCTATGCAGTTGTGCACCATGAAAGTAGGGGAAGCCAGAGGGACTTTAGCAGCCATGTCTGTTTTCTCTTCCTTTCATACCAAGTTTTCTGATAGCTGGGTCAAATGCCCTCTAAAAAAACCTTTACAATGGGGGTTATTTACGAAAGGCAAATCCACTTTGCACTACAAGTGCACTGCAAGTGCACTGAAAGTGCACTTGGAATTGCAGTCGCTGTATATCTGAGGGGAAGATCTGAAATGAGGGGAAGCTCTGCTGATTTTATCATCTAATCATGTGCAAGCTAAAATGTTGTTTTTTATTTTCCTTGCATGTCCTCCTCGGATCTACAGCGACTGCACTTTCAAGTGCACTTGCAGTGCACTTGTAGTGCAAAGTGGATTTGCCTTTAGTAAATCAACCCCAATGTGTCTTTATCAATGCAACACTAGAAACCCAATCACTGACAGCGTGCAAAGAGTTGTTTAAACATGGGCACTAATAAGTAAAACACAAATCTCTGGTCATTATGTTAACCTTGTCCAGCCAATAGGTTTGTCTATACAAACCTTGTCATATATTAATCAGCCCACCTCCACTGAGTACAGCAATTGCTTCACGTCATACTGTATGTATACACAAAACAGTTAAGGATTTATCTTATAGAGTAGGCGTGTGTGCTTGTTTATTGTATGGAGGTGGTCCTATTGCAATATGTTATCCTTTGAAGTTTATGCACCATCTAATATAGAAAGTAAGTTGTGCCCATAGTACATGGTTGACGCTCTCTGAACATTCTCCTCTGCTTTTTTTGCAGGCACTTCCAGTGTAGCAAGAGCATGGAGTGGTACATTTGATGAACTTCTGGGGAAGCAGATTGGCGTGTTTTTTAGAACCTATTTTAGGATGAATTCCCCTGGCCTGGCTGAATACCCTGACTTTTTTGCAGTTTGTCTTATTTTGCTTTTGTCAGGTAAGAATGTAATAACATCCAGGTCTTCTTTGCCTCCTCTGCGCTGTATAGTGACACCGTTGGAAGCGCTATTCTTAGCACTTCCACAACCACGTTTAGACTTTTGAAGGTTATCCGATCCCCTCTTGAACCTCTTGATAATGAAAACATAAACTTTCAACTAATGCAGGAGCTTATCACTCCTGATAATTTAGTATCTCTCAATACTTTAAGGTTATTGATTGGGTATGTCTTAGCTGCCTTCATAATTATTTTACACACACAGAGCCAAAGTCATAATTGCTGGTCTTAGTGTCACATTTTTATCTTAAAAACTGTTCATACTGAGAAAACAGTAAGGATAGCTTATCCCTCTCCATCCACCTGTCAGCACATGTGCATGTAGCAGTGCCTGATTGGCTCCCAGTGCTTACCCTCCATCTTAAATCAAATATACAGGGGTTTGCAGGAGGCTGATATCAAGGCAGTATAAAACATTTACAGTAGATTCAAACAGTTATATATATTTTAAATCAAATAGTAGTAAATTATATTTTACACTGTATATCTGTATGGCGTTCAGCTTTAAAGGCAGACGAAGCATGCAATTCTCCTGCTGATAAATAATTTGAGACCACATTTGATATGCAGCAACAAAGAAATGAAGTAATGAACACATTTCTGTTTTGTTTCAATAGATTTTTATTGGAATTGTAAAATTAAGCAACTTGACAATCAGTGAAATTATCAACATCTTACATTCCGAAATTCAGAATGGATAGATTGCAGGGCTGACATGCTTGTGCCTATATAATATGATTTCAGTATAGTAATAATACATATGCAGTGGAACCTTGGATTACGAGCATAATCAGTTCCAGGAGAATGCTCGTAATCCAAAGCACTTGCATATCAAAGCGAGTTTCCCCATAGAAGTCAATGGAAACGAAAATAATTAGTTCCGCATTGACTTCTATGGCATGCAATACCGCATGTGGCCAGATGTGTGGGTGGGGCGCCGGAGAGCCTCGGAAAAGCTCGGGGACAGCTCGGCCGAACTCGGAAAGGCTCGGGAACGGAGTATTTCCGATTTTTCCCGAGTATTTCAGAAAAACTCCAATCGGCTCTGCTCAGCTCTGGCGCCCCCCCCCCCCCACCTCAGGCCAAATGCAGTACTGCACACCGCTGTGGCTTGGATCCTGCTTGTTTTGTGAGACAACACTCGCAAACCGAGTCAGGATTTAAAAAAAAAACAGTGCTCATATTGCCAAACACTCGTTAACCGCGTTACTCGCAATCCGAGGTTTCACTGTACAGTATAGGTCAGTGGTTTTATCAAACGTTTAGTTATCTGAAAGAGTACACAATCTTAAACTGGTCATAGATTGCTAGAATTTTGTCCCTGACAACACCGGAAAATTGTTGGCGGAACAGTGACTGCAGCCAATCAGCTGCAGTCATTGTTTTGGTAGTCTAACAGCCTTGGATACTGGCTCTCAGAATACAATAGTCGCACTACAGATTAGTCCAGTGTGTATGACCAAGCTTTAGCTTCGCATGGATTTTAATAACAAAAGAAATTGGGCCAAGAGGAGAGTTCTGGTGATGTAGGGGCGGACTGGAGATAAATCTCACTTATAATACAGTTGAAAACCATGTTACTCTTCGTAGTTGTTCACATCCTGTTGCACAGCACATGATCAGTCCTGACATTTATGCTAGTTCTATATACTTATCCAAGAACCACAAACTTAAGATGAAAAGTAGTATATCCTGATAGAAGTTCCCATAAATCTTTAAAAGTTAATGTCTCAAACATAATCATGCTTCTCATTATCAGGAGATTAGGACCATGTGAATTAACTTTATAAGATCATGTGCTACAAATTTCCTTCTAATTTCAAAATTATAAAGCACTATGTATGCTCTCCAATCATGCTTTCATCTACATGTCTAAAAAAGTTAAATAACAGGATCTGGCTTTCACTTTTAAATGATGTACTTTATATGCTACTTTCATTAAAATTAACCTATGATCAAGCTATAGACAGCCAAAGAATTAAATTGAATACTAAAAATAAAGCTGGTCATACACATATAGATCTATATTGTTCAGCCTGCTTGCAACAATGAAAATGTAAATTCACAATTGCTTGTATGAGGTATTTAGCGCAAACGCCAAAAACGTTTGTTAAATACCGCATAAAAAGGCATTAAATTCACAAAAGGAAATTAATAAATAAATGCATGTGGTAATTAAAGTGGAGTTCCACCCTTTTTTTATGTTTATTAAAAGTCAGCAGCTACAAAAAGTGTAGCTGCTGGCTTTTAATAAACATACACTTAGCTGCTCCACTGTCCAGCGACGCGCCGCCTGGAGCTCCGCTCCTCTCCCCCTTCCTCCGCCGGCGCGTCCATTCACAGTATGGGCACCCGGCCGTGACAGCTTTCGGCTTCACGGCCGGGCACTCACTGCGCATGCGCGAACGGCGCAGCGCTCTGTGAGTGGACAGGCGATCGCCTGGGACCTGTCACGTCCCAGGTGATCGCCTACAGGGAGGAGCCGCCACAAGGCGATATGACGTATCGCCTAGGCGGCTCCAGGGCGGAAGGAGGAAGTGGGACAGGAAGTCCCACTCCTACTGAAGCCCCCATCCCCCCCCCAAGAAAATTACATGCCAAATGTGGCATGTAAGGGGGTGAGGAGTGGAATAAAAAAAAGAAAAAAAATTGGGTGGAACTCCACTTTAAGTACTGGTCTAAGCTTGCGATAACAATGTGATAACTATGGCAATGGTCGGTCCCCCCACTGATTGGTTTAAAAAATAGGCAGGAAAGTGCAAGCTGGAGCAGGTGTCAGCTAGATTTTAGTCAGGAGTTGTTTCTGGAGGCTGGCAGACAGCATAGCAAAGATAATGGAGCCCTTTGAATCTAGTCTTCTGGAATTTAAAAGAGAAGTACGGGATTTATTTATTTATTTTTTAAGAATCATAGTTACCTGGGTGGATGTCTCCCGGCGCCTCTACACTGAGGACCGAGCGATCGAACATCGCATATTGCTCGGTTCTCACAGCTCCCCGAGCAGAGAGCTGCTGACTGTCAATCAGCAGATCTCCTCTCTGCTCCTCCTCGCTCACTGAAGCGCTGAGCTGTGGAGGGGCGGGGAGCGGCCATCTCAGGCTCTTAGCGGCTCACTGAGAGGCTGAGACGGGTATCAGTACAGGCACCTGGCGAATCCAGACTTACATTGTCAGGATGACGCAGTGCCTGGGCTGATATGTGTGACGTCAGCAGAGAGCGGACTTCAGACCAATCTCTACTGAAAACGCGTCACAGGAGTGCAAAGCAAATTGCACTTCTGTGATCCATAGGAGAGGCCCAACCAAACAAGCTTTGGCTATACTTCTCCTTTAAAGTAATGCAGAAAAGGAGGAGAAGGAGAAGATCTCAAGTGGTCCTTTCAAAAGAAAAGAAGCTTAAAGGAGCGCACACTGCTGGATCAATTCACAGATGCTGATACCCTGCAGGTTATCCAAACAGTTCATGTCATCCTAGCCACTTATCATGGAGCTTTATACCCAACTCATAGGGTACCTTGAGCCCCCAACACAGAGAAGCCATGCCAGACCAGCCATGTATTTAAGGTATGCTTCTGGGAAAAAAAAGGCATGCAAGATTTGAAGGAGAGTTTCTTCGTGAACTACACAATTTTATTTTTAAGAACATTGTGCGTTATTTTATCGTATACTCTGATGCGGTAAAATATTGCTTAGTGAATTGTGCTTACACTAGCCCGACTACAAATTTGCGTAACTTTTAGTGCAACTTTGGAGTCCGACTTTGATACGACTTTGATGTGTCTTTAAAACACTCTGTGGCATTAAAGTCGCATCAGAGTCTGACCAAAGTAGTGCAGGAACCTTTTCTAAAGTCGAACAGACTTGTGTAGTATCGGTTAAGACAACTCTCATAGGAAATCATTGAATTTCACACATCATCTGACTTGGGGTCTCACAAGTTGGATCCTAACCGAAAGCTCCTGATCGCTCCTCGGGAAAACGTGACCGCTGTGACAGACAATTACAGTGGTCACCTGATCTTAAACCCCGCCCCGCCTCCCAGCGTCATAAACCTCATAAAGGGCAGGGAGGCGCCGGTGCTAAGAGGTTAATACTGCTATGGATCTATATGAAACACATTCCCAAGTAACGCATGCTCTTTAAAAGATCACAAAACTGACCTGTGTCGATGGCTTTTGTTCATATCAGATGGGTTTTGCACTTTCATGAGTTCATGGAAACACAAAACCTGCTTGGCGCAGGTCAGAAGGAGGTCAGCTGCACCTGTCAGTGAATTCTGAATGATCTCGGGTGCATGTCAAGTCCAAATCACATCAACGCAGGCCTGTAGTGTATTATAAAAAGACGTTTCTCTTATCGTCCATGGACCGACGCAGCTCTCATACTGATTACATGTGGGTATATGTCCCTGCTCGCAGGAGAAGACCTAGGCAGAATGTTAGAGGTTAAAACATTCTAGAACAAGCCAGAGCTGAACAGCCCCGCCCAGGACATTACCCTCCCACCTGCAGCTAACAGCCTCAGTTTTTTTCTGCCTAGCAGAAGGAGAAGACATGGCTCTCTCAGGAGCCAGTCTCCTGGAAGGTTTTACTTTTAAATTGTATTCCTTTGGGATTTTTATTATTTTATTTTTGAGACCTTCAATCAACTGTCGGCTGGGCAACAGGTTGGGTACACTGGTATCCTCGTAGTCTTCCCTGTCCGACCATCGAGCGTGCTGATCCTCGCCTTGTTTGCGTGAGACTCAGTTCGCGACATACCACATGGCTACAGGGGTGGCCGGGTTGCTTTCATGCTCCCGCGGTCCTCTCAAGATCGAACAGTACCTACTGTATCTTTTGCGGTGGACCGGGCCGACAGCTACGCAGTACGACTCTTTGATAGGTCTGTCTGAAACAAGCCAGTGGGTCCCTCTATTGGCACCGGGGGTATTCTCCAAGGTGCTTGCGGGACGGGTAAGTAGTCTCTCCTGCTGCAAGGTGAGTACATGCTGGCTGTGTTTCTGTGTGTGGGGGGTTCTCCCTGTCTCCCCCCTGTTATGCTGCTCTCTGCACCCTGTTGTGCTGTGTGGAGATGCTTGGGGGGTCACTCTGCCCTGGGGGGGCCGCTCCATGACTGTTATTTTGCTTGGGAAGTGTTCTGGGGGACTGGCTGTGTTTTTTTCTGTGCGCCATTGGCGCGGTGTTTTATTTTTAAAAAAGTGCGCCATTGGCGGCCATTTTGCTGGGGCTTAATACACAGTTATACTGGTGCCCGGCGGCCATTTTCTTGTAGCCGCGGCACTTTTAGTTTCGTTTTCGGCCTCTAGCAGCGCTGCTGAACGGCGCGAAATGCACACATCCTCACAGATTCTTCACCTCAGGCTGCACCCGCACTACAGCGCGACTCATACAGCGCGACTCATACAGCGCGGCTCATACAGCGGTACCGAGCGGTCCCTAGGGGTGGTGAGTACTCCAGGTATCCCCTCCTCAGCCCCAGCACGGCCTGTGGGTGGGCTGTATTATTCACTGTAATGGTGAATAAGGTCTCAGAGGGTGGCAATATTGGAGTCTGGTTCACCTGTTTCTTCACACTGTTAGAGACAACTGGCAGTGCTCCTGCACCTGTGGTCCTTAGGGACCAGTTGTCGGCAGTCCTGGAATCATTAATCTGACCAGGAGGAAGCAGTGTGTGAGCGCAAGGGAGCGAAAAAGCCCCGCTCCCCACTTTTTTTCCACCAAAAAAAAAAAAGGGGGTGTGCGCTGATTCAGATATCCCCCCGAAACGCGTTAGCATTTATTCAACCTATACCCTTGCATGGGTTCTAATGTTCCTACTGCTGAGAGTTGCTGATCTCCTGGTCAAAGTGACGCTGCTTGCCCCATACCCCTGGCTGGGGAATAGCCACAGGTTTTCTTTGATCCCCTGTGACAAGGGATCCATCTTTTTCGGTAAGAGGCAGTAATTTCATTGGTGGAGGCTGTCCTATCTTACACTTGCTCTGGGTGTAATGCATTGGATCACAATCAGCACGGTGGAGGAGAATCCCTAATATATGTGCATATGAACTTTATCGTTTGGACTTTATGTGACAATTTTAGTGGTTTATGGTTTATGGATCACTCACATGTAGTGATTCCGCATCACATGTTTGTATCACTCATCTTTAACAATTTGTGTTATTTATTTACTGTGTGAGCCGTTGGCTCATATTTACATTTTTACAAGTTGTTGTACTGGTGATATTTTCAATAATCATTTTTCATTTATATGTCACTCACTTTTTAGGGCAACTTTTTCCTTTTCTATTATCTGTTTTGTGTAGTATAACACTTATGGTTGCAGCTTTGATTTTATTTTTTTATTCACTAGCGCAGTTTTTTTTCTTTTCACGCTGATTCAGATATGGGCCTAGCCACTACCGCTCAGGACCCTAGCTCTGAATATATTTGATGCTTTTGAACAGGACAATCCTGGCAAGGAAGACTCCAGTTCTGTGTCAGTAAATGACAGGGCGCTTGTTTTGTGAACTCATTGATGCAGTGAGGGACACTCGCAAGCTAAATGCTGCGGATGTAGAACCTCAGGTGGACAGTCTCCTCTGGTTCCTTAGGGCCAGGCCTTCTAAAAAGTTTTTTTTTCCATATGTTCCTTTCTTTGACCAGCTCATTGATAAGGTCGGGGGAAAAAGCCGCAGAAGACTTTTATGGTCCCGTGGCGTTTGTCTATCAGATACCCCTTGAATTTGCCCTACTTAAAACGTGGGCTTCTCCCCCAATGGTCGACATTGCAGTCGCCCGGTTGAACAAGGCCACCATTCTCCCGGTGGAGGGGACTCCTGCATTTAAGGACCCCACTCACAGGAGGTCAGAAGTGGTGAGTAGAGCCATGTTTGCCTTGTTGGGGTCCGCCCTACGGCTTGTGGTAGTGGCGACCCTTGTGTCTCCAACACTTACGGGATGGGCAAAAAATGTTTGCACCAAACTGTACAGGAGCATGATCTTCTTCCAGACACTATTGCTCTGGCCCGCAGATGGTGCAGGGCCGGGTTTATGTGGCGACGCCACGTTTGACGCGGTCCCTTATAACTCAGGGCCTCTGTCTTGACGGTGGTATTGCGTTGTCTGATCTGGTTGAAATGCTGGTCTGCTGACCTAGCTTCTAAAAAGCCTCTGAAGGATTTATCATTTAAAGGTGGTAGGCTTTTCGGTTCTGCGCTGGATGACATCATCAAGGATGTCACGGGAGGTAAAAGCACTGTTCTTCCTCAAGCTAGCAAGGGTAAGGAGGCCGCCTTAAGCAGGGTCCTTCCTTTCCAGCAAAAGGGTTTTTTTTCGTGCCGGTTCCGTCATAGGAGAGGTTTCAGGGATTCTACTCGAATTCGTTTGTCGTCCCAAAAAAGGGATGGGGTTCGGCCTATCTTGGACCTCCAGGTCCTGAATGCCTTCGTGATGGTGCAAAAGTTCCGCATGGAATCCATTCGCACGGTGGTCAGTACACTCCGTCAAGGGGATTTTCTGGCGACCTTGGACATCAAGGACGCCTACTTGCATGTTCCGATCTGCGCTTGCGATCGCCGAAGTCCACTATCAATTTGTGGCCCTTCCTTTCGGCCTAGCCTCGGCACCGAGGGTGTTCACCAAGGTGCTTGTGCCGGTTCTAGCTTACTGAGACAGCAAGGCATTGGACGATCTTCTTCTCAGAGCAGGAAATGGCTCAGAATTAGAAGACAGGGTGACTATCGTCAGTCAAACCCTCAGGGACTTCGGGTGGCTCCTAAACATTCAGGAGTCAGTCCGGGTCCCGACTCGAGATTTGAAGTATCTCGATCTGATTCTGGACTCCTTGGAGGCAAAGGTATTCCTACCTCCGGGGAAGCTACTGACGCTTCAGTCTGCAGTGCGGATGCTGACATCCCAAAAAATGGTCGTCAATCCGTTTTTGCATGGGAGTCCTGGGACTCATGGTGACCTCTTTTCGAGGCCGTTCTGTATGCCCAATCACACACCAGGGCATTGCAGAAGGAGATCTTGTTCCCTTGGGACAAATCCCCGTTGTCTTTGGATTTTCCGATCCAGGTGAGCCACCTGGTCAGGGCGTCTCTGACATGGTGGTTTGGGTCCCCGACTCTTCGGTCTGGGAAGTCGTTCCTCCCCGTCCAATGGACGGTGTTCACTACGGACGCCAGCCTGAAGGGCTGGGGTGTACTCTGGGGAGTCCTGTTGGCCCAAGGGCTTGGACTCCGGACGAAGCCCGTTTGCCGAACAATGTTCTGGAAATACAGGCCATCAGACTGTGCCTCTCCTCGTGGTCTGAGAGATTGCAGGATCGCTCCATTAGGATCCAGTCAGACAAAGTCACGGTGGTGGTGTATGTCGACCATCAAGGGGGGACTCGGAGCTCAGCTGCGGCTTCTGAGGTCCCCCGTACCCTGAAGTGGGCTAAAAGAAGCGTGCCGGCTCTGTCGGCCGTTTACATTCCGGGCATAGAACTGGCGGACTATTTGAGTCGCCAGACGTTGGACCAGGGAGAGTGGTCCTTGCACCCGGAGGTATTTCAACTCCTTGCCACACAAACGGTGGGGCACGCCGGAGGTGGACCCGATGGCCTCTCGACTCAATCGCAAGTTGTCGAGATTTGTGGCCAGATCCAGGGATCCTTGGGCGGATGCCTCAGAGGCGTCAGTGGCCCATGGGGTCATTATCACCTGATATACGTTTATCCTCCGCAGCAGTTGCTCCCTCGCCTGCTGCGCAGGGTGGCGACCGAGGGAATTCCGGTGATCCTCATTGCTCCGGATTGACCTCGGCTTCACTGGTACGCCGATCTGGTACGCCTCGTCGCGGCCGTTCCCTGATGGTTGCCAATAAGGGAGGACTTTCTGTCTCAAAGTCATATATTTCATCCTGCCTTTACAGTCTCTGGCCTTGTAGGCAGGGCTGTTAAAAGCCAGGTGTTGAGAGACCGAGGTCTCTCGGACTCGGTCATTTCGTCCATATTAAGGACACGGAAGTCTTCCTCCAGAACTATCTCTGTACCAGGAAAGCTTACATCGCCATGTGCGAAGAGCTGGGCTGACATCCTCGGACGTATTCCGTCCCTAAAATCCTGCGTTTCTTACAGCATGGAGTGGCCCAAAGGCTCGCTTTGAGTATCATTAAGGGTCAGATTTCGGCCTTGGCCGTCTTCTTTCGGCGACCACTAGCGGGTCATTCCTTGGTTGGCACCCTTGTGCAGGGGGTTCGCCATGGGCTCCCTCCTGTCAAGTCTCCTTTCCCGACCCGTGGGATCGGAATTGGTACTCTCGGTTCTCCAGGAACCTCCTTTTCAGAATATCAGGGATATTCCCCTCTTCACTTTGTCTCAGAGGGTGGCCCTTTTTAGTGGCGATCACTTCTGTTAGACGAGTATCTGAATTGGCGACCTTGTACTGCAAGTCGCCATATTTAGTCATCCATAAGAATAAGGCTGTGTTGCATCCGCAACTTTCTCTTTGTCAAGGGTGATCTCGTCTTTTCACCTAAATGAGGACATTGTCCTCCCGTCCTAGTGTCCTCGCCCATCGCATCCCAGAGAGTGTGCGCGGCACACTTTGAATGTGGTACGAGCCTTGCGGGTGTGCCTGTCTACTGCTTCTATTAGGAAGTCTACTCTCTGTTTGACTGTCTCTGGTCAGAAACAGGGCCAAGCGGCTTTGTCTGCCACCATTTTCTAGGTGGATCGGACAAAATCATCTTTCAAGCCTATGCTCTCATAGGGCGGGCACCTCCCTTCCCGGTTACGGCGCATTCCACCAGGGCAATGGTGCTTCCTGGGTTTTCCGACATCAAGCGTCAGTTGCACAGTTCATACCTTTTCAAAGTTCTACAAGGTTGATGTGGCTGCATCTTCGGATGCTTCCTTCGGCCGCAAAGTGTTGCAGGCCGCTGTCTAATGTTGCAACTCCTCCGTTGAGGGGCTCTGCTGGTTTGGATTGAAGTTTTGGTTGTTCCTTACTTTTTTTGCTCCCACCCCTTTCTTATACTGCTTTGGGACGTCCCACATGTAATCAGTATGAGAGCTGTGTCGGTCCATGGACGATAAGAGAAAATAGGATTTTTGTACTCACCGTAAAATCCGTTTCTCTGACGTCCATGGACCGACGCAGCACCCACCCTTCCTTTTAAGTTTGTACTGCTTTGTTACGAACTGAGGCTTTTAGCTGCAGGTGGAAAGGTAATGTCCGGAGGGACCGCCCCCCTGGGCGGGGCTGTTCAGCTCTGGCTTGTTCTAGAATGTTTTAACCTCTAACATTCTGCCTAGGTCTTCTCCTGCGAGCAGGGACATATACCCACACGTAATCAGTATGAGAGCTGCGTCGGTCCATGGACGTCAGAGAAACGGATTTTACGGTGAGTACAAAAATCCTATTTTTTATGCTATTCTGTTAATAGGCTCCTCTAATAAGGTCATTTAATTATCTTTCCATTTTACTATTTAGTTTTCAGAAGTGATTGAAGGACATATGGAGGCACACCTGACCCTTCTTTCTGACACACATGCTAAAAATGCGGTTGTGCTTGGGTACCTTTTGGAATAAATGGTACACTTGTGGAAATGTGCCTTAGGCTGGGTTGACACATGGTGCTGCCACGGCTCACAGTAGAGGGTTCAGTGCGTCCCTGTACACTGATTCAGGGACAAGTCAGGTTGGAATTTCTGCCTGAATTTGCACCTGATTTGGAGCCAAAGACGCACAGGACCCTTTCCAAATGCGGACCGCGGCCGCCCCGGAGGTGTGTGAACCGGCTCCATCGAGAGTCGGTCACACTATCCTGTCATATAAATTGGAAGCGTAAGCGTGAACCCAGCCTAAAAATACACCCTTATGCAATGCATCAGTGTGGTTGGGGCCTAAGGATTAGCTTTTACACCTTGTAATTATCGTTTTTCTATTTTCTAGGATTGTTGTCTTTTGGGGTGAAAGAATCTGCCTGGGTGAACAAGGTGTTCACAGCTATCAATGTGCTTGTCCTCTTGTTTGTGATGATTGCTGGGTTTGTGAAAGGAGATCTCCTCAACTGGAAGATAACGGAGTCGTTTCTCCAGAATATCTCTGCTCCACCAGGGTAAGGCGTACATTCTTCAAATGTCTCATTTTGCATTGTAACTCTAATTATAAACACTATATAGCTTCTATAATGCCTAATAATAAAAGTGTACTGTACATTGTCCACCATAAGTATAAGTTGTCATGCCTGAATTCCTACTCTGATTCTGCTGGTGGTGTTACAAGCTTGTCTGTATTATATCTAATATCATCCATGGCATCCAATTTTCCAATATATTCTGCTTGTGTACTGCAGAAATGACAACGCATTACAGGAGATCAGAACCAGAGCTATTTATTGTTAGTACATCTGTGCCAGAACCTGGAATATGAGGCCTGCTGTCACCATGTGTAATTTAGTATTTGGCCCTTCCCTCTACCCACAGTAGAAAATATGTTTTGGAACAACTTACAGGTAGTTTGTTCAATCAGAGGAATGGAAAGGCTTACAGTGTATTTTGCTTTGTGCTGTTTAATAATGAACTACATCATAGGTAGTCATTGATACTCCGGTTCCAGCTCATTTGCTTTTCCATTTATTTAAATGAAACCTGTTTGGAAAAAAAATATGTAGGTGATCATTGTCTTTCTTACATAAAATCAATCAGTGCAGATTATAAAGATCAAAAACCCCAAAACAAAAAAGATTAAAAAATCTTGCTCGCTGAACACTGGAGGATTATTTCACATCACCTCAACATGATATTTACAAACAAGAAGTGCAGAACAACCACATCCTAAAGGGGTTGTAAAGGCAGAAGTTTTTTTATCTTAATTCATTATATGCATTAAGATAAAAAGCCTTCTGTGTGCAGCAGCCCCCCTCAGCACCCCCTTATACTTACCTGAGTTCCCTCTCTGTCCAGCGTTGTCCACGAGTGTCTCAGCAAGGGGTGGCTCGTCCATTAGAGCGCACGGGCGCCACCTCACCTATCCATCGCTGCCACCCCTCTATCCATGTGTCCGGCCCCTTTCAGGACCCCAGGTGCATGTATTCCAATGTGGGGTGGGTGGTTTTTTGAAGCAACGGTTAAAGCCAGAGGCTCTATCATGCTTCAAAATAGGGTGGGCTTGGGATGCTGAGAATGCACTTGGAGCCAACCCAGGTGTGTGAGAATAGCGATTGAATATTCCCTATTCTTACACTGAATTGCCTCTCCGCCAATCAGGAGGCGCAGGTCTGAGACCCATTTCCCGATTGGCCGAAATGGTAAGCACTCTGATTGGCCACCGAGGAGGAGGGAGGAGACGGAAGCCGCCAAGCAGGGGAAGGAGAAGCTGCTCCTGATGCCTACGGAGGAGAGTCGGGAAGCCGCTTGTCATTGCTCGCTATGGATGGGGTAAGTGCACCGACCGACCCGACCCGACTGGCATTTGGGAGTTTTCATTCTTCCTTGAACTTTCTTATTATTAAGATGTGGTTGTGCTGCACTTCTTGTTTGTAAGGATCATTGTCTTTCTGTCTGAAAATGCTATCTGCCATGTTGTCATGCTGATCATACATCATTATTTTCTACGTCAGTGGTCCATAACTTAAAAAGAGTTCTGACTTCATGTGCTATATGTTTGTCACAGGTCGTTATTGAAATTGAATTTATTGCCAATGGATCAGCATGTAAGTCAGGCTACTAGTGTTTTAGAAAGAAGTCAGCAATTGCAGCCTCCATATTTCTTTCAGTACAGTTTTCCTTGAGCCTAGGTTTTCATATTTGCGATGCGGGAATCATCTGCTTAGAGGCTGGATTTCAGGAGGTGGAGTCAGTACAGGAATGCTTGCAGGCAGCAAGGTACTATGAGATTGTGTTGTCCTTAGAAATGGAGAGGAGAAGCTGAAAAGCATGCAATGAATACAGGAAGTTGTGGGGGTGGCCAGCAGACAGACAGCACTCATAACATGAAAGGGGAATTTTCAATTAAACTTATATTGGATTGTCAAATATACAGTAATTATTGTTTGTGTTGTTATTACAATGCTGTTGTTATAAAATGAAAGTGCTTGCTGTAACCACAGAACTCCTTTAACCACTTCAGCCCCGGAAGATTTGGCTGCCCAATGAATGGGCCATTTTTTGCGGTACGGCACTGCGCCGCTTTAACTAACAATTGTACGGTCGTGCGATGTTGTACCCAAATAAAATTGACGTCCTTTTTTTCCCACAAATAGAGCTTTCTTTTGGTGGTATTTGATCACCTCTGCTGTTTTTATTTTTTGCGCTATAAACTTTGCGCAAAAGTTATAGCATCTACAAACTATTGGAAAGATTTATGGCATTTATATGGCGTTTTTATTTTTTTTATTTTTTTTACTAGTAATGGCGGTGATCTGTAATTTTTTGCGGTATTGCGACGTTGTGGTGGACACATCGGACACTTTTGACACATTTTTGGGACCATTGACATTTACAGAGCGATCAGTGCTATAAATATGCACTGATTACTATGTAAATGTACCTGGCAGGGAAGGGGTTAACACTAGGGGGCGATAAAGGGGTTAAATGTGTATCCTATTGTGTGTTCTAACTGTGGGGGGGGGGTGGGGACTGACTATAGGAGATGACAGATCGTGTTTTCCACTTTGTTTACACACACAAACCCCTGTGCTCCCGCTCGTGCACGCGATCGCGCGTGGCCGGCGGTGATCGTGCCTGCCGGCCACGCGCATCGGCTTCCCTGCCGTGCAGGGGGAGCGCGCCTCCGGTGGCGCTCGTGCGCCCTCTGGTGGCTCTCCTGGGCGAAGTCGTATATATACGGGATTTCTCCCAGGAGAGCCATTCTGCCGCAGCAAATGTATGTGAGCAGGTCGGGAACTGGTTAAGTGGGTCTTTTAGCCTAGGGCAGCATTCAAAGTAAATCTGTCACAAACATACACTTGGCAACAGATGAGTAGAATTTCAAACGAAGATTCTTAGAAAAAGAAGGTACTAAAAAAGTTTGCCCATTTTCTAATCATTAGGAGTGTCAAATCGACATTTGTTTTCCACCACAGTGATGAGAAAATTTGGAGGAGCAGGGTGGATTATTTTTTTTTGAACAAATGCATTTCTAATAGTGTACAGTATGTGGTTTTCATTTGATAAAAACATTAATTCCAAAATAAAATGTTATAAGCATACAAAATCTTTCAAACAAAATTTTAATGTTCTGGGAATTTCTGTATGAATTTTCTTAAGACTGGCCATACATGATTCACTTCTTGTCATTCAACCAGCAGGTTGAACGAAAAAAAAAAAAAATAGATGGTTACCCTATCCACACATTCAAGGTGGATGGGGGAATCACTCCCTCTGAGTTATTGTATTCTGACAGCAGGAAGCTCTCCCCGCTGTCAGAATACAATGATCGCTGTTGCTGGCAATAGGCGGCGGCACTGGTCATTCAGGAAAAAACAAGACAGACTGGTTGTACACAATTCGATCAATACAACTAGCCAGCCCATACATGGATCAAAATTAGGCAGAACCCTGATAAACCAGCTGAATTTCGATCCATGTTTGGCCGACTTAAGGCTTTTCCTAAGAATTTTTGTTTGAAATTCTGTCAATGGCCAGCTTTAAGCAATTGATAAAAATATAAAAACAACAGTTAATGTCAGTTAAAAAAAAATACATTAAAATAATCAGTAGACCCAGGCACCTGAAGGTCTATGAAAATCTTGACTTTTCTGTAAAATTTAAGTGCTAGTTAGTGAGGACAACCATCACAATAAAGGACCATTAGGGGACCATTAGGGGAGTTTGTAGATCAGAGATGGCCAGGATAAAGCACAGACCTCCATATAACTTCAGCTGCCTTTAACTTTGGATATTGTTTGATATAGTAATCAATTTAAAGTATATGTAAAACCTAACAATACATTTTTATTATTTGTTCACTTTTGGTTTTTTAAGTATAAAGCCGTGTACACACGATCGGTTTCACTGATTAAAACAGTCCGATGGACTGTTTTCATCGGACAAACTGATCGTGTATGGGCCCCATCGGTCTTTTTTCCATCGGTGTGAAAAAATAGAACATGTTTTAAATTTTTCCGATGGGAAAAAAACGATAGCAAAATCTGATCGTCTGTGTGGAACTCCATCGGATAAAAAACCCACGCATGCTCAGACTGAATTATGAGATGGGAGCGCTTGTTCTGGTAAAACTAGCGTTAGTAATGGAGATAGCACATTCGTCATGCTGTAACGGACTGAAAAGCACGGAGACTGAAAAGCGCGAATCGGCTCTCACCAAACTTTTACTAACACGCAGTAACACGAAATCAGCAAAAGCAGACCAAAGGGTGGCGCCTTTGGATTTGAACTTCCCCTTTATAGTGCCATCGTACGTCACGGCATTTGGGACGATCGGTTTTTTGACTGATGGTTTGTAGGCAAGACTGATGGAAGTCAGCTTCATCGGATTTCCGATGGAAAAATCCATCGGATTAGAATCCATAGGAAATCCGATCGTGTGTACAGGGCTTAAAAGTTATGTCTGTTCTATAAGTTCAAAAAATACCTGTGATCCTGCCAGAAATAATGTTAGCTGGTACTTTCCTGTGCATTATGCCAATGCTGCACTCTTTCAATTACAGGTCCTTCTCAAAAAATTTGCATATTGTGATAAAGTTCATTATTTTCTGTAATGTACTGATAAACATTAGACTTTCATATATTTTAGATTCATTACACACAACTGAAGTAGTTCAAGCCTTTTCTTGTTTTAATATTGATGATTTTGGCATACAGCTCATGAAAACCCAAAAATCCTATCTCAAAAAATTAGCATATTTCATCCGACCAATAAAAGAAAAGTGTTTTTAATACAAAAAAAGTCAACCTTCAAATAATTATGTTCAGTTATGCACTCAATACTTGGTCGGGAATCCTTTTGCAGAAATGACTGCTTCAATGCGGCGTGGCATGGAGGCAACCAGCCTGTGGCACTGCTGAGGTGTTATGGAGGCCCAGGATGCTTCGATAGCGGCCTTAAGCTCATCCAGAGTGTTGGGTCTTGCGTCTCTCAACTTTCTCTTCCCAATATCCCACAGATTCTCTATGGGGTTCAGGTCAGGAGAGTTGGCAGGCCAATTGAGCACAGTAATACCATGGTCAGTAAACCATTTACCAGTGGTTTTGGCACTGTGAGCAGGTGCCAGGTCGTGCTGAAAAATGAAATCTTCATCTCCATAAAGCTTTTCAGCAGATGGAAGCATGAAGTGCTCCAAAATCTCCTGATAGCTAGCTGCATTGACCCTGCCCTTGATAAAACACAGTGGACCAACACCAGCAGCTGACATGGCACCCCAGACCATCACTGACTGTGGGTACTTGACACTGGACTTCAGGCATTTTGGCATTTCCCTCTCCCCAGTCTTCCTCCAGACTCTGGCACCTTGATTTCCGAATGTACTTTGGACCACTGAGCAACAGTCCAGTGCTGCTTCTCTGTAGCCCAGGTCAGGCGCTTCTGCCGCTGTTTCTGGTTCAAAAGTGGCTTGACCTGGGGAATGCGGCACCTGTAGCCCATTTCCTGCACACGCCTGTTCACGGTGGCTCTGGATGTTTCTACTCCAGACTTCCGCAGGTCCTCCAAGGTCTGGAATCGGTCCTTCTCCACAATCTTCTTCAGGGTCCGGTCACCTCTTCTCGTTGTGCAGCGTTTTCTGCCACACTTTTTCCTTCCCACAGACTTCCCACTGAGGTGCCTTGATACAGCACTCTGGGAACAGCCTATTCGTTCAGAAATTTCTTTCTGTGTCTTACCCTCTTGCTTGAGGGTGTCAATGATGGCCTTCTGGACAGTAGTCAGGTCGGCAGTCTTACCCATGACTGCGGTTTTGAATAATGAACCAGGCTGGGAGTTTTTAAAAGCCTCAGGAATCTTTTGCAGGTGTTTAGAGTTAATTAGTTGATTCAGATGATTAGGTTAATAGCTCGTTTAGAGAACCTTTTCATGATATGCTAATTTTTTGAGATAGGAATTTTGGGTTTTCATGAGCTGTATGCCAAAATCATCAATATTAAAACAAGAAAAGGCTTGAACTACTTCAGTTGTGTGTAATGAATCTAAAATATATGAAAGTCTAATGTTTATCAGTACATTACAGAAAATAATGAACTTTATCACAATATGCTAATTTTTTGAGAAGGACCTGTATATTGTTCCCAACTACATCTATGGGTTTACGAACCCCTGCCCTCTGTTATGGAGAAGAAGAATTGGGGAAGGGAGATGGGTGATCCCTACAGTTGCGGGACAAGATCATCCAGCGCCCAGGGCAAAGATGCCAAACTGCACCCCTCCCCCCTTTTCTTAGGGTTAGCAGTGATGACGCTGTGACTACTCCCATCAGCCTTGTAACAAAAGCAACTGACACAGAGCTCCCCCATCCCTGCAATAAACTAATGCGCCCAGGGCAGCCGTCCCTCCTGCCCACCCCTTGTCCCAGCCCTGGTTCCGTAGTTCTCTCCTAGGGTGACAACACTGTTCTGGCATAGATGTAGTACAGTGAGTGAATGATGTCATCCTAGGAGAGGAAGTGTGTTACTGGTGGAGCGACCTCACCTCTCACTCCCTCCTTCTCTTCTCGGTCAATGGCTCTTGTCTAGGGGACCAGGGAGGAGAGTGTGGCACACCACCAGCTCGTATCCTCTTGTGTGCAGAGGTGTGAGCTATAACAAATTACCTTTGGGCCTGTGCCCTTGTCCAGAGCCAAAACTTCCCTTGAGAATGACCCTTTAACTCCCAGAAAGTCAAGTTCCACACCACTGAAAGTCCAACACTTATTTATTCTTCAGAGCAATAAATAGTCCTTTAAGAGCGACTGGTTAGACATAGAACAGAACACAGTGAAGAGGAGGTCCAGGCACAAACTTGAACTTGGGTTTTCCCTTGTTCCGTTATAGTGCGAACAGGCTTGGCGCACAGTCGCTGCCACCGACCGTGAGGGGGTCTCTGCCACAGACCAGATGAATAAGGCCTCTGCCACAGACCTGGTTGTTAGGTCTCTGCCACCGACTTGATTCACGATGGGTCCCTGCCACAGACCATGAGAACGTGGACTACCTTCTATAGGAAATGGCCCCGGTCAGAGAGAGGACATCCATCCGGACAGTTACCAGAGTCCCCGCCGTCACCAGCAAATGCTGCACTGGGTCTACGGAAGGGTCACCTCCCTGGCCTCCTCGTCCCAGATTCGGGTGTCCAACACCGGAGGACACCCTAGGAGCCCTCGATCCCTTGCGGGACCCAGTCGAAGGTACTGGGCCCCAGGCCTCCAGAGAGTACCTCACCCCAGACTAAAGGTGTCTGGGGTGGAACCGCAACTCCGTCCCCGGGCCTAGGGCACCCGGAGACTCCACATACATGCACCCAGACCGAAGGTGCCTGGGCGCGGACCCCGTGTGGAAGACGTCTGCCCCCCTTATACCCTCTCCCAGCATGCACAGCGGGTTCCCCGCCCCGCTGTACTACTGCCGCGAGAGGACACAAAGGGCACAGCCCTCCAATGGTGCTTCAACCCCAGCCTATGGCAACAGTGACACCTATAGGCCGCAGGGAACTAGACACCATTGATATCCTCCACTGACATAAATTGGTCCAGGAATCCTAACAGTTGTTGCATCTGAGCCTAATACCACTCAGATGCCTCCTCTAAATATAACCACCCGCTACACTGGTAAAATAAAAGGTGAAATTAATGGGGAAAATTAAGGGAAAAACAAATGTAACCACCACATAAGCCTGCAATATGTCCCATGGTTGCTCTTGAGTTTAGATACACGTTTAATATATATTTGGAATTGCTCAGATTTGTAATAGGTTTATTTTAAAGGGCAGGGGGGGGGGGGATTGGGCTGATGACTTTTTAGCGAAGGCTCTGGATGTGTACTTTTCATAGGTCATGTAAAAAAATTATCTCTACCTTGCAATTCAATTTAAAGTGATTTAGAAGATTACTCGGATTTACAGAGGAGGTTTTTGCCTTTGAGGTTGTGCCTTTTTGCAAGCACATTATATCAGCTTAGTATAGACAGAATGATGGTAAACAGATGACTTTGGATTGGATGCTATTAAATATTGCTTATTGCACATTTTCCTTTGAGTTTAATGGTATTGATCTAAGTTACATAAAGATTATATTGTTCATGTATGCGTGATTATGACATAAAAAGTACACCGATTATAATGTGAGTATTTTTTGTAGAAAAAAAACCTTGAAACATAAAAGCTGTTTTACTTGTGTGTATCTTTTTACCAATCAGAAATTTTGTGTCCTATGAAAATGTGACAAGTAAACATGGTGTCGGAGGCTTCATGCCATATGGAATGACTGGGATGCTGGCAGGAGCTGCTACTTGCTTCTACGCCTTCGTTGGATTTGACTGCATTGCAACAACCGGTGAGAACTAGTGGGAACACTCTAAATAGACCCTGAGGCCTTGATCGGCATGTAGAGCAAAGCTGGCTAGAATGTCAGCACAGACTTGGAAGATGCTATTAAAGTTAACTCTAAAGGCTAGAATACAAATGACTGAAAAGCTGTGAAATCATACAAATAAATGGCTCGTAATTCCGTTTTTTTTTTATAAATCCTTGTATGTTGGCCTTCTTTTTTTTTTATAACAAGCCCGAAAAATAATTTTATAAAAGGTTACCAACTAAATCGTGGGTATTAGCTGTACATTTTTAAGATATATTGTTATTTTTATATTTTCCAGTGAGCAAAAATACCCTAACAATGAAATTCTTTTATTTGCTCACCTTTGACCTGCTAAATATACCATTGAATGCATTTTTAAATATCTTTACCATAGTGCAAAATATACCTGTTGATTTTTCCAGAAATGGTGTGACCTGATGCGTTTCCTGTGCTATCTGCCTGTGCACAAGGAGTGATTATGGAGATGGGGAGGGGGAATGAGATGAGGAATGGTCTGTGATCTTTTTAATCCATCAGAAATGAAGTAGGCAGGGCTGACACCTTGGGGGAGAATCAGGGCTGCTGTTAGAAATCATGGGGCCCCGTACAGACTACATGATGGGGCCCCCTTACAAACTATAACCCAGTACAGCCATAACAAAGTAAGCACCCAACAGCAATATAACACACTGTGACAGATTCATTACAGAGCACATGCTGACTGTGCTGCCTGCGGAAGTATCATAATTCTAAATAAACATACTGTAACTAGCCATGCTGTGTGTAAGCAATACACAGTGAGGATTCTTTCCTTTGTGCTCCACTCACTGTGTGCTCTGCAGCCACGGTGCTCGGGTTCTTGCTCCCTTATCAGCCACAGAGCCGCCTGTTGCCTCACATCAGTCTCGGCAGTCGGCACATGAGGAGTTGAGGACGGGAGGCGGAGCGGAGCATCGTAGTATCACTCCGCCAGGGAAGTCAGTGAGCAGCAGTGGCCGGGACTAATTAAAAAGCAAGTGCAATGTGCGGTGCGGTTTTATGTTTATCCGCCCGAAAAACAAGAAATAGTCCCACCATTGCGCTCACCTCCTGGGCCCCTCTGATGACCTGATGGGGCCCAGGAAAATGTAATTACACCCCCTTCCCTAAGCAAGTAGTAGCGGGGGACGGGGGTGAAGTTTAGAAAGCTCTTTTTTTTATTAGACAGAAATTAACTGTAAAGTTGCCCGGGCCCCCCTGTGGAGCTGCTGGGGTCTGGGCCCAGTACAAAAGGGCTGCCTGTACTGCCCTATCAGCGGCCCTGGGGAGAATTACTAAAACTGGAGCACTCAGAATCTGGTGAAGCTGTGCATTGCAGCCAATCACCTTCTAACTTAAGCTTGTTCAATTAAGCTTTGACAATAAAACCTGGAAGCTGATTGGTTTCTAAGCAGAGCTGCATCAGGTTTTTCATTCTCCAGGTTTAGTAAATAAACCCCCCCCCCCCCACCATGTGCTTAGGAATTCAAAGCTGTGTTGCCAGTAGTGTATTTAGGTTTTGTGCTGCCCTAGGCCTGACTAAACTCGTGCACCCCCTAATTTAAATATGACCCACCCCTTCCTGTCAAGGCCACACATCTTTCTGTTTAAGACCCACCCTGAAAATTTTCGAGTGGAGACACTAGTTCTTAGGGCCTGGGGGAGGGGCAATGGATTCCCTTAATTTGCATAGATTTCCTCTCACTTCCTGTTTGGCTATGGGACAGGAAGTGAAGGGAAATCTCTGCAATGGGACAGGGATGGTAAAAAAATAAACGGACAGGGGCTATAACCCTCCCTTACTCTATTCAAAATGAAAAAAAAAAAAAAGTGTTGCCTATTGTTCTACTTTAAGCACAAATTTCTGATAATTTTATGGAAAAGACTAAGAAGATATAACCATGCCAATGGTGCAGCAGAAAACATATAGCACAGTGAGGAATGTTTGTGGTCCAGGATGATAGGACAGTAAAAAATAGAAGCACCTTGCGTTACACTAACACTGTAGCACAAGCCGGCGGGGACTCTTTCCCTGCTGCCCCTATGCAAAGTGCTGCCCTAGGCCTGGGCCTTGTTGGCCTAGGCCAGGATACAGCGTTGTGTGTTGCCATGTCAAAAGGATTGTAGAAAAATACTGAAAAATGTTTCAGGCACACCAGCAGTTATATTTCTGTACTTGCAGTGTGTATAAAACATGGGGAAGAGTGCATGTATTTTGTTTGTTTTCTCTTTTTGACTTCACATATGCTTTTTAAGGGTATTTACAGTAAGTTAGGGCTTTGGCTAGTGTGTCGCTTTTCTGGCACAACAGTTCTTAGCATTCACCAAAAGCAAGTAAAAATAACAGTGTTCCTGGATTGTTTTTAGGCCCCTTTTACACTGGGGCGGTGTGTGCGTCGGCGGTAAAGCGCCGCAAATTTTAATTTTGCGGTGCTATTCGGCCGCTAGCGGGGTGCGGTATAGCCGCGGTGCCCATTCATTTCAATGGGCAGGAGTGGTGGAGGAACAGTATACACACCGCTCCTTCACCGCTCCAAAGATGCTGCTAGCAGGAATTTTTTTACCATCCTGCTAGCGCACCGCTCCAGTGTGAAAGCCCTCGGGGATTTCACATTGGAGAGGCAGCAGCGGCTTTTTCATGGCACTTTGCAGGTGCTATTTTTAGCATTATAGCGCCTGCAAAGCGCCTCAGTGTGAAAGGGGTCTTACTGTTGTTATATCCTACACATTATTGCACACCCTAAAACTTACCTCTCCTCTATGAAAATTCTTAAAAGCTAAGCCTACTTTAAAAAAAAAATAATAATTGCTCATATATTTACAGGAAGAAATGTGTAATTATTATGTTTTTGTAAATCAGTAGATTGTGAGTGCAAAGCTCCTGCAGACTTTTCCTCCAGCTCTCTAACTGAAAGTACAGTATGTACCTCGGTACTGACATGGAGCTGGAGGAAAAGTTAATGGACTACGAGTGTAGTAATCATCACATTTATGTTCTATTGAGATCCACAAGTCCATCTGCCACCAGATGGCCATGAATGAACAAGAACGTTCATTCATTCACAGAGTCATGCACAGCCACGCAAATTTCAAAAGTGACAGCAGCTGCAGGGGAGAAGAACCCCTGCACCTACTGTAGATACAGGTGTAACATGGAGCAGTAGGAGGAGTTATCCTTGAATGCTTTACATAAACCTTAAAACAAGCCCTTAAAGCTGGATACACACTATTCGTTTTTTTTTTTCATTCAACGCTGCTGGTTGATTGAAAAAAAGCCTGTCAGCTCCGGTCAGAGCCACTGTACTAACCATGTGAGGTTAGTTCAGCGATCTCCCCCACTGAGCCCCCTCGCTAGAACACTCTGATCAGCGCTCTCAGTCATTGGCTGAGAGCGCTGATCGGGAGTCGGTGGGATGTTGGTTTTCCACGCACGTCCGATAGAAGCTGGCGTCTGTTGGACTGGTTGACATACACACAGGCCGAATGTCGGCTCCTGAAGTGTATGTAAATACTAACAATGAACTTCTCTAATTTGCTCAGTTGAAGACATTTTGTGAAAGCTCTTTGTAGTGGGGTGCTAAATTTAGGGGAAGTGTTTGGGTGGTAGTTATGCCCAAACACCCTAATTGATAGAGTTCTTGAAACCATTTTTTGTCTACAGGTGGAGTATTGGTGTACAGTTCACTGTGGCCTGGAGGTGGCGCTGCCATGGTGGGCCAGGGTTGAACCGCTGATACAGTGCTGTGCCTTGTGTGTCCCCTCTCGGCAGCCGTACAGTGGGTGTGGTCTACCTGCTGGGCATGCTGGGAGAGGATATAAAAGGGGCAGACGCTGCCTGTTCGGGGTTTTCATTCTCGTTCCTGTCCGCCCTGGGCACCTTTGGCCCAGGGGCGGGTCTGCGGTTCGTGGTCAAGGGTCCCAGGCACCTTCAGCCCTGGGACTGCAACAAAGGTCTGGGCCCAGCACCTTCGGCTGGAGTCCACCGGGGATCGAGGAATCTCGGTGCCGCCTTGCAAGGGGACCCGTATCCTAGATGAGGAGGCCGGGGGATGAACCGTTACGAAGGACTGGTGCGGAAGTCACAGTGAAGGAAGGGTCCCGGTAACTCTCTGGAGGGATGTCTTCTCCTTGAACAGAGACCAAGTTCACCAGGTCTGTGGCAGAGACCAAGTTCACCAGGTCTGTGGCAGAGACCAAGGGTAAAGTGCGAGCATCATTTCGGCTGCTAGTCCTAAGTTAGGGAGACTATCCGAATGGGCTGAGTCTGCTTGAGAATCGGAGCAGTGAATTGTGTTACGTTTGTGCCTGGACCTCATCCACACCTTAAGCTGTCCTGTTCTCCCTCCAACCTTTCCTGTCAGAGACTGTGTTTTATAAGAAATAAACCTCTACGTTGGAGTGCAGCTGGTGTGGACATTCAAGTTACTGTGGGGACACAAGGACTTGTCTTTATTAAAAATAGAGGTGAGAGACATTCTCTGGTTATCTAACTGTGGAAGACCCATCAACAACACCGCTCAACCTCTTCACATAGGAGGGTACGGGCTTGTGGTGCGGTGTGCCTCTCTCTTCCTGCGAGGAGCCAAAGTTAATGCAGGTAAAGAAAGGGGTCTGTGCGCTACATCTTTGATAAGTGCAAAACACCATGGGAGGAATTCAGTGAGCCTATCTTCTGTCTGTGCACTCAAATCTCGAAGTGTTATCAGCCCTGGCTATTTCTCCTTTGTGAACCACAGAACACCTTCTCCTATGTTTTGAAGATAAGAGGGAGATGTTCTGTAATGCAAATCAAAAGCAAGCAGCCTTGGGTAATGATGCTGCTCCATAGTTGCAGTACGTCTTGCCAGAAATCCAGTGAGCTTGTAGCTTTCTGTGCTCTCTGCCTCTGCTGGGTGTTATCAGTTAGCATTGTTCTCAGCTCTCTCTGTGGACTAAAGAACACTGTTTATGATGGAAAATGGATAAGGGGAAGGTATTATGTAGTCCTGTCCTAGGCTTGTGTGACACTCCTCCTCGGTACAGAGACTGTCCAATGTCACCCGTTATAACAAGTGTGCTATTAAGGACTGGTAAACTGCAGTAGATTACATTTTGTACTTGAGTTTAGATATGCTAAAAAGATTTAGTTATTAGTAGGAAGGGGTGTATGAGGTGAGTATATTATTATGATTGCTCAGTAAAAAAATAAATAAAAAACTGTACATTTTTGGAATACAGGTCAAAATGCTGTTAAAATACGATGACTGGTTCTAACTTCCTTTTTGACTTGCATATCTGATCAAGTTGAATCATTGATTAGTGAATCTTTCTCAACCTGTGCTTTGACCTGTTTACTTGCAGGGGAGGAAGTACGGAATCCACAGAGAGCAATACCCATTGGAATTGTGACCTCCCTGCTGGTGTGCTTTATGGCGTATTTTGGAGTATCAGCAGCTCTGACCCTAATGATGCCATATTACTTGTTAGATGAGAAGAGCCCACTGCCTGTTGCATTTGAGTATGTTGGCTGGGGTCCTGCCAAATATGTTGTGGCTGTTGGTTCTCTTTGTGCCCTCTCAACCAGGTAATTACCTTACTACAATATCTAAAATGTGAACAAGACAGAATTCATTGTGTTTAAATTAGTGCATTGTGCTGAATAGGGAACATAGTATAAAGAATGGCTTTCTCTAGATCAGGGGTCTCAAACTGATGGCCCTCCAGCTGTTGCGGAACTACAAGTCCCATGAGGCATTGCAAGGCTGACAGTTACAAGCATGACTGCCACAGACAGAGGGATGATGGGACTTGTAGTTCCTCAACAGCTGGAGGGCCACCAGTTTGAGACCCCTGCAGTCTAGATCATACTACAGCTGTGATTCTTGTTGTGGTATTAAGCACAAAATCTAAACTGTAATATATTGCAGCTTAACAAGCATTAGATGGGTTGACTGCATTCATTTTTTTTCTGACCTTTTCCCTCTGTTTTCACCTGCTGATCTGGCCAGTAAAGCCTCGTACACACGATCATATTATCCGACGGGAATTGTGTGATGACAGGCTATTGTCAGAAAATCCAACCATTTGTATGCTCCATCGGACAATTGTTGTCAGATTTTTCACCAACAAATGTGGGATAGCATGCTTTAAAATTGTCCGCCAACAATTGTGTGTTGTCCAGTTTATCCGATCGCATGTACACAAGTCCGTCGGACAAAACTCAAAAGTACAAACACGCATGCTCAGAAGCAATGCTAACCATAACACAACATTAGCAGAAGTTGCCCAAAGGGTGGTACTAAAGAGCTGAAAAACCACGTAGTTTCGTGTTTGTTGGCCGACAATTCTTTGCTGTTTGTATGCAAGACAAGTTCATGTCCAACGCCCTTCGAACAAAAGTAATAAGGCTTTGTCCGTAGAAAATCTGATCGCGTGTACCAAGCTTAACACACCTCCTGTATTAGTGAGACACAACTCTGGATGAAGGAGCACAGGGGTCACAGAAGACAGCAGCATTGTCAGTCTTGGGGTGGGGGCAGTGTTAGTTGTAATAGCAGATTTAAATACATTTACAAATGTAATCCAAACTCCACATTACACGTTATAATCAGTAAAAGCAAACAGTTTTTTTTTCCCTTGTGGGATAAGGGTTTTACATGAATAAATAAAAGCTGATTGTTGTAAACATCCCTACTAAGAGCCGATTCACACAGGGGCGTCCTGGGATCCGACTTCAAGTTGCCCCAAGTCGCACGGTTTAGAAAAGTAATGGAAGTGAATGGAGCCGTCTTAATGTACATTACTACAGTCGCTCTGACTTCAGAAAAGGTTCCTGTACGACTTCAATCCGACTTGTAGGCGACTTCTAGGCGACCTATACCCATTGATTTCAATGGAAGTCGCCTCCAAGTCGGTTCTCCTGTCTTAACTGAAGCAACTTTCCAGGAAGTAAAAATAGTTTTCCAGGCAAACCCCTCCCTCCCACAGAGCTGATTCTTGTTTGATTGGCCACTGGAAAGTCGCCTGTCCTGGAGGCAACTTGAAGTTGCCTTGTAAGTTGCCTGGAGTCGCACTGTGATTCATACTCAAGTCGTTTCCAAGTTGCCTCCCAAAGTCGTGCTGGAAGTCGTGTTGCACCTGTGTAAACCGGCTCTAAATGGTTTGTCTCATCCCTGTAAACTGATGACTTACCAGGTGAAAATATGGGAAAGTAAGTCTAAAAAATAAAACAAATGCAGCAATCACATCTAAGAATTGGTGAGCTGCAATATATCAAATATATGCTTTTGGGTTTATTACCACTTTATCGTTGAAATTTGCTAAAATATATTTGCAGCCTGGTTCTCCAAATCTGTTTGAACCAATAACTGTTCATTTTTTTAAGGGTCAATCATTTGGGCTTATTTACTCAAATAATATTCTGTAATGGATATTTACTTAAAATGAATTAAAATCTTTCCTATCAGCTCACACACAAGTTGGTTGTATAGTGGATTTTTAAAGAACATTTCCCTTTAGAGAGTGATTGTACCCAGAGACTAGCTACTTCCACCATTCTAGCACTTTGTGATGGTCTCAGCCTTTCACACTTGTACAACTTGTTCCACGATTTGGGACTGCAAAGTAGCATGACAAGTCGTTCCCCATGATTTCCAATGACAACCATTCATATTAGTACGACTTCAAGTCGTTCCGAATTCAAAGTAGTCCTTGCACTTCTTTGGTCCGATTTTGATGCCAATTACACAGGCATTCCTTGAAAGCACGTCAAAATCGCTGCTGCGAATCGCGGCATTATCACGCGACTTTGAAGTCGCACAAGTGTGAAAGGGGCCTAAGTGTGCCTGGAAGCAATGCTAGCATATTGAAATATTATCAGACTTATGGTTTTATCCCAAGTGATGTTCCAAACACGTAAATGCATATGAAGCACAAATTGCATGATGAAAGCTATGTCATTATAGTCAGTTGCACGTTTTACATGTCTGTATTTTTCCATACAGTTCCAGTGACATTGACTCTAGGGGCACAGATCCAGTCATGCATTTGACATGCTGTTTTTTTTTACATACATTTAAATTCTTAAAAAAAAAAACATAGGGTTAGGGACTAAGGGAGTGCCACGAGCAAGGATAATATGCAATATGCAGTAACCTATAGCAACCAATTAGAAATCACCATTAACTGAACCAACTTTGCTGACCATACACATATATGTATTTAAGTACAATATTTAAAATAAACAAGTTAGAAAGTTCACCCATATATGCCATCTTATCTGCCTATTAATGTCATGTTGAGACTTTTGTTTTGTGCTCTCCATACAGGGCTAAATCTGTAAAAGCTGAACTTTAGGCAGATATAAAATATACACCAATGAATGCAATTATGTGTTCATTAAAAAATCACTTTGTGAAAGTTGTTAAAATGTGCATACTGTTGATTAACGAGTCAATTAAATGCTGCTCGTTATCCCCTGAAAAGCAGTACTAGGTGCTAGTACTACAGTGCTATATTCATACGTGCTGACAAGTAACAAGCTAATCGGGCGAGAGCAGAGAGATGCTCCTTTATTGTCCAATCATAAGATGGGTCCAAGGAAGTGACCAGGCTGCATTGCTTAAAGCGGACCTTCAGTAATTTTTTTCATCTTTCCATCTATTAAATCTTTTGCCCTTGTTTTTTTAACTTTGGATAGTAAAACATTTTTTTTTTCTGCCAGTAAATACCTTATACAGCCCACTTCCTGTTTCTTGTCTGGTCATTAGCCTATGCTTATGACATCATGCACAGCTCTCTCTCTTACTCTCGTGAGAGTTTGCCAGGAAGGGAGGGGGGGGTGAGTCATAAGAGGGCCAATGAAAGCTGTAGGGCTGCAAAGCTGGAGGTGTGCCTCTGTGTGTCTCTGTAAATCCAGGAAGTGAACAAGCAGCAGCTTCAGCTGCCCACAGTTAAAATGGTTGCAACCAGACTCAGTGGAGGGAGATTTCTGCAGCATATTTGGCAAGTACAGAATCACAGTATATATAAAATAATATGCAAAGCGGTTGGAGGGAAGCTTAAGAATGTCAAAGATGTTTTTATTACAAATTATGTGAGCTGACTGCAGTTCCTCTTTAAATGCATTAAAAAAGTTGGGCTCAGCAACCTGGATGTACAGTCTGACAGAGATATGTAAATTACTGACAAAATGAGAAAGATTTGTCAGGTAAAACTACATACCGTATATACTCGAGTATAAGCCGAGCTTTTCAGCACATTTTTTTGTGCTGAAAATGCCCCCCTCGGCTTATACTCGAGTCACCTTTTTGCGCCTGATCTCCCGGACTTTGGGGAACCGGTAACGGCCGGCCGTAGGTCCCCTGGACCCCAAACTGCCACACATGTAGCCCCACTCTTCCTCTACAAGTGTGAAAAGTTTGTTGTCTGGGGGACCTACGGCTGGGGAGCACCGATTTTTCAAAGCCGGGCACCCCTTCTATAGACTCCAATGATAAATGATAATTTCTCCGGTAATTTGGGGACACGGTACCGGCCGGTCATAGGTCCCCTGGACCCGAAACTTGGCACACATATAGCCCCATTTCTCCTCTACAAGTGTGCAACGTTTGTTGTCTGGGGGACCTACGGTCGGGGAGCACAGATCTTTCCAATTCGGGCACCCCTTCCATAGACTCCCATGTTAAACGTCAGTCTAGTCATGGGCACAGTGAGGCATGGGCACAGTGAGGCAAAGTGAGGCACAGTGAGGCATGCAGATGGACACCCTAGGCTTATACTCAAGTCAATACGTTTTCCGTGGTAAAATTAGGTGCCTTGGCTTATATTCGGGTCGGCTTATACTCAAGTATATACGGTATGCGTATTTTATCTGTGTATTTATCTGTTTGCCCACAGTTCAGCTTTACATTTGTTACTATTTTGCCAACTGTTTTCTTTAAATGTTCAAGTTGTATGGCACACTTTTTAGCCACTATAATAAGAGTTATTTTGAGCCCTTCAAATCCAGACCCACGTTTTAATTAGCGATCTCCTTGCCTGACCTGGCTCAGCTTCCTGGACCTGCTGAGGCTTAATGTGGTGGTGGACATCTGTGCATCTGTCATAAGCCAATGCACTATACAAATTTGCTTTCATAATAATATGCACTTACAAAGAGTAAGCCTTCTGCATTTATTACAGTGATCTGAATGATGGTTTTCAGCACCTGTTTCTGCTATGGGGCTCTATACTTGACTTTTCTATTCTCTAGACTATGGAATTCTCATCTTCTAGTTTCAACTACCCCTTACAACTCATATCTATAGGATTTAAATGAATGACTACAGCTATAACAATAAAAAAGCTTAATTGCATACTCCCCAGTGGGGACAGTGTATGGCACCATTGCTCTGATCTCCATCCCAGTCCCTTAGTGCATTGCCAACCTTTTTTTGTTTCATTTTAGTTGACTATTTTCCTGTGCTCATATTTAGAATCTATTGTAACTAGAAATAAAAATGAGGAAGAATTTCTCAACTATCTGACTTGATCAAAGTAATCTCACCCGTTTCATCTAAGAAAACTTTAAATATAATTAATGGGGTACTTGAAAGTAGAGTTAAGATACCCTTGTCTAGTTCATCACAGTGATGTTTATGCTTGGCTTGTAAATATGTAAAAGTTAATAAACTCGCAATAAAAACCTCAGATCTTCACAGTGTGATTGTTAAAGTATTAGGCTCCATGTACACTGAAGCTGATAAACTGCAGTTTATTGGCGTTTTGGCGTTTTTTTAAAAAGCCCATTAACTGCACTCTATGTTAGCCTATGTGTTCATGTACACATGGACGTTTTTTAGCGTTAATGAGCAGTGGAGTTAATGGGCTTTTTTCTGAACGCAAGAAATTCGCGTTCAAAGTGCCGTTTTTCGGCGGGAAAAAACACTAAAAACCGCGAAATGCTGAAAAACGCTAATAAACGCTCAAAAACGCTCAAAAAACACAGGTGGTCAGTGTTTTTTAGTGTTTTTTGATCCATTGAAAAAAAAAAAAAAAACGCTAACACTGAAAAACGCTAATAAAGCTAGTGAAAACCGCTGATAAAAGCTATATTTTAAAGCAGCATTTTCTGCCAGAAATCTGGCGTTCAAAACTACAGTTTTTTGAGCTTCTGTGTACATGGAGCCTTACTAAAGGCAAAACTTTTTTTTATACAGTTGGACAGTGGAGAGAGATTAGAATCCCTTCCATTTTTATTGCTGTCTGTGCCCCCATTAGGGAGATTTACCCTCTCTATTTGTCCTGTTTACCTTTAACATTGAAAGAGAAAGTAAAAAGAAATCAAAACAAATGGGTTATCTCTGGAAAAGTAATAGAGGGGAAATCTTCCAATGGGTACACTAGTTCTGGTGACCTGGGGGTCCCTAAGGAATTCCCTTATTTGCAGGGATTTCCTCTTACTTCCTGTTTGGCTATGGGAAAGGAAGTGAAGGGAAATCTGCACAATGGGACACAGATGGCAAAAAAATGGGTCAGGGGTTATAACCCTCCCTTGCTCCATCCAAAATGAAAAAATGAAGTTTTACCTATAGTTCTACTTTAACAGAAAATAGAGCACAGCTTAAGAGAGCATTACTGGTCCATTTTTGTTACCAAGGATATGTCCTAAGGAGTCAGCTGACAAATTTGCTCATCTCAAACTGATTAAATAGCTATGCAGTTAATGTTTGTTGATGATAATATATTTTACTTTGAAATACTAGAGGCAGTCCAGCCAAAACTGAATTTTAATGAATACTGTTGAATTAAGCCACCTTTTGACTTCCTATATGTCTTACAAACTTCATCAGTGGTGCCTCTTGAACAAAGGAGTCCCACTTCTTTTGCTAAACTCTCCATAATATAAATGAAAACTTCTAAAATGAAAACCTAAAATAAAGGGTTTCCTGGAAAGAGGATCTTAAATGCTCACTCTTCCTGCTGCCAATTGCTGCAGTAATAAGCAGGAGTATGGAGAAAACAGCACTTCCGGGAGTGTCAGATTCATGGTTCACCACTGTTCTTGGTGGTTTCATCCATTGCCCCAACATCACTACTTTGTCCTATACAGAGATGGGAGGTTGATGGGAGAAGCTGCAGCATGCTGTGGGAAACCAGGAATCTTACACTCCCTAAAGTCTCTCCATCAAGGCAATTTGTCCTTACAACTGCATCATACATTGTTCCAGGCAGCAGGAGATGTTAGAAGGTTCTTTTTTGTCATGATCCCTTTATTTTAAAGTTTTAGGTTTAACAACAGAGTCTCTTTAACAGTAAAAGTGAGGTACCCAAAGTAGAAGGAACCTGGGAAGTTGGAAGATATCTAGTTTGAGTCCTTTAAAGACAAAAAAACAAAATATTAGATTTGGGTAGACTGACACCTTATGGCTTGAAATCTGCTAAAGTCATCAGGAATGCTCTGTATACAGTGACACCTGCTTGGATTAGGATGGGTGAAGTTGAAAACTTACTTTTTCTGATGTTCTAGGCTCCTAGCTCTAATTATTCTCTGTAATCTCGTGGCTTTGGTGGTGGTGGCCAGTTAACTGTGATTATCAATTAATTTCTGTCTCACAGTCTTGCATGACCAGTGTTTGCCTTGTTGCATGTGTTTGATCTTTATTCAGTCTGCTCGGATCCATTTTTCCAATGCCCCGTGTAATCTATGCTATGGCGGAGGATGGCTTGCTTTTCAAATTCCTAGCTCAGATCAGTCCCAGGACGAAGACCCCTGTAATTGCCACCCTGTCGTCTGGTGCAGTGGCAGGTGAGATTGCTCAGAAGTAAACTTTTAATGACACAAAAAAAGGAAAAAGTTTTTACTGTGTAAAGCGATGACAAAATTATATTTGCTTTGTTTGTTTCAGCTTCTCAAAGCTCTGAACTTTTCCTACACATGCTATACTTAAATCCATTTTACATCCTACATTTATTTTTGTACTTTCTTCCATCATTTTTTACGATGTACCCTTGAGAACCACATAAAGCTAAAACTTTGTCCATCCATAGGAAATTATTTCAGTTTTGCCTGGATGCTGGTGGGTTAATTAATCTACTGCTTCCTTTAATTTCTTATGGACTGCTGTATTTGGATCTCTCTGCCAAATTTCACAACGCCAAACCCCCTTCTGTTGATATTAAGCAAAGCAGGTAAAACATATGAGTAAATGGTAAATCCGTCAATCAAGTTGTAATGCTTTCACAATGGCCTCTGCAAGGGAGTGAAATTATGACAGAGACATCTCTCTTCAGTGTTCCTGAAAGACATTAGAAACTGGGTATTTGCATGTTTGCACAAAAATGCAGTATTAGTTTGGAGTGGATGTGACCTTTAAATACCTGACATTTAAGTACTCTTTAGGTACCCGTGGTTCCAAGGGTATATGAGTTACCTAACAAAGCCTTGTTTCATTCCCTTTTGGGCTTGCTTAGAGTACACCCTTGTAGTTCTGTAGTGCTGAAGGCAATTTCTCAACATCCATCATTTTTCTATTCTAGCCTGCTGGGCTCTATGTTTCCTCTTCCCCGAATTCTGTTTGCCATGGCAAGAGACGGTTTACTATTTAGATTTCTTTCCAACGTGAGTGAACGGCAGTCACCAGTTGCTGCCACGTTGACTGCAGGTGTGATCTCTGGTAAGATGTGATAAAAAAACAGGACTTCTTGGACTGGGTTCGTGGAGGTTTGCATGCAAGTTAGTTTATGGAACCTGCTTTCAGTCTTCTCTGCATGTAGGTCTTGGGTGAGCTACTGTCATAATTTAAGATTTAAGCAAATTCAGACTTAATTGTACACAATTGATGGGTACATTAATCATTATTAAAATACTCTTTGTCTTTTTTTTGTCAATTACTACTTCCTAAACAAAGGTATATATGCATGCATTATATTATATAGCAAAGTATGATATTATAACTCCTAGTACTTTTTAAAGTGTACATGTTGCCTATAACAAGTTTTATTCTTTTTGTCTGAATCAGTATGACTGTACACTTAGCATATTGGTTCACATATCAACAGCATTAAGCTAGGGAGAATGGTCAAAGATGTTAGTAAGTATAATACCGCGTACACACGATCTGAATTTCCGACAACAAATGTTCGATGTGAGCTTTTGGTCGGATATTCCGACCGTGTGTAGGCTCCATCGGACATTTGCTTTCGGAATCTCCGACAACAAATGTTTGAGAGCAGATTCTCAATTTTTCCGACAACCAAAGTTCTTGTCGGAAATTCTGACCGTGTGTAGCCATTTCCGACGCACAAAAGTGCTGCACATGCTCGGAATCAATTCGACGCATGCTCGGAATCATTGTACTTAATTTTTCTCGGCTCGTCGTAGTGTTGTACGTCTCCGCGTTCTTGACCATCGGAATTTCCGAGCGACATTTGTGCAACCGTGTATATCCAAGACAAGTTTGAGCCAACATCCGACGGAAAAAAAAACGCGGTTTTGTTGTCGGAAATTCCGATCGTGTGTACGCAGCATTAGACTGATTTCTACTGACAAAATGTCCAATGTATATGAGTGGCATGTACACTTAAAGAATATCTGACTTATCTAGAAACTTGCAAACTAAAACAAATGGGTAGCCACTGTTTACTTGTGTCCTCAACCTTTATCTCTTTGAATGCCAGCAATAAAATTGAACATGTTTATAGAAATCAGTGATTGTATTATGTAATAGCGGGTAGTCCTGCATCACCAACCAGCCGTGTAAGTAAAAGCAACACTCTTTATTTTCCAAACGTTAAACAAAAACTGCTTACTTCAGCATGGAAAAACGAAACAAAAAAGTCCACACTTCTAGGACACAAAAATAAGCTTTCGGCTCACCACTTTCACACACTTGTCCCACCAAAGGGTTTTAACCACTTCCATACATGGCACTTATACACCTTACTGCCCAGACCAATTTTCAGCTTTCAGCGCTGTTGCACTTTGAATGACAATTGCGCTGTCATGCTACACTGTACCCAAACTAAATTTTTATCATTTTGTTCCCACAAATAGAGCTTTCTTTTGGTGGTATTTGATAGCCTCTGGGATTTTTATTTTCTGCTAAAAAAAATAAAAAAAGACAGAAAATTTTGAAAAAATAAGTATGTTTTTTGTTTGAGGCCTCGTACACACGACCGATTTTCTCGTCGTAAAAAACACGTCGTTTTTTTTCGACGAGATTCTTGTTAAGCTTGTCGATTTTCTCGTCAAGCTTTCTATGCGTACACACTGTCATTTCCCAATTTCCTCGTGGTTCTCTGCGCTCACGTCCAGCACGTACGACGGCACTATAAAGGGGAAGATCTTTTTTCTTGGCGCCACCCCTTGGGCTGCTTTTGCTGATCTCGTGTTACCGTGTGTGAAGTAAAAGTTTGGGAAGAGACGATTCGCACTTTTCAGTCTTCGTGCTTTCAGTTCGTTTTAGCGTGACGAATGTGCTATCTCCTTTACGAAGGCTTGTTTTACCAGAAGATGCGCTCCCGTCTCATAGTTGCTTGTGAGCATGCGCGCTTTTGGAAGAGTCGTAAAAGCATACACACGAACCATTTTCTCGTCACAAAACAGGCCGACGAGAAACACGACGAGGAAATCTGGACTCCTGACGAGAAAATAGAGAGCAGGTTCTCTATTTTCTTGTCGAGATTCTCGTCAAGTTTCTCGTCGTAAAACCATACACACGAACGTTTTTCTAGACAAAAAAACTCTCGCGGCACTTTTCTTGACTGTTTACGACGAGAAAATCGGTCGTGTGTACGAGGCCTCAGTTACAAAACTTTGTAAATAAGTACGTTTTCTCCTTCACTAATGGGGCTGCACTGACTGGCACCGATGAGGTGGCACTGATGAGGTGGCATTGATGGGGACTGATGATGGGCACTAATATGCGGCACTGATAGGTGGCACTGATATGCAGCATGGATGGGCACGGATAGGCGGCATAGATGGGCACGGATAGGCGGCACGGATGGGCACGGATAGGCGGCACGGATAGGCGACACGGATGGGCACTAATAGGTGGCACGGATGGGCATGGATGAGCACTGATACGTGGCACAGATGGGCATGGATGGGCACTGATACGTGGCATGGATAGGCATGGGTGGGCACTGATAGGCAGCATTGATGTACTGTAATGATGGATGCCAATCAGTGCCAAACAATAATGCCTGCCAATCAGTGATGCCCATTGTGGGCACTGATTGGCATCCATTGTGGGCACTGATTGGCATCCATTAGGGGCACTGATTAGCATCCCTGGTGGTCTAGGGTGGCATACCTGGTGGTGGGCATCCCTGGTGGTCTGGTGGCATCCCTGGTGGTCCAGTGTGGGCATCCTCGGGGGGGGCTGTGCTGATAATCGATCAGCACAAACCCCCCCTGTCAGAGGAGAAGCCGATCGGCTCTCCTCTACTCGCGTATGACAGACGCGAGTGAGGAAAAGCCGATCACCGGCTCTGCTTGTTTACATCGTGATCAGCCGTGATTGGACACGGCTGATCACGTGGTAAAGAGTCTCCGTTAGAGACTCTTTACCTAGATCGGTGTTGTTGGGTGTCAAACTGACACCCCGCAACAACGATCGCCGCAATGCGATGCGATGCGTCATATGACGTCCGGTCAGGGTATTAAAACCACTTTGCCGCCGTCATTCTGTAATAGGGCGGGCGGCAAGTGGTTAAAGTTCCCACCAGTTTAGGGGTCCAAAATTGTCACAAGAGCTCAGCAACAGTGTCTTAGTCACAAGGCAGTCCACAGTCCTCACACAACTGTGTTCTCCTCTCCAACTCACAGACACCTGCTGACTGCTTCTTGTTTCTTTTTCAGGCATTTCCTGCAGTCTGATTAACCCTTTAAGGACCACGTAATCTGGGTTGGAGGCTCTTTCCCACCCAAAGTCTCTCCATTCTTTGAATTCCGGGTCCCATATACAGATTTAACAATCTTGCAAAAACTAAAAGTCAGTTTTCCCCTTTATTACCAGAACCCTTCACCCTGCATGGGTGAGAATCCCGGAGTGAGTGAAGATATCAGGATTGACAAGAGTTATGCCTTAGTGAACCCAAGAACAATCCCAAAAGTATGTTCATGTGTTATAGTAGGGGCACCTTTTTACTAGGTTGGGGCAGACCATAGACGAGTCAGTTTTTTTTTTTTTAACCAGCAGGGTTAAATGAAAAAAACTAACCCAATTCCACCATTAACCCACTCAAGACGGTTGGGGAAATCCTTCCAGCTCTCAGAATACACTGATCAGCACTGCAGACTAAGGCCTGCAATGCTTTTCAAGCCAAAATTTTCTAACAGAGCAGCTGTACAAGTTGATGAGTGGATGGACTAATGTTTAACCATCTACCCATACATGGACTTAAATTCAGCCGATCCCTGCTAAACCGGCTGAATTTTAATCTATGTATGGCCAGCTTAAATCAAATGTTTGCAAATTAACATTAATGGACCGCTCTGGAATTGGCCATTTCCCAGTTTTTACCATTCCTGCATCTTTAAAAAAAAAAAAAATAGTTGCAGTGTCTGCTGATCTATCTGCTTTCATACAAGACATGTAATGAGAACATCATTTTAGTATTCTGTTACCAATTATTAGACCTTATGAATAATTTAAAAATCCATATAACAGGGGATATTCCACAAGAAATGATCAGCAAGCCCATCTATTTTCTATAGAATGTCACATTTCTAGCATCTATCTCTGAGCATATGTCAAGAATTTTGTTTTATATATATATATTCATCTCAGACCATCAAGAATAGTCTTTTGCTCATATCTATCTATGCCTAAGAAGTAAGCGGTTTTCTGGTTTTGGCTGTTTAGCTGGCAAAATATTAAGAGGTTCATAAGATTGTAGTCTAGACTTGAAAGAGGACAGAGTAAATGGTGTTGCATGCTACAGATGTGTACATTGTTGGTGATTTATTTTTTTTAATGTAAAATGTCCATCATGGTATACTGTACATACTACTGAATGAATCTAAACTCATCAGGAACACAAAATTTGTTTTTTTAACGTGGTTGGAATGCATTGTAAAAATGTATATTACAAAAAGTAACTAAAACATTAAGTTTAAATAACCATTGCCAAAGTAATAAACAAAACATGATGGTCATTTTGCGGATTTGTGCACATGTTTTTCATACATGTACACAATAGGGTGTTGCCTGCTTTGGAATCGGTAAAACATTTTTTGCATGTATATTGTTAATGTATTCTATACAAAGAATATGAAATAATCTGTCAATGTGGACAATAATTCTAAACATGACAAGAAGTACCAGTAGGTGTAGTATACTTCCAAAGATTGAAAATAATTTTTACTATTTAATGAAATAATACAGTGTTGACCTAATGGCCCCTGGTATTTTGGCATATATTTTGATTCAAGCAAGGTGGAAGAATCCCATGTTTTAGTATGTTCTCTGGAGAGTGGAGACTATAGGATGTCAATAGCAATATGTTTAGGAAGCAAAAAACTTTAGGCTCAAAGAACTTGGAGACGTTTCTTTTATATCTGTTATCACAATGGCCCTACTATACTATTAGTTGTTAATCCTTTGATGAATACTTGTTTTAACTCATAAAAGCCTCTCCAAATGTTAAATATTCTACCACATCATCACTTTAGTAGGAAAATGTATGAAGCCGGCCATAGACAGTTCAAATCTCTGCAGGTTCAGCAGGGATTGGCCGCGATTTGAACCATGTATGGGCAGGCTGATTTTACCCAAGTTGATCGATCTATCAACTTGGGTACAACCAGCCTGTCGGATTTTTTATTCGATTACTGCCAGTGGCTAAAGCCACTAGCAATAATCACTGTGTTCTCCCAGCCGGAACGGCTACCCCCGCTGGGGGAACACAATAGCTCCATGGGAGGGATACCCCATCAACACTGACTGTGTTGATGGGGGAATCAAGCAACTTTCTTTGGGGTTGCAGGAAGGAAAATCACTCCATCTATGGCCAGCTTTAGGGGCCAGTAAATGTGAGTCATTTCAGTCTGTAAATGTAAAGGCCACAGGTTCTCTTTAGAATTCAAAGAGTTTATTCTGCAGTTAACAGTTTTGGCTCAGACAGTAAATTTTATGTTTGGATTGGGCATAAATGTAGTCATTCCTAGCCTGCAAAACCTGTACTGATTCAAGTACATCTTAATGTGATGTTTCCTGTGGATTATAGGTTTTTGTAAGGTCATGAAATAATTTGATCTAAATTAATCAAAATAGGTTGATCATATGAAGATATTTCCAATCCTAGTTTCTACGGTAAATGGTTCTACTCACATTCTAAATGCTAACATGCTTTTCTTTTTTCACTTTCTGCCTTTTTAGCCATAATGGCGTTTCTGTTTGACCTGAAAGCTTTGGTTGACATGATGTCCATCGGAACACTCCTGGCCTATTCTCTTGTGGCAGCCTGCGTACTTATTCTCCGGTACAGTACATACTATTCATATCATTTTCCATACAACAAGAAAATTGGGAGAGTATGAAATTTATCTTCAAGTACTACTTAATTTCTCGTTCTTCTGCATGTTCCTACTCCCTTAGTAATCTGTCAGTGAGTGGTATTTTTTTTTCTAATGCAACTGTTCCAGTAAACCTAAACCCTATGGGGTTGACTTACTAAAGGCAAACAGGCTATTCACTTTGCAAGAGAATTTTTCCTTAGCTTAGTGAATGAGGGGAAGCTCTGCTGACACCATGATCACTAAGCGTATGCATTATTACAATATCTTTCTAAGAAATATAACTTATAGCTGTTTCTGCTGGTTGCTCATTATACATTTTTACAGTGTAAGAACAAAAGAAAAAACAAATCTAAAAAAATACGGGGGAGTTTAGCATTATGTTTAGGTGTCACACATTCAACCAAATATTACTCTAGTATTCCCTCAAAATCCAGCTGTGCATCACATCCAGAACTGCTGTTTTATAGCACAGATAAAAGTTAAGAAGCAAGCTATGGTTCCATGAGTATCTTGATGAATCTGAGGTTTTTATTTATTTAAATCATGGCATACACAGTATCAAGATTGCAGTTAGTTTCCGGGATCATTTGGCACCAAAAGAAGCTTACTTGATAGGACATTTGTATAGTTTGGTTTGGAAATGCTTGATTTAAAAGCAGATGTTATATTTACCAGGTGTTTATAATGCATACACTGTCTTAAAAGACATACCTGTATATGGACATGTGTCCATCAGAGGATGGAGTAGAGCATATGCTAGAATAGTCCATTTATGACAGGGTACAATCTAACTACATCTTGAGCCACAGCTCTACTGAAAAACTCTGAAAATACATATGACTCCAATGATCCCTTTGCAATCAGCCGTTGTGCTTAATAGGTACAATCAGCATAAAGTTATGGCTGGAAACGTGGTGCTGTATGTGTAGTATACTCCATAAAATGGATGATGGCTGCACACAGAAAGGAAGGATGTAGGACATTCTCCAGGGCCCCCAACTTAACTGAGAATAAAATACCCCAAATTTCATAGCCCTAGGTAACTTTAAAAAAAGGGGCCAAGATATATACATGGAAACTACAGACTAGTCAGCTTAACATCAATAGCATGTAAACTATTGGAGGGGATCATAGGAGACCATATCCAATTTGCTTATGAAAACAGTATCAATTGTAGTAACCAGCATGGATTTATGAAAGATCATTCTTGCCAGACCAATCTGTTAACATTCTATGAGGAAGTGAGCTGCCTATTCAGTCTCAGTGTTTGCTGCCGATACAAAGCTAAGCAGGGCAATAACTTCACAGCAGGATATAGAAACTTTAGAAGAAGACCTCAGTTAAATAAAGGAATGGGCAACTACATGGCAAATGAGGTTTAATAATAAAAAATGTAAAGTAATGCACTTGGGGGCTAAAAATGTGAATGCAAGTTACTCACTAGGGGGTGAACTTTTGGGGGAATCCAGGATGTAAAAAGATCTGAGGATCCTAGTAGATCACAGGGTCGGCAATAGCATGCAATGCTAAGCTGCAGCAAGCAAAACTAGTAGAATATTACCATGCATTAAAAGGGTATCCACTCAAGAGACAATACTGCAATTCTACCACTTTACAAAACTCTGGTTTGGCCAAATCTTGGGTTTGTTGTCCAGTTCTAGTCAGCAGTCCTCAGGAAGGATGTGCTGGAACTGGAGAGAATACAGAGAAGGACAACAAAGCTAATAAGGGGATTGGAGGACCTTAGTTATAAGGAACAACTACAAACATTAAACCTATTCTTCCTGGAAAAGACTCGAGTCACTTCGGAGGAGATATGATAGCGATATACAAATATGTCAATGGTGATTCTAGCATAGAGGGAAAACTATTCCGTCCCATGTAGTTTAAGAGGAGACAAGGTCACTCAATGAAGTCAGAAAAGAAGAGGTTTAACCTTAAAGTGTATAAGGGATTCTTTACTGTTAGAAAACTTTTGCCACGTACACACGGTCTGAATTTCCGTCAACAAATGTTTGATGGGAGCTTGTTGTCGGAAATTCCGTGTGTAGGCTACATCGGACATTTGCTGTCGGAATTTCCAACAACAAAAATTTGATGAGCTGGTTCTCAAATTTTCTGACAACAAGTTTTGTTGTCGGAAATTCCAAGCGTGTGTACACAATTCCGACGCACAAAATTACACGCATGCTCGGAATCAAGCAGAAGAGCCGCACTGGCTATTAAACGTTATTTTTCTCGGCTCGTCGTACGTGTTGTACGTCACGCGTTCTTGACGTTTGCAATTTCCGACAACATTTGTGTGACCGTGTGTATGCATGATAAGTTTGAGCCAACATCCGTTGGAAAAAAATCCACGATTTTGTTGTCGGAATGTCCGATCGTGTGTACGCGGCATAAGTATGTGGAATTACCTTCCACAGTTAGTGGTGTCAGTGCGGAATGTCGATAATTTAAAACAACTCAATATACAGGGATATGAGAAATTATATTGAAATAAATAGACTACCACCCCCACATAGGTTGAACTTGATTGACTGGTGTCTTTATTCAACCTTACCAACTATGTAACTATATAATAGCCTGATCTCTGTTATTGATTAATCACAGCCATGTGCTGAACTCTTGCTATAACAGATAATACAGTAGGTTAATAAAGTGGAAGTCTAATTCAAGAGACGGAGAGTTTGGAACACCTGATTGAGAATGATTTCCATTCACGTTCCGATGGACTTTTAACAAAAGTAAACAAAAACTCTATATCAAAATTATCCAAAGATAAAGGTAGCTGCAATTTTGTGCAAATTTTGCTTCTTCCTGTAAAATCAAAGTTGCCCCCCATATCCTATCTGCCAAAGCTAACTATTGATCCACTTAGTCTGATGGACAACCTCATTGATCAGTAGGAAGGGGGAAGAATCGGGTCAAGATTGTGTAACACCCTGAGCACCTAGCACCCTCCATCTCTGGATCTACTGCAGAAATTGTAAATTTCCAGGCTCTCTTTCTCCTGGAAGTAGTTTTTAGCATAGCAGCTCAGAAAAGAAATAAAACAAAAAAAGAAAAGACAGGTAGACATGTGAAAATTAGTCCAGGGCTTTAACATTTGGCTTTGTATGTAAATACGAGAGGATCATTTGTAATTTTTTGGCATATTTACCTAACTAGAACAAAAGTAATAAAAAAAATGAAAATTAACTGTATTTTATTATATAAATAATTAATAAATAATGAACCGAGTAGACATGTGAAAATTAGTCGAGGGGTTCAACTTTTGGCTTTGTATGTAAATATGAGAGGATCATTTGCAATATTTCATATTTACCTGACTAGAACAAAAGTAATAAAAAAAATGTAAAAACTAACTATTTTATTTATTTGTGAGCACAATAAATAATGACCAAAAAGAAAAACTACACATTTTCTTTTAACTAAACAAACACTTTGGTTTTATCATTTATTATAAAAGATGTTGTTCATTGAAAAGGCTATTGGATAGTCAATTGTCACTGTAGCTGAAACACTGACATCAGCTTTTGCTATGTTCACCTTTCAGTTGGACCTTTCAGTCTCTCCAGTCTCTGTCCTCTCTATTCCCCTTTGTGCATTCCAAATTTAAACGTATCCTTAGTTGCCCTTGCAGCTGTCTAGAGCAGAAAAGTATGCTTACGACAGTCACTAATTAATAAATGCTCATTTAACTGGCTATCTTGGTAAAACCGTTGTTGTTTTATAATTGTATTGTTAATAAAAAAGATTTTGTAATCAATGCCCTAATACAGTTTTTTCTCATTTTCTGGCATGACCTCTATGGGTTGCTTTAGCTGTATACAGAGGAATGGAATATACTATATGATAGAAGAGTAATCAGTGTTTGTTATTTTGTAAATACTTTAACTAAACAGCCTAATGATCTCATCTCTGGACTTAAAATTTGTTCTGTGGGGAATAAAGGGAGGAATCAGGGCGAAAATTAGCCAGATAATGTTTTCTACTGCATATTTGCATGAAAAAAATCTGTAAATACAGTCTTTAAAAATCTAAAAATAAACAAATACTGCAGCTGCTGACTTTTAAAATAAGGACACTTTACCTGTCCAGGGCGCCCGCGATGTCCTCACCTGAAGCCGACCTGTCCCTCGGCTCCCGGCTGGAGGCATCTTCAGTAAGGGAATCAGGAAGTGAAGACTTGCAGCTTCACAGCCTGTTTTCCTACTGCGCATGTGCGAGTCGCACAATTCCCTGTGTGATAGCAATTGGAGGTGACAGGTTCTCTTTATTGACCCTGTCACCTCCAAAATAGGAGTCCTAGCACTGTGCTAGAACTCCTGTCACAGCTGAGATGGGAAAAGCACAGCTCACCCCACTCACTGTGTACATCGGCGGCAGGGACAGGAGACAGATTTGGCGGCCGGGGGGAGGAAGGAGTCCCGAAGACAGAGCCAGCAGAGAGAGGTATGTGGGGGGGGAGAGGGGAGGACGGACGGCAGCACACATTTTACAAGTGATTTTGGCGACATTGCCACAATCACTTGTTAACGAGCGAGCAGATTCCCCCACACTACATTTAGTCCTGCTAGAAAGCAACTTACCGCCCTTAAATGTTCCGGCCGTCAGGGGACTCCATGCCGCTGCCGCCCCGAGGCCTGTCCTCGGTGGCCTTGTGGGAAATCCGGGCCTGTACATGCCTTCGGGATAACTTGGATCTATCTTTAGGCTTAATATAAGTATAAAGCCTAAAGAAGGGATCTAGGTTATCCCAAAAGCTTGTATCTTTATTACCTTTAATACCTTTAGTTCACTAACAAAGGGTATTTCTTTAATGCATTCATTGATGGATTACAATACTCTCCTACTGATATATATTAGCAGAAAACCAGATGTAACAGTTAAAAGGTGAAAGGTTAAATAACCATCATAGCTTATCTTTAAAATATGCTTTTAATTTTTTTTGTGACCAGTTTCTTAGTTCTTTCAAGTAAACAAAACTGGTCAGTGTCTCAAATATTCATGGCTGGGCATTCAATAATTTATGGATTCTGCCACTGTAGTCCACTAATGCGTCATAATTTTTATTATATTTGGAAAGTATTACAATACATAACGTGGCCGTGACCATGAATTTAAATACAGAAACAATGATGTGTTCCTAACACAAAGGGATAGATGAAAGATTTATTGTGAAAATAGTTTGAAAATTTTTGGCTACTGCATGGCACTTCTGATGGTTGCACCCAGGGGGTTCTTGCATATGGCCATGCTGGCAGTGTTCTATTACAGATAAAATAACTTGACACTCACCCCTGGTCACCCAGAATTCAACATACAAAAATATGTAAGAAGAAAATGGCTAAGTAATGGAGTGCTAAATTGGATGTTTAAAAAAAAATAATAATAGTAATAATAATACCAGTTAAATAGACATATAGAAATCACAAGAATTCAACATACAAAAATATGTAAGAAGAAAATTGCTAAGCAATGGAGTGCTAAATTGGATGTTTAACCACTTCCTTACTGGGCACATATACCCCCTTCCTGCCCAGGCGAAATTTCAGCTTTCGGCACTGTCACGATTTGAATGACAATTGCGCGGTCGTGCGACGTGGCTCCCAAACAAAATTGACGTACTTTTTTTTCACAAATAGAGCTTTCTTTTGGTGGTATTTGATCATCTCTGCGGTTTTTATTTTTTGCGCTATAAACAAAAAAGAGCGACAATTTTCAAAAAAACACAATATTTTTTGATTTTTGCTATAATAAATATCCCAATTTTTTTTTAAATCGCAATGGGCGTTTATTGATTGGTTTGCGCAAAAGTTTTAGCGTTTACAAAATAGGGGGTAGTTTTATGGCATTTTTTACTAGTAATGGCGGCGATCAGTGATTTTTTTCGTGACTGCGACATTATGGCAGACACATCGGACACTTTTGACACTATTTTGGGACCATTCACATTTATACAGCGAACAGTGCTATAAATATGCACTGAATACTGTATAAATGTGACTGGCAGGGAAGGGGTTAACACTAGGGGGCGAGGAAGGGGTTAAATGTATGCCCTGGGAGTGATTACTACTGTGGGGGGGGGGGCTGACTGGGGGAGGAGACCGATCTGTGTCCCTATGTACAAGGGACACAGCATCAGTCTCCTCTCCCTGACAGGACATGGATCTCTGTGTTTACACACAGAGATCCACGTCCTTGTCTCTGTACCGGCCGATCGCGGGTACCTGGCGGACATCGCGGCCGCCAGGCACGCGCATCGGCATTACAGTGACGCGCCGGGCACGCGCGCCCCCCAGTGGCCAGAGGAGCGGAGGCCGTAAAAAGACCGCCTCCCGGCATTTAAGAACCACCTTGCGGCCGTACATAGTCGTACGGCGGGCGCGAGGTGGTTAAAAATAATAATAATAATACCAGTTAAATAGACATATAGAAATCACAAGGCTCTCACAAAGATTTGGCTTTAAATTTGATTTTTTAAGCTGTTTAAACATATCCATTTTTCCATAAACTTACTGTAATGTTATATTTAGTAATCCATACATTAATATTTTCTTAATTACAATGTGTGCTCCTCTGCACAGGTATCAGCCTGGATTGGGATATGAGAAACCTAAAGGTGCTCCAGAGAAAGAAATGTTATCTGCATCAGAAAGGGAATCAATGATAAACGAGTCTCAAATCATGATGCTACAAGAACAAGGATTTAGTTTTCATTCTCTTCTCTACCCTGCCAGTGTGCCAACAGAACAGTCTGCCTCTGTGGTCAGCCTACTAGTGGGGCTGCTGGGTAAGCTGGAAATCTGTGTTTGCTTCTGCCTATTAAGTTATGTCAGACCCACCAAGTGTAGTAAGCAGCTGGGGTCTAATGTCTTATCCAAGTAACATCCCATCCCATTCCATGTTTGCAAGGCAGAGAAAAGAGGCCATAATAGGAACATTATTGGCCTATTACAGTGTATTTTTAATTTTTTTGGAAAAGCAGAGGAAGAAAAGCCTGTTAAGTTCCAGCGTATTTCTCCTCCTTTTCCATCATAACATATAACATTTAGAAATGTGCCCACGTAAAGCCAGGAAAACATTTTACTTAAGAACATTATTTTACTACTTTTTTTCCATTTTTGTTTGCTTTGTTTGCTGGTCTGGGGACAGAAGGCATGTAAAGCTAAAAGTAGAAAAAAAATACAGTTTTTATTTACTTCTATGGAGCAGCATTGCCTACCACAGTATGTGAGACAGAAGACTGCCTGATACATGAGAAAGTAATATACAGGGAGTCTTTCTGTAAGCAAAACATGGGCTGTGGTCAGAGAGGCACAAAGAGGCAAATAACAGGTAAAATGGTCAGTGTTTCTTGGCCAACAACATTACAGAACCCAACATTTTAAAAATATTGATTTTATTTCACTTTCAGAGAGTTTAAGTTGTAGTGTGCTTGGATAACTAAAACACTGAGGCTTGTCACTAGAAGACCAACTATTTCTAGAAAAATATTTTTTGCACCACTGCAACTTGCAAATATAAAAATAAGTGTAAACGAAATCACTCTACTTTTATGTCATCATTTTTAAGTTTTTATGTATTCAAAATACAGAATGCAAAATACAAGCTGAAAAAGAATACAGCAAAACTAATATCAAACCATGAAGGGGGGGGGGGGGGGAGCATACATACATACCATTTAGGCATTGGGGACCTCAGGTGCCCTTTCATCAACTTTCTGGATCAATACAACACTGTGGAGATCAACTATTAAAGTGGTTGTAAACCCATTACAACCACTTTAACCTACAGGTAAGCCTAGATTAAGGCTTACCTGTAGGTGCAACAAATATCTCCCAAACCTAAAAGGTTTAGGAGATATTTGCAGAAATAGCAGCACCGATGTCTACGGCGCATGCGCCTTAGACATCGGGCGCAGGCGCACTGAGCGTGCCGCTTCTAACACCAATTAGTGCCGTTAGTGGTGGCACCCGCGCACATGCGCGGGAGTGACGTCATCGCGGCTCCGGCCAGTCGCAGCGTGGGAGCCGCGAGACCCGGAAGGCACTCCGGGAGAGATGGCAGCGTCGTAGGAGGCAAACGAGGGCCGCTGCGGGGGCTTCGATCTCAGGTAAGTACTTCATAATGAGCTAGTATGCTATGCATACTAGCTCATTATGCCTTTGTCTTGCAGGGAGTAGTTTTATTTTTTTTCCCGAGTATATAACACAGTTTTAAAAACTGAGTGGAAAGAAAATGTGAGTTCTTGTCTATAGGGACCAGTCACATTCCTTATTTATTACAAGTGGCAGTGATAGAAATCTTTAAATTTGCAAGGGAATAAAGGATTATACCAATTTGGTCATTCTGGGCAAAAACTCAAGTTTCTTTTATATGTTCTTTCCAATTTTTATAAATAGTCAACTAATAGACCAAGACATTGAAGCTATAATTTTTGGAGTTCTAAACCTAAACAAAAAAGTAGAATTGAGTTCTTTACTTCAGGTTTTACCTTATAAAAATACAATAAAACACAAACCTCTCCAGGTATCACTATCAACCAATAACAGCAGTAAACTATTTGTATAAATACACTATATTACCAAAAGTATTGGAACGCCTGCCTTTACATACACATGAACTTTAATAGCATCCCAGTCTTAGTCCGTAGGGTTCAATATTCAGTTGGCCAATCCTTTGCAGCCACAACAGCTTCAACTCTCCTGGGAATGCTGTCCACAAGGTTTAGGAGTGTGTCTATGGGAATTTTTGACCATTCTTCCAGAAGCGCATTTGTGGGGTCAGGCACTGATGTGGAGGAAAAGGCCTGGCTCGCAGTCTTCGCTCTAATTCATCCCAAAGGTGTTCTATCGGGTTGAGGTCAGGACTCTGTACAGGCCAGTCAAACTCCTCCACCCCAAACTCGCTCATCCATGTCTTTATGGACCTTGCTTTGTGCACTGGTCCAAATCATTTGGTGGAGGAAGGATTATGGTGTGGGGTTGTTTTTTAGGGGTTGGGCTTGAAGAGAACTCTTAAAGGATAAGTTCACTTTTTTTTTTTTTTTTACATTCCAGCTCCCCTACGTACCAATTCAGCATTAATGTACTTCTTTTGCCAAAATAAAACAGCTTTACATTTATTATACGCTCGCTTACCTCACTGTCTTTATGGATGTTTCACAACACTGCTTGATTACTTCTGCCTTACTTCCTGGACAGACTTTAGGTCATGATACAGGAAGGAGTTGACCAACTGATCTCATTAGCACGCACCCTGTATCATCTACCCTCAGCTGGCCAACTCCTTCCTGTGTCATGACCTAAAGTCTGTTCAGGAAGTTAGGCAGAAGTAATCGAGCAGTGTTTTGAAACAGACATAAAGACAGTGAGGTAAGCATGCGTATAATAAATGGAAAGCTGTTTTATTTTAGCAAAATAAGTACATTAATGCTATATTTGTACATAGGGGAGCTGGAATTTAGAAAAAAAACTATTTCATGCTTCCAACTTTGTGGGGACAGTTTGGAGATGGCTCCTTCCTGTTCCAACATGACTGTCCACCAGTGCACAAAGCAAAGTCCATAAAGACATGGATGAGCAAGTTTGGGGTGGAGGACTTTGACTAGCCTGCACAGATCCTGACCTCAACCCGATGGAACGCCTTTGGGATGAATTACAGTGAAGACTGCGAGCCAGGCCTTCTTGTCCACATCAGTGCCTGACCTCACAAATGGGCTTTTGGAAGAATGGTGAGGGATTCCCATAGACACACTCACAAACCTTGTAGGAAGGTTTGTTGCTAAGGGAAGAAATGGGAGGCCCGCATCCCTAATATAGTACATAAAACTAAAAACACCCTCTAAATCAGGGATCTCAAACCTGCGGCCCTCCAGCTGTTGCGGAACTACAAGTCCCATCATGCCTCTGCCTATGGGAGTCATGCTTGTAACTGTTTAGCCTTGCAATGCCTCATGGGAATTGTAGTTCTGCAACAGCTGGAGGGCCACCAGTTTGAGACCCCTGATCTAAATGGACCTTTTTAGGGCATCCACAACTTAACAATAATATGTAAAAGATTCATGTTTTATTGTTTTATTTTATTGAAAACAGGTTAGAAATAATTCCATACACTGAAATTAAAAATCAGATGCAGTTTACATGACATAGAACTATTCAGAACAGTCAACACACAGATTTTATGAAAACAGTAATGGCCCAATGCATTTCAAATTTTATAAATTATAGCTCATTCTTCTTCAGGGGGCACACAAAAATAAAACATTTTTTATCTATAATACAAAAAATATATTAGAACCATAGTTATTATACACAATAGGTTTGAGATGGAAATATATATATAACCACTATATATATATACCCCTTCAGGTAAGAGGGTTTGGACATGGAACCGCATCAACAATTTAAAGAAAACGCTTGTCATTTGCTGCTGTGTGTCTCCAATGGAGCATCAGGAGGAAGGCACTAGAACACCCACTTCCCCAGCCACTGAGGGATAAGTGGAAATCCCAGCCAATTGGTACTTATTATCCGTGCATGATAGGCCCCATCTAATAAGGAAGAATTAAAGGAATGTATGCAGTATCTCACAAAAGTGAGTACACCCCTCAAATTTTTGTAAATATTTTATTATATCTTTTCATGTGACAACACTGAAGAAATTACACTTTGCTTCAATGTAAAGTAGTGAGTGTACAGCTTGTATAACAGTGTAAATTTGCCGTCCCCTCAAAATAACTCTACACACAGCCATTAATGTCTAAACCACTGGCAACAAAAGTGAGTACACCCCTAAGTGAAAATGTCTAAATTGGGCCTAAATACTGTACCCATTTTCATTCCCCGGTGTCATGTGACTCATTTGTGTTACAAGGTCTCATGTGTGAATGGGGAGCATGTGTGTTATATTTGGTGTTATCTCTCTGACGCTCTCATACTGGTCACTGAAAGTTCAACATGGCACCTCATGGCAAAGAACTCTCTGAGGATCTGAAAAAAAGAATTGTTGCTCTACATAAAGATGGCCTAGGCTATAAGAAGATTGCCAAGACCCTGAAACTAAGCTGCAGCACGGTTGCCAAGACTATACAGCGGTTTAACAGGACAGGTTCCACTCAGAACCGACCTTGCCATGGTCGACCAAAGAAGTTGAGTGCACGTGCTCAGTGTCATATCCAGTGGTTCTCTTTTGGGAAATAGATGTATGAGTGCTGCCAGCATTGCTGCAGATATTGAAGGGGTGGGGGGTCAGCCTGTCAGTGCTCAGACCATACGCTGCACACTGCATCAAATTGGTCTGCATGGCTGTCGTCCCAGAAGGAAGCCTCTTCTAAAGATGATGCGCAAGAAAGCCCACAAACAGTTGGCTGAAGACAAGCAGACTAAGGACATGGATTTTTGGAACCATGTCCTGAGGTCTAATGAGACCAAGATAAACTTATTTGGTTCAGATGGTGTCAAGCGTGTGTAGCGGCAACCAGGTGAGGAGTACAAAGACAAGTGTGTCTTGCCTACAGTCAAGCATGATGGTGGGAGTTTCATGTGCTGGTGCTGATTGAGTGCTGCCAGCACTGGGGAGCTACAGTTCATTGAGGGAACCATAAATGCCAACATGTAATGTGACACATTAAAGCAGAGCATGATCCCCTCCCTTCGGAGACTGGGCCGCAGGGAAGTATTCCAACATGATAACAACCCCAAACACACCTACAAGACGACCACTGCCTTGCTAAAGAAGCTGAGGGTAAAGGTGATGGACTGGCCAAGCATGTCTCCAGACCTAAACCCCTATTGAGCATCTGTGGGGCATCTTTAAACAGAAGGTGGAGGAGCGCAAGGTCTCTAACATCCACCAGCTCCATGATGTTGTCATGGAGAAGTGGAAGAGAACTCCAGTGGCAACCTGTGAAGTTCTGGTGAGCTCCATGCCCAAGAGGGTTAAGGCAGTGCTGGAAAAATAATGGTGGCCACACAAAATATTGTCACTTTGGGCCCAATTTGGACATTTTCCCCTTGGGGTGTACTCACTTTTGTTGCCAGCGGTTTAGACATTAATGGCTGTGTGTTGAATTATTTTGAGGGGACAGTAAATTTACATTGTTAAACAAGCTGTACACTCACTACTTTACATTGTAGCAAAGTGTCATTTCTTCAACGTTTTCAACTGAAAGGATATAATAAAATATTTACAAAAATGTGAGGGGTGTACTCACTTTTGTAAGATACTGTATGTATGTGTATATCTGAGTAAGCTGATATAAAATCATTAATCATTAAATCAAAAATATTGATGAAAAAGCTTACTTGGGTTTCCTAGGGGTGGGTATAGACACAATAGTCTTCTATCAGAGGACAGCAAGCCCACAGGGTTAGGGAGAAAAAGTTCACTAGGATAAAGATATAACATCTGGAACAGAAAAGTTAAATTGGTATTGCACAGAAAGTGAAAACCATATAAATATGGACGTGATTAAATTAGGTTTATCTTGATTGCTCTTACTTGGAAGCCTATGAAGGATTAAATGACTCATTCAGCAAAAGTGAGAGCATGGGGAAGGGTCAGTCCTGATATTGACAAGATACCTGAGTAGTATCAATAGTGTCTCAGAAAACCCCAATAAAGTACCTAGGGGAACAGGGTATGAAGGAAAATTAGGATCCACAAAAGTAGGCTCTCACAATTTGAAAGGATGAGCAGTATGTTGTAAGGTTTACCTGTAGGGTTCAGACCTGCCTGGCATCCTTGTGGGCTTGCTGTCCTCTGATAGGAGATTAATGCATCTACACACACCCATAAGAAACCCAAGTAATCTTTTTCACCAATATGTTTGATTTAATCATATTTTCTATCGGCTTACTCAGATCTACACATACATATACATTTCTTTAATTCTTTCTTATTGGGGCCTATCATGCATTAATATTAAGTACCATTTAGCAGGGATTTCCATTTATCCCTCAGTGGCTGGGGAAGTGGGTTTTCTAGTGCCTCCCTCCGTTTTCTTTTAATTGTTGATGCGGTTCCATGTCCAAACCATCTTACCTGAACGGGGCAGTGGTTATATATATTTTTCCATCTCAAACTTATTGTGTATTATGACTATGGTTCTAATATATTTTTTTTATTATAGATAACTATTTTGTGACATTTACAGTCAGGTCCATAAATATTGGGACATCGACACAATTCTAATCTTTTTGGCTCTATACACCACCACAATGGATTTGAAATTAAACGAACAAGATGTGCTTTAACTGCAGACTTTCAGCTTTAATTTGAGGGTATTTACATCCAAATTAGGTGAACGGTGTAGGAATTACAACAGTTTGTATATGTGCCTCCCACTTTTTAAGGGACCAAAAGTAATGGGACAATTGGATGCTCAGCTGTTCCATGGCCAGGTGTGTGTTATTCCCTCATTATCCCATTTACAAGGAGCAGATAAATGGTCCAGAGTTCATTTCAAGTGTGCTATTTGCATTTGGAATCTGTTGCTGACAACTCTCAATATGAGATCCAAAGAGCTGTCACTATCAGTGAAGCAAGCCACCATTAGGCTAAAAAAACAAAACAAACCCATCAGAGAGATAGCAAAAACATTAGGTGTGGCCAAATCAACTGTTTGGAACAACCTTAAAAAGAAAGAACGCACCAGTGAGCTCAGCAACACCAAAAGACCCGGAAGACTACGGAAAACAACTGTGGTGGATGACCGAAGAATTCTTTCCCTGGTGAAGAAAACACCCTTCACAACAGTTGGCCAGATCAAGAACACTCTCCAGGAGGTAGGTGTATGTGTGTCAAAGTCAACAATCAAGAGAAGACTTCACCAGAGTGAATACAGAGGGTTCACCACAAGATGTAAACCATTGGTGAGCATCAAAAACAGGAAGGCCAGATTAGAGTTTGCCAAACAACATCTAAAAGAGCCTTCACAGTTTTGGAACAACATCCCATGGACAGATGAGACCAAGATCAACTTGTACCAGAGTGATGGGAAGAGAAGAGTATGGAGAAGGAAAGGAACTGCTCATGATCCAAAGCATACCACCTCATCAGTAAAGCATGGTGGTGGTAGTGTCATGGCATGGGCATGTATGGCTGCCAATGGAACTGGTTCTCTTGTATTTATTGATGATGTGACTGCTGACAAAAGCAGCAGGATGAATTCTGAAGTGTTTCAGGAAATATTATTTGCTCATATTCAGCCAAATGCTTCAGAACTCATTGGACGGCGCTTCACAGTGCAGATGGACAATGACCCGAAGCATACTGCGAAAGCAACCAAAGAGTTTTTTAAGGGAAAGAAGTGGATTGTTATGCAATGGCCAAGTCAATCACCTGACCTGAATCCGATTGAGCATGCATTTCACTTGCTGAAGACAAAACTGAAGGGAAAATGCCCCAAGAACAAGCAGGAACTGAAGACAGTTGCAGTAGAGGCCTGGCAGAGCATCACCGGGGATGAAATCCAGCATCTGGTGATGTCTATGCGTTCCAGACTTCAGGCTGTAATTGACTGCAAAGGATTTGCAACTAAGTATTAAAAAGTGAAAGTTTGATTTATGATTGTTAATCTGTCCCATTACTTTCGGTCCCTTAAAAAGTGTGAGGCACATATACAAACTGTTGTAATTCTTACACCGTTCACCTGAATTGGATGTAAATACCCTCAAATTAAAGCTGAAAGTCTGCAGTTAAAACACATCATGTTTGTTTCATTTAAAATCCATTGTGGTGGTGTATAGATCCAAAAAGATTAGAATTGTGTCGATGCCCCAATATTTATGCACCTGACTGTATGTGCCCCTGAAGAAGAACGAGCTATAATTTATCAAATTTGAAACACATTGGTCCATTACTGTCTTCATCAAATCTGTGTGTTGACTGTAATGAATAGTTCTCTGTCATGTAAACTGCATTCTGTGTATGGAATTACTTTTAACCTGTTTTCAATAAAAAAATATATCTTTTACATATTATTGAAGATGCGGATGCCCTAAAAACAGGGAAAACTGTCAAAAACGGCCGGCAAAAAAAAGAGAACTGGCTCTCTTTTTTCCCGCCGGGATTCCCGACTGACTTTTTCCCGTCGGAAATCACGGTCGTGTGTATGAGGTATTAGTCTTATGTGGCTCATGTCACTGTACAGAACTGAAGGAAGTGTCTAGCACTAGTGTTCTCATGAAGTGTATAGCCATTGTGCTCCTGAAATACTTTTATAACAGGGTAGTGTATGAAGATGTACAGTAACCCTGTCTGAGAGATTGCAGTGGTGTAAAGGAGAGTGGTTCATGCATGGTTAATCCTGGTTCACATAAATCATTTTGCCCACCTGTACAGCTCACAGCAAGGATGCAGTGTAGGCATTCAAGCACGCAGTCTGAAAAGGACAATCTCTTTGCATTTCATTGTTTTTTTACCCGTTTTCTTGGGTAAACTATTAGCAATTATCAATCAATTATCAACCAGAAAAGACACTGGCCTACTTTTTAGCTGTATATATTTAATGTACGTGCACACACTTCTTCAGCATCATGTGCATCCGTAAGTCATAACTCCCTTTTTGTGTGTGTAGCACACGGACCTTTTTCTTGCCTGGCTCACTTGCAAGTCAAGGCACACCGTGCTATATGCCCATACCCTCCTGTTTGAGGAGGTTAAGCGGTGTTCACAAATTTTGGGCCCTGCAGCGAGTTACCTTCTTCCACTGGTTCTCTTCCCAAGATTATGGGGTCAAGTCTTTATTTCTTCCCCCAAAGAAGCCAATGTCAAGAAACACTTTAACTCCAACAGAGAGTTTATTTTCTATTTGCTGCGTAGTAGATAGGGACAGATGGATGAAGGAAAGAATAAGTGTAAAGGATTAGATCCAGGCACAACCAGTAATTTCGTCGCCACTCGATCCCGAGTGGGTTTAGCTCACCCGGATAGTCCTCTCTCACAGTCCTAGCAGCCGGTGTGGAGCTCGAACAGTTCTGTCACCCTATCCCCTCCAGGGACGGGTGCAGGAGATCCTCTAACCTCTGTAGACTTTAAGAACAGGATAATGCCAATGGGCACTCTACAGCTTTCCTGAATAAAGAATCCTTCCCTCTGACAGGTCACCAGGCCTCTCCCATCTTCCATTACTCATCTCCTCAGTGGGACCGATCCTCCCCCGGCTTCCTCTCGGTCAGAGCGGGTACCCTCACCTGGGCACCCTGGCACTCCAATGGGCGAATTGTAGACCCAGTTAAAGGTACTGGGCCTACCTGGAACGTTGCAGCCTCGGACCAAAGGTGCCCGAGACTTCTTGGCCAGTCCTCGCTCCCCCCGAGGGGCAGTCCCCTCTGGCTCCTCCACTCTCGACTCCAACTCCTCAACCCCCACTCCAACTCCCCTTATGTACCCTCTCCCAGCATGCACAACAGGCCGACCATGCCGACTGTACCGCTGCCAAGAGAGGACACCCTAAGGCGCAGCAATGTCACCCCTGGCTCAACCCTGACCTCACATGGCAGCACCACTTACAGGCCACAGGGGACCATACATCAGGCAGCATCACATAGGCAGAAGCAAATACCTAGCAATCAAAGTGATCCGAGCCTGGCTACCAGCTCAGACCAACCCCTAAATTTAAGCACATAACACCCCTAAAAAGTAAAGGGCCGCTACATGTGCAATCACTAACTATTTTTTGGGAAGAAGTATTTAATATCATATTGCATAAAATCAGTAATTGCAGTGATTAGCATCTCTGGTTGAAGAGGGACAGAAATTATTCACTTTTGCTCAGTCTTATGCTGCGTACACACGATCGATTTTTTTGACGGTGAAAACACCATCGAGAAAATCGACGTGAAAAACGAGGAACAGCTTGTTCCCCCCACACATGGCCGTTTTAAATTCTATTTTTTTTTTGGTTGAAAAAAACGACCGTGTGTGGGCTCCGCGGCAGTGTTTCCCTATGGGAAAACTGCCGCGGAAAAAAACGACGGGAATCACGACGAGAAAAATTAGAGCATGTTCTAATTTTTCTCGCCGTGATTAATGCCGTTTTTCCCGTCGAGAAAAACGACAAAAAGCCCACAGACGATAGTTTTTCTCGTCCAAAGGAAAAAATTTAATTTTTCTCGACGGGAAAAACGGTCGTGTGTACGCGGCAATATTCAATAAGATGGTGCTCCTGATACCAACCCTGATCTTCATAAAAATAAGAAAATAATTATTTATCAGCACAGCTAGTCTTTATTTAGTATCCCTACGTGTTGTGATTTTTTTTGTTGGGCTTTCATTCATTTTTTTATGTTGGTCACAAAGATGCTTCCCAAATAAGTCTGGAACACCTCCCCAACCACCCCTACACCAGAAACATGATACTTTTAGAGCTACAGGTAGGAAACTGAAAGACACTACAAACAGGATTTTGTATTACTTTTCTTCTGTTCCTTGTGCTATTGACAAAACCATTGCAGGTACTCACATATTAAATATATAGATAATTAGTGTAGCGCTGGAAATCAATGAAAATATGAACTATACAATCCATATAAAAAGTGACAAAATATTTATAGTATTCGGTTAATAGTAATGGGATTGCCAAAATAATATGCAATCACTAAAAAAGTAGTGAGAGTGAATGTCCATAAGTGTAGAAGGGGATAAAGTCCACCACAAGACAAAGCTTGGGATATTATGACAACGTGATGAACCGTTACGACACCAGTAGTGATAACGTATCCTCCACCAACCAAAGAAGATGGGTACTCTTATCGGACAAAATGGACACACATGCCGAACAGCAGTGGATCAATCAGAATTGTAGCGACCAATTCCTTGGACTCCGATGTGCAGGAGGAATTGGTCGCTACAATTCTGATTGATCCACTGCTGTTCGGCATGTGTGTCCATTTTGTCTGGTAAGAGTACCCATCTTCTTTGGTTGGTGGAGGATACGTTATCACTACGGGTGTCGTAACGGTTCATCACGTTGTCATAATATCCCATTATTCACTCTCACTACTTTTTTAGTGATTGCATATTATTTTGGCAATCCCATTACTATAAACCGAATGCTATAAATATTTTGTAAAACCTTATCACTGTCACTTTTTATATGGATTGTATAGTTCATATTTTCATTGATTTCCAGCGCTAAAATAATTATCTATATATTTCTTTAACTTTGTTTAAGTGTCAACAGCTTTATATTTTGTGATTGGCTTAGCACAGTAATTTCTCCAAGTTTTCACATACTCACATATTAAAACTAATTAGAAATTCCTGCTGTTGCAGAGGATGAGAATTTAGTGTAAAGATGGATGGCAGGTGGCTTGTCAGGGCTTCACATCTACACAATTAAGCAGATATGCATAACGTAACAACAAGTACTACCTTTGGTGTATGAATAGTAAATATGGCCCTAGATATATTGAATTTATTTATTAATGGAATTCTAAAACCAGCAAATGGATAAAAGTACTTGTATATTTCTTTCTACAGCATGTATTATTTGTGCATTAAGTGTCTTGACGACGTATGCAGTGACAGCAATAAGCAATTTGGAGGCATGGAGTATCGCTCTTCTTGCAATATTCGTCATACTCATCTGCTTTATTGTGTTAATCATCTGGAGGCAACCACAGAACCAACATAAAGTTGCTTTCATGGTAAATTTCTCTTATACTAAACAGTGCTTAGTTACCAATAATGCTGAACTCCAGACAAACAGCTAAATGCACAGATGAAATATGTACATAGTAGCTGGTTTACATGCCAAAAGATTTGTATTTCTGTTGATCCAGTACTGAGATATACAGGTACATTGCTCTGCCACACAGCACATCTCTGCTCGGCAGGGGAACTGATCTTTCTATGCTGCAATTCATTAACATTTACAGGTCTTTTCATCACCTACTGTATACCTTGTGACTGGACAGTCAAAAGAGGAGCAGCAGACTGATGAGCTCAACTCTCTACCACTCTGCTCTTTCCTTTCTAATAGGATGCTCCTTGCACTGTAGCACAACTGATTATGCTGCTTTTCCTCCCTCTTAAAAGGATAGACCACCTTTAGACCAAGTTTCATGTTACACCCATATACACAGTATATCATTACATTCATCAGCACCTCCCCACTTCAAATCATTACCCCCACACACACATACACACACCTAACTGAATCGCAGGGTGCTTCCTCCTGGTAGCTCCTGATATTCATTTGAATTTAGTGCAACTGTTGTAATATTTTGTTTACGACCTCCAGCCCCATAAATGTAGGCCCCATTAATCTCCACACCTCGTTAAGCACCTGAGACAGGAGGTCTGCAATAGCATGTGCATTGCACATATGATTCACAGATAGCAGTTGCAATGCTTTGCAGGCTCCAATGCAAAAAAAAATAAAAAATGTAATGTGCATATTTGTCTCTTATTAAAATTGGTGCATTTACAGTGGCAAGAAAAAGAATGTGAACCCCTTAGAATTAACTTGTTTTCTGACATTATTTGCCATAAAATGATCTGATCCTCATCTCCATCACAAAAATAGACAAACACTACTTGCTTAAACGTTAGGTTCACCTTTCTTAACATGTTACACCCATATTCCATGATATGTCAATTTAACATATGACACCCCTGTTCCCCTCAGCTCCAACATACCCACCATATATAATTCCCATGGCAACCCTGCCAATTAGTTTCACCAGTCTCTCCCCTTTATTGACAACCCAAGCCAATTGCACTCCTCAGTGACCCTACTGCGTACTCCTGAAAATGTCTGTGTGTTTGCATGGCCCCTTGCAGTCTAAACCAGAGGCAAATATGACATGGTAACAACACAGGAGCACAATTTGCAGACACTTGTGTCCCATAATAGGATGTTTTTGAATAAGGACCTTCATGGCAAGTTCATCAGGCAAAACAGGAAAGGTTAAAAAGGATTGCAAGCAACTTTTGAAATTATATGAACGTGCTAAAATTTATATAAGATTTTGGTGATTGGGGTTAGATCTACTTCAAGGCATCTAAAATTTACACAGGACAGAAAACAGGATCAAAATGAACCTTGAAAAGTATGTCTGGAAGCAGTAATGTTTGCAACAATTTGCAACTGCAAGATGTGATGTGCTTAAAATACATTCTTTGATTGTTATTACTTTACAAAATTGTGTAAAACCAAATGTATTCATCTCTTCTGTAGGTCCCGCTCCTACCTTATCTGCCAGTTTTTAGCGTACTGGTAAATGTTTATTTAATGGTGCAGCTAAGTGGTGACACCTGGATAAGGTTTAGCGCCTGGATGGCTCTTGGTAAGTAGTATTACAATTTAAAGTAATGTTTTAGTCAAAATGAACATTCTTTCCACTCAAGGAAGGAAGAATAGAAAACGTGTTTGTGATGTATTTCCTCTAGAGTTGAACGTGTAGCTAACAGGAGAATACTTGTATACAGGTACCTACTTTGGGTGAATGCTTGAACATTTTGCTAGGGGTAACCAGAACAATGTCGGGTGCTTAAGCAGCCAGCCAATTGAAGTCATGGTGGCATGGCACGGGTGCCTGAAGGCCCTGGTAGTGAGGGATTTGCAAGCATAACCCCCTCCCTAACGATCGGTGCCCCACATAGAGGGACCACTATCGCGGCACAGGGCATCCCATGTACTTTGCCTGAGATGTCACCGAAGAGGTGTAGAAAGAGTTTGAGGCCTTGGGAGTGGAGAAGCTCAGGAACATGTGAATAGTTAAAGTTTTGTGCCAGGAGAATTTTGTTATGTCACTGGGAGTGAGGTGACATGTCTTGCTGTGCTGGTGGAGTATGGTATAGGCTCCACGGTACCCACACGGAGTTGCTGCATCCATTTGGTGAAATTAAAGAGCAGCCAACTATGAGGTATGCACAATAAAAAGAGGAATGTACAGAACTGTGCAAGAACAGCATGCTTGCTTCTAAGTCAGTGTGCTTCTAAGTCAGAGCTCAGTGGCCTCCACCTTTGTGTACAAGCATTAGTGAGCGCTACTATCGGGTCCCCACTTGGACGTGTTAAGTCCTGCCCACATACTAAATGTTTTATAACATATATTTATTCTCAACCCAAGAGGTTAATGCTTTGTTATGTTCATTGGTTTTGCAAGCACCATTTTCAGACCAGACAGCACTGCAGGTATTAAAGGGGTTGTAAACCCTCATGGTTTTTCATCTTAATACATTTTATGCATTAAGGTGAAAAACCTTCTGTGGTGCTGCAGACCCCCGTCCCCCCCATCCCCATTTTACTTACCTGACCCCGATCTTTCTCTGGCCGGGAACCAGCACACCAGCTCTAGATGATGGTTCGTGTTCTGATTGGATAGATTGATAGCAGCACAGCCATTGGCTCCCGCTGTCAATCAAATCCAATGACGCAGGCACCGGGGGGGTGGGGCTGAGTCCTGTATTCTGTGTCAACCTTAGGGGAGCCTTCTTCAACGTGGGCACTCGATGCGAGGAGGAACCACCAGCGCTGCCGGGGGACCCCAGTAGAGGCAGATCGGGGCCAGTTTGTGCAAAATGAACTGCATAGTGGAGGTAAGTATGACATGTTTGTTATTTTAAAAAAAAAACAAGGGTTTACAACCCCTTCTTAAAGGAAGCAAATGCTTGTGCTTGTCATTGTATTTTGCAATTATATGTAATTAGAATAGACCTATAAGCAACAAAACAGCTTGTATTTTTTGTGTAGCATTATTACTAGACTGAATTGTAAACAGTGATAAACAGTACTATGCTTTTAGTTTTAGATAGAGTAGGAATAGGCTAAAACTATTTTTTTTATGTTTGTTATTTACTGGCTGTGTCCAGTTGGGGAGGTTTTCCATTAATTTCCTATCCCAGAGACACAAGAGGAGGTGAAAGTAAAAATCCCCTCTTAGACAGTTGTCATGAAACAGGTGTCCCCTTTAGACTTTTTACCCCTAACCTCTAGTGGTAACATGCTGGATTACCTTCACTTTTTATTTTGGTGACAGCGCTAACCAGTAAAAATATGGTGGATGTACACTGTAAGGATGAAAACTGCTACAAAAACTTGACTTGCTCTTTTCAAAACTAGATAAAAAAAAAAACTTCTGGCTATACATGCATTGTAAAACCCATACCAATTAATGTTTTTCTGTCTGTGCCCTGTTGAGGAGATTTTCTTTCACTTCCTTTCCTAGAGACGCAAACAGAAGTGAAAGAAAATCTCTGAAAAAGTGCAGGGAATTTGCCTCTTAGACAGTTGTCACCCAGGTATACAATTGGAAGATTTACCCATCACATTCTGTTAATGACAATCGTCACTGGGTCAAACAGAGCGGGTGAATATCCCCATTGGGCATACAGAAAGCATAAAAACCTAATTGCAATCAATCCACCCCAAACTTGCACCTCAATCACCAATATTGCAATCGAGGTGTTCAGTTTACAGTAGCACTGTGTAAATTTGATGAACGATAAAAGCCAGCACACTAGGTTTTGATTTGAAGTTTTAGTAAATTTTGTTCTGTTTAACTCAAACCTGGCATGCTGACTTTCTTCATTTTTGTTTAATACAGTGCATGATGTCTACCAAAATAATTATTATTAAACATTTTTTTGCAGGTTTTCTGATTTACTTTGCTTATGGCATTAGACATAGTCTTGAAGGGAAACCCAAAAAAAAAAAAGATGATGATGATGATGGTGATTCAGAAAACAGTGGTATGGAAGAAAAAACTCCAGAAAAGGAAAATGAAGAGGAAAATGCCAAAGAAAGTGACCATTTCATTTTACGTGAAAGGACAAGTGAATGCTAGTGATTAGCAAGTCTTGAAAGAATAGAAGAGGCCTCTTTCATGCCGCACACTGCACCTGCATTAGGTTAAGTTGTCCAGTGTTTGATATTAAAAGAACTGTGTGCAAAATGCTGGAACGATGACAGATCACAGTAGGATAGAACTCTTTTCTGTGGATCTATGTGTTCTACCAAAAATAACATAGTTGTAACTCTGTTTTCCATGTCTCCGTAGAAATATGAGAGGTGTTTTGAGGTCTTGCTGCTAAATTGCTTTATTTTAAGTGTACATATCATACTGTGCAAGAGCTTTTCAGCGACTGAATGAAAGTTAAAATGTGAGAAGCTCGAATAGAAAAAAGATTTTTGTTACTTTTTTTTATTTTTTATTAAGCAGCATGCCACATTCCCGAAGGTCTTTTTTTAATTTAAATTGAATGTACAAACATAGCTTAATTTTTTTTATTAGAACTAGTTTATTATTGTTATTGGGATAATTACCTTCAAATCTACACAGATGTTTCTCAGGAATGATCCTTACCTTTTTTAAATGAGTCTTAACTGTGCATTGGGAAACTTGCTTGCAGCCTTAAAGTAATTATATCTACTGAGCTAGCAAGTAGGTCCATGCATATATACAGGGGCTGGACTGACTGTAGTATTTCCCAGTTTTTTAAATAATGCCAAGCCATAACCTTGTAACCTTTTCTCACTCAATATGGAACATCTACAAAGTCGACATCAATCTATAGATGGGTTACAATTTTTTTTATGCATTACCACCACTGCCTTATGAGAAGTCAGGACTGCGCAATGTTTTTTACAGTTAAATAAAGCTGTCCATTTTCATACTTACCAAGAAGTCAGGTCAGATCTGACTGACAGTCATTATTTCCAATGGTCTGAACAATCCAGCAGTTTAATTTTGTTGATATGCATGTGAGCATGTCATAGAAACGAATCCTGAGATAACAGATTATCATTTTCTAAAATGTTTAACCTTTGACATGTATTTTTTATCTGGGGATGAAACATCAGCACCCCACAATGTATAGAATTATTTATTTTATTCAGATAAACCGAGAACAAAAAGCCAATATGTTTTGCAGGTTTGTACATTACCCCCTTCATCCGAACCTGAAGTGGTTATTGGAATAGAAAATGGTGGACATGGAGGAATAATGTGGTCATTGAATAACTCTTTATTGAAAAAAGATTCAGCAGCTAGCTGAGAGGACTTCTGAAGCGTGTTTCAGTAGAAGGAGGAATTTACTTCTGCTTTTTTTTCTCCACGTTCACCAATTTTCATCCAATTTAAATCCTCGATGAATGGGATAATGTACAAACTCCCAAATTGTGTTGGCTTTGTACCCTGGATTTATCATTGTGAGAAATTGTGGTCTCTAAAACCATGTGTAATACTCTGGTTTCATCCTAAACCCCTGGACCTTTCTCAAAGCGTCTTTTCTGAGGCCATTTTGTGTGTAGGAACTACGTGACCAGGGTCAATGCGCTCTACAATACAGACTCTATTTCGCATCACACTGTGATTTTAGACTAATAGTGGATTCAGCACCTCTCATATGCATCTCCCGAGTATTTTACATAAGGGCTTTTAGAAACAAACTGTTAGCTATATAATTAAATACTTCTTTCAAAACCAAGGGTGGAAATGTTAAAAACCAACCAATGAAAACCTCAGGGTTCATTTCTGCTGTAATAAGCAGCATTGACTTGGGTGAACCGAAAAAGTTATTATCCTTGAACCCAATTGTGTGCTTAGATGATGTTATTCTCTACCAGGTATTCTTGGAACTTGTTCATACTAGATGCATTGGAAAATACATGTATGTGTTTTTATTATCTATACGTTGTTTTAGGTCACTTTTAAGGAGCCTATTTATTTGTGTTAACTTGCAGTTATGGTATTGGTGTCCTGTTGGATTAATTTCACAATTCACATAATTACATTGGTGACCTATTAGTAACATGGAAGAAGTGTGCAAATTAGGTAGGTCAATGAGAGGTCAGAAGTCCTTTTTCAGTGTGTTTTTCCAAGTCAAAGTATTAAAAAAGGTCAGCCTGGCAATTGGTCTTTTTCAGGATAGGCCTTGGGAGAAGAGACATAATCCAAACCACAGGAATTACAGTTTAAGAGATGCAGCCCCTAACTTTTCTAGTCTTCACATGCATTTATTTATTAAAGCTGAAGTGCATAGTGCAGTGACCAGTAGCTAATCACATTTCAGTATACTGAAGTTAGATGTCTGGAAGTCAAATGATTGGCTACTATGGGTTACTTTTGTTTTCCTAAATAAGCCTATAAAAAATACTTAAAATACTTAAAATCCCTAAGAAACAAAATATGTCTCGCTTAACTTTACCATAGTACAGCATATTTTGATTTGTTTTAGCTGTTTTATTCAGTTTTGCTAATATAGTAATATTTTTGTGACTTTGCATATTAAAAATTCTTTACACACCACCAGAAAACAATGTATTAGCTAATGCTATTCTTCAGAGTTGGGAAGCTTACAAAAAATTAACCAGTGGTTTGTATACCGATAACATAGTCTAACACTGTTACACTACTGCTTAAACTAGTCATCATATTCTGGTATGGAAATATATTTTATATTATATGCACTGTGCTAAACCCATATGCTTTTTATGAACCAGGGTTTATCTGTTTTGCTTATATGCAGATTTGCTATTTTAAAAGTGTTATTTTTGCACTTGTACATAACAAAATATTGACCCTTTAGTTAAATGGTATATACGTATTGGGTTTCCTCAAAGTCCTACAAGTCAACTCCACTTTCGTAAAAAAAAGAATATAGCAAATAAAAAAATTATAATATAGCATATACAATTGCTACACAAGCTATATTGTAATTTAATGTTATTAAAAATTACTTAATCAAACTGCAGTGCTGTAATATTCTTTAACTTCTTGGAGCCCGGGCCATGTACAAATGACGGCCACAAGGTGGCTCTAGAAATCCGGGAGGCCGTCAATAGACGGCCTCGGCTCCTCCGGCCACTGGGGGGCGCGCGTTCCCGCCGCATCACTGAGATGCCGATGCTCGTGCCTGGCGGCAAAGTCAATGCAATATGGCTCCTGGTGTACAGAACGCCTCCAGAAATGTCTTTTAATGCTTGGGTGAAGAAATGTGCACTTCTAAAGGGGTGCAGACACTGCAACTTTTCTCATCAGAACACAGAAAGTGCAAGCTGATTAAAGTAAATTAGTCATTCCCATTCAGAATAAATCTGCGCGGGACACTGTCCAGCAAAGAACTATTACTTGAGAGCAGAAACTGGTAGGAATCTGCAACATAATTTGTTAAAATCCTTGCAGTGTACACTGATCACCCAGAGGGGACTGCTTTTTCATCAACAAATGTAGAGGTACTCTTTAATTAACCACTTAAGGACCCCCTCCTGTAGATATACATCGGCAGAATGGCTCGTACAGGCACATCAACGTATCTGTACGTCCCCTTTAACTGGCCAACGTCGGGGTCTCGCGCGCGCCGCCGGCGGCACGCTCGCAACCCTGCTGCCTTCCCCGTGAGTCGGACCGCGGGTCCCGCAAACTCGATTGCCGCGGGGAACCCCGCAATCGTCTCACGGAGGCATAGGGCAGGGAGATGCTTGTGTAAAAAAGCATCTCCCTGCTCTGCCTAGTGACAATGACACCGATCTCGGCTCCGTGTACTCGGAGCAGAGATCGGTGTCGAGTGACACACAGCCCAACCCCCCCTCAGTTAGTAACACTCATCAGGGCACACTTAACCCCTTTAGCGCAACCTAGTGGTTAACCCCTTCACTGCCAGTGTCATTTTCACAGTAACCAGTGCATTTTTATAGCACTGATCGCTGTAAAAATGACAATGGTCCCAAAAATGTGTCAAAAGTGATCACCGCCATTACTAGTAAAAAAAAAAAAAAAATTATAAAAATGCCATAAAACTATCCCCTATTTTGTAAATGCTATAACTTTTGCGCAAACCAATCAATAAACCCAGATTGCGATTTTTTTACCAAAAATATGTAGAAGAATTTGTATCGGCCTAAACTGAGGAGAAAAAATGTTTTTTTATATATTTTTGGGGATATTTATTATAGCAAAAAGTAAAAAATATTGAATTTTTTTCAAAATTGTCGCTCTATTGTTTATAGCGCAAAAAATAAAAACCGCAGAGGTGATCAAATACCACCAAAAGAAAGCTCTATTTGTGGGAAAAAAGTACGTCAATTTTGTTTGGGAGCCACGTCGCACGACCGCTCAGTTAAAGCGACGCATTGCCGAATCGCAAAAAGGGACCTGGTCTTTATGCTGCATATTGGTCCGGGGCTTAAGTGGTTAACAGCAGTTTACTTCCATGCTGTCCTATGCTGGAAACGCTGCTGCTAACTCTCCTATCTCCCCAAAGTTCAAGCACTACCTGCAGACTTCCAGTACTAGCGATGAAGTAGTTTTTTCCACCAATAATTTTGGACCTGACTACTAAAGCATTGGAACCTGAAGCATCTGCAAAGCAAGTCAATTGCATTAATAAGGGAGTCATTGCAAAATGAAATTATAGTATACACTTTCAACCCTGAATTCTGTTGCTTGACCCTTGGTAAAGTTCTCTTTTAACCAATATGTGAAACCTAAGTTTTTCATTATTACCAAATACAGTATTCCTATTGTGCATAGATTAAAGATCCAGCCTTAACTTATAAAGATAACCCCAATATAAAATAAACTGTAGTTAAATAAATGTAATTGTGAATATTACAAAGGCACACAATTTTATTCTTACTATCTCCTTTTCCTTTTATAACTGATATACAAAATACAAATAATATGTTATTTAAAGTATATCTGGTATATGAATTTTGGGTTGAAGTAAATACTAAATAGGGTTATAACTTATTTTCGGGTTACACATTCATTCATGATACCAAAGTAGAGCAGTGTTATTATCACAGTGTTTTATAATCGTGACACCAGTTGCTGCTGCTAAGAACCGTTTACATACTGTAGTTAAGGCCAAATGAAAAGATCTAAATAAATCTATTCAGAGAACTTTTTTGTAGCACACTGGGCCATTATGTAAATACAATAGATATTAGTAAATTAGTAACATTGATTAAAAAAATATATATTAGCATAGTCCACACAGCTGTAAATATTATTATAAAATTTTCTGCTCCTTTCCTTAAAGAGGAACGGCACTCTACCTAGCCCATTAAAAATCCCTAACACTCGTCCCTGAAAGGACCACACATACAGAAAATTGCTGTTATTAAACATACATGTAACAGGGAGTCCTTCAAAACAATTATTTGGGCTTCCCAATCTACATAACTAGAGCCTGCACCTAATTTTACACGTAAAATATGTCTATTGCTATTAGAAAAAACAAAAGCTTATCAAAAAGTTACTACTTAAAGTGGAGCTCCACCCTAAATTTTGACTTGTGCTGATCGGATTCCTCCCCCCCTCCGGTGTCACAATTGACACCTCTCAGGGGGAGGGGGGTGAAGATACCTGTCTAAGACAGGTATTTTCACCCACATCTGGGAGTCCTCTCTCCGGGAATCTGCGGGAGTGACGTCACTTCCCCCAGACTTCCCGTAGTGTTCTGGGAGACACTCGGCTCCCAGAACACAGGAGGACGAATCAGAACGGCGCAGCGCGACTCGCCGCAGGGCTTCACTTCCTGGTTCCCTCAGCGAGGATGGCGGAGGGAGCAGCAGAGCGACGAGCGGTCGCTCGTCCTCTGCTGCGGACGTCGCTGGACTCCTGGACAGGTAAGTGTCCAAATATTAAAAGCCAGCAGCTGCTGTAGCTGTAGCTGCTGGCTTTTAATTTTTTTTTTTCCGGCGGAGCTCCGCTTTAATAGCATCCCAGTCCATTCTATAACCAAACTATCTATTTTTCATTGACCTGGCCCATACTGTAAACACAGCACACAAACACATACATCATTATGTGATATTGATGTAGATTTTAAATATTTTACATATATTAATATAGGAAAATGTATTTACCAAGATTAAACCATGCTTAAAAAGTTTAGTGGAAAATACATTTTGTTAATTTGTTGACTTGATATCATATACTTTTTTATATGTTAGTATGGTTTATTTTATGTTAGGTATATTGAATATAGTCAGAAAATACCCACATATTTTATTACAACTTGATAACAAGTTTTATTACAAGTCTTGATGATACTGTGGTGGTGATTACCTAAAGGCCATGGATGTTATAACATATTTTCCAAAATATTAAAATCTAAATTCAGCAGAAATGTAAGCCTCATTAAGGTCTGGGGGCAAACCAACATCCATTTTTGTTAGGTCCTACCAGTTCAAAGTTCTAGAATCTTTTATTTAGGTGGGACTTATGGCAGTTCAACTGTGTTTGGCTTAGAAATACAGGAAAAAATATTCTAATGGATATAATTTATAGATTTATAATTTAAGAATAAATCATTTCTTTTAGCCATTCTTTGAAGCAAACAAAAGTTTGTAAGGTTAGAATAAGATTACAGCCTTCAAATAATCACACCACTAATCTGGTTATACTATCACTGTAATTCCCATACTTAAAGCAACAGCATATCAACTTTTCTCATATATGTGACATGTGGGTCGATGGACTATTATTTTAGTAGACAACCTATATTATTCTGTATATATAAATTAAATATTTGTAATATCATTGTTCACCAAGGAAAATAAACCTTCAATTCTTCTGAAATTTAGTTCAGCTGCCATTGACCAAGAAGTACAATGCATGCTGGGATATACAGTGACATGTCAGCTGGAGACCATAAATGCTTTATAGATCTAGTAGGTAGTTTTTTTTTATTTTTTTATTAATGGCAACTATTAAAAAATAAATAAATAATTATACATATCTAATCTAGCGGTAATAATTTATTATAACTTGCCCACCTCCTAAACAATTCTGAATATACCAGTAAGTAATCATAATTAACTAATTGTCTTGATTTGCAGTTAGTGGATATGTTCTTAATGATAATTTAACAGCGCAAATTAATTTGGGAAACACAAAGGTCACCAAAAATTGTATACTTGTATACTGTCCATATTAAATTTTTCTCTCAGATCTACTGATAGCACAGCATAAACAAGGTAAATACAACTATAATGAGTACCTGGTCAGCTTCTAGTAGAAATATGGTAGTTGCAGATGTGATACATCATAAACCTTAGCAATCAATCACAAGGCAGCTTTCAACAGGCTGACCATTTAACTAGGATGTGTTCTAACTGTGGGGGGGATGGGCTACGTGTGACACGACACTGATCACTGCTCCCGATTACCTGTCATTAGGAAGAATGGGGAAATGCTTGTTTACATCAGTATTTCCCCGTTCTTCCTCTCCATGAGGCGATCGTAAGTATCCCCGCGGACATCGAATCCGCGAGACCCGCGGTCGAACTCACGGAGCTCGCGGCACCCTCTGTGCGCGCGCCCACAATGCCGTATCTTAAAGGGGACGTAACTGTACACCCATTTGCCCAGCCGTGCCATTGTGTCAACGTATATCGTCGTGCGCTGTTGGCAAGCGGTTAAAAAACCTTATCTATTTTTGTTACACAGAACAGCATTACATTTTGCTCCATTGTTAAAATAAAATGAAATGTGTATTTTTTTAAATTAAATATGCCCTTCTGTTTCTGAGATTATTATTTTATACAGCTTGAAAATATTGACATCTCTATTGGCGATAGCGACCAGATGTTCAAACGTTTCAGCTGCACTGGGCAACACAAATACCATTATTAAATAAATATAAAATAAAAATAATAAGTAGAAATCTCCCTCTTTTAATAATATACAGTGAATTTTATTTTTAGGTTAAGCTCCAGGTAAATTTAAAGAATACACTTTAATTAAAAGCTGTGGTAGATAGTTTAGCTTTCAGCTCAGTGAGCAGTTTGTTAAAGTTCTAGAAATGTATCACCTCAGACAGGTTATCACCTATGTGACAAAATCCTCTCAATGCATTCATTAATTTAAACATTGCTCTGCAAGCTGACACAGGTCAGAAACATTTAAGATGTAAAGATAGACAAAAATAGTTCTAAATGATTTACAGCAATGCTGCCGACTGCTACCCTTGCAGTATTTAAAGAACACAACATTTAACAAAATATATTTTTCACAATTTTTCTGCTGCTGCCAAACATATTTGTCAGGATCCATTGTCACCGTGTATTTTTTGGCATAGTTCTAAAGCTATAAAATGTCACTGAATTATCACAGAGTTATGGCTTATTCTGGATATGTGGTGTTTTTAATGTTACTCATCCTTTTTGCCGTTTTTTTAGTATTTAAAACAAACCAAGTCACCCATACAAATGGTAATATTTTACCTCAGAAATTAGCTATTACTTCTGCTGTTTAATGGTTTTGTGTGTGAATTGTTTAATGGAAGAAAGTTTTATTTGTTATGTAATGTCTAGTTTTTTTGAAAGTCAATGTGCCTTTTATTGTGCTGTCTATTGTTTTAAATACATTCACTTTGCTTTATTAAATAAGCAAGCAAATGAGCCGATCTCATATTTATTACAGTTTAGCCTGTTATAGTAGATTCTAGTCAGTGGGGGGTAATACTCACCTGTAACTTTTGAGGCCCAAGGTAAGCCAGTCCAGTGATGGGTCTTATAACAGGGTCTTACATAAAGCTGGGTACACTTGGTTAGTTTTTTTTTTTTGTCTTCTTTTCCATTCAGCCAGTGGATTGAACAACAAAAAAAAAAACTAACAGATTCCTGCATCCACACAGATGAGGTAGATGGAGGAATCCCTCCTCCAGGGACATTGTAGTAGGGCCTCTCCTCTGTGAGAATACACTAATCAGTACTGCAGCCAATTGGCTGCAGCTGCTGATTGAAGAAGGTTTTCCAGCAGGTCTGTTTAACAGAAGCCGAATAAACTATTGCAGGGATATGCAATTAGCGGACCTCCAGCTGTTGCAGAACTACAAATCCCATGAGGCATAGCAAGACTCTGACAGCTACAAGCATTACACCCAGAGGCAGAGGCATGATGGGACTTGTAGTTTTGCAACAGCTGGAGGTCCACTAATTGCATATCCCTGAACTATTGGCTTCTGTCATTCTGGTAGTGTTACATACAGATGGAAATTCAGTCAGTCCCTGCTGAATCGGCTGAATTTTGATCCATGTGTACCCAGCTTTTTGAATACACTGATGACACTGTCATTTATATAGGTTTATCTGAAATCTGTACAGGCTCTATATACTTAAAGTATACACAGACTAGCACCAGCAATCAACACTATCAGTGTGTTTTTTAATTATGGGCCTTCTTGTTGGCTTGGGGAAACTAGAAGGCCTGTAAATGTTTCGTTTTTCTGTAACGCTCTGCCTTATTTTTAAAGAGAATTTATAATAATAAGTGCAGTAACCGGTAGCAATTAATTAAATTCACTGTGTTGCTCAGACCAGCAAAAGATTTCTTCTGATTGGCTGTTATGCGTTACTACATATAAAGGTGATATATAATGGTTTTGTATATAATTTCTTTCTTTATTTTGTTAGGGACTTAAACAAAATATATTTTTTATGTCAGACCTCTTTTTACATGTCTCGCTCTCTTGAAAAATTAATGTCTAAAGAGATGAGTAGCATACACAGAACTGAATGACTTATTATGGTGACCCATGCCTTATTGAACAGTTTAATCTGAAGGGTCAGTGAGAAAGACTTTGTTTACTGCTCTGTCTGTCTGGCTAGCCCACTGTGCTTTCGGAGTCTGAGAATGAGTTACATAATAAGTTTTGGTGGTTTTCAGTGTTTGTATACAACAGGTGCTCTTTAAAATAAGCTAAGCTTCTGCATTTCATTTGCTTCCTACACTTCCCGAGCACACAGAAAAGGACATCATGGGGGAATGCATAGATAGACTTCTCTAGTAGAGAGAATGCCCAACACTAGCCTATTTCAGGTATGGTGGGACCTCAAAGAAAATCACTGCCATTTTCTGTGGAGTATTGTTATTTGTCACTAATTTCCTGTACAGAAGTACCACAGACTGGTCACCCGCCATTTGTAAAACATGCATCCTTTGTTGTTTGCCAAAATGTGTGCAATGGATTGAGGACACAAATTAGACTACTGGTGTGTGAATTGTATGTTTGGTAATTTTACTCCTGTGTATTGCTGCTTTTCTACAGATTCCTGTGATGTGAACTACAAACATGTGCCAAACTTCTTTTTCTTGTATTTCTGTTTTTCCCCTTCTCATGCTATATACGACAAGTGCATTCTGTTATAAATATATATCTGTCAAAATGTAAGCAAATATTTTCATTGTTGTAATATATGCTTTATAAAGCCTGTATCTTGTACTCTTTCTGTATTTTTTATAATATATAAAATTTGAGAGAAAAACCTGTTGTGTGCTTTTCAATAATGCTTCATTTAAATGCACATATTGATATACAATGCGAGACAAGAATAAATCCAACATGTCCTGTACATTATTTTATTTGGTGAGTAGCGATGACATCACCCACATTTTTAAAGTAGTGGTAACCTTTGCCATGGGGCTATGTCTGAAAACTTTCCATTACTCAAACCAGAACTTTTCCTAATAATTATAAAAAATATTATAATGTGTCTGTGCCATTTGTTTAGCTCTAAAAACTTTATAACTAAGTTTCTTGTTTAGCCTGACAGTCACCAATTGAAACAATCAGTGGGCTTATGCGTCATTGTTGCTATGGTGGTATGTTTTGGGTCATTGTCATGCTGGAAGTCCCATGCATGACCCATCTTCAGTGTTCTGGCTGAGGGAAGAAGGTTCTCATCCAAGATGCACATGCTTTCCCTCTGCTGTGTAAGTAAATGTCTACACACGGCTCACTGGGAAGCATATTTTCTAACTGGCCTGGGTTGGGGATGAGATTTGTGACCTCGTCTCAGCTTTTTCAGACCATTCAGGGTGGATTAAAACTGTCAGACAAGGATCTGATCTACCTGCCCAATGGCGTTGGTGGGTGGATGAGATTCTTGTCTGACAGTTCCACTCTGTTTTACATGGTCTGGCCGAGGACCTGAAAAAGCTGCATCAATGTCACAGGACATGTGACCTGCTGAGCCACGCCCCCAGCCTGGCCATGCTGCAGGGAAGAGGAAAAAAAACACAGGTGACCTCCACTTTAAAGAGACAGAAAATGTATTTAATAATAAATTCCAAAAGCATTTAAAATGTAAATCAGTGGCTGATACTGTGTCATATCGTTCAGATGTCAGAGCACTGGCAGGGTTTAGAACCCTTTTATTGCTTATCTAAAGCAAAAACTCCTGGCAGGTTTATTATTTTGTTAGTGTTCTGTCGCAGAGACACAACATGAAAGGAGAGGAATATTCCCAAAGTTAGGGGAATTAGAAAAGAAGGGGAGTTGGGACTTTAACCACTTAAGCCCCGGACCGATACGGGCCATTATGACCAGGCCCCTTTTTGCGATTCGGCACTGCGTCGCTTTAACTAACAATTGCGCGGTCGTGCGACGTGGCTCCCAAACAAAATTGGTGTCCTTTTATTCCCACAAATAGAGCTTTCTTTTGGTGGTATTTGATCACCTCCTGCGGTTTTTATTTTTTGCGCTATAAACAAAAATAGAGCAAAAATTTTGAAAAAAAATGACATATTTTTTACTTTTTGCTATAATAAATATCCCCCAAAAATATATAAAAAAACATATATTTTCCTCAGTTTCGGCCGATACGTATTCTTCTACATATTTTTGGTAAAAAAAATCGCAATCGGCGTTTATTGATTGGTTTGCGCAAAAATTATAGCGTTTACAAAATAGGGGATAGTTTTAAGGCATTTTTATTATTTATTTATTTTTACTAGTTATGGCGGCGATCAGCGATTTTTTTCGTGACTGTGACATTATGGCGGACACATCGGACACTTTTGACACATTTTTGGGACCATTGTCATTTTCACAGCAATCAGTGCAATAAAAATGCACTGGTTACTATGAAAATTACACTGGCAGTGAAGGGGTTAACCACTAGGGGCGCTGGAGGGGTTAAGTGTGCCTAGGGGCATATTACTAACTGAGGGGGGGCGTGGCTACGACTGACACGTCACCGATCTACGCTCTGATTACACAGAGCGGAGATCGATGACATTGTCAGTAGAGGAGCGGGGAGATTATGTGCTTCCACACACATCTCCCCGCTCCGAGCCTCCGTGAGACGATCGCGGGGATCCCCGCGGTGATCGAGTCCTCGGGACCCGCGGTCCCACTCACGGGGAAGGCAGGGGGGTCACGAGCGCGCCGCCGGTGGTGCGCGCACGACCCTGACGTCGGCAGTTAAAGGGCCACGTACAGGTATGTGATTGTGCCTGTACGTGCCATTCTGCCGACGTATATCTCCGTGAAGGGGTCGGCAAGTGGTTAAATGAAATGCATGGCATTCAATGGGTAATTGGTAAGTACAAACAATGGGTAAAATAATTATTTGATCCCCTGTAGATTTTGTATAAATTTTATCATAGGTTTATTGTAAATGATCGAGGCAGAATATCAACCAAAAATCCAGAAAAAACACAGAAAAAAATACAAATGTTATAAATTAAGTTGTAGTTCAGTGAGTAAAATAAGTATTTCATCCCCAAGCAAAATATGACCTAGTACTTGGTGGAGAAACCCTTGGTGGCAAGCACAGAGGTAAGATGTTTCTTGTAGTTGGTTACCAGGTTTGCACACATCTCAAGAGAGATTTTAGTCCACAGATATGGGATCACATGCATCATGCACACCCCCGCAAACATGCATAGAGCACAAAAACACCAGAGCAAGTTATAACTTAAACAACCAATTTTATTAATCTCCATGTAACATTTTTTATTTTTATATATATTATTATTATTTTTTTTTTTTTTTTTTTTTTTTGGATAATTATTGGCCACGGCCTGATTCACTGGTTTTCAAAACATAAATCCATAATCCACCAATTTTAACTTTTAAAACATACTTTCCAACCAAGTGTTTATCAATACCCGTACTCAACCCAGCCACTGAGACTCGAGCTGATTATTACTTGAACTTGACTTTCCTTAATTCTCCCCTCTGGCAATTCACCAGAGGGAGCCTACCACATGAATTGGCCGCGACGGGAAAAAGATGGGGGGGGGGGTAGGGTGGGGAGCTCCTCCTGCTGGAATCTTCTGGTATCGCACCACTAACCTGCCTGGAACTGCTCCTTAAATGGACCAGAAACCAGCTTCTAGAATTTTCCTGATCTAACACCTGATTTCACTAACCAATCCCTTACTGATTCTCAGATTTCCAGAACTCTCTAACACACCTGAGCTTAATCAAATCTACTGACTGGGTTTTTTTTTTTTTTTTTTAAAACTATTGACTCTCTAGCCCTGTAGCTAAACCTTCTTAGAAACGTATGTATTAACCTTGCAGTTACAGTGACCCCATGAGGAAAGGGGAGCCTATATGGCTACTCCCTTTCCTTCCCCATGGGATCACATGCATCATGCACACCCCCGCAAACATGCATAGAGCACAAAAACACCAGAGCAAGTTATAACTTAAACAACCAATTTTATTAATCTCCATGTAACATTTTTTATTTTTATATATATTATTATTATTATTATTTATTTTATTTTTTTTTGGATAATTATTGGCCACGGCCTGATTCACTGGTTTTCAAAACATAAATCCATAATCCACCAATTTTAACTTTTAAAACATACTTTCCAACCAAGTGTTTATCAATACCCGTACTCAACCCAGCCACTGAGACTCGAGCTGATTATTACTTGAACTTGACTTTCCTTAATTCTCCCAACCGACGGGAGGGGGGCTTGCAGCACCCCTCCCGTCCCCAACCCCCCAAACCGCGGCCAACTCTATGCATGTTTGCAAATTTGTGTTTAAGATATCTAGACCTATGGGCGATAGATGCACCCCGTCATCCCTATATAGACCCTGTAAACCGCCCTCCAGCTCATGGTGCCGAAATGAAAAACCCATACCATCGCTCAGAAACTTCGCCATGGCTCTATTTATCCGCTTGCGGACCTTCTCTAGTGGCTTGAAAACTGCGGATTCCAACCACCTCAGACGTGGAATTATCTCTGAGAACCCAAACACCGTATTTGGAGAGGCTAAACGTAAAAACTTAAATGTATCCTTCATATCGGTAATCAGATCAAATGTCTTTAACTTCCCAATGTCATTACCACCAACATGTATAATTATTATATCTGGAGCCTCATGTAAAGCGTATAGCCTACTTAATTCAAACAACAAATCCTCCCACATCATTCCCCTACGACCATACCAATGAATCCGGAAGGCTGCAGGGTCCAGGCCCAAATTCTCCGAATATATTCTATCAGCAGCTCTCTTCTGTGCCCAAAAAATAAAAGAATGCCCTATAATCCAGACTGTATGTAGGGGACCTGAAACAAAATAATTAATTAATATGGACGAATGTATAATTTGTAACAATCTGACCTCCATCTACCAATCTTCTTAATTGTACTCTCCTCTAGACCAATCCTGGCAGCCTCTGTGGCTGCTCCTATTCGAAACGAGTGAGTCGTTATTTTAGTGTTGCTCAACTGAAGTTTTGCTAAACATTTCTTCAATACTGATGAAAACTGGTAAACTGTTACTGGTAAACCATCCCTGTGAATGAACAAAAACCCTGAACTGGGCGGGCGAACTGCCATGTAAGCCTGAAGGGTCCTTACTGGGCAGATATTCTCAACACTATACCTCTTTAAAGCCACCCAATTACCAACACCAACCGCATCCGTCTTACTTGTAGCTATAAATAACTTTATATTATCTGAACCCATAAACAAATTAGATAATAACATGCCTATGTTACTTCTCTTTGATGCAGGAAGGATCTCAGAAATCCGAAACGCACCGAAGAATGCGAGCGTAAACACTGATTTAAAAAGGACAGCTTCATAAGCAGAAAAGCATACTTCTGAAGTTATCCCACAAATCCGTGCTAATATAGCCGGGGTAATTGGGGACCTCATATCCTTTCTAAAATTATTCTTCCTGTATCCCTTTAGCACCTGCCGCACCGAGAAAAAACTGTGACAAGCCGGCAGATTATAAAGGCGCAGAAAAAATGACACCCCTGATAATGTCTTACTAATGTGAGACCAAGAATACTGTTTCAACATTAATGATTGTAGAAACAGAAGTACTAGGTCCTCCGAATGATTAGATAAAGACAGACTCATCGATGCTAAAAAGATTGACCACAATAACCATGAAGAACTGTAGCTCTTCCAGGTAGAAGCCGCCACAGAGTCCTGGATGTTTTGGAAAATTATGCTATCTCCCATAAACGGGAAGGGAAGATTACCCCCACTGGATCCGCTTCTGGCAGCAGCTTGAAAAACCGGTCCATCTGCAGGCGAGAAAGAGCGTCAGCAACGACGTTATTCTTTCCTGGGACGTATTTCGCTTTTAACCAGATGTTCCATTTTAAACACAGAAAAACCAAATATCTTAAATAAGAAACCACGGGAGGAGATTTAGATGACAAACTGTTAACTGCAAAGGCTACTCCCTTGTTGTCAGTGCTCACCAGCAACCTTCTATTGGCGAATAAACTGCCCCATATTTCCAATGCCACTACCACTGGGAATAGCTCTAATAATACTATATTTCTGCAGAACCCATTGATGACCCACCTGTGAGGCCACCCAGCAGCGCACCAATGGTTTCTCCAAACCGCCCCAAAGCCAACCGAGCCAGCTGCATCTGTTTCAAGGTGAAAATCCTTGTCCAGCACAAAATCATGCTGCCACATGGTTTTCCCATTAAATTGCTCCAGAAATTGCAACCAGACCATCAAGTCCTGCTTGATCTCTAAAGATAGCCTGATATGGGCCAACGGGTTCTTTAATCCTGAAATGGCAGCATACAATCTTTTGGAAAAAACCCTACCCATGGGAAGAACCCTAGTGGCAAATGCCAATTGCCCCAAAAGGGACTGCATTTCTTTCAATGTCACCTTTTTTCTACCCAAGAAAAAATGCAAAGATTGGGATAATTTGCCGATTTTTTCACCAGGCAACCGAAATTCCATGGTGACCGAATCCAGTGTTATACCCAAAAAATCAATACATGTTGTAGGAAAAACAGTTTTATCTTCCGCCAATGGTATCCCAAAATGTTGGCATACTAATTTGAATGAAGATAATAGCTGACCGCAGTCCTCTGAACCTTCCGGGCCTAAAAATACAAAGTCATCCAAATAATGAATAATAAAGGTGGAATGTGATACCATACTTACCACCCATTCTATAAATGTTGAGAAAGCTTCAAAGTAAAAACAAGAAATTGAGCAGCCCATCGGCAATGCTTTATCAAAGTAAAATTTATTGTCAAAACATATACCGAGTGAGTTGAAACAATCTGGGTGCAAAGGAAGAAGCCGAAAGGCTGATCGAATATCTGCCTTTGCCATCAAAGCATTTTTCCCTAGCAACCGTATCTTCTCAATTGCTAAATCAAAAGATGAATAAGACACTGATATAGCCTCAGTGTTGATTTGATCATTCAAAGAACTGCCAAAAGGAAATGATAAATGGTGTATCAAACGAAACTCATTTGGCTCTTTCTTAGGTACCAAACCCAAAGGGGAAATCCTGAAATCCAAAAAGGGGGGATGGTCAAACGGACCCTCCATCCTTCCTGACGCGACCTCTTTTAGCAATTTTATTTTTACTATTAAAGGTGCCTCATTAACAGATCTCAGATTTTCCACTACTGTACAACCTTTACCTTGAAAACTAGGTAACTGGAAACCCACTGTGAACCCGCTAATTAGCAATGAAGCTATCTGCTGTTTTGGATAGAGAAGCAGCCATGGCAGCATGCTTGAGAGCATCACTGGTGTTGCTGCTTTTGGAAATACCTTCCTTTGCATTTGCTTGTAATTTCCGAAAACATTTGGAAACTGGGTGATTCCCAGCACAAAAAGCGCATTCGTGCTTGTATTTACAAGACGCCATCCATTTGCAATGCGCATCATTGTAAGCAAAGCACACACCCTTCTTATAATTTACATTAGATGATACCTGGGGCCCTGCAGCCGCAGCTGAGCGAAAAATTGATTGTTTTTGAGGCAGAAATAAATTGAGCCATAGGCCAACATCTTTTGAACCCCATTGTAGAGATGGCTGCACCGCTAGCTTCTGCCTAAATGCTTCATCGTATAGCAACCATGACAAGCCACTGAAACTCCTGTAGGTTTCTAAAACGATATCAATGTGTTGAAATAAAAGGGGGCTTAATTCAGGGGATTTTTCACAAAGCACACTAGCGTATATTATAAATGATTGTAACCACCCATAAAAGGACTTAATGAGAGCTTTGCGACGCTCCTCATCTGTCCTATCATCTTTTTTATCAAACCTGGATGGTTCTTTTGAAGGGGGAGGAATTGAACTGAGATCAATATATTCCCCCCTCCAAATCTTTTCCATTACTGTAGAGGCTAAGTGAAACCCCAGCGGGGACAGAAAACAAGGCATGCACTCTTTTTGCCCTGTGACTTGCACCCCTCTTACTGCTTCTACATTACTGTTATTAGATGCACTGGCTAACTTAGATATACACATGGGCTCAGCTGTACAAGCTGGCCAAACCCCTGCACTGTTATCTCTGGGAACCTGCTGATTTGTAGCCTGTGCCTGCATTACAGTTAACAATCGTTCTAATGATTTAGCTAATATAGATAATTGATGTGCTGTGTTTGACTCACCAACTGCCCCCTGAGCAGGGATCACTCCAGGGGATGACACCGGCGATGCACACCGCACAGGGATTCTGTCGGCTTGTTGGATTTCAGGCTGTGTGGTCACACATGCAGCTCTCTGTCCTCCCTTTCCGCCCTTGCGAGCCCCCTGCCGACCACGGGCGGGCTGCTGGCGTACTTCTTCTGTTGCTGTTGTTGTCCCCAGCGTGCTTTGTCCCCTCTCTCCGGGCTCTGTTATTGCGCATGTGCGCCGGCTCCTATAAGGGAGAGAAGAAAAAGTTTGGCTGCCATGGGCAGAAGCGGGTTGATCCGGGCTTGCGCTCCTCCTCAATGGGCGTCTTCTCTTGCTTGACCTCCGACCAGCCTCCTCTTCTTCTTCTGCGGCGTCATCCGTCCCCGCCGCTGTATGATGGGGGAATCCCGCGACCGCTCCCTCCGCTCCAGGGCATGGCTGTTGGTGTGGTCCCGCCGCGCTGTTCGTTTGCCCAGCTGATCGGTCCTCCGTGCTGCTTGCTTCGGGATCAGGATATGAAGGTGAGGCAAGACACTGTCGAATCCATTCTTCCCCTCCCGCAGCCTCGGCTTTTTCGATCAGTTGACGAATCAGGGCTTCCATGACGATACGTGAGCTCCTCCTGCTGGAATCTTCTGGTATCGCACCACTAACCTGCCTGGAACTGCTCCTTAAATGGACCAGAAACCAGCTTCTAGAATTTTCCTGATCTAACACCTGATTTCACTAACCAATCCCTTACTGATTCTCAGATTTCCAGAACTCTCTAACACACCTGAGCTTAATCAAATCTACTGACTGGGTTTTTTTTTTTTTTTTAAACTATTGACTCTCTAGCCCTGTAGCTAAACCTTCTTAGAAACTTATGTATTAACCTTGCAGTTACAGTGACCCCATGAGGAAAGGGGAGCCTATATGGCTACTCCCTTTCCTTCCCCATTCTCTAAATAATTAAGGTTTCTTGGTTGTCCCTTGGCAACTCAGTTTCAGCTCCCTCCAAAATTTTTCTTTAGGATTCATTTCTTGAGACTGGCTAGGCCACTTCATTACCCTAATGTGTTTCTTCCTGAGCCACTCCTTTGTTGCTATGGTGCTATGTTTTGGGTCATTGTCATGATGGAAGTCCCATCCATGACCCATCTTCAGTGTTCTGGCTGAGGGAAGAAGGTTCTCATCCAAGATTTTACAATGCATGGCCCCATCCATTGGCCCCTCAATGCAGGAAAGTTGACCTCTACCTTTAGCAGAGAAACAGCCCCAAAGCATCATGTTTCCACCTCCGTGCTTGACTGAGGTGGAAACATGGGGTCATAGTCAGCATTTTTATTCCTCCAAAACATGGCAAGCTCAATTTTGGTCTCATCTGACCACAGAACTTTCTCCCAATCCTTCTCTAAATCATTTAGGTGTTAATTGACAAATTTCAGATGGGCCTGTACATGTGCCTTCTTGAGTAGGGGGACCTTGCGGGCACTGTAGGATTTCAATTCATAGCGGCGTATTGTGTTACCAATGGTTTGTTTGGTGACTGTGGTCCCAACTGCTTTGAGATCATTCACAAGCTCCTCCCTTGTAGTTCAGGGCTAATACCTCCCTTTTCCAATGATCATCCTTACCCCATGAGGCGAAATCATACTTGGAGCTCCAGACCAAGTGTGATTCATGGTTATTTTCTATTTCTTCCATATGCGAAAAAACGCTCCAACAGTTGTCTCTTTCTCACCAAGCTTCTTTCTGATGGTCTTATAGCCCATTCCATTCCCAGCCTTGTGCAGGTCTACAATCTTGCCCCTGACATCCTTTGATGGCTCTTTGGCCTTGCCCATGATAGTGAAGTTTGAATGGAAGAAAGATTCTGTGGACAGTTGTCTTTTATACACATAACCAGTTCTCATTAGGAGCACCTTCTTAAGCTGACAGGACTAATCTGTGTAACACATGAGCACATACTGTAGCCAGTCTGTAGGAGCCAGAATTATTGTTGATTGTAGGGGATCGAATACTTATTTTTTCTCACTGAACTGCAACTCAATTTATAGCATTTGAATGATGTGTTTTTTGTGGATTTTTGGCTGATATTCTGTCTCTATCATTTAAAATACACCTATGATAAAAAATTATAGACCCTTAATTTCTTTGTAAGTGGGCAAACTTACAGAATCTGCAGGGGATCAAATAATTATTTTCCCCACTGTATTATTACATTTATTAATTCATAAATATACACAAGTATAATGATAACATAATATAGTATGAGAGATGCTGATGTTGAGAGCAGGTTTATTTAACCGCTTCCCGACCGCCGTATGCCGATATACGTCGGCAGAATGACACGGGCAGTCAAATGGGCGTACCTGTACCTGTACGTCCCTTTGAATTTTCCGCCTAGCGGGCATGTCCCGCGCCTCGGGAGTGTGCCCGCGGGTCCCGCAAACTCGATGAGGAGAGGCAGAACGGGGAGATGCCTATGTAAACAAGGCATTTCCCTGTTCTTCCTATTGACATGACAGGGATCTACTGCTCCCTGTCATCGGGAGCAGTGATCGCTGTCATTTCAGTGGTAACCCATTCCCCCCACAGTTAGAATCACTCCCTAGGACACACTCAACCCCTTGATCGCCCCCTAGTGTTTAACCCCTTCCCTGCCAGTGTCATTTACACAGTAATCAGTGCATTTTTATAGCACTGATCGCTGTATAAATGACAATGGTGGCAAAATAGTGTCCGAAGTGTCCGCCATAATGTCGTAGTCACAATAAAAATTCGCTAATCGCCGCCATTACTACTAAAAAAAAAAATCATAAAAATGCCATAAATCTATCCCCTATTTTAGACGCTATAACTTTTGCGCAAATCAATCAATATACGCTTATTGCAAATTTTTTTACCAAAAATATGTAGAAGAATACATATCGGCCTAAACTGAGGACATTTTTTTTTTTAATATATTCTTTTTGGGATATTAAAGCAAAAAATATTGCTTATTTTTTCAAAATTCTCGCTTTTTTTGTTTATAGCGCAAAAATTAAAACAGATGTGATCAAATACCACCAAAAGAAAGCTCTATTTGCGGGAAAAAAAGGACATAAATTTTGTTTGGGTGCAACGTTGCACGACCGCGCAATTGTCAGTTAAAGCGACGCAGTGCCGTATAGCAAAAAGTGCTCTGGTCAAGAAGGGAGTAAATTCTTCCGGGGTTGAAGTGGTTAAGGGACTCATCAAAAAAAAAATTGCATGATTACAATATTCATCCCAGGTACAAATGTTTCCATTAACTTCAACTGGATCATAACATTCTGAAACGTATGGGTATTGGATTAAAAGCTGATAGTATAACTGGATATCAATAAACAATATGTACATAGTAAACAGAAATACATGTAAACAACAAGATAAACGCATAGTTGTATGAAACGCGTTTCGTGGAATTCCTTTTTACTTTCTCAGGAGCAGATGCATGCGTGTCTGCAAGAGATATATAAACAACAATATAGTCTAAAAAATAATCCAAATGTAGAACAAGAGAGGGGGAAGAAGGCCACCAAAATGATTAAATGCCCTACCCTGATTTTACTCACAATCGGTTTAAAGATCAACATGTAGTACTGTGAACAGGGGGTTGTCTGGGTATGTCTGCACTGGGAGCTGTTGGAGTACTGCTTGTGGAAGCCAAGGCTCACATGAGAAGGCCTCAAGATAATTGTGGATCTGCATTGTGCACTTAATGGTGATTAATCTAACGATCCCAAATAAAATCTGTAAAGAATGTTGTATATATATATATAATTAAAGTGATCAATATAGTTATTGGGTGATAGCATATGTACTGCAAATACTAATTGGATCCCAGGAAAGGAGGGGAAAAGCCCAGTGCAAACAATTGTGCTTATGTGTCTCAATACAGATATAAAATGATAATACATAATTAGAATATGCAAAAAACTGTAAAAAACAAGAGTGGGATAGGGGCTATGTGAGTGAACAAATTCCCAGAACAAAGAAAATAAATAATACATGTTTATTATCTGTTTAAATAAACTTGCTCTCAACATCAACATCACCATCTCTCATACTATACAGTATTATGTTATCATTCTACTTGTGTATACAATAAAACCTTGGATTGCAAGCATATTTTGTTCCGGAAACATGCTTGTAATCCAAAGCACTCGTATATCAAAGTGAATTTCCCCATAAGAAAAAATGGAAACTCAGATGATTTGTTCCACAACCATTTATTCATAAGTCCTTCAGTTTATAGTCCATATAAAAAGAATATAGCAATGTGATAGGTTGTGTAACCAGAAAATGTCCATCCACAAATGGAAGCCTCCACAAGGGGATTAGAAGCAAAATCCAGCAGGAGCTACAGAGTATAAAAGAGAAGAGAGGCGCCTCTACGTGTAGCAATATGGTTACATTTAATAAAGGTACAACATTTAGCAACTCACATGGTTGATGAATAAAAGAGGCACATCTAAGTATGCAGGCATCCAGGGTAAAGCTGTCCACATAGACCATCCTCCGCACCGCCGGCTCTCACTGCTTTCAGTCTGCAATCATGACTGGGAAGACTACCCTGCAGTAGAGCGATCTGAAAGCAAAGCTTGAAGTGCTCATGGAGCGCAGCATGGAAGGGATGATGTTGATGGCGGTGCGGAGGATGGTCTACGTGGACAACTTTACCACGGATGCCTGCATACTTAGATGTGCCTGTTTTAATCCTCAACCATGTGAGTTGCTAAATGTGAGTTGCTTCATTAAGGCTCCGTTCACATCTTAGCGTATGGGGGCGACAATCGCAGTAAAATCGCGCAAATAGAATCGTGGGACGCCCGTCACCCAAAAGAAGCTCATGTACTTCTTTTGGGCGACAGGGGTCCCACCAATGCTGTATCCTGGCCTAGGCCAACAAGGCCCAGGCCTAGGGCAGCACTTTGCAAGGGGGCAGCACAGAAAGAGTCCCCGCCGGCTTGCGCTACACTGTTAGTGTAGCGCCAGTTTTATGGGGCAGACTGGGCAGAGAGGCAAATTAGTCTAGCGCCCCCATAAAGCGGCCGCACTGCTTCCGCTATGCGGGCGGCCAGCATTCTGCAACTGTGGGGGGGCGCTGCTTCAAATTTTGATTGTCCTATCATCCTGGACCACAAACCTTCCTCACTGTGCTATGTTTTCTGCAGCACCATTGGCATGGTTATATCTTCTTAGTCCTTTTTTTTTCATTTTGGATAGAGTAAGGCCCCTTTCACACTGGGGCGGGCAGGTGCGGTGGCGGTATAGCAGCGCGATTTTCAGCGCTGCTATACCGTCATTCTTACCGCGGTATGCGGTCGCTAGGGGGGTGAATTTAACCCCCGCTAGCGGCCGAAAAAGGGCTAATACCGCCCGCAAACCGCGGCTATTGCCGCGGTTTGCGGGCGGTATTACCGCGCTGTCCCATTGATTTCAATGGGCAGCCGTGGTAAAGAAGCGGTGAACACACCGCTCCTTCACCGCTGTAAAGAAGCGGCTAGCAGGACTTTTGGAGCGGTCCTGCTAGCGCACCGCTTCAGTGTAAAAGCCTTCGGGCTTTCACATTGAAGGCTACAGGGCAGGAATTTTTCATGCGGTATAATAGCGCTAATATTAGCGCTAAACCGCATGAAAAATGCCCCAGTGTGAAAGGGGCCTTAGGGAGGGTTATAGGCCCGGTCAGTTTATTTTTTATCATCCCTGTCCCATTGCAGAGATTTCACTTCACTTCCTGCCCCATAGCCAAACAGAAAGTGAGAGTAAATCTATGCAAATTAAGGGAATTCATTGCCCCCCCCCCCAGGACCTCAGAACTAGTGTCCCCACTCAAAAATTTCAGGGCGGGTCTTAAACAGAAAGGGGTGTGGTCTTGACAGGAAGGGGTGGGTCATATTTAAACTAGGGGGTGCACGAGTTTAGTCAGGCCTAGGGCAGCACAAACCCTAAATACACTACTGGGTCCCACAATTCTTTTTGCACGATTTTACCTTGATTGTCTCCCAACAAATCGTGATAAAATCGAGCCGCGTTTTGGGTTCTATTGTAATTGATGGGCAATGCACGGGGGACGCAGGGGCTTCCCACAATTTGCCGCTATAGTGAATCATGGGCAGAATCGCAGCAATTCCGCCTGCAATTCATAACACAGAGATGTGAATCGAGCCTAAATTTAGAGACACCTCTCTTCTCTTTTATACTCAGTTGTGACATGACGCTACTTGTATATCAAGTTTATAAAAAAAAATTGCTTGTCTTGCAAAACACTCTCAGACCAAGTTACTCTCAGTCCAAGGTTTTACTGTAATTATGAATTATTAAATGTAAATATATGTACAGTACTTACCAATTACCTACTGGATGTCACGCATCTCATTTAAAGTCCCAACTCCCCTTCTTCTTTTCCAATTAAACAGGGATGGAGGCACCAAGCCCTAGTGCACCAGGTGCCTTATCTAAAGTCCCAAAACTTTTCCCCTTTTCCCCATTTCCCCATAAGTGAGGGGAAATTCTCTTTAAGTTCATTGTCCTCAGAAGATTTTTCCTCAATTCCTACTGCTGTGACAACTGTAACATTTTGGATTACCCATCACTTCTTGCCTTGATGACACCAGAACAAATAGAAAAGGTGGCTCTCTGCAACAGGGACACAGTAAAAACTATCTGACAGGGGTTTTACTCATTTTTTCCCTTTTTTTTTTCAAAGTAAAACAACAAGAAAAATCCAGAAAAACAACCCCAAATTGTGATTTGTAAATTTCAACTACTGGTGTTCAGGAACTGTGCAATTCTTTACAGAACATGGGCATTTAGAAACATTGGAGAATCTTTTTGCACCCTGGAAATATCTAGTTAACTCAATCCGCCTCAAAGCAAATTTAAAATTCCAAATATAAAATTGTTCGGGACAATTTATTAGAACTGGGGAGCAGAGGCGGCTCTAGGCTTTGCGAGGCCTTAGGCAAAACTTAGACATGAGGCCCTACTCACGCCCATAATTAGGAAGAATAATTCAAGCAAGAAAAATGGCTGCAGAAAATGCATGGATCTAGCACACAGGTGATCAGCACCACTTCCAGGGCACCCTCCTCACCCATCAGACGTATTCAGCCAATGCAAGAGGGGGGAGAGAGTGGAAGGTGATAAAGAGAGAGGGGTGATAGAGATCCAATGGCGCCGACATTAGTATTGGCAAATTAGGCGGCCGCGAGGCCCTTGTGAGTGTGAGGCCTTAGGCGATCGCCTAATTTGCCTAATTAGAGAGCCGCCTCTGCTGAGGAGAAAAAAATAAGAGCCAAATTAGAGTTGGTGTCCATAGCCATCTATCAGAATTTGAAACCTGATGGATTGCTACTGGCAGCAACTATAATTTTGTTCTCATTTTCCAAATATTTCTTGAGTCATATTATTTTGGCTAAGCACATAAATACTGTATATTCTGTATATATAAAAATGCAGGAGAATATACAGACTTTCCAGAGCACTTAAGCTGTATTTCTGTAAAAAAAACAAAAACAAAAAAAACATGTTTATTACATCTTTACTATATTTTCAGATTTGCCCATGTTTTTAAAAAGACTGCAAGTACAGGAAATTCAGTAACGTCCTCAGGTTTTTCTTTGAGCTAACAACTAAAACTGGCCATAGATGGATCGCAAATTGGTTGGTTCAGTAGGGACTGACCAAATTTTGATCCATGTGTGGAATGTCCTTGTTTAGCAGCTGCAGCAGAAGATGCTATCAATGTACAATGTCCTCCAATGTCCTCCATCCATACTTTGCTTGGGTGAATGCAGGAATCAGTTTTTTTTTTTTTTGATCAGCCTATCGGCTGATAAAACAAATTAAAGAAGAGTAGTATAGAAGGTGGGTAGAAATTTGGGATTTCTGTCCTAGAATGACACTGAAAATATTTACCTATACTGCATTAGCACTGCCATTTGGCTTACTTTAGACTGTGGCTGCTTCCATCAAAATTACCTGGCACTGGTGTTTTTGCTTAGCCATAGATTCCCTTTAAAATGCTCAGGTTATGATTCTTGCTTTGCTGGCTGTCACAATACAGTAGCCTGCAGCAGGAGATTCATCTATCCCCACTGTTAGCATGGATAGAGGAATATGTTAGATTCGTTTTGTTCAGCCCACCATGTATGGCCAGCTTAAGAACATGTCGGATGAGCATCTTCTTCTATAGAGTGACTCCCTTTATGTTTGTGCAAGCAAGACATCTGTTGCTGTTCCCTTGAATATTTCCAAGTACTATTATAACTAGGCTGTTCACTCCAAAGTTCCATTCTTACTGGACCCTCACTTCTGTAGGTCATCAGTCACCTATGTAGCTCACATCATCTCTGATGAAGGATTGGCCACTGATTCAGACAAAGTTGATACTATTTCAGATTTGTAGAAGGGTATTGAAAAGTGGCCAGAGCTTTTCATGTCCTGCTGAAGAGTGATTTTTGCAGTCAAGAGAAATACAATAGACATCCCAAAGTCCTTTTGGGAAACACTGGACTTCTGCAAGCGAGGAGGCCTTCATTTAATTGAGGAAGAAGCTGACAGAGGCATCAGTCATAGCATATGCTAATGCCCATAATCCACATGTGCTCCATGTAGTTGCTAGCTGAAAGCTTGGGTGGGGTAAACTCACTGTTGAGAAGTTGCATAAATACCTGTATGGAGTTACATTTTGATTTAAACTGACTGGGTTGTTTTACAAGGTGAGGGTTTACATTCACTTTAAGCCCTTCAATTTACTGGTAAATGGTTTATGTGATTTTGGTTTTGTCGCATACTGTAAATCTGGTGACAAAACCGGCCGTGTGTATGGTTTCTCGGTGAGAAAACTGCCGGGAATCCCAACGAGAAAAATAGAGAACCTGCTCTCTATTTTCTCGTCGGGATTCTTGGCAGAATGTTTCCTGCTGAGAAAACCGTGAGTGCGTATGCTTACCTGTCCCAGGTAAGCCCGCGCATGCTCGATGAGACTTCGACGCATGCACGGTAGCCTTCAAGGGTAGTGTAGGGTGTAGCAAGATGGCGGCGATGGCATCGAATGTGACGAGCGCATGCTCGTCGTAGCCGATGACGTCACCGCATTCTTGCCATTCAAAAGAACGGCGGTTCTTTTGAATGGCCATGTGTACACTCGGCGAGCAAGGAACGCTTGCCAGAAATCCCGCCAGGAAAACCGACGTTTTTTTCCTGACGGGATTCCTAGCCATGTGTACGAGGCTATAGTTTCTTGCATGTTATCATTATCATCATTATTATGTTATGTTGCCTACCTGGAAAATGTTGCTGTGTTTATGCTTGTGACATAAAAACACAACAATGGTAATTTACCCTGCCGCATACAGTTGAGGCACAACTGCGTTGCAGGAACCCACGCAAAATGGCATGCTTTCCTACAATGCCCAAAAATGTGCTGGCTCTTTGCAGATGTGTGTTGATGCCATTAATTCTTAATAGCATTCCCACACATCTAGTTAATGCGCACACAAAGTACTGCAGTATCATGTTTTTTGGTGCAGCGAAATGTAAAAAATATGCCAGCGACTTCTGCCCGTTTCTTTGAAGTTGAATGTAATAGCCTGCCCTGAACGTGACGCAAGGGACTGTGAAAAAAAACATACATGCTCTGTCACACCTGCAAGGTATGAATGGAACCTAAGGCAAGTAAGTTCACGGGCTGACTGTTATATATTTAAAGGAGTAATTTAGGTAGAATTCTAGCTGCCAGGTTATTATGCATACATCATCTGGGTATTTTGCCTTGGCGTGACATTAGAAATTTGGTATGAATCAAAGTTATAGGATTATATGCTCATTCATACTGATTTCATAGGAGTTAATAAAAGTTTCAATCATTTATGAAAGTTGACTTGCTTTTTTTTTTTGCTATATTTGGACAACAATGAAAATACCACTTGTTAGATTGATTTCTTCAGTTAAAGACTTTATGCCCATTACTCAATAAAAGATTTGTTGATTTAAGCTTCCCTAAACTTGCAGTAATCTTTTATTTTCAAAGGAGTCAAGTTTAGGCCTTTGATCGTGTCTATGTGTTTTTTCAAGCATTTTGCAGGTTCAGAAACATTTTACGCTTCACCCGAGGTTGCACCCTCAAACTCCTAAAATCCAAGCATGGATCTTTTTGAAGACAGTCTTCAGCGTATCAATGTAGACTTAGGGTGCCCTTCTATAGATTTGAAGATCTAAGATATTAATGCATGAGGTTTTCTACTGTGCTTAATTCTTCTTTCTTTTTTTGCTCATAAAGCTGTATTCCTGATCTGTTGATTTGTGGTCCTACACTAACATGTAGCAAGCCCTATTTATCACAAAGAGGAAAAGAGGCCCATAGACAGTCCTAATGGCTGTCAAGGTCAGTGTGGGACAACAGATGGGAAGATCTTCAATCTTGCCCTTAAAAGGAATATTTTGAAGCAGTTTTCTTAACTTTTCACAATTTTTGCCTTTGTGTTATTACACATTTTTCACAGTGCAATTTAACATAGCAGGTGAAAATGTTGGAGGGTCTCAAAATGATTTTATTTTATTGATCCTTACATAGAGATAGACCATATACGCGAAGCGTCACCTCCCATGCAGCGAACAGTTAAATATGAATATTATAGTTAGCACATTGCAGAACATTTTGTCCAGTAACCAGCAGAGAGCAGGCAAGTTTCACTAAGTTTCATCTTTTTTTTTCTACTCCTATATTTCTTGAAACTTGATCCTTCAGAAGCTTCTCTTCATGCTTTGGAAAATACAAATCAGCAGTCCACATTCCTGCAGCTTTTTTTTTTTTTACATCATCCCTAACTGACAGCAAGCTGGGACTTTGCTCTTTATACGTACTGTCTTGGGGTAAGGCTCCTTTGGGGCACCCCAGCCTGCTACCAAAATGAAGTTCTGGCTCTTTTTTACCCTGATTCTTGTCCATGAAGCTCTACAAAATGGTGAGTTTTTTTCACAAAATCTGCCTTAGTGTCAAATCCTGGAGCACCTTGTAACCAAACCCTGCTGCTTTTAGGAGCTCGGTGAGTGTCGATGTGAGGAGAATGCGATGGGATAGCATAACAAAAATATATGAATTCAGAATAAGAAAATGTTTTATATGAAATCTTCAGTGTTTTTATATGTGTGGGTACATGCGTAAAATAATCTGTGGAAAGTTTTAGTCACTTGCTTTGACATAAATGATAGCAGCTTAAACTGGTTTTAAAACATCTTGTCTATTCATTATCCATATTTTTTAAAGTGATGAAGAAAACTGTAGAGTTCACGGTGATGCTTCAAGGTAAAGACAGCAAACCCCTTCAATGCATATTATAAATACACCTGTTCGCTTTCTGAAAGAGTCAGAGTGCATCCAGTTTCCACCATTCTGTGTGTTCATTACATTTAGTTACACTAAAACCTGTCCATATTAAGGCTGAAGTTAGGCTACAGGTGGAAATGTTTCTATTTTGTGTGTATGGGAGAATAGAAAACTCAATGAAGGTGCAACGGTTGCAATATTTTCAACAGCTTTACATATGCTTCAAATATTTTTTTTTATACAATATTAGATTATTACAGGTACTTGTATAGCGATGTCTATTAACACAGTGCTTTACATATACAGTCGTGCTCAAAAGTTTGCATACTCTGGCAGAAATTGTGAAATTTGGGCATTAATATTGAAAATATAACTGATCGTGCCAAAAAACAGTCTTTTATTTAAGAAAAGCAATCACATGAAGGCATTTATTATCACATAATTTTTTGGATCCTTTTTAAATCATAATGCTAACAGAAATCACCCAAATGGCCCTGATCAAAAGTTTACATACCCTGGAATGTTTGGCCTTGGTACAGACAAAGAAGGTGGCACACACAGGCTAAAATAGCAATTAAAGGCTAATTTCCCACATTTGTGGCTTTTTAAATCACAATTAGTGTCTGTGTATAAAAAAGTCAATCAGTTTGTTAGCTCTCACATGGATGCACTAAGCAGGCTAGACACTGAGCCATAAGAAGGTGGAAAAGAACAGTCAAAAGACATGCGTAACAAGGTAATAAAACTTTACAAAGATGGAAAAGGATATAAAAACATATCCAAAGCCTTGAATATGCCAGTCAGTACTGTTTAATCACTTATTTAGAAGTGGAAAATTGGCGGATCTTTTATTACCAAGCCATTGTCAGGTAGACCAAGAAAGATTGCAGCCACAACTGGTGGAAGAATTGCTCAGGATACAAAGAAAAACCCACAGGTAACCGAAGGAGAAATGCAGGCTGCTCTCCAAAAAGACTGTGTGGTTGTTTTTAAGGAGCACAATTTCCAAAACGTCCTGTATTCTCTGCATGCTTCTTCTCCGCTGATCATGCTTTCTTTCCATTTCTAAGGACTACATGTCCCATGGTAATTTGCTGCCTGCAAGCAGTAATGATGTTTCCTGTACTGCCTATGCCTTTTGAAACTTCTCTCAGCACCTCTGCAGTATAGTTGTTGTTCAAATTGCAGGCTCTGTGAAATGGGTGACACAATATTAGGCATAGTGATTATATATCCCTGCATTCAGAGAGGTATGTGTGTGAGATTCTTCAATAAGTAAGCTTTCAAACTTCTAGATCATTCAAATAAATGGAAGTAGGCTAGAAATAATTGAGTACATACACCTTTTCTGTGACAGAAAAAGCCTTGGATATATACAGTATCTGACAAAAGTGAGTACGACCCTGACATTTTAGTAAATATTTTATTATATCTTTTCATGTGACAACACTAAAGAAATTACACTTTGCTACAATGTAAAGTAGTGCGTGTACAGCTTGTATAACAGTGTCAATTTGCTGTCCCCTCAAAATAATTTAACACACAGCCATTAATGTCTAAACTGCTGGCAACAAAGGTCAGTACACCCCTAAGTGAAAATGTCCAAATCGGGCCCAAAGTGTCAATATTTTGTGTGGCCACCATTATTTTCCAGCACTGCCTTAACCCCCTTGGGCATGGAGTTACCCAGAGCTTCACAGGTTGCCACTGGAGTCCTCTTCCACTCCTCCATGATGACATCACAGAGCTGGTGGATGTTAGAGACCTCACGCTCCACCACCTTCTGTTTGAGGATGCCCCACAGATGCTCAATAGGGTTTAGGTCTGGAGACATGCTTGGCCAGTCCATCCCCTTTACCCTCAGCTTCTTTAACAAAGCAGTGGTCATCTTGGAAGTTATTATCATGTTGTAATACTGCCCTGCGGCCCAGTTTCCGAAGGGAGGGGATCATGCTCTGCTTCAGTATGTCACAGTACATGTTGGAATTCATGTTTCCCTCAATAAACTATAGCTCCCCAGTGCCAGCAGCACTCATGCAGCCCCAGACAATGACACTCCCACCACCATGCTTGACTGTAGGCAAGACACACTTGTCTCTGTAGTCCTCACACACGCTTGACACCATCTGAACCAAATAAGTTTGTCTTGGTGTCATCAGGAAATGGTTCCAGTAATCCATGTCCTTAGTCTGCTTGTCTTCAGCAAACTGTTTGCGGGCTTTCTTGTGCATAATTTTTAGAAGACGCTTCCTCCTGGGAAAGCAGCCATGCAGATCAGTTTGATGCAGTGTGCGGCGTATGGTCTGAGCACTGACAGGCTGACCCCCCACCCCCTTCAACCTCTGCAGCAATGCTGGCAGCACTCATACGTCTATTTCCCAAAGACAACCTCTGGATATGACGCTGAGCACGTGCACTGAACTTCTTTGGTCGACAATGGCAAGGCCTGTTCTGAGTGGAACCTGTCCTGTTAAACCGCTGTATGGTCTTGGCCACCGTGCTGCAGTCTCTCTGTGGAATACCAGGCAGCGCGTGTCATGGCAGGAGAACAGGAGGACAGACTCCAGAGAAACAAACTGGAAGGCAGCTTGCCTCAAGCCCAAGGAGCTGACTGAGTCTGTCAGTGTCTGCTGAGAGTGAGACTGACTCTGAGACTGTGGAGCAGAGCAGAGTAAGTAACCTTGTTATGCGCAGTCTTGGCACCTCAGCAATAGCCAGGGACAGTCACAGGAGGGAGGGACTGGGTGGTCTGGCCTAGGACTGTGGCCTGCCTGGGGGTCAGTGCACTGGCCACCCCAGCATGGGAGAAAAAGCACAGAGCCGAGGAGGATGAGGAAACAAGGAAACAAGGTGCTGCTGGCCTCGGTACCTACAAGGTGTTTTAGCATGTGAGATAGATAATATTAATGATTGCATGAACTCATTCAGGAAAACATGGACTCCTGCATCACTAGTGCAGATTTGCAGAAGCTGCAGGTCTGTTTGATGCAGTGCCAAGCAAAGCAGTATGTCTGCAGTCTCTGATCCACTCTTGTAGTATGTCTGCGGTCTGTGATCCACTCTTGTAGTATGTCTGCAGTCTCTGATCCACTATTGTAGTATGTCTTCAGTCTCTGATCCACTCTTGTAGTATGTCTGTGGTCTCTGATTTACTCTTGTAATATGTCTGTGGTCTTTGATCCACTCTTGTAATTTGTCTGCGGTCTCTGATCTACTCTTGTAATTTGTCTGCGGTCTCTGATCCACTCTTGTAATATGTCTGCAGTCTCTGATCCACTCTTTTAATATGTCTGCAGTCTATGATCCACTCTTGTAATATGTCTGCGGTCTCTGATACACTCTTGTAATATGTCTGTGGTCTCTGATCCACTCTTGTAGTATGTCTGCATTCTCTGATCCACTCTTGTAGTATGTCTGCGGTCTCTGACCATCTCCTGTAGTATGTCTGATGGGAGAGCAGCAACCCTGCTCAAAGATGGTGGGAAAAAGTTCTGTCAGGGGACAGGCTGAGTGTGAGGAGATGGAGGCTGCCTTTGAGGTAAAATAAGGGATGGAGGCTGTGCTTGAGGTGACAGATACTGTATAACAGTATACCACAAGCAGTCTTTATATAAATGTTATTTTAACCGTAATTGTACTTGTAGAACTAGGCCAGAGAGTAGACAGAGTGTTTTTTGATGGTTTTAATTTGAAATGTACCTTGGTGTCCTTCACTAAGGTCTGTACTTTGGAAAATGTCTGCCACAGCCTTGGTACGTGCCTATCCCTGCACTGACCGTATATACCTTTTTCATAGCGCTGCTCTCCCTTTTAAAAATAATAAGTTGGTTTTGCCTTGCAGTTTTGGCACTCAACCATAACCCCCTCACACATACACACATACCCTACTAACCACATCAAATAGTGGGTATGGTGAAATAGTACTAATAATGGGAGGGTCTTAAACGGGCATTAAATACCAGGAGTGCATTACGTATAGAGTGCAGAGTTCGGTAGGGTTAAACACAGAGTGCAGAGTTTAGGGTTGCGCTACATACATAGTGCAGAGTTCAGGGGTGCGCTACACACAGAGTGCAGAGCCTTCTTCCACAGCTACTTACTTCTGCATCCTCCATCCACATCTCACCTTCACCCCTCTTCTTCCCTAGTACCTCCCTGCACACTATAGGTGGCTCTGCCTCGCTCATTTTCAGGGAGATCATCCAGTGGGAGAGTCAGCATCTGCACTGCACCCCAGGCACATACATCTCCCAGGTCCCCATCCTGCACTCAGTGGGAGCCTCTCAGGAAATCAGATCTATGGGAGCTGTTGAAAGACAAGCTGTCACTTGTAAACACAGAAGCCGGACTTCTGTGTTTACAAGTGATAGTGGTGAGCAGGGAGAGAAGGGCCTCAGCCAAAGGTGGTGGAACTGAGTTCACCAAGTTCCAGCTGAAAAAAAACCCTGCTTAGACTCAAAAAGGTTTGCCATCACTGGCCTATACCATCTTTTTGTAGAGCAACAATTCTTTTTTTCAGATCCTCAGAGAGTTCTTTGCCATGAGGTGCCATGTTGGACTTCCAGTGACCAGTATGAGAGAGTGAGAGCGATAACACCAAATTTAACACACCTGCTCCCCATTCACACCTGAGACCTTGTAACACTAACGAGTCACATGACATTGGGGAGGGAAAAGCGCTAATTGGGCCAAATTTGGACATTTTTACTAAGGGGTGTACTCACTTTTGTTGCCAGTGGTTTAGACATTTACGGCTGTGTGTTGAGTTATTTTGAGGGGACAGCAAATTTACACGGTTATACAAGCTGTACACTCACTACTTTACATTGTAGCAAAGTGTCATTTCTTCACTGTTGTCACATGAAAAGATATAATAAAATATTTACAAAAATGTGGGGTGTACTCTTTTGTGAGATACTGTACAAGTAAAGTTATAAGCTAATCTCATCTATACCCCTAAAAAACAAGTTTGGCTGTGCCCCTTCTGACTGTTGCCTGGGATGCAGAGTATTTTTATTTAGAGATCATTCACACTTTAGGTAACATGCATTAAAATTTGTGTTATCATGACATGCGACTAAATGTGCCCTGCTTTGTAATGCCATCAGTTCTGAATGGTGCATCACTGCACTGTACACAATACACCACAACTGACCACAACACACTACCATGAGTTGTTGTGTGCTGCATTGTAAAAAAGTGTCATGTGCGTTTTTTTGTCTGTTGTGGTACATTGACAGCCCAATAATAAATCACACAATGCACAGTAATATGCAAGATCTTATGCATTAACACACTGTACAGGAATTTTGAAGTGTGAATCGACATTAGTGCAGTTCAGCACCTTCAAATGTTTGTTTTTATTGTTAACATTTTAAGTTATTTTCACAATAATTGGATTGTCATATTTGGAAAAATGTTAAAAGCATGAATTGTAGATTGTGCTTCTTTCATTATTTTATTTAGAGTGTATTTTTTACTGAAATTATAGATTTGACAAATAGTAGCAAATTATTGTGTGGCATAAAAAGTTGCAACTTCCACCCTTTTATTCTTTTACAAAGAATTTTATTAATATCCATAGCAACTTCACAGCTTAACAGTGAAAAGGATACAGCATGAATGAACATAACAGTAAAAAAGGTAGCATTTTCTGAAGGAAAAATAAAAATGCTAGTAAATTAAAGAAAAAAAAAGAGACAGAAAACATTTGTAAATTAGATACATAAAGGTGATTAAACATACTCAGGTCCCAGGAATGCCCATAGGGCATTGTCCAATATTTAACAAGTGTTTGAAGAGTCTATCTCAACGGGAGCCTAACTGTAAACAGTCCGGGGTATCTAACCATGCAACCAACTCATCCAGGGGTATGCCCGATGGCCTGATGGATTTTTAGATGAGACTGAGAAATAAAGGTACTGAAAGGAAGATTTAAGGAGAGACAGAGTCTGAGGTTAGCAGAAAAGGAATGGGAGGGAGGGAGAGGGAGGGGGGGTCCTCGCGGTGGGTGGCAAGAGCACATCAGATCCAAAGAAGGGTGGTGTAAAATCTAGTGGGTTTAGTGTAATCAACAAAGGGCTGCCAGACTCTCAGGAACTTATCATGGGTGTCTGAGAGGATAGCAGTCAGCTTTTCATTTACCATTATGTCGTCAATGCGTTTTTTAACCGCCTCAAAGCTTAGTGCTGGTGTCTTCCACGCCCTTGCTATCGTCAATTTGGTTCCAGTAAATTGGTGCAGAGCCAGTTGGCGCTCCGGGCGAAGCAGTTCTGCGATCGGGTTACAGAGAAGAGCTTTGTATGGGTCTTTTTTGAGGTCAGTATGGAGTATATTTAGAAGGAGGGTGTAGACTCTGATCATAATCTGCATACCCTCTGGCAGGTCCACCAAATGTGTGTCATAGTGCTCTCCTAGGAGCACCCCCGGAAACACAGGGGAGAGTAGGCTGGAATAAAACGGGCCAGTCTAGCCGGCATGTAATACCACCTGTAAGGTACCTTGTAGGTATTTTCTAAAAAGAGAACATTCTTTGAGCATTTGGATATCGCTAAGTCATGACCTGCCAGTCCCACCATTTTATTCGACAGGGCATCTGTTTTAAAACGAAAAAAAAAAAAAAAAGGCTGCGAAAGGGTTAACAAATGGTCAACATTTTCCCTATTTTGCCAGTAATATGTAATCTTATGAGCACAACTATATAGCTGCAAAGCTTACATTGTAAAGTTTTATTTACACCTGTCTTTCATTTTTGTAGATTTTTTAGATGTTATCTTTTACCCACTTCTGTTGCTGTCTGTTGCCTTTAAGAGTCAGACTCCATGTTGTCTGCTGCCTCTGATAATTCTGATAAGTATCCAACTTATTAAAGAGTTTAGGGTTCTTTTCCCCAACCAATAATTAAACACAAACATTTAACATTGTGAGAACCATGCTCACTGTATGTACTACAGAACCAAAGGGAATTGCCATCTCCATATTAACTATACAGAAGTCAAGTGTATCTATGTGTATGCTGTAGATTTGTGTCAAGCTGGTTCTTGATGGCTTTAAGGAGTAACACTTTTGTTGAGTAAATAATTCTCCTCTGGGTAATCTATATACATTGCAAGAATTTTAAAAAACTTTGCAGATTCCTACCTTGATATTCTGAAGAAATAGCTGTTTGTATGTCTGTGTCCATGTGAATGGATCCATATGGGAGTGGTTTTATAATTATCAGTCAGCTGCTGCACCTGCAAGGTTCTAATGAGAAAAGTTGCAGGGTCTGCATCCCTTTAGACATGATTTTCCTTTGGGAGTATCTCACCAACAATTACATTTTTGTTGCAGGGGATGCTGGAAATCTGATTTGTATCTTAGTGCAGACTTCTGGGAAAATCAGTAAGCCAATAACACAAGCAGGAAATGACATATCTGGGGAACGTTCTGTGCACCATATGTGTACAGAATGCCTCCAGGTAGCCATAGTGCCATATAGCCATATTGCCTATCATTTTACAGAAAATAACAGCTCTGCAGATTTTTCAATTAAATTACAAAATGACTTTTGTTGCAATAGTATACCCTATATATTTTTTTTTTATTTGCTCTTTTTTCTTCCCCCACAAAGTGGAGTTACTCTTTAGGAGTTGTGTCGATAAACAAATGCAGATTGCTTTTAAATGCACTTCACTTGCATCTGAGATTAGTTTGAGAGATTTCTGAGATCATTAAAAGTTAGATCACAGGTATATTTGGCCTGCAGATGACCTTCTGACCAGAAAATAAATCTCCTTCTAATGGCCCGTACACACGATCCGAATATTGTACGAAAACAGTCGTCTGAGGAAGAATCGTACGATAATCGGATGGTTAGTACAGAGCTTTCGAGAGCCGATCACGACAATTCATCCGATATTGTTCGATCGGACAAGCACGAAAATTTTCCTCGTACGACACCAGATCGTACGATTTTCGTTTAGTCAGTATAGTTGTCGTCCGAAAATACAATACAAATACATTTTAACACATGACATCACTACCGATTTTTTTTTCTGTCGTACGAGAATTGTTGTGACTTTAGTTACCTATTCAAATTCTACTTGCGACTATTAAGCGAAAAAAGTCATACGATCTGTCGTACAATATTCGGATCTTGTGTACGGGGCATTAGTTGCATCAACCTGCTTCAAGCTGATTTTGTATACACATTGACTTTTTTCTGGGGAAAAAGACATTCCAATTCAAGCAAAGTCCATGTTCACCGGCCCTGAAATAATCAAGTTTCAACAGACTAATCTTGACAGAGTCAAGCAATGCATTCAACGTTTTACCATTAACAGAAATGGCCTACTTTTTGTTTCCTGGCTTAGCCTACTGGCTCGAAAACCATGATCGTCTGTCCCTTAATGCAACATTACAATAAATAGGCTCATCAATCAATGGACAATTTGCAAATATACAGTATGTTCCAACATTGTAGCACTTAAAGCAGCTCACCTGATCGCTCATCTCTTTCAAATCTAAACCATCTACTCTCTACTGGTGTGCCCCAGGGTTCTGTCCTGGGGCCCCTTCTGTTCATAATCTTCTTCCTCTTGGTCTCATATTTTGTAAATTTAACATCCACTTCCATTGCTATGTGGAGGACACCCAGCTCTACCTGTCCACTAAACTTATTACCACCCTTCCACCCAAATCCCTTACCGGTTCCAACCTTCTCAAATTGAACAGTGACGAAACCGAGGTTCTCCTCACTGGTACAAAATCCACCTTGACAAAGCTTAACAGTTTTTCAGTTAATATCCATAGTCTTTTCCTCCCCTCAGGTAAATAGTCTGGGTGTCATCCACGATAGTACACGATCTTTCCAAGCCACAATCAGTAATGTCACTCTGTCAGCATATTTTCATCTACGAAAGATTAATCGTCTTAGTCTGTTTCTCAAACCCAACATCACTGCCATGCTCATTCACAATCTGGTCACTTCCAGCATAGATTACTGTAACTCTTCTTTTTGGTCTCCCTTTCAAGTCCCTTGATAAACTGCAACTGGTTCAGAACTCTGCTGCTCGCATCATCACTGGGACCCCCTTCTTTAATCACATTACTCCTGTCCTTCAGCACCTTCACTGGCTTCTGGAAAAATATTGTATTCATTTCAAGATTCTGTTATTCACATTTAAGGTCATTCATAACCTCACTCCTCTGTACCTTCCTGAACTCCTGCATATGAACAGACCCCCCCCCTCTCAGGTCTTCTTCTTCTATTCATCTCAATGTTCCATCTGCCCACTAGACCATGTGAGGGGGTTAGCTCGGCAGCGGGTGTGTGTGACCCCCGGGATGGGCTCCCCACACAAAAACAGGCCCAGCAAACGGAGGTTGTGGTTTTCAAAATCAAAAAGGTGCGGTTTATTTTCTATTTACAGTGACAAAACACAGCAAAGCAAAAGAAACATAAATAAAATAAATCCTGGTCAACTTGACCTCTGAGTAAACATACAGGTTTCCTAACTAACAACTGGGATCAGCCTAGTGCTGTCCTAGTCCCTAAGTCCCTGGTTTTAAATGTCCAAGCAAATAGCCACACAGGCTTTGTCTCACCGCACAGGGGTTCACTCTTCCTAGACAGTCCACACAGGTCTGGTTCCAGGCATGAGCTGACACCTAATGAATCTGGGAGTTCTTATAGAGGCCTAAATGAGCTGACAAGCTTCAGCTGGTCTCATCAACTCCCTGTCTGCACGACGCCCCACACTCTCCCTAGAGGTATGAGTCATCCATGAGCCCACTAGCCTCAGCTGGGCTTATACAACTCTCCACCTAGTTGTATAAGTCGGCGTAAAGCCTGAATCTGGGCGAAATATATCTACCCCCCTGGATGCAACCAGGTGACTTTACCTTCCTGCTGTCACATACCCCCCCCTCTTGTTTTAACCTCGGGGTTGGAACACCAGCAATCAGGCATTCATGTACTCGAGACAAAGCATCCACATTCCCCATTTGAACGCCAGGGCGATGCTTTACTGTGAAGTTGAATTCCTGGAGGGCCAGGAACCACCTATTCACTCTTCTATTTGTTTCCTTGTTTTGAGCCATCCACTTTAACGGAGCGTGATCCGTAACCATGTCAAAGTGCCTACCTAGCAGGTAGTACCGAAGGGAATCTAGAGCCCACTTCACCGCTAAACACTCCTTTTCAACGGTGGCGTAATTTACCTCATGGGACTTCAACTTCCTGCTGAGGTAAATGACTGGGTGCTCTTCCCCTGGGACAATACTGCTCCTAACCCCACATCTGACGCATCACTTTGTACGACAAAGTCTTTAGAGAAGTCGGGTGAGTACAACACTGGCTGGCTACATAAGGCTTGTTTCAAGAATTGGAATGCTGCCTCAGCCTCGGGGGTCCATTTAATCATGACCGACCCTTTCCCCTTCGTCAGGTTGGTTAGGGGCACAGCCTTAGAAGCAAAGTGGGGAATGAATCGCCGATAATACCCAGCGATTCCCAGAAAGGCTCGTACCTGCTTCTTGCTGTTGGGACGTGGCCAACTCTGGATGGCCTCGACTTTGTTGAGTTGGGGTTTTATTACTCCCCTCCCAATGGTGTACCCGAGATATTTGGCCTCCTCCTGCCCAATGGTACACTTCTTGGGGTTAGCCGTAAACCCCGCTTCCCGAACAGAGTCCAGGACTGCTTGCACTTTTGGCAGATGTGAGGCCCAATCTGTGCTATGGACAATTACGTCATCCAGGTAAGCCGCAGCATACTTCCGATGGGGCCTCAGCATCTGGTCCATTTTCCGCTGGAATGTGGCCGGCGCATTCTGTAACCCGAACGGCATTCTTTTATATTGGAACACCCCGTCTGGGGTTACAAATGCGATTTTCTCTTTGGCCGACTTGGCCAGGGGGATTTGCCAATACCCTTTTGTGAGGTCAAGAGTCGTCATGTATCGGGCTGTTCCCAGCCGGTCGATCAACTCATCTATACGTGGCATGGGGTAGGTGTCAAATTTTGTAACTTTGTTCAACTGACGAAAATCGTTACAAAATCGCCAGCTCCCATCCGGTTTAGGCACCAACACAATGGGACTAGACCAATCACTTTGGGACTCCTCTATCACCCCTAAGTTCAGCATTTTCTGTACTTCCTCCCGTATTGCCTCCCGTCGGGCCTCTGGGATCCGATAGGGTTTTAACTTCACCCTTTCACCGGGCGGGGTAATGATGTCATGCTCTACCCCAGATGTTTGTCCCGGCAGCTCAGAGAATACCTCCTTGTTGCGAAGCACAAACTCCTTAACCTCCTGTTGTTGGGGTTGTGACAAGGTGGCTGCTATTCCAACCTCAGGAATCACGCAACCAGTTTGAGCTGGTGACCAAGTGTCTGCGACTAGGGACTCTCTATCCCTCCAGGCTTTCAACAGATTAACGTGATAGATCTGTTCGGGCTTTCGCCTTCCTGGTTGTCTGACCTTGTAATTCACTTCGCTCACTTTTTCCATTATCTCATAGGGGCCTTGCCATTTGGCAAGGAATTTACTTTCAACCGTAGGGACAAGTACCAGTATCCTATCCCCCGGGGAAAAGGTACGGGTCTTGGCTCCACGGTTGTACACTCTCTGCTGTGCTAACTGCGCTTGGGCCAAATGTTCCTTCACGATGGGCATTACCTGTGCAATTCGGTCTTGCATCAGGGCGACATGCTCAATCACACTCCTGTGGGGAGAACTCTCACTTTCCCAAGTTTCCTTGGCAATATCCAACAGCCCTCTTGGGTGTCTCCCATACAGTAACTCAAAGGGGGAGAATCCCGTAGAGGAGTGGGGCACCTCCCTAATAGCAAACATCAGATAAGGAAGTAGACAGTCCCAATCCTTTCCATCTCTATCCACCACTTTCTTCAACATTTGTTTTAGGGTTTTGTTGAATCTTTCAACCAGCCCATCGGTTTGGGGGTGATACACAGATGTACGTAATTGTGTCACTTTGAACAATTTACACAGCTCCTTCATAACCCGGGACATAAAGGGTGTACCTTGGTCCGTAAGCAGTTCTTTACAAATACCCACCCGGCTAAACACAAGAGATAGCTCTTTGGCTATGGTTTTGGCCGAGGTATTTCGGAGAGGGATCGCTTCTGGATAACGGGTGGCATAGTCCATTATAACTAATATGTACTGGTGCCCCCTAGCGGACTTGATTATAGGCCCTACCAAATCCATGGCGATCCTCTCAAACGGGACCTCAATGATGGGTAGAGGGACCAGCGGGCTACGGAAATGTGGCATCGGGGCCGACCTCTGACACACAGGGCAGGAGGAACAATAATTTTCTATGTCCTTCATCACCCCCGGCCAATAGAATCTCTGTAATACCCTCTCTCGGGTTTTCTCTGTCCCCAGATGACCTCCAAGAATGTGCCCATGGGCCAACTCCAACACCAACTTCCTGTAAGGTTTGGGCACCACAAGCTGCTCAATGGTTTCTTCTGCCCTTTTTGCCACCCGATACAGTAGGTCCTTCTCTACGCTGAAGTATGGGTAAGTGCAGGTATTATCTGGGTTCACTAACTCACCATCTATTTTCACTACGTTTTCCCGTGCCTTTATTAGGGCGGGGTCTTTCAACTGTTCTGTGGCAAAGTTTTCCCTGTGAACCTCAAGATCAGAAAACTCCACAGACGGTAGGTTTTCGTCTGAGGAGGTGGGCTCCTCTCCAGTTTCTTGAGTCTCCCCTGCCAATACTGATAAGGGAAATTCCGGAGAGTCCTCACCACTCTCAGGGGAGTTCTGGCTATCACATTCCTGGTACATAGGGGCACCAGTGGGGGGCTCAGGATCATCCCACAGTTCCCAGAACTTCGGAAAATCCCTTCCCACAATGGCGTCATGCGGTAACTGAGATACTAAGCCCACTGGATGAGAGAGGGTACCTTTGGGGGTCTCGAAACACACTGTAGTCACTGGATACTCTCGGGTGTCCCCATGCACACAAATAACAGCTACCTTGCTATTCCCAAAGACCTCTGTTTTAACTAACTCAGCCTTTATCAGGGTCACAAGGCTACCTGAATCCAGCAATACCACAACATTTCTACCATTAACACACATTTTGCATAAATGTTTCTCAGTTCCTCGAATGGCAGTGCATGCGACTGTCGCACACAGCGACTGACGTCTGCCCGTCAGAAAGTCACACTGCATGGGTTCCTCCACAACCGGGCAATTGGCTGCAATATGTCCCGCTTGCCGGCAGCGGTAGCAAACGATCCTTCTTGCCGCCTCTTGAGCCGCTGATTTCCCAGGCTGTTCTCGCCAAACTTGGGGTAGAGCTCCCACCCTCTCACTCTCTCCACCCTCACCCCTTGGAATCCTCTTATCCGCCCCTGGGGATGGTCTGGTCTTAGGGTGGAAAGTCCGAGTGTCTCTGGAAGAGGCCGTCAGGTTCTCTGTAGCCAAGTATTTCTCCACACGATCCACAAGACCATCGGCCGTCTCTGGGTCTCCATGGCTTACCCACTTTTGGATGGCAGTAGGAAGAGCTCTCAAAAACCGATCCATTACAACACGTTCCACAATCTTTGGTGCGGACAAAGTCTCTGGCTGTAGCCACTTTCTGCTCAGGTGAATGAGATCATACATTTGAGACCTGGGGGGTTTTCCAAGCTGGAAAGTCCAGTTATGCACACGCTGAGCCCGGACAGCCTGGGTGACACCCAGCCTTGCCAAAATTTCAGCTTTTAGCATCGCATAGTCTTTTGCTTGGTTAGGCTCTAGGTCATAGTAAGCTTTCTGCGATTCACCAGTTAACAGAGGAGCCACCAGTCCAGCCCACTGCTCCTCAGGCCACTTTTCTCTTTCAGCGGTCCTTTCAAATGTGGTCAAAAATACCTCTGGATCATCCTCTCCAGTCATTTTTGTCAATAAACGACTCACCCCAAAGGACGCGGTATTAGTGGGACGGCTTTCCTCACTGGTCTGCGGACGTTGCTGCATTACTGCTTCCATTTGTTGTAGTCTCTGCTCTTGCTTCTGTAACAGGTCTATGAAGCGGGCCTCAGATTGCTGCTGGGCTTGTTGCTGAGCTTCCAGACTCTGTTGGTGAGCTTGCTGCTGGGCTGCAAGGCTCCTTTGCAAACCTGCATTTGTCTGCTGTTGATTGGCATTTGCTAGAGCCAGCTGTTTCAGTATCTCCTCCATGATGGCTAAAAAAAAACTGCCCGCATTCTCCACCAACTGTGAGGGGGTTAGCTCGGCAGCGGGTGCGTGTGACCCCCGGGATGGGCTCCCCACACAAAAACAGGCCCAGCAAACGGAGGTTGTGGTTTTCAAAATCAAAAAGGTGCGGTTTATTTTCTATTTACAGTGACAAAACACAGCAAAGCAAAAGAAACATAAATAAAATAAATCCTGGTCAACTTGACCTCTGAGTAAACATACAGGTTTCCTAACTAACAACTGGGATCAGCCTAGTGCTGTCCTAGTCCCTAAGTCCCTGGTTTTAAATGTCCAAGCAAATAGCCACACAGGCTTTGTCTCACCGCACAGGGGTTCACTCTCCCTAGACAGTCCACACAGGTCTGGTTCCAGGCATGAGCTGACACCTAATGAATCTGGGAGTTCTTATAGAGGCCTAAATGAGCTGACAAGCTTCAGCTGGTCTCATCAACTCCCTGTCTGCACGACGCCCCACACTCTCCCTAGAGGTATGAGTCATCCATGAGCCCACTAGCCTCAGCTGGGCTTATACAACTCTCCACCTAGTTGTATAAGTCGGCGTAAAGCCTGAATCTGGGCGAAATATATCTACCCCCCTGGATGCAACCAGGTGACTTTACCTTCCTGCTGTCACAACCACTATGGGATTGAGAGCCTTTAGCTGCTCTGCTCCCCCGACTTTGGAATACACTACAACCTGACATCAGCAACATTGATTTACCCAGTTTCAAATCACGTCTCAAAGCTCATCTTTTTAAACTAGCACACTCTGTCTGACTTCAATATTTTGTTTTTATCTTTGTAAGATGACCTTGGGTGTTCTGAAAGGCACCTATAAATAAAATGTATTATTATTATTAGGTAAGTATGTTTCTGATGCAACTTGTTAGTCTCTATGTCCAGCAACCCCAGCCATTCTAAGAACAATCTTATCATCGAATTCAGAGTCCCTTTTCTTAGAAAAGTTGCACCAAGTACCAATGGAGTTTTTGCATTTGGGATTTGTGTGGGCTGGGATTGTGGTGAACTTATTGGAAATTGTACTCTGAATAGGCTCTTATCGTAAATGGTATACATGCTGGGTATGAATTAAGTGACCTCTAAATGGTTGGGCATCTCAGTTTTGAGCTTAACATAAAGTGGACCTTCAGCCTGCCGAGAATGATCCCGCCTCTCCACCCCTCCTCTTGTCCTCTGCAGGAATAGGACTTTGCTCTTTTTTTCCTTTGTTTACCTCTTTTTTTTTAAATATAAAGTCCACCCCGCCTCCCCATGCATGTCACTCGACTTAGGCAAGTGACGCGCACACTGCCCGCTTTGCCTCCCAGTTATGTATGTTACATATCCCAGGAGGCAAAGGCTTTCACTGAAGAATGGAGGAGGGGGTGCACCTGTCCATGCATCATCGAGAGGCGTTCCGGCTGAACCCAGAACAGCCAGCAGCCCAGCGATGATGTAACAGGGAAACATGGCGGCGCGGAACCAAGCGCTGCCTGAGAAGAAGCATCTGTTAGCTCCACAGTGCTGGATCCGCTAGGTGGGTGAGTATCAAAAGTTAGCAGAACTCACCCTGAGGTAGGTAAGGCACAAAAAAATTATTGGGGGGTGGGAGTGGAGGGTAAAGTTTGCTTTAATCCTGAGTATCTGGAGAATTATCTGTGAATCACCAGATGGATAAAGCCATACCACTATCCCATTGCTTATTTTGCCTCCATTTGTATCTACTGTACTTTAATTAGTGTCTATATATTCCTCCACATCATCATTTGAAGCCAGTTTTTTAAACTATTTCTCACCAGAAATAGCACTAGCCATAGTGCTGACTGCTGTAGAGGACACTGGGATGCACAATGTCAGTTAGGACTTTCATATTCTGAACTCTGGTAGCCTACTGTTGAGCAGAAGTGGACAGTATCAATGCTTTTATGATGTCTTAGATGTGACGGCACAAGTACTTTGAAAGTAACTTTCAACTGGTGTATACCTCTTTAAATGTTTCAGGCTGGGTTTCCCCGCATCCAATTCACATGTCTGTCTCAATGGAGCCAGTTCACACATCTCTAGGGCAGCTGTAGAGCGGTTTGCAGAAGAGTTCTGCGTCTTTTGGTCTGCTTCAGGTCCGAATCCAGCCAAAAATTCACACCTGATTCGTCCCTGAAATGAAGAACAGGGACACACCGGACCCCTGCTGTGAGCCGCTATGCACAACAGTGTGAACCAAGCCTCAGTGGTGTCTATTCAGGCTGTAATTCGGAATGCCTAGATTCTCCAGCACATAAAACGACGTAATCCTTGCGTTTTCCATCTTGTTTAGTAGATAGGCTCAAATGAGGGATGAGGGGGTCTAAGTACAGATGATAATAATAAGGAAAATTAAATCCCACTCCACATAGGCAAAGGAAGGAAGGAATGTGAAGAGCTGTGCTGTGAATAGACCAGCTCTCTGCTAATCTACCTTTAGCACCCACCCCGACACAAAGGCAAAGGAAGGAAGGAATGTGCAGAGCTGTGCTGTAAATAGACCAGCTCTCTGCTAATCTATTTATAGCACCCACCCCGACACAAATTTCAGGCTGGTTCTATCTCGGTTGTCAAGGAACTGGTCTGAAGTTATCATGCTGATAACTCAAGAACGGAGCAGCAGGAAGACATAGGACATGGAGCTTTGGAGAGAGATAAGAAAACACTAAAGATATATGTGCTTAGGTAAAATTTAATGAATCAGGTTTACATCCATTTTATGTCTTAATTTATTACTTAAACCAGTCATAATTGAATGCAGAGGCAATTATTTATTATGATAAAAAGTAGATACATTAGTATAGTTTTACAGATATGGCCGGCCCTTTGAGGGCAACCATAATGCTGATGCGACATGTGATTAAAGAGTCTGGGCGTAGGAGTGATGCCTTGTACACACAATCGGTTTTCCCGGCGGTAAAAAGTCCACCGGGAAAACCGAGGGGAAAACCGAGAACCTGCACGGTAGCTTTTTCCCCCTACACACGGCCGGGTTTCCCGACAGGAAAACTGCCATGAGAGCTTTTGTCGGGAATGCCGGCCGTGTGTTTCCCATAGTTAAACTGCTGGGTTAAAAACCGCTGGGAATCCCGGTGGGAAAAAATAAAACGTTCTAATTTTTCTGGCGGTTTTCCTGTCGGGAAAACTGCGATGGAGCATACACACGGCCGGGATTCCCGGCCAAAAGCTCTCATGACAGTTTTCCTGCTGGGAAAACCGGTCGTGTGTACGAGGCATCAGAATATATATGTGAGTGATTAAACACTGATGCCTTCCCAAAACTGCAATATTGTTTTAGATTAGGTTAGCTTCAGACAGCGAGATACATTTTTTTACAGGAATCACAGACCCAGAACAGGCATGCAACAAGTTGTCTGTATTCCTGATCTTCATGCTCAGAAAACGTTAAAGCCGCAGATTGACAATCAGCTGATTAGCATTTTTTTATACAAAGCTAGAAACAGCAGCTCTCGTATTTGTTATTTATTTTTCTCACATTCAAGTTTAATAAAGCTTTATGTTATCTTTTTTGAAAGCCAGGTTTTTTGACAAGTGATGTTCCAGACGAAAGCTTTCACTAAAGACAGTGAAGTCGACTAAAATAAAAGTGAATTTTGTGTTTTATGACACCAAACAAATGGTAAGAATTAGATTTTTGCGTGTTGGAAATTGGGACGAGTCATCACATATGTTTTAAATTACCAGAATGGAGCTTCACATTAGTCTAGTTTTTTATAAACTTCCACATTTCTTGATGTCACTACTAACAAGGCATGTAAGTGAATTTTCCAGTCTGCATTTTAATAGTTCATTCTGGATTAAAAAAACTATTTTGGATACACTTTTTCTTCTTTAAAACCAATGAAGAAAGAAAGTTAATAAAAAACGATTTTGGTTAAAAAAATATGTACCGTATATTTGTAGACAATTCCCTAAATATATGTGATCAGCTGAAAGAGGGTAATCTTTCAATTTCCAGGCTTGCTGAATTTCATTTAAAATACTTCAAGCAGAACATATCAGCTGAGTTCCATAAAATGTACTTCTTCCCATGGCTTTTTTTCTCAGAGAATAGGTGCAGGAACTCAACAATGAACCCCCTCCCGCCCGTGCTACATCAAAGGGTGGGTGTGACCAAATGGATACATGGGAGGGCCTTAAAGTAACGCACAGAGTAAAGGGCAATGCACAGAATGCAGGGGTCGGGGGTATGTAATACAGAGTGCAGGAATCAGGAGTAAGTAATGCAGCGTGTGCAGCTAGTGATGCCCAGGCCACTGTACAGAATACAGCCAAAAATGACCCCCGTCTAACCAGTAAAAACCCTTCTCCTCAAGCCCACATCCACCCCAGCTTAGATCTTACCCAGCAGCCCCAATCCCCCCTCCACCTCCAGTAATGCTCATCCCCCACAGCCCTAAAGCCTGATACACAGGGGTGGTTTGATCTGTGCCCTGTTTAGGGCCCTGATTATCCACACAGGGATGCACAGGTGTTTCGTGCTTTCCCATACAAGCAGTTCCATTGGTGGCTGCATGAATACAGCCGCTGTGTCCCAATACGACATCCATGTGGGTGTAGGTACTTGTCCCTGAACTCACCCTGAGTGCTTTGGGGCTGTACACCTCACACCAATATCACATTGAGAAAAGCAGTGTCTGTACAGACCCTTTGTCCCAATAGCTACCAATGGGACTTCCGGCACAGGAATGCATTGAACACCTGTACATCCTTGTTTCAGTAAAACATTGCCCTGCATGGGGCACCGATAATCACACCGTGTGAGTCTCCAGGTCCACCTCCTCTGTAGAAACTATTCCCTCCCAGCTTCCTGTAAAATAAAGTTTTACGAGTTAGTTCTTCTGGAAAAAACTGCTTCGCCACATAGCCACTAGGTCACACTGCAAAGTCTTACTGTACACAGGTCTCTATCTTGCTCCCTCTTTCTTCTGCTGTGCTGAAAGCTGCTTTTTATTTCTACTCATTATTCTTAGTCACCGGTATCAAACAATGTACCTGTGCAAACTAGAGGGGAGAAGAGAGGCCTGTTGCCACCTGCTGCCCATTGGTAGGCAGAACTTGAGCAGGAGGAGAGTGATGTCAGATCACTCAGCCTCTCCTGCTCCTGTCTGCCGAAGCCCATCATTTACAGACTGCACTCAGCGAAACTAGATGATGGGTCGCCAATTCTGAAGGAACATCGGCACCTACTGGATTGAGGTACCATCCCCTCACCTATACCATGGCCCACCCCCTCCTCTGCTGTTATTGAGATATGCAGGACAGGGAGGGTTCTGTGTCCACCACTGGGAGAGCTGCACTGTCACTTGGAGACACAGGAACGGAGCTCCAGTATTTACAAGTGACAGCAGTGAGCAGCAAACACGGGGTCGGCACCAGAGTGTTTACAATATGTTTTCATCAAACCATCTGAATACAGAATCAATAGAAATTTGAGTGTAGACAGTAAGAACAGCTACCAAAATGTACAACTTAGCTTAAGCTGTACATGCATCTCAAAAAAAAAATCCCCCTATATATTATCTGAACCCTACAGTAGAGCAATGAATCACATACAGTATAAATGAACAAAACACATAATCATATACCTAACTAGACAAATTTTATTTCACTTGAATTTTATTATTATTAGAAATGACAAGAGTAGACAGTTACATAGCCAAAAATACTATGCGGAAATGTGAACCAGTACAAGAGGAATTTCTCTCCACAGACAGTGACAGTCCAAGCAACATTGTATTGTTAGTTACATGATCAATTATTAGAGCCCTGCCTGGAATTGCGATGTGCTTTGCTTCTGAAAAAAAGCCTTTCAACTGGGGGTCCTTGAACTAGAAAGAACAGTACAAAAAAAGGGCACGGCTCTTACTCATGGGCAAAAAAGGCAATACTAGGGTAAAGAGGATCTGAAAAGAAAGATGGAAAGGTAAGAGAAAAAGGAAAGGAAAGGAAAGGAAAGGGGGAAGAAGTAAAAAAAAGGGGGAGGATCTCTGTCCCGTAAACTCACTATGGGTACGTTAACACGTTGTGTTAAATTACAGTTCCAGCAAGCGCATAGGCGGTTGCGTTGATGGGAAATAATCCAGGCAGGGCTGCCAGGTACGTAAAAATGCATCATGTGTATCGGGTAATATCGCCGTCCATTTCTCATTCACCAGGGTACAGTGCATCCGACTTTTCACCATCACTCGAAGGTGAGAATCAACGTCTTCCACGCTTTTTCAATTGTCTGTTTCGAGGCCGAAAATATATGGATCACAAGAGTATGCTCTCTTTGGGTAGCGCCTTCTATAGGTATGTGTAGGAGCGCCTCCCAAGGATCTTTTTGCAAGTTTATATGTAACACCGAATTGACCATGTTATAGACCCTTATCTAGATGTTTGACCTTAGGGCATGTCCACCATAAATATATGCTTCATGTCTCCTAGGTCTGAGCATCCGCTAAAACATGTGAGGCGTAGGTAGGAAGGCATTTAGCAATTCTCGCAGGAGTAAAGTACCATTGGGACAAGACTTTGAAAGAGTTTTCTAAAGTTATAACATTACGGGAGGAAAGGAATAATGCGTCCCAGATTTTTTTACAAGTCTCACGGGTTTGCATGGCACCAAATTCCCTTTCCCAGTTAGAGCAGTAAGATGGGACACACAAGTTAAAGTTGTTTAGGGTCCTGTAACTCTCCTGAAAAGTAAAAATCCCTTTATTAGGGATGAGCTTCGAGTTCGAGTCAAACTCATGTTCAACTTGAACATTGCCTGTTCGCACGTTCGCCGAACAGCGAACAATTTGGGGTGTTCGCGGCAAATTCGAAAAGCCGCGGAACACCCTGTAAAAGTCTATGGGAGAAATCTAAAGTGCTAATTTTAAAGGCTTATATGCAAGTTATTGTCATAAAAAGTGTTTGGGGACCCGGGTCCTGCCCCAGGGGACATGTATCAATGCAAAAAAAAGTTTTAAAAATGGCTGTTTTTTCAGGAGCAGTGATTTTAATAATGCTTAAAGTGAACCAATAATAGTGAAATATTCCTTTAAATTTCGTACCTGGGGGGGGGGGGGGGGTGTATAGTATGCCTGTAAAGCAGCGCTTGTTTCCCTTGCTTAGAACTGTCCCTGCACAAAGTGTCATTTCTGAAGGAAAAAAAGTAATTTAAAAGCACTCGCGGCTATAATGAATTGTCGGCTCCCGGCAATACAGAGAAAAGTCATTGATAAAAGAAAAAAAGAATGCGTGGGGGTCCCCCCAAATTCAATTACCAGGCCCTTCAGGTCTGGTATGGATATTAAGGGGAACCCTGCGTCAAATTTAAAAAAAAATGACGTGGGGTTCCCCCCAAATATCCATATCAGACCCTTCAGGTCTGGTATGGATTTTAAGGGGAACTCCACGCCAAATTTAAAAAAAATGGCGTGGAGTTCCCCCCAAAAATCCATACCAGACTCTTTATCCAAGCACGCAACCTTGCAGGCTGCAGGAAAAGAGGGGGGACGAGAGAGCGCCCCCCCCTCCTGAACCATACCAGGCCACATGCCCTCAACATGGGGAGGATGCTTTGGGGGTCTGTGACCCCTCAAAGCACCATGTCCCCATGTTGATGGGGACAAGGGCCTCATCCCCACAACCCTTGCCCGGTGGTTGTGGGGGTCTGTGGGCAAGGGAGCTTATCAGAATCTGGAAAACCCCTTTAACAAAGGGGACCCCCAGATCCCGGCCCCCCCCATGTGAATTGGTAAGGGGTACATTGTACCCCTACCATTTCACAAAGAAAGTGTAAAAAAAAACAAAAAAAACACAGACACAGTTGGGAAAGTCCTTTATTAAAAAAAAAAAACATTCCAGTGATGTAATCCAGTGTCCAGCGGTGATCCGATGTCCAGCGCTGCAGTCTTCACTCAACACTAGGGATGAGCTCGGTGTTCGAGTCGAACATACGTTTGACTCGAACATCGGCTGTTCGATCGTTCGACGAAGATCGAACGATTTGGGCCGTTCGCGCCTAATTCGAGTGACGCGAACGGCCCACAATGCACTACGCCATCGCAGTGTCATCCAGGCGCTGTGATTGGCCAAGCATGCACTGTGACCCCGCATGCTTGGCCAATCACAGCGCCGGCAGCGAGGAGAGCAATGATTGGCCACAGGCAGGATGCTGAGGGTGTTTAGTACACGCCCCACACTATAAAAGGCCGCCAGCACGGCGGCCTAGTGTAGTGTGTTCCGGAGCAGGGAAAGAGAAGCATAGGCAGGGACAGTGACATTTATTTTTTCTTGCTTAACCTGGATTCCTTTAGTTTAGGGAAAGAGAAGGATAGGTAGGGAGAGTGTCAGTGTGTTTTACTGTACGAATCCTTGTTTCTAGGGACAGGGAAGGACAGTGAGGGAAATTCTCCTTGTGCTATAGTGTGCTTTAAAAAAACATTTTTTCTAGGGACAGAAAACTATAGGTAGGGAGAGTGTCAGTGTGTTTTACTGTACGAATCCTTGTTTCTAGGGACAGGGAAGGACAGTGAGGGAAATTCTCCTTGTGCTATAGTGTGCTTTAAAAAAACATTTTTTCTAGGGACAGAAAACTATAGGTAGGGAGAGTGTCAGTGTGTTTTACTGTACGAATCCTTGTTTCTAGGGACAGGGAAGGACAGTGAGGGAAATTCTCCTTGTGCTATAGTGTGCTTTAAAAAAACATTTTTTCTAGGGACAGAAAACTATAGGTAGGGAGAGTGTCAGTGTGTTTTACTGTACGAATCCTTGTTTCTAGGGACAGGGAAGGACAGTGAGGGAAATTCTCCTTGTGCTATAGTGTGCTTTAAAAAAACATTTTTTCTAGGGACAGAAAACTATAGGTAGGGAGAGTGTCAGTGTGTTTTACTGTACGAATCCTTGTTTCTAGGGACAGGGAAGGACAGTGAGGGAAATTCTCCTTGTGCTATAGTTTGCTTTAAAAAAAACATTTTTTCTAGGGACAGAAAACTATAGGTAGGGAGAGTGTCAGTGTGTTTTACTGTACGAATCCTTGTTTCTAGGGACAGGGAAGGACAGTGAGGGAAATTCTCCTTGTGCTATAGTGTGCTTTAAAAAAACTTTTTTTCTAGGGACAGAAAACAATAGGTAGGGAGAGTGTCAGTGTGTTTTACTGTACGAATCCTTGTTTCTAGGGACAGGGAAGGACAGTGAGGGAAATTCTCCTTGTGCTATAGTTTGCTTTAAAAAAACATTTTTTCTAGGGACAGAAAACTATAGGTAGGGAGAGTGTCAGTGTGTTTTACTGTACGAATCCTTGTTTCTAGGGACAGGGAAGGACAGTGAGGGAAATTCTCCTTGTGCTATAGTGTGCTTTAAAAAAACATTTTTTCTAGGGACAGAAAACTATAGGTAGGGAGAGTGTCAGTGTGTTTTACTGTACGAATCCTTGTTTCTAGGGACAGGGAAGGACAGTGAGGGAAATTCTCCTTGTGCTATAGTGTGCTTTAAAAAAACATTTTTTCTAGGGACAGAAAACTATAGGTAGGGAGAGTGTCAGTGTGTTTTACTGTACGAATCCTTGTTTCTAGTGACAGGGAAGGACAGTGAGGGAAATTCTCCTTGTGCTATAGTGTGCTTTAAAAAAACATTTTTTCTAGGGACAGAAAACTATAGGTAGGGAGAGTGTCAGTGTGTTTTACTGTACGAATCCTTGTTTCTAGGGACAGGGAAGGACAGTGAGGGAAATTCTCCTTGTGCTATAGTGTGCTTTAAAAAAACATTTTTTCTAGGGACAGAAAACTATAGGTAGGGAGAGTGTCAGTGTGTTTACTGTACGAATCCTTGTTTCTAGGGACAGGGAAGGACAGTGAGGGAAATTCTCCTTGTGCTATAGTGTGCTTTAAAAAAACATTTTTTTCTAGGGACAGAAAACTATAGGTAGGGAGAGTGTCAGTGTGTTTTACTGTACGAATCCTTGTTTCTAGGGACAGGGAAGGACAGTGAGGGAAATTCTCCTTGTGCTATAGTGTGCTTTAAAAAAACATTTTTTCTAGGGACAGAAAACTATAGGTAGGGAGAGTGTCAGTGTGTTTTACTGTACGAATCCTTGTTTCTAGGGACAGGGAAGGACAGTGAGGGAAATTCTCCTTGTGCTATAGTGTGCTTTAAAAAAACATTTTTTCTAGGGACAGAAAACTATAGGTAGGGAGAGTGTCAGTGTGTTTTACTGTACGAATCCTTGTTTCTAGGGACAGGGAAGGACAGTGAGGGAAATTCTCCTTGTGCTATAGTGTGCTTTAAAAAAACATTTTTTCTAGGGACAGAAAACTATAGGTAGGGAGAGTGTCAGTGTGTTTTACTGTACGAATCCTTGTTTCTAGGGACAGGGAAGGACAGTGAGGGAAATTCTCCTTGTGCTATAGTGTGCTTTAAAAAAACATTTTTTCTAGGGACAGAAAACTATAGGTAGGGAGAGTGTCAGTGTGTTTTACTGTACGAATCCTTGTTTCTAGGGACAGGGAAGGACAGTGAGGGAAATTCTCCTTGTGCTATAGTGTGCTTTAAAAAAACATTTTTTCTAGGGACAGAAAACTATAGGTAGGGAGAGTGTCAGTGTGTTTTACTGTACGAATCCTTGTTTCTAGGGACAGGGAAGGACAGTGAGGGAAATTCTCCTTGTGCTATAGTGTGCTAAAGCATTCCTCATCCACCATCTTTGAAATCCTTGTTTTTTGGACAGTCAGGGAAATTGTCGTTGTGCTATTCTGTGCAAAAGCAATCATCCTCAACCATATTTAGAAATCCTTAAGTAAAGGGACAGAGAAGGACACCTGAAGGTAGCCCTTATTGCTTTTTTCCCATCTCCCTGCAGGCCATCTATTAGAATGTCTGGAAGGCAAACAAGGAGAGGCAGACAGTCAGGAGGCAATAAAAGAGGGCAAGCAGGCTCTGTGTCTGGGGACAACAGTGCTGGTCGTGGACGCGGTGCATTGTCATCAGCACATGGCCATGGGACACGCTTGTCCTTCTTTTCGGCAGCTGGACATGTTGAGCCACATCATGCCGAAGACTTGGTAGAGTGGATGACCAAGCCCTCCTCCTCCTCCTCATCCTCTCTCACCCAGGCTCAGGGTACTGGCAAAGCAGCTGCCAAAGCGTCCTCTTCCCTGGTATCAATGTCAGACTCATCATCAGTCACTCCTTCCCTAGACCCACCATGTCCTCCTCCTGAGGAGTCCCCCGAACTGTTTGAGCACAGTGTTGGGTACATGCTCCAGGAGGATGCCCAGCGTTTCGAAGGGTCTGATGATGAAACCCAGCTACAGGAAGGCAGTAGCGTGAGAGCAGACAGAGGGGATGCTCAAGAAGGACACCAATCTGGCAGTCATGTTCCAGCAGCTGCAGCATACTGCCAGATTGGCTCCAGTGATGAGGAGGGAGGGGATGATGAGGTCACTGACTCCACGTGGGTGCCTAATAGGAGAGAGGAGGAGGAGGAGGATGAGGAGGAGGCACATCTCCAACGAGGCAGGATGCCCTTTGGTGGCCAGCGTAAGGGCAGTACACCGACGGAATCACACCGCAGAGCTCCGCCTGTGCAGGGCGCTGCCTCTGCCCGTCATTCAAAAAGTTCTTTGGTGTGGGCCTTTTTTGAGGCTAGTGCATCAGATCGCACAGCTGCTGTTTGCAACATATGTCTCAAGCGTATATCGCGTGGCCAAAACATCAGCCGCTTGGGTACCACATGCCTGACCAGACATATGTTGACCTGCCATGCAGCTCGTTGGCAAGCCTACCTCAAAGACCCACACCAAAGAACAAAGCGGACCTCTCCTTGCACCGCATCAGCTGGGATCTCCAACCCCACTATAACTTCAGTCCTCTCTGAAACATGCACTGAGAGGAATGAAGGTGTAGAATTAGGTGTGTCACAGCCAAGTACTTGCGGCCACTCTGCTAGCAGTACACCGACGTCCGATTCTAGCAGGCAAATTTCCCTGCCTCAGCTGCTGGACCGTCGAAAGAAGTTCACTCCCAGCCATCCACATGCCCAGCGGTTGAATGCTAGCTTGGCTAAATTGCTAGCGCTTCAACTGCTGCCTTTTCAGTTGGTAGACTCGGCCCCCTTCCGTGAGTTTGTGCAATGTGCGGTTCCTCAGTGGCAGGTTCCCAAACGCCACTTTTTCTCACGGAAGGCTATTCCGGCTCTCTACCGGCATGTGGAAGGCAATGTCTTGGCCTCGCTGGACAGGGCGGTCAGCGGTAAGGTGCATATTACCGCTGACTCATGGTCCAGCAGGCATGGACAGGGACGTTACCTTTCTTTCACGGCCCATTGGGTCACTCTTTTGGCAGCTGGGAAGGATGCAGGACAAGGTGCAGTAGTGTTGGAGGTTGTTCCACCGCCACGCCTCCAAAATGCTACTACTGGTTGTGACACACCTCTCTCCTCCACCCCCTCCTCTTCTTCTTCCTCCATGGCCTCTTCCTGTGGTGTGTCCTCTGAACCAGCGGTGCTCCGTAGCCGTTCAAGGGGCTACGCAAGTACGCAGGCAAAAAGATGCCATGCCGTTCTTGCGCTGGTGTGTTTGGGGGACAGAAGCCACACTGGGGCAGAGGTCCTGTCTGCTCTGCAGGGCCAGGCCGAGAGGTGGTTGACGCCACGCCAGCTTAAGCCAGGAATGGTGGTTTGCGACAATGGCACCAACCTCCTCTCCGCCCTCCGACAGGGACAATTGACCCATGTGCCCTGTGTGGCTCACGTCCTTAACCTGGTGGTGCAGCGGTTCTTGGGCAGGTACCCGGGCTTACAGGATGTCCTGAGGCAGGCCAGGAAAGTCTGTGTGCATTTCCGCAGATCTTATAATGTCAGTGCTCGCCTGGCTGAGCTGCAAAAGGAGTTGAACCTGCCCAAGAACCGCCTTATATGTGACATGCCCACCAGGTGGAACTCAACGTTGGCCATGCTGCAGCGGCTGCACACGCAGCAGAGGGCCATCAATGAGTACCTGTGCGACTACGGCACCAGGACAGGGTCAGGGGAGCTTGGTTTTTTTTTCTCCACGCCAGTGGGGCATGATCAGGGATGCATGCACTGTCCTGGCACCATTTGAGGAGGCCACGAGGATGGTGAGCAGTGACAGTGCATGCATCAGTGACACTGTACCTCTTGTCCACCTGTTGGAGCACACGCTGCGTGGAATAATGGACAGGGCACTTGAGGCAGAACAGAGGCAGGAAGAGGAGGACTTCCTTGCCTCTCAAGGCCCCCTTTACCCAGACAGTGTTCCTTCTGTCCCACCCATCGCACAGGAAGAGGACGAGGAGGAGGAGGAGGAGGAGGATTGTGTCAGCATGGAGGTGGAGCCTGGCACTCAGCAGCATCAACAGCAGCAGTCTTTTAGGGATGATTTACAGTCCCAAGAAACCCGTGGACTTGTACGTGGCTGGGAGGAGGTGGCTGCGGATCATGTCGTCCTTAGTGACCCAGAGGACTCCGGAGCGAATGCCTCAGCAAACCTACGCTGCATGGCCTCCCTGATCCTGCAAAGTCTGCGGAAGGATCCTCGTATTCTTCGGATCAAGGAGAGGGACCATTACTGGCTGGCCACTCTCCTTGATCCACGGTACAAGGGTAAGGTTGCGGACCTTATGTTACCGTCGCAGAGGGAGCAGAGGATGAGACAACTCCGGGAGGCCTTGCAGAAAGGTCTGTGCAACGCGTTCCCAGAGACTGGGAGGTTACAAACTCCTGGTCCTGGACAACGAGTTGCTGAGGCTTCGGGCAGTCAAAGAAGGAGCGGTGGGGAAGGTGGCCGTCTGACCGATGCGTTCAGACAATTCTTTAGTCCGCAGCCCCAAAGTATGATCGGTTCCAGCAACCATCGCCAGCGTCTGATAAACATGGTGCAGGAATATCTAGGGGCAAGGTCAGACTTGGACACCTTCCCCACCGAAAATCCTCTGGCTTACTGGGTCTTGAGGATGGATCACTGGGCAGAGCTTGCACAGTATGCAATTGAGCTACTGGCCTGTCCTGCATCCAGCGTTCTTTCGGAACGCACATTCAGTGCTGCTGGAGGATTTGTCACGGATCACAGGGTGCGCCTGTCCACCGACTCGGTTGATCGACTGACTTTCATCAAGATGAACCAGTCTTGGATCACCACCAGCTACCACACACCTGATGCTGATATAACAGACTAATTGATTTTAACATGTCACATCCCTTCAAGACTGATGCTGATGCTGAGTGTCTGTGCTGTTATGTTGACTGGCTATCCTCCTCCTCCGAGTCCTCAATGATACGATTGATGATGATAGCTTGGAAGATCATTTTTGTTTATGGGTGCCGCCACCAGTGGCTAAGGCCCAATTTTTCAGCCCCTGTTTTACAGGGGCGTGTAATTACAATTTTTTTAGCAATAATTTGCCATAGGGCTCATTGCTGTGCTCCAAGTACAGTATCTGTGAGGGGTTGGAGTGTTGTGGCACCAGTGCCTAAGGCCCGATTTTTCAGCCCCTGTTTAACAGGGGCGTGTCATTACAATTTTTGAAGCAATACTTTGCAACAGGGCTCATTGCTGTGCTCCAAGTACAGTATCTGTGAGGGGTTGTAGTGTTGTGCCACCAGTGCCTAAGGCCCAATTTTTCAGCCCCTGTTCAACAGGGGCATGTAATTACAATTCTTGATCTAATAATTCACAGCAGGGCCCATTGCTGCACCCACCAAGAGTAACTCTGAGGGCTTACAGTGTTGTGGCAACGCCACCACCACCACCACCACGAAAGGCCCAATTTTTCAGCCCCTGTTCAAAAGGGGCATGTAATTACAATTCTTGATCTAATAATTCACAGCAGGGCCCATTCCTGCACCCACCAAGAGTAACTCTGAGGGCTTACAGTGTTGTGGCAATGCCACCACCACCACCACCACGAAAGGCCCAATTTTTCAGCCCCTGTTCAACAGGGGCATGCAATTACAATTCTTGATCTAATAATTCACAGCAGGGCCCATTGCTGCACCCACCAAGAGTAACTGTCAGGGCTTACAGTGTTGGGGCACCAGCACCACCATCAAAGGCCCAATTTTTACTACCACTGTTCAACAATTATATGTAATTACAATTCCTGATATAATAGTTGACAGCAGGGCGTTCCAGCACCAACCAAGAGTAACTGTGAGTGCTTACAGTGTTGTGCCAACACCAACAACTAAGGGGCCTATTTCTGCAGAGTATATACGGCAGGTCCCTACTTTCAAACATCCAACTTACAAACGACTCCTACTTGCAAACGCAAGAAGACAACAGGAAGTGAGAGGAAATCTACCCCTTGGAAGGAAAATTCTCTCCTGTAAGAATTAATATGGGAGAAAGGTGTCTCCTCTGTACTGATGCTTTATCAGCAATCCTTGTTTCAAGAAAAACACCACATTTCAAAAACAGTTGTCATTGGGACGGAAAGTGAGGTGAAATGTTCTGAACAGGGGCACAGACAGCAAAACAAATGTTACAGGGGTGATAACCCTTACCTATGTTTTCCAAAAAGTTTAAAAATAGATTTTTGGGCTGGAGCTACACTTAAACAATGTACCTGTTCAAAATTACAAACAGATTCTACATAAGAACAAACCTACAGTCCCTGTCTTGTATACACCGCCTGTATACGGCTGTTCAGAGTATATAGGGCCTTTTTTATTTTATGTGCGGGGTTCCCCTTAATATCCATACAAGACCCAAAGGGGCTGGTAATGGGCTGGGGTAGGGGGGGGGGGTCATGGGGTAGCTATGCCATTTTTCTTAAAGATTTTCATCCATATTACCGGGACCAGACATTACATTAAAGCCGCAAGCAGTTTTAAATGGCTTTTTTTTCCTTTAGAAGTGTCATTTTGTGCAGGGACAGTTCTAAACACGGGAAACACGTGGCACTTCACAGGCATACTTTAGACACCCCCCAGGTACGATATTTAAAGGAATATTTGACTTTTTTTTTTTCACTTTATGCATCATTAAAATGACTGCTCCCGAAAAACGACCGTTTTTAAAACTTCTTTTTGCATTGATACATGTCCCCTGGTGCACAACCCGGGTTCCCAAACCCTTTTTAGGACAATAACATGCATAATAGTTGTTATAATTAGCACTTTAGAATTCGAACGTTCGCATCCATTGTATTTAATAGGGTTCTAATGTTCGTACGAACTTTCGGTCCGTTCGCGGGTTCTGGTGCGAACCGAACCCGGGGGTGTTCGGCTCATCACTACTCAACACGAAACGTCATTGGCTGAGCGGACCTGATGGGGAACTTCCTCCGCAGTGTAATAAATGAATAGACCCCGCCCCTTCTCACGTTCCCCATCAGGTCCGCTCAGCCAATGACGCAGGGGTCACCTTCACTGGGTGTAAGGCTGAGCGGACCTGATGGGGAACGTGAGAAGGGGCGGGTCTATTAATTTATTACACTGCGGAGGAAGTTCCCCATCAGGTCCGCTCAGCTAATGACGTAGGCGGGGTCTAAGGTACAAGGGGGCGGGGTCACCCGTCAGATCATAGGGGTAAGCCCCGGCTTTCCCCGCTTGCAGGGAATAGCCAATTTTTATTTTTTTATTTTTAATAAAGGACTTTCCCAACTGTGTCTGTGTTTTTTTTTACAATTTTTTTCTTTGTGAAATGGTAGGGGTACAATGTACCCCTTACCAATTCACATAGGGGGGGTCTGGAATCAGGGGGTCCCCTTTGTTAAAGGGGTCTTCCAGATTCCGATAAGCCCCCTGCCCGCAGACCCCACAACCACTGGGCAAGGGTTGTGGAGATGAGGCCCTTGTCCCCATCAACATGGGGACATGGTGCTTTGAGGGGTCACAGACCCCCAAAGCACCAAAGCATCCTCCCCATGTTGAGGGCATGTGGCCTGCTATGGTTCAGGAGGGGGGGCGCTCTCTCATCCCCCCTCTTTTCCTGTGGCCTGCCAGGTCGCGTGCTCGGATAAAGGGTCTGGTATGGATTTATGGGGGGAACTCCACGTCATTTTTTTTTTATTTGGTGTAGTGTTCCCCTTAAAATCCATACCAGACCTGAAGGGTCTGGTATGGATATTTGGGGGGAACCCCACGTAATTTTTTTTTAAATTTGACGCAGGGTTCCCCTTAATATCCATACCAGACCTGAAGGGCCTGGTAATGGAATTTGGGGGGACCCCCACACAGTTTTTTTTTTTTTTATCAATTATTTTTCTCTGTATTGCTGGGAGCCGACAATTCATTATAGCCACGAGTGCTTTTAAATTACTTTTTTTTCCTTCAGAAATGACACTTTGTGCAGGGACAGTTCTAAGCACGGGAAACAAGCGCTTCTTTACAGGCATACTATACACACCCCCCTAGGTACGACATTTAAAGGAATATTTCACTTTTATTGTTTCACTTTAAGCATTATTAAAATCACTGCTCCAGAAAAAACTGCCGTTTTTAAAACTTTTTTTTTTGCATTGATACATGTCCCCTGGGGCAGGACCCAGGTCCCAAAACCCTTTTTAGGACAATAACTTGCATATTAGCCTTGATAATTAGCACTTTTGATTTTGAACGATCGAGTCCATTGTATTTAATAGGGTTCTAAAGTTTGCGTGAACTTTAGGTCTGTTCACAGGTTCTGGTGCGAACTGAACAGGGGGGTGTTCGGCTCATCCCTACCCTTTATTACGTTTTTCTCATGTGAAATTGCCTTTTATATCTACACTCTCATTTAATTTTCACCTGCTGGCTGTTTGTGGTGTTTACGCCAGCATCACAATCACCAGGCTGGAGGCAGATCAATGCTCGAGCTATGTTGCTTGGACAAAGAGAAGGTTATTAAATTAGCTATTCTTTGTGCCCGGTGTGTCGGCATCATAACATGGGCTAAAATCAAGTTCAAATCTTTTGCCAGGTAATACGACAGATTTCTGTACCTGTCAAATCTATGCCTGCTGACATCCCCTGTCAATCACAAGCAAAGTAGACTTGATGGGAAACTAGTCTCTCAGAGTTCCCTAGTTATTGACAGTGGATGGCAGTGGGTGGATCCCTCAACCACTACACAGCCCAGTAGTCATCAGAGGTATGTTGTATGAATACACAGCCCAATAGTCTTCAGAGATATAAATCAGGCATTGCCTGCAAGCAGTAGTGATGAGCCGAACACCCCCGGGTTCGGTTCGCACCAGAACCCACGAACAGACCGAAAGTTCGCGCGAACATTAGAACCCTATTAAATACAATGGATGCGAACGTTCGGATTCTAAAGTGCTAATTATAACGACTATTATCCATGTTATTGTCCGAAACAGAGTTTGGGAACCCGGCTTCTGCACCAGGGGACATGTATCAATGCAAAAAGAAGTTTTAAAAACGGACGTTTTCCGGGAGCAGTCATTTTAATGATGCATAAAGTGAAAAAAAAAAGTCAAATATTCCTTTAAATATTGTACCTGGGGGGTGTCTAAAGTATGCCTGTGAAGTGCCACGTGTTTCCCGTGTTTAGAACTGTCCCTGCACAAAATAACATTTCTAAAGGGAAAAAAGTCATTTAAAACTGCTTGCGGCTTTAATGCAATGTCTGATCCCGGTAATATGGATGAAAATCTTTAGGAAAAATGGCATAGCTACCCCATCAACCCCCCCCCCCTACCCCAGCCCATTACCAGCCCCTTTGGGTCTTGTATGGATATTAAGGGGAACCCCGCACACAAAATAAAAAAGGACCTATATACTCTGAACAGCCGTATACAGGCGGTGCATACAAGACAGGGACTGTAGGTTTGTTCTTATGTAGAATCTGTTTATAATTTCGAACAGCTGCATTGTTTAAGTGGAGCTCCATGGCAAATTCCTTTTTTTTAGTTTTTTGTAAAAAATAGGGAACGGTTATCACCCCTGTCACATTTTTTTTGCTGTCTGTGCCCCTGTTCAGAACATTTCACCTCACTTTGCGTCCCAATGACAACTGTTTTTGAAATGTGGTGTTTTTATTGAAACAAGGATTGGTGATAAAGCATCAGTAGAGAGGAGACACCTTTCTCCCATATTAATTCTTACAGGAGAGAATTTTCCTTCCAAGGGGTAGATTTCCTCTCACTTCCTGTTGTCTTCTTCCGTTTGCAAGTAGTAGTAGTTTGTAAGTTGGATGTTTGAAAGTAGGGACCTTCCGTATATACTCTGCAGAAATTGGCCCCTTAGGTGTTGGTGTTGGCACAACACTGAAAGCACTCACAGTTATTCTTGGTGGGTGCTGGAACGCCCTTCTGTCAAGTATAATATCAGGAATTGTAATAACATATAATTGTTGATCAGTGGTAGTAAAAACTGGCCCTTTGATGGTGGTGCTGGTGCCCCAACACTGTAAGGCCTGACAGTTACTCTTGGTGGGCGCAGCAATGGTCCCTGCTGTGAATTATTAGATCAATAATTATAATTGCATGCCCCTGTTGAACAGGGGCTGAAAAATTGGGCCTTTGGTGGTGGTGGTGGTGGTGATGGTGGTGCTGGTGCCACAACACTGTAAGGCCTGACAGTTACTCTTGGTGGGCGCAGCAATGCTCCCTGCTGTGAATTATTAGATCAATAATTATAATTGCATGCCCCTGTTGAACAGGGGCTGAAAAATTGGGCCTTTGGTGGTGGTGGTGGTGGTGATGGTGGTGCTGGTGCCACAACACTGTAAGGCCTGACAGTTACTCTTGCTGGGCGCAGCAATGCTCCCTGCTGTGAATTATTAGATCAATAATTATAATTGCATGCCCCTGTTGAACAGGGGCTGAAAAATTGGGCCTTTGGTGGTGGTGGTGGTGGTGATGGTGGTGCTGGTGCCACAACACTGTAAGGCCTGACAGTTACTCTTGGTGGGCGCAGCAATGCTCCCTGCTGTGAATTATTAGATCAATAATTATAACTGCATGCCCCTGTTGAACAGGGGCTGAAAAATTGGGCCTTAGGCACTGGTGGCACAACACTGCAACCCCTCACAGATACTGTACTTGGAGCACAGCAATGAGGCCTGTTGCAAAGTATTGCATCAAAAATTTTAATTACACGCCCCTGTTAAACAGGGGCTGAAAAATTGGGCCTTAGCCACTGGTGGCATCACCCATAAACCAAAATGATCTTCCAAGCTATCATCGTTAATCGTATCATTGAGGAGGAGGAGGAGGATAGCCAGTCAACATAACAGCACAGGCACTCAGCATCAGCATCAGTCTTGAAGGGATGTGACATTTTAAAATCAATTAGTCTGTTATATCAGCATCTGGTGTGTGGTAGCTGGTGGTGATCCAAGACTGGTTCATCTTGATGAAAGTCAGTCGATCAACCGAGTCGGTGGACAGGCGCACCCTGTGATCCGTGACAAATCCTCCAGCAGCACTGAATGTGCGTTCTGAAAGAACGCTGGATGCAGGACAGGCCAGTAGCTCAATTGCATACTGTGCAAGCTCTGGCCAGTGATCCATCCTCAAGACCCAGTAAGCCAGAGGATTTTCGGTAGGGAAGGTGTCCAAGTCTGACCTTGCCCCTAGGTATTCCTGCACCATGTATATCAGACGCTGGCGATGGTTGCTGGAACCGATCATACTTTGGGGCTGCGGACTAAAGAATTGTCTGAACGCATCGGTCAGACGGCCACCTTCCCCACCGCTCCTTCTTTGACTGCCCGAAGCCTCAGCAACTCGTTGTCCAGGACCAGGAGTTTGTAACCTCCCAGTCTCTGGGAACGCGTTGCACAGACCTTTCTGCAAGGCCTCCCGGAGTTGTCTCATCCTCTGCTCCCTCTGCGACGGTACGATAAGGTCCGCAACCTTACCCTTGTACCGTGGATCAAGGAGAGTGGCCAGCCAGTAATGGTCCCTCTCCTTGATCTGAAGAATACGAGGATCCTTCCGCAGACTTTGCAGGATCAGGGAGGCCATGCAGCGTAGGTTAGCTGAGGCATTCAGTCCGGAGTCCTCTGGGTCACTAAGGACGACATGATCCACAGCCACCTCCTCCCAGCCACGTACAAGTCCACTGGTTTCTTGGGACTGTAAATCATCCCTAAAAGACTGCTGCTGATGATGCTGAGTGCCAGCCTCCACCTCCATGCTGACACAATCCTCCTCCTCCTCCTCCTCCTCCTCTTCCTGTGCGATGGGTGGGACAGAAGGAACACTGTCTGGGTAAAGGGGGCCTTGAGAGGCAAGGAAGTCCTCCTCTTCCTGCCTCTGTTCTGCCTCAAGTGCCCTGTCCATTATTCCACGCAGCGTGTGCTCCAACAGGTGTACCTCTTGTCCACCTGTTGGAGCACACGCAGCGTGTGCTCCAACAGGTGGACAAGAGGTACAGTGTCACTGATGCGTGCACTGTCACTGCTCACCATCCTCGTGGCCTCCTCAAATGGTGCCAGGACAGTGCATGCATCCCTGATCATGCCCCACTGGCGTGGTGAAAAAAACCCGAGCTCCCCTGACCCTGTCCTGGTGCCGTAGTCGCACAGGTACTCATTGATGGCCCTCTGCTGCGTGTGCAGCCGCTGCAGCATGGCCAACGTTGAGTTCCACCTGGTGGGCATGTCACATATAAGGCGGTTCGTGGGCAGGTTCAACTCCTTTTGAAGCTCAGCCAGGCGAGCACTGGCATTATAAGATCTGCGGAAATGCACACAGACTTTCCTGGCCTGCCTCAGGACATCCTGTAAGCCCGGGTACCTGCCCAAGAACCGCTGCACCACCAGGTTAAGGACGTGAGCCATACAGGGCACATGGGTCAGTTGTCCCTGTCGGAGGGCGGAGAGGAGGTTGGTGCCATTGTCGCAAACCACCATTCCTGGCTTAAGCTGGCGTGGCGTCAACCACCTCTCGGACTGCCCCTGCAGAGCAGACAGGACCTCTGCCCCAGTGTGGCTCCTGTCCCCCAAACACACCAGCGCAAGCACGGCATGGCATCTTTTTGCCTGCGTACTTGCGTAGCCCCTTGAACGCCTACGGAGCACCGCTGGTTCCAAGGACAAACCACAGGAAGAGGCCATGGAGGAAGAAGAAGAGGAGGGGGTGGAGGAGAGAGGTGTGTCACAACCAGTAGTAGCATTTTGGAGGCGTGGCGGTGGAACAACCTCCAACACTACTGCACCTTGTCCTGCATCCTTCCCAGCTGCCAAAAGAGTGACCCAATGGGCCGTGAAAGAAAGGTAACGTCCCTGTCCATGCCTGCTGGACCATGAGTCAGCGGTAATATGCACCTTACCGGTGACCGCCCTGTCCAGCGAGGCCAAGACATTGCCTTCCACATGCCTGTAGAGAGCCGGAATAGCCTTCCGTGCGGAAAAGTGTCGTTTGGGAACCTGCCACTGAGGAACCGCACATTGCACAAACTCACGGAAGGGGGCCGAGTCTACCAACTGAAAAGGCAGCAGTTGAAGCGCTAGCAATTTAGCCAAGCTAGCATTCAACCGCTGGGCATGTGGATGGCTGGGAGTGAACTTCTTTCGACGGTCCAGCAGCTGGGGCAGGGAAATTTGCCTGCTAGAATCAGACGTTGGTGTACTGCTAGCAGAGTGCCCGCAAGTACTTGCCTGTGACACACCTAATTCTACACCTTCATTCCTTTCAGAGCAGGTTTCAGAGAGGAGTGAAGGTATAGTGGGGTTGGAGATCCCAGCTGATGCGGTGCAAGAAGAGGTCAGCTTTGTTCTTTGGTGTGGGTCTTTAAGGTAGGCTTGCCAACGAGCTGCATGGCAGGTCAACATATGTCTGATCAAGCATGTGGTGCCCAAGCGGCTGATGTTTTGGCCACGCGATATACGCTTGAGACATATGTTGCAAACAGCAGCTGTGCGATCTGATGCACTCGCCTCAAAAAAGGCCCACACCAAAGAACTTTTTGCATGACGGGCAGAGGCAGCGCCCTGCACAGGCGGAGCTCTGCGGTGTGATTCCGTCGGTGTGCTGCCCATACGCTGGCCACTCAAGGGCATCCTGCCTCATTGGAGATGTGCCTCCTCCTCATCCTCCTCCTCCTCCTCTCTCCTATTAGGCACCCACGTGGAGTCAGTGACCTCATCATCCCCTCCCTCCTCATCACTGGAGCCAATCTGGCAATATGCTGCAGCTGCTGGAGCATGACTGCCAGATTGGTGTCCTTCTTGAGCATCCCCTCTCTCTGCTCTCACGCTGCTGCCTTCCTCTAGCTGGGTATCATCATCAGATCCTTCCAAACGCTGGGCATCCTCCTGGAGCATGTACCCAACACTGTGCTCAAACAGTTCGGGGGACTCCTCAGGAGGAGGGCATGGTGGGTCTAGGGAAGGATTGACTAATGAAGATAATGATACCAGAGAAGAGGACGCTTTGGCAGCTGCTTTGCCAGTACCCTGAGCCTGGGTGAGAGAGGATGAGGAGGATGAGGTGGGCTTGGTCATCCACTCTACCAAGTCTTCGGCATGATGTGGCTCAACATGTCCAGCTGCCGAAAACAAGGACAAGCGTGTCCCATGGCCATGTGCTGATGACAATGCACCGCGTACACGACCAGCACTGTTGCCCCCAGACACAGAGCCTGCTTGCCCTCTTTTTTTGCCTCCTGACTGTCTGCCTCTCCTTGGTTGCCTTCCACACATTTTAATGGATGGCCTGCAGGGAGATGGGAAAAACAGCAATAAGGGCTACCTTCAGGTGTATACTGTGCAGGAGGCTTAGCAACAATGACACTGACACTGTCCCCTGCCTATCCTTCTCTGTCCCTAAACACAAGGATTGAAAATATGGTTCAGCAAAATAGTTTTAGAACAGAATAGCACACTGACACTTTCCCTCACTGTCCTACTCTGTCCCTCCCTACAAACAAGATTTAGCACAGAATAGCACACTGATAATTTCTACGAGTGTCCTTCTCTGTCCCTAAACTCAAGGATTGAAAATATGGAACAGCAAAATTGGTTTAGAACAGAATAGCACACTGTCAGTTTCACTCACTGTACCTCTCTGTCCCTCAACTCAAGGATTGAAAATATGGAACAGCAAATTTGGTTTAGAACAGAACAGCACACTGTCAGTTTCACTCACTGTACCTCTCTGTCCCTCAACTCAAGGATTGAAAATATGGAACAGCAAAATTGGTTTAGAACAGAATAGCACACTGTCAGTTTCACTCACTGTACCTCTCTGTCCCTCAACTCAAGGATTGAAAATATGGAACAGCAAATTTGGTTTAGAACAGAATAGCACACTGTCAGTTTCACTCACTGTACCTCTCTGTCCCTCAACTCAAGGATTGAAAATATGGAACACCATAATTGGTTTAGAACAGAATAGCACACTGTCAGTTTCACTCACTGTACCTCTCTGTCCCTCAACTCAAGGATTGAAAATATGGAACAGCAAAATTGGTTTAGAACAGAATAGCACACTGTCAGTTTCACTCACTGTACCTCTCTGTCCCTCAACTCAAGGATTGAAAATATGGTTCAGCAAAATAGTTTTAGAACAGAATAGCACACTGACACTTTCCCTCACTGTACCTCTCTGTCCCTCAACTCAAGGATTGAAAATATGGAACAGCAAATTTGGTTTAGAACAGAACAGCACACTGTCAGTTTCACTCACTGTACCTCTCTGTCCCTCAACTCAAGGATTGAAAATATGGAACAGCAAAATAGTTTTAGAACAGAATAGCACACTGACACTTTCCCTCACTGTACCTCTCTGTCCCTCAACTCAAGGATTGAAAATATGGAACAGCAAATTTGGTTTAGAACAGAACAGCACACTGTCAGTTTCACTCACTGTACCTCTCTGTCCCTCAACTCAAGGATTGAAAATATGGAACAGCAAAATTGGTTTAGAACAGAATAGCACACTGTCAGTTTCACTCACTGTACCTCTCTGTCCCTCAACTCAAGGATTGAAAATATGGAACAGCAAAATTGGTTTAGAACAGACTAGCACACTGTCAGTTTCACTCACTGTACCTCTCTGTCCCTCAACTCAAGGATTGAAAATATGGAACAGCAAATTTGGTTTAGAACAGAATAGCACACTGTCAGTTTCACTCACTGTACCTCTCTGTCCCTCAACTCAAGGATTGAAAATATGGTTCAGCAAAATAGTTTTAGAACAGAATAGCACACTGACACTTTCCCTCACTGTACCTCTCTGTCCCTCAACTCAAGGATTGAAAATATGGAACAGCAAATTTGGTTTAGAACAGAACAGCACACTGTCAGTTTCACTCACTGTACCTCTCTGTCCCTCAACTCAAGGATTGAAAATATGGAACAGCAAAATTGGTTTAGAACAGAATAGCACACTGTCAGTTTCACTCACTGTACCTCTCTGTCCCTCAACTCAAGGATTGAAAATATGGTTCAGCAAAATAGTTTTAGAACAGAATAGCACACTGACACTTTCCCTCACTGTCCTACTCTGTCCCTCCCTACAAACAAGATTTAGCACAGAATAGCACACTGATAATTTCTACGAGTGTCCTTCTCTGTCCCTAAACTCAAGGATTGAAAATATGGAACAGCAAAATTGGTTTAGAACAGAATAGCACACTGACACTTTCCCTCACTGTACCTCTCTGTCCCTACAAACAAGATTTAGCACAAAATAGCACACTGACACTTTCCCTCACTGTACCTCTCTGTCCCTACAAACAAGATTTAGCACAAAATAGCACACTGACACTTTCCCTCACTGTACCTCTCTGTCCCTAAACTCAAGGATTGAAAATATGGTTCAGCAAGATTGGTTTAGAACAGAATAGCACACTGACACTTTCCCTCACTGTACCTCTCTGTCCCTACAAACAAGGATTAGCACGGAATAGCACACTGTCACTGACACTCTCCCTACCTATCCTTATCTGTCCCTAAACACAAGGAATCCAGGATTATGTAAAGGAAAAATAATGACACTGTCCCTGCCTATGCTTCTCTTTCCCTACTCCGGAACACACTACACAAGGCCGCCGCGCTGGCGGCCTTTTATAGTGTGGGGCGTGTACTAAACCCCCTTAGCAATAATTGGCCACAGGCATCCTGCCTGTGGCCAATCATTGCTCTCCTCGCTGCCGGCGCTGTGATTGGCCAAGCATGCGGGGTCACAGTGCATGCTTGGCCAATCACAGCGCCTGGATGACACTGCGATGGCGTAGTGCATTGTGGGCCATTCGCGTCACTCGAATTTGGCGCGAACGGCCCAAATCGTTCGATCTTCGTTGAACGATCGAACAGCCGATGTTCGAGTCGAACGTATGTTCGACTCGAACACGAAGCTCATCCCTACTCACTACTTTACATTGTAGCAAAGTGTAATTTCTTCAGTGTTGTCACATGAAAAGATATAATAAAATATTTTCAAAAATGTAAGGGGTGTCTTTTGTGAGATACTTTATATGAATATATATACAGTGGGTACGGAAAGTATTCAGACCCCCTTAAATTTTTCAATCTTTGTTATATTGCAGCCATTTGCTAAAATCATTTAAGTTCATTTTGTTCCTCATTAATGTACACACAGCACCCCATATTGACAGAAAAACACAGAATTGTTAACATTTTTGCAGATTTATTAAAAAAGAAAAACCGAAATATCACATGGTCCTAAGTATTCAGACCCTTTGCTCAGTATTTAGTAGAAGCACCCTTTTGATCTAATACAGCCATGAGTCTTTTTGGGAAAGATGCAACAAGTTTTTCACACCTGGATTTAGGGATCCTCTGCCATTCCTCCTTGCAGATCCTCTCCAGTTCTGTCAGGTTGGATGGTAAACGTTGGTGGACAGCCATTTTTAGGTCTCTCCAGAGGTGCTCAATTGGGTTTAAGTCAGGACTCTGGCTGGGCCATTCAAGAACAGTCACAGAGTTGTTGTGAAGCTACTCCTTCGTTATTTTAGCTGTGTGCTTAGGGTCATTGTCTTGTTGGAAGGTAAACCTTCGGCCCAGTCTGAGGTCCTGAGCACTCTGGAGAAGGTTTTCGTCCAGTATATTCCTGTACTTGGCCACATTCATCTTTCCCTCGATTGCAACCAGTCGTCCTGTCCCTGCAGCTGAAAAACACCCGCACAGCATGATGCTGCCACCACCATGCTTCACTGTTGGGACTGTATTGGACGGGTGATGAGCAGTGCCTGGTTTTCTCCACACATACCGCTTAGAATTAAGGCCAAGAAGTTCTATCTCAACAGACCAGAGAATCTTATTTCTCACCATCTTGGAGTCCTTCAGGTGTTTTTTAGCAAACTCTATGCAGGCTTTCATGTGTCTTGCACAGAGGAGAGGCTTCCGTCGGGCCACTCTGCCATAAAGCCCCGACTGGTGGAGGGCTGCAGTGATGGTTGACTTTCTACAACTTTCTCCCATCTGCTGACTGCATCTCTGGAGCTCAGCCACAGTGATCTTTGGGTTCTTCTTTACCTCTCTCACCAAGGCTCTTCTCCCCCGATAGCTCAGTTTGGCCAGACAGCCAGCTCTAGGAAGGGTTCTGGTTGTCCCAAACATCTTCCATTTAAAGATTATGGAGGCCACTTTGCTCTTAGGAACCTTAAGTGCAGCAGAATTTTTTTTGTAACCTTGGCCAGATCTGTGCCTTGCCACAATTCTGTCTCTGAGCTCTTCAGGCAGTTCCTTTGACTTCATGATTCTCATTTGCTCTGACATGCACTGTGAGCTGTAAGGTCTTATATAAACAGGTGTGTGGATTTCCTAATCAAGTCCAATCAGTATAATCAAACACAGCTGGACTCAAATTAAGGTGTAGAACCATCTCAAGGATGATCAGAAGAAATGGACAGCACCTGAGTTAAATATATGAGTGTCACAGCAAAGGGTCTGAATACTTAGGACCATGTGATATTTCAGTTTTTCTTTTTTAATAAATCTGCAAAAATGTCAACAATTCTGTGTTTTTCTGTCAACATGGGGTGTTGTGTGTACATTAATGAGGGAAAAAATAACTTAAATGATTTTAGCAAATGGCTGCAATATAACAAAGAGTGAAAAATGTAAGGGGGTCGGAACACTTTCCGTACCCACTGTATATACCGGTATATATATATATATATGTATATATATGACAGTAAATTTATGCAACTAAGACCATAAGACTCTAAGTTTTTAATTGAAATGTTATGCTGCGTACACACGACCATTTTTCTCGTCGGGAAAAATTTCATTTTTTCTCTTTGACGAGAAAAACGCCCATGTGTGGGTTTTCCAGCATTTTTCCCAACGAGAAAAACGGCAAGAATCACGACGAGAAAATTTAGAACATGCTCTAATTTTTCTCATCGTGATTCACAGAATTTTTTTCCGCGGCAGTTTTCCCATTGGGAAACTGCCAGGGAGCCTACACACGGTCGTTTTTCTCGACCAAAAGAAAAAATGTCATGAAAACCGGCTGTGTGTAGGGGACCAAGCCGGTCCTCGTTTTTCATGTCGATTTTCTCGCCGGTGTTTTCACCGTCGAGAAAATCGATCGTGTGTACAGAAGCAGCTGTCCATCACACAAATTATTTCAAAATAAATATGGAAATACCAATAAAGTCTGACTGATTAATTTTAAAACCTATTATCAATCTGCCTTTAAATCACATTTTCCCTCACAACAAGCAGTGGTTGGCTCCATCAATCACTGTGGTATGGATGCTATAGCCAGGGTAGAGTAATATGACTGTCCACGGACTCCAGTGTATATTTCTGACAAAGCTTCTATCCATACAGAGGTTAAGCACCCATGTCTATTGTGCCATTAAAAACTGGAACTTCTGCTTTTCCGGTTCCTACCCCCCCTCCGGTGTCACATTTGGCACCTTTCAGGGTCGAGGGGGGAGCAGATACCTGTCTAATACAGGTATTTTCTCCCACTTCCGGCGATAGATCGCCGCAGATTCCGCTGTGATCTACGCTATGTCTGGCCCCTCCTCCGTTCTCCCCCACTGTTTTCTGGGAGACACACAGGTCCCAGCAGACAGCAGGGACCAGTCAGGACGCGCAGCGCCACTTGCACAGGCGCAGTAGGGAACAAGGCTGTGAAGCCGCAAGGCTTCACTTCGTTATTCCATTACTGAAGATGCCGGCGCCTGCACCCGGGAGCCGAGGGACAAATCGGCTTCGGGTGAGGACATCGCGGGCGCCCTGGACAGGTAAGCATCTTAATATTAAAAGTCAGCAGCTGCAGTATTTGTAGCTGCTGACTTTTAATTTTATTTTTTTCAGCGGAACTCAGCTTTACGCTTAAAACACAATTTCTTCATCTGGAAAGCATACCACATTTTCCTTTTTGATGACTGTATCAATAAAGCCTAAAGTTGTGTCATTTGGACATGAAGTGAAGAGAAATCTCCCCTATGGAGACACAGATAACATTAGAAACCCAGTAGAGGTTCTATCCTAGGCTATCCTAAACGAAAAAAATGGTTTGTGTGTGTTTTCATATGCTATGGTAAGACAAAGTACCGTATATACTCGAGTATAAGCCGAGATTTTCAGCCCTTTTTTTGGGCTGAAAGTCCCCCCCCCTCGGCTTATACTCGAGTCAGCAAAATTTAACATTGTAAAAAGTACCTGAAAAAAAGTTGAGAGGCTGCGGCGTCCATCGTTTAAATCCCGCGGTCTCTTCCTGGTCCCTTCCGTGATAGGCGATTCTCAGCAGACACTCTCCGCCTATCACGAACGTTCTCTCATCCTCAGTTTCCCAGCAGACGTCTGTGATTGGCGGAACACCGAACACAGTGTCTGCTGGGATGGGTGAGGATGAGAGAACGTTCGTGATAGGCGGAGAGTGTCTGCTGAGAATCGCCTATCACGTAAGGGACCAGGAAGAGACCGCGGGATTTAAACGATGGACGCCGCAGCCTCTCAACTTTTTTTCAGGTACTATTTACAATGTTAAATTTAAACAGTGAGCTAGGGAACAGTGAGGATAGGAACAGTGAGGATAGGAACAGTGAGGATGGGAACAGTGAGGAACAGTGAGGATGGGAACAGTAAGGATGGGAACAGTGAGGCATTGTTGACCCTCGGCTTATACTCGAGTCACTAAGTTTTCCCAGTTTTTTGTGGTAACATTAGGTACCTCGGCTTATACTCGGGTCGGCTTATACTCGAGTATATATATAGTAAGTGAGACACCAAAGGGTACCACATATTGGAAAAATGTGGTCCAGGATTTATATATGTTCATGTATGAAAGGCATGGCGAGAGTAAAACATAGATTTTGGATGATCTACTACAGTAAGTAGCAATATAGTAAAGGTATTTTTTAAATATGTCCCCCAACACAGGAGGATAGGGAATCAGCAATGCTTCAAATGTTTTATCTATTCCTGGACATAAGTGCTACTCAGAGTACAGTTATGAAGAGAAACTTCAAGGATAAGTTCCTTTTAAAGTAAATGTGTTTCCTATTTTCTGCTGTTCCTGGTATGTGCCTTGCCAGGCGTTTAATGAGCATGAAGCGTTGTAACACACATGGCTCAGGCTTTGAGTACTGAATTAATCATACACAGGCTGCCATGCCTAGAAAATACATAACACACATTAATTCCTGATACATGGTTTCAAAGCTATGCTATAATTTATTTTTCTTGCTCTTGTGCACATTTTTTCTTTTGTAATCCTCAGTCTTTTATGGTTGTAGGGTAGGACTGTTGTGTCACTGTTTCTACAGTGTGTGTTGGATTATTCTGAGTTATGCACAGGTGTCTCGAATTCAAGTGGTATTGGTAAGAGCCGGTTCACACTGGGGCAACACGACTTCCAGCGCGACTTTACAAGGCAACTTCGAGGCAACTTCGAGGCAACTTCAAGTTTCCTCCAGGACAGGCAACTTTGCCAGTGGCCAATGAAACATTAATCAACTCTGTGGAAGGGAGGGGTTTGCCTGAGAAAACTATTTTCTCTTCCTGTAAAGTTGCTTCAGTTAAGACACTAATCCGACTTTGGAGGCGACTTCCATTGAAATCAATGGGTACAAGTCGCCTAGAAGTCGTTTTCAAGTAGTACAGGAACCTTTTTTGAAGTCAGAGCGACTTCTGTAGTGTGTATAAAGACGGCTCCATAGACTAACATTACAGCGCGACTTGGGGTGACTTGGGGCGTCTCGGGGCGACCTGAAGTCGGATCCTGAGTTGCCCTGGTGTGAACCGGCTCTAAGACTGCATCTTTATTAGGCCTTTCACTGTTAGCAGGGTTACTGAATCCTGGTGTGATGCTTGAGCTGTCAGCTGTGTCAGCTTGGGTCCTAATGAATGAATCAGGCATGCAGGAATGTAGTTTCAAAGTCTTGGGAGCTCTTGCTGGGATTATCTTGATAAAGTAAAGTTACTGTTTTGTAATTGTCAGGTGTAGTTTTATTGACAGGACTATCCTGAGGGGAAAGGGATCGCCGCTCCAAGTGGATATATGGAAATTGGACTCTTCTCAGAGTTGAAGCACCAGGTGCAGGCTGAGCATGTAACAAATGAGGCAAGGAAAGTTTCTGGACAGCCGCACTCCGGAAATTAGCCTTTATTGTAAAAAATCAAAAATATAAGCCACAGCAGAAGATGGGACAAACAAACTGACGCGTTTCACACTTAACAGTGCTTATTCATAGCTACCCTACCACCAAACTCAGTGTCATATATATATATATATATATGTATATATATTGATCCATATTGGACATGTGACTACATGTGTAGTTAATTTAATCCAATTATCAAATTAAGTGAACTTGATTACCAGACATGACTAGCATATGTGATTGGAAAGGTGCACATAAATATAATATCCAAATGTATAGAATGAGATAAATAAATTGAAAACCAAAAACAAAACAAAGTATTCAGATAAAATTCTGTGATGTGATTATGGATACTGCATCCCTGCGCATAAAAAAATAAAATAATGTGATATCTGTAGCTTTACGGCACACTTACCATACACACAATAGATGTCTATTGTACCTTAAAGTATTTGTGAATACACATCCCCTATACACATTCTTGTAAGGTGGCATTTATTTATTTGTCTATAGACACTTTCTCCTCATTATTATTATTATTTAGTCACATTATTTTATTTTTCATTACTTCACATTTTCTTATTATTCTCAATCATATTTACTAATAACAAATTCTGTATTTTTTTATGCACAGGGATGCAGTATCCATAATCACATCACAGAAATGTATCTGAACACTTTGTTTTGTTTTTTGCTTTTCAATTTATTTATTTCATTCTATACATTTGGCTATATTTATGTGCATATTTTCAATCACATATGCTAGTCATGTCTGTTAATCAAGTTCACTTAATTTGATAATTGGATTCAATTAACTACACATGTAGTCACATGTCCAATATGGATCAGTATATATCTACTTCTCTACTGTGCACGAAAACCCCCTTCCTGCCCAAGCCATTTTTCAGCTTTCAGCGCTGTCACATTTTGAATGACAATTGCGCGGTCGTGCGGCGTGGCTCCCAAACGAAATTTGCGTCCTTTTTTTCCCACAAATAGAGCTTTCTTTTGGTGGTATTTGATCACCTCTGCGGTTTTTATTTTTTGCGCTATAAACAAAAGAAGAGCGTCCAGTTTGGAAAAAAAACACTATTTTTTACTTTTTGCTATAATAAATACCCATTTTTTTTTTAAATAAAATTTTCCTCAGTTTAGGCCGATACGTATTCTTCTACATATTTTTGGTAAAAAAAAAAAAATCGCAATAAGCGCGTATTGATTGGTTTGCGCAAAAGTTATAGCGTCTACAAAATAGGGGATAGATTTATAGCATTTTTTTTTTTTATTAGTAATGGCGGCGATCTGCGATTTTTTATTGTGACTGCGATATTGCGGCGGACACATCGGACACTTTTGACACATTTTTGGGACCATTCACATTTATACAGCGATCCCTGCTATAAAAATGCATTGATTACTGTATAAATGTGATTGGCAGGGAAGGGGTTAACCACTAGGGGGCGGGAAGGGGTTAAATATGTTCCCTCAAAGTGTTCTTACTGTGGGGGGAGGGGACTGACTGGAGGAGGTGACCGATGGTTGTCCCTATGTACAAGGGACACACCATCGGTCCCCTCTCCCTCACAGGACGTGGATCTCTGTGTTTACACACAGAGATCCACTTTCCTGCTCGTTTCCCGGGCAATCGCGGGTGCCCGGCGGCAATCGCGGCCGCCGGGCACGCGCATCGGGGCCTTGTGAACGTGGAAGGCGCGCGCGCACGCCTCCTAGCTCGTTTTAAAAGGAGGACGTCATATGACGTCCTCCCAGAACGAGAGTATCCTCCGCCCGCCGTCTATTGACAGTGGGCGGGGGACAAGTGGATATATATATATATATATATATATATATATATATATATATATAGACATAAGGGGGGAGAGGTTTGGGACTTTGTATGAGGTGTATGTGGTGGAACCAAAACATGATGATAAGGATATAAATAACATTTATTGATACATCAATGGTTGACATTTCATGACACAATGTAATTAAAAAGTTCATTATACCAATAACATTGTATAACAGTACATTGCATGGTACAAAAGATTTTTGCATATATGGTTCCCCATAATGGATAAAAGAGTCAGTCTGGAATAAAACAACATGGTAAAACCATTGAATTTAAATAATGTTAGATGCATCAGAAACAATCTCGACGAGTTTCGTGAGCTTATACCCACTCGTCAGGAGCACGATGCATCAAATTCTAAAAGAAAGGGAATGAGAAGAACCCATGATATGAGATGACTGGCCATCTGGGGAAAATAAAGATGGATAAAAAATTATGACTAATGCCTACTCAATACTCACATATGAATCAATATGAGGGACTGTGAAAAACCATGTGCCAAGGGTCGGCCAGGGGAAGTCCCGTCCGGGAGCTGTAGAGGGGAACCAGCGGGAAACCGGGAAATAAACACCCGATACCCCCAAAGTGTCCTGAGTGTAAAGTCTTTGTGCCGTGATTGGGATTCTATGGGATAAAAATTTACTTGTATGAATCAAGTGTAACCATAAAAGTATATGGTGATAGAAAATGAGGTATTACCCATAACCATAGTGAAGAAGTGATATGAGCCCTCTAGCCAAAAGGACAAGGGGACAGGAGAACAACAGAAGCAATCAAACCAAAGAAAAAAAGAGAGAGAAAAGGAAGAGTGTGACATGGAAAAGAAAAGGATTGGGAAAGGATGTGAAAAGGTAGTTGAATATATGAAGGAAAACATGCACAGGACTGTTCACTGTGCTTATACCTTGCAACAACACTGAATGTGAGAAGCCAGGCCAAAAAGTGCTCGTCTGGATATGCATGGCAGATGCCACGCTGAAAGTGGTTTGTCAAAGAGTGAGGATCAGTGGATGAACCCAGGACGACCATCTGATACCCCCTAGCGTCACGCCAGCATGGCAATGGTTGGAGACAGTCCGGCGGACCGCCGGAGAGAGTCTCCACGTGTCAGCTGAGATGGAATATATGCGCGTGTGACTGGGCGCCCAAGAAGGACGTCACACGCACCGCGCACAGATTGCGTGGCGCCGACGCGTGGTGGAATGCCCGCCAAATCCCCACATCCAATGGAATTGGAGAGGAGGGGAAAGGGCGGGCATCCAGCAAGCGTCACAGCTCCCGGGAAGAGAAAAAGGCCGGCCCAGAGGCCACAGTGCGCACAGACACAAATTGATTCAATGGGAAAGAGGGACTGAATGGAAGTATATCTAACAATGCAATACTGTGTTATACATAACATAATTGTTTGTAGTCTGACCATTAAGAGGTCAGCCATGAACCTTCCCTCACATCCCATTTAAAGTCCCAACATTTGTCCCCCCCTTTATTCATACCAATAGGGATGGAGGTCTGTTATGTGGTTTGGTCTTTACCATTATTCATGGCTGACCTCTTAACCACTTGCCGCCCGCCCTATAGCAAATTGACGGCGGCAAAGTGGTTTCAATATCCTGACTGGACGTTATATGACGTCTTCAGGATATTGAGCCGCTGCGCGCCCCCGGGGGCGCGCATCGCGGCGATCATTGTTGCGGGATGTCAGTCTGACACCCCGCAACACCGATCTCTTTACCACGTGATCAGTCGTGTCCAATCACGGCTGATCACGATGTAAACAGGAAAAGCCAGTGGTCGGCTTTTCCTCACTCGCGTCTGTCAGACGCGAGTAGAGGAGAGCCGATCGGCTGCTCCTCTGACAGGGGGGGTTTGTGCTGATCGATTATCAGCACAGTCCCCCCGAGGATGCGCACACTGGACCACCAGGGATGCCACCAGACCACCAGGGATGCCCACTATAAGGTAAGCCACCCTAGACCACCAGGTATGCCAATCAGTGCCCACTAGAAATGCCTAATGAATGCCAATCAGTGCCCACAATGGATGCCAATCAGTGCCCACAATGGGCACCACTGACAGGCATTATTGTTTGGCACTGATTGGCATCCATTAGTACAACACATTACAGTACAGTGCCACCTATCAGTGCCCATCTATGCCACCTATCAGTGCCCATCCATGCCCATCTGTGCCACCTATCAGTGCCCATCCATGCCGCCTATCAGTGCCCCTCCGTGCCACCTATCTGTGCCCATCCGTGCCGCCTATCTGTGCCCATCCGTGCTACCTATCTGTGCCTATCTGTGCCGCCTACCAGTGCCCATCCATGCCGCCTACCAGTGCCCATCCGTGCCGCCTATCAGTGCCCATCTGTGCCGCCTCATCGGTGCCCATCAGTGCCACCTCATCGGTGCCCATCAGTGCCGCCTCATCGGTGCCCATCAGTGCCGCCTTATCAGTGCCCGTCAGTGCAGCCCCATCAGTGCCCATCAGCGAAGGAGAAAACTTACTTATTTACAAAGTTTTGTAACTGAAACAAAAAAAACTATTTTTTTTCCAAATTTTCGGTCTTTTTAAAAAAAAAATAGAAAATAAAAATTGCAGAGGTGATCAAATACCACCAAAAGAAAGCTCTATTTGTGGGGAAAAAATGATAAAAGTTTAGTTTGGGTACAGCGTAGCATGACCGCGCAATTGTCATTTAAAGTGCAACAGCGCAGAAAGCTGAAAATTGGTCTGGGCAGGGAGGTGTATAAGTGCCTGGTATGGAAGTGGTTAATGGTCAGACTACAAACAAATATGTTATGTACACAACACAGTATTGCATTGTTAGATATACTTCCATTCAGTCCCTCTTTCCCATTGAATCAATTTGTGTCTGTGTGCACTGTGGCCTCTGGGCCGGCCTTTGTCTCTTCCCGGGAGCTGCGACGCTTGCTGGATGCCCGCCCTTTCCCCTCCTCTCCAATTCCATTGGATGTGGGGATTTGGTGGGCATTCCACCACGCAACGGCGCCATGCAATCTGTGGGCAGTGCGTGTGACGTCCTTCTTGGGCGCCCAGTCACACGCGCATATATTCCATCTCAGCTGACACGTGGAGACTCTCTCCGGCGGTCCGCCGGACTGTCTCCAACCGTTGCCATGCTGGCCTGACGCTAGGGGATATCAGATGGTCGTCCTGGGTTCATCCACTGATCTTCACTCTTTGACAAACCACTTTCAGCGTGGCATCTGCCATGCATATCCAGACGAGCACTTTTTGGCCTGGCTTCTCACATTCAGTGTTGTTGCAAGGTATAAGCACAGTGAACAGTCCTGTGCATGTTTTCCTTCATATATTCAACTACCTTTTCACATCCTTTCCCAATCCTTTTCTTTTCCATGTCACACTCTTCCTTTTCTCTCTCTTTTTTTCTTTGGTTTGATTGCTTCTGTGGTTCTCCTGTCCCCTTGTCCTTTTGGCTAGAGGGCTCATATCACTTCTTCACTATGGTTATGGGTAATACCTAATTTTCTATCACCATATACTTCTATGGTTACACTTGATTCATACAAGTACATTTTTATCCCATAGAATCCCAATCACGGCACAAAGACTTTACACTCAGGACACTTTGGGGGTATCGGGTGTTTCTTTCCCGATTTCCCGCTGGTTCCCCTCTACAGCTCCCGGACGGGACTTCCCCTGGCCGACCCTTGGCACATGGTTTTTCACAGTCCCTCATATTGATTCATATGTGAGTATTGAGTAGGCATTAGTCATAATTTTTTATCCATCTTTATTTTCCCCAGATGGCCAGTCATCTCATATCATGGGTTCTTCTCATTCCCTTTCTTTTAGAATTTGATGCATCATGCTCCTGACGAGTGGGTATAAGCTCACGAAGCACGTCAAGATTATTTCTGATGCATCTAACATTATTTCAATTCAATGGTTTTACCATGTTGTTTTATTCCAGACTGACTCTTTTATCCATTATGGGGAACTATATATGCAAAAATATTTTGTACCATGCAATGTACTGTTATACAATGTTATTGGTATAATGAACTTTTTAATTACATTGTGTCATGAAATGTCAACCATTGATGGATCAATAAATGTTATTTATATCCTTATCATCATGTTTTGGTTCCACCACATACACCTCATACAAAGTCCCAAACCTCTCTCCCCTTATGTCTACAGACAGGGATGGGGGCGTGAACCTTGCCTCACGTCCCATTAAAAGTCCCAACATTTGTCCCCCCCTTTATTCAGTATATATATATATATATATATATGACACTGATTTTGGTGGTAAGGTAGCTATGAATAAGCACTGTTAAGTGTGAAACTCGTCAGCACGTTTGTTTCATCTTCTGCTGTGGCTTGTATTTTAGATTTTTTTACAATAAAGGCTAATTTCCGGAGTGCGGCTGTCCATGACTATCCTGAGGTTGTGTCTGGTCCTGTGAGCAACTCTATAGCACCAACTGAAATAGTTATTTAGAATCACTAGTTACAGTTCATGAACTAAAGAACATCAGCATTGTTGTGCAGGATCCTGGTATTCGTAGATTCCTGGTCACCTATTGCAGTTTCAGTCTTGCTCGGCACAAGCAGTTTGAGATGATATATCACAAAATCTGTTGTCTCTGCTGTAAGGTGACTTTTTGATGTAGACTTCACTGTCTTGTTGTCAGATTTGTTATCTCTTTCAAGTTCCTGTAGAATGAGTTTTGAAGGATAATGGGGGTGTCTTGAATTCTCTCAACAATAGTTGTACAAATGTGCACACTCATTTTGCTTCTTACTGGAACGAGAGCTAATAATGCCAATCATAATGCCAATCACGATCCAACCAAGGTTGATCTTTTAGGCATAGGGCAACATTGTTACAAACACTGAACTGTTCATGGATTTTGTGTGCTCTTCAGAAGCAGCAGAAGCATGATTTTGCCATTGTTATTGTGTGGCTGGATGTAACCAGCCAAATCAACAAAGAATACATGACCTGCGTCTTCTGTATGGATCTTTCTCTATCTTTAGGAATTTAATTGCACTCAATAGGTGCAGGATAAGAAATCTCTTCTGTTAGCAGTATATTTTATAAATTTTTTATTTAAAGTAACAAATAACAAACACATTCAAAGTATGTTATAACAGACAAATATACATACAAATATAAAAATATAGTAATTCAATACAATCAGATGAAGATAATCAAAAAAATTATATAACCTATGCGACTGAACTTTATGTACTTCCTTTGATTATAAATAAAAAATAGGAGTTAAGATGTTAGCTAGGAATAAGATGTTAGACAAGTAATTCCCAAAAATGGGAGTGTATATACAATACATCAAACATTAGATTCTGGATAAGCATAAGCAATCTAGGGATGCCAGATCTGCAAAAATGTAAATTAGACAAACAACATAAATCCTGATAGTTTTCTCCAGTTGTGTCTGAGGAAACACTTTCACCAAACTTATTTTAGCACAGGTTTACTCTAAAAAGTCCTTTGTGACATACAGTAATTCATTGCATTTCAATCTTATACTTGGCAATGCCTGTTTAAGGCTCTTTACACCATGATCTGACATGGATGTAAGAACTTCAGTGGATGTAAAGTCCTGTTCAAAGGGACCTTGGTGTAAAGCTGATACATGCCTGTCACATTCTTACATTTAGGTATATAGTCTCTGTCAAAGTGCTTTATAGATGCACAACATCTAACCTTGAATGCATGACATTTCCTGAGAGAATGTGGTTTATCATAAATAACAGAGAAGGAGTTTGGGTCCTTTCACCATATATCACTGTTGCGGCTGGCAGTTGGTGTAACTCTTCTATTTCTAACAGAGAAAACATTTCTAGTGTCTCTAATAGTAAAATTTTCTCTTCTTGTAGAGAAGTCTAAAGCCCTGTACACACGATCGGATTTCCGATGGAATCAAATCCGATGGATTTTTCCATCAGTCTTGCCTACACACCATCAGACAAAATTCCGACCGTCCCAAATGCCGTGACGTACAACGCGTACGACGGCACTATAAATGGGAAGTTCAAATCCAATGGCGTCACCCTTTGGGCTGCTTTTGCTGGTTTCGTGTTACTGCATGTTAGTAAAAGTTTGGTGAGAGCCGATTCGCGCTTTTCAGTCTCCGTGCTTTTCAGTCCGTTACAGCATGACGAATGTGCTATCTCCATTACGAAAGCTAGTTTTACCAGAACGAGCGCTCCCGTCTCCTAATTCAGTCTGAGCATGCATGGGTTTTTTCTCCAATGGAGTTCCACACAGACGATCGGAATATCCTATCGTTTTTTTTCCCATCGGAAAAATTTAAAACATGTTCTATTTTTTTTCACTGATGGAAATTAGTCTGATGGGGCCCACACACAATCGGTTTGTCCGATGAAAACAGTCCATCGGACTGTTTTCATCGGTCAAACCGATTGTGTGTACAGGGCTTTAGACTGCTCAAATTAATAATTAATGCTGTTGTCCATGTCTTTTAAGTCTTTGATGAACTTAAAGCATAAGGAAGAAGTTGAAACTTGAAGTTCCTCCTTATACCTTGAACCCACTGATGCCCATTTTTCTGGGTTCATACTATGCCCAGCATCAAGTTAGTGAAGACCTGGTAGATGTGGGTCTTCCTGGGAAATTTCAAGCTCAAGAAGTGAATCACTTAGTTCCTAGAATTTCTGGTTGTCTCTTTTGAACAATCTAGGAGAGTTCTGTATTTTGCTCTAATCTCTCCCATGCAAGAATAAGGCCTTTTTTTGCTTCATAGATGTGAACAGTTTTTATTCTGTTAATATAGTCTGATGGCTGGGTCTAACCATCTTGTAAGATTAAGGCCCTTTTCTGGTTCATGTGGTTCATAGATGTGAACAGTTTTCATTCTCTTAATTTAGTCTGATGGCTTGGTCTAACTATTTTATCAGCAGTTGAAGTTTGTTCCTATGTGGGATGCTAAGGTCCTTTATTACTGACCTAAATGTAAATATCCAACTTCTGTAGTCTGGTGTGAATTAGTTCTCTGAGGGTCATGTACTTAGCAAAGTCTATCGTATAATTTCTACCAAGTCTTGTCATGACAGGTGCTCATTCACTATTGCCGAAGGTGGCATTATTCATTTAATACCCAATGCTTAGGTGTTGGAGGAGACAATGGATGATGGAAGTAGCTGATGAGTTCTGCCAAGGTGAAGGCTTCACATCTGGTGGTCTCATGTCTCATGGTATGGTTCTTTAAAACTGAGTGACTGCAATAGCACATGAGTTGCTTGATAAGATGTAAGTAACTTGAAAGGTAAAGGATCCATTGTGCACAGGTGACTTGTGTGGTTTATTGCTGCAGCTTCCTCTGCTGGTGAAGATACTGTGAGGTTTTTGTACAGTATTTGAAGTGTCCTGTGCAATTGTGTTAACATTGTTCTGGCTTAGGATAAATTGCAAGATTTGTCTTGCATTCTCATCAAAAGCTGTCAAAATAGGCTTCTTCCAATGTCACATGCTATAAAACCTTTAGCTTTGCAAAAAACTACTACTTCTTTTCTTTTGGAGGGCTTTTAGTTGGGCATCTGTATGTGCATGTGCTTGGGTAGCTTTCTTGTAATTTCCTTTAGGGGTAAAATTCATCTTTAAAATGGTTTGTAAACCTCAGACATGAAATATGAACAAAGCCTATCCCTCTATAGTGTGTACATCATGCTATATCCGCTAGCAGTAATCACTGTTCTCCTGGCTCCCGGGAAAACACAATGGCTTTGCGGGAGGAATTCCCCCCTCAACACTGACTATGTTGTGCAGGCAAGAATATTGCTTCATCTATGGCCAGCTTTAGGCTTCTGCCTGCACTCATGCTTGGGCTGCTTCTGCCTGGGAAGCTTATGCCTCTGTCAGTGCTTCTGCCTGTGCATGTACTTTGGTGGCTTGCCCCTCTGCTTGACCAGGTTGTGCCTCAATTACAGGTTGTGCCTTAATGCATTAAACCTCCACTTTTACTGCTTTAGTGCAGCTGTTATGAGTTAACTACTTAGTTATGATGACTAGAAAGGCTTAGTAATTCTTTCAGAGGCTCTGTTGTATTGATACATTGATATAAATATCTTATCAAATAAGAATATATTTCAGAATGTTTTAAGGTTCCTTTAAGCTTTGCAAGTGCACTGCTTAAACCTAGTACACACAGGCCGAATGTCGGATGGCATCGCCTAGTTCAATAGACACTGGCCAATATTCCGTGTGTACTGCAGCCAGTGTCAAAGGGGCATGACAGGAAAAGGTCTGCCGATCAGCTCCTGATCAGTGCTCTCAGCCAATGGCTGAGAGTGCTGACCGGAGTGTTCTGGCGGGGCGGGGAAGGGCAGCATTCCCCCTATCAGAACACAATAGTACAGCAGGGGGAATCGCTGTACTAACGTCAGATAATTAGTACAGTGGCTCCAACCTGAGCTGTCTGGGTTTTTTTTTTTCATTCAGCCCACTGGGTTGAATGGAAAAAAAACTATTAGTGTGTACTAGGCTTTAGTTGTTCTGCGTCATTACATGTTTCATTGGAAGCAGTCAGATAGTTACATTGTTAGTCAGATTGAATAAAGACATAAGTCCATCCAGTCAACCAAAAGATAAACAATTGTAAGTAGAATAAATACATATAAAACCTCTACAAACAGAATCATATACCCACAGTTTATCCAGTTATGCATTGCATAGTAGTATTCCATAGATCATAGATTATCAGGGATGTCTGCCTTTTTTGTTTTATAATTTTGATAAAGGGTAACTCCACTTTCATAAAAAAAAAAAAGCAAAAAAATAATACACCATATACAATTGCTACACAAATCATATTGTAATTTAATGTTCTTTTTAAATCTGCAGTGCTGTAATTTTCTGTGGCAACCTTGTGGCATTATGTATGCCGTTGCTGATTGCCTTCAAAAATGTAATTTCCTTCAGGTGGGATTGGCTCACTGATTTTCTCAGAAGTCTGTACTAAGATACAAGTCAAGTTATAGGCACCCCCTGCAACAGAAGTTTCATTTTTGGTGAGTAACTCCCTAAGGATTAATTACTTCTAAAGGGATGTAGATACTACAACTTCTCATCAGAAAACTGAGAGTCGACTAGGTGATTATAATGAACACATACTCTCCTACTCAGGATCAGTATCCAGACGACATGTTCAGACAAACAGCTATTTCTTAAGAGCAGAAACAGGTAGGAATCTGCAACAAATTTCATAAAATCCAAAGTAAAACTGCTCTGTGCAAATACTGTGTGACATAAAAAGTTGCAACGACTGCCATTTTTTATTCTTAGTAGTTTTCTAGCAAAAAAATTACGGTTTTTACATGTAGGAGCAAATTGCCAGAACTGGCATGTGCTGGAAGTGGCTAAAGTGGACTCCCCCCTCATTAAAAATCATATTATCATGCAACTCTGCATGCCAATATGGAATCATGCTATGTTTATTAGTTAAACAGACATGCTTTGCTTTTATTTACGATTACTGATTTTCCACTTCCTGTTTGAGTTCCTTGAAGACACATGTTTTAGGAGACAGAGCCAGAGTTCTAGGCAGAGTTCTACAAAGTAAGTAAGGAGATAGATTAATCTGTCCTTAGAGAAATTGGCCAGATTGCAATTATCTACAATTAACAGTTTGTAGATTGCCATTACTAAACATTTCTAAAAGCGTCTTTGTTGTAACTTTTATGATAAGGATGAAGTTCCTCTTTAACATTTCAGTAAGACACAGAAGTTGAATCCAACCAGTGTTGCCAACCGTCAGTATTTTTATTGGCAGCCAGTAAAAAAACAGTAAATTCCCTCCTGCCAGTAAATGTCAGTAAAAGTAAAAGGTTGCCAGTAAAAAATATGGCTGTGACGCTCGGCTTGGTCCGGAGCTGAGACTATCTGTGTGCCTACTACAGTGTGATTGGGTGACTCTGGTGGAGGCGGTGCCTGAGAATGTCGCGTGATGTCATGGTGCAGTCTGACCATCTCCTGTAGCATGTCTGCAGTCTCTCTGACCATATCCTGTAGCATGTCTGCAGTCTCTCTGAATATCTCCTGTAGCATGTCCGCAGTCACTGGCCATCTCCTGTAGCATGTCTGCAGTCTCTCTGACCATCTCCTGTAGCATGTCCGCAGTCACTGACCATCTCCTGTAGCATGTCTGCAGTCTCTCTGACCATCTCCTGTAGCATGTCCGCAGTCACTGACCATCTCCTGTAGCATGTCTGCAGTCTCTCTGACCATCTCCTGTAGCATGTCTGCAGTCTCTCTGACCATCTCCTGTAGCATGTCCACGGTCGCTGATCATCTCCTGTAGCATTTCCGCAGTCTCTGATCATCTCCTGTACTAGGTCTGCACTCTCTGACCATCTCCTGTACTATGTCTGCAGCCTCTGACCATCTCCTGTACTATGTACAAGTTGTTGTCTGCTTTGTTTAGACTTTGCTACATGCAGGGAGTGTTGTCTTTTTTTTAAAAGAACAGATATAATAAAAAAAATGGAGTTCTCCTGACTGCTTGAATTTTTTTGATGAAAACCACGCGCACTTGCGCTGTAATCGTGATGCATCGTGGAATCGAATCGAATCGTTGACCTGATAATCGTAATCGAATCGAATCGTGAGGCCAGTGAAGATGCACACCTCTAATATGCATGTAAACTCATTTTATTGCATGGGCACATTAGCTAACATACAGCTTGTGTGTAGAGAGAGAGAAAAAAAGTCAGATGCATGAGATAAAATTTAGTTTTACTGGAGCCTGACTTTTCCTAACAGTGCTCCACCAATTGCCTTCCCCATTCAGTGGAAACAGGAATAAACCCAGAAAGAGGCACACGAAATCAGAGAAGTGCACATAAGAGGCTTTTCTGTATAATAAAGCTAACAGCATGGTGTTTGTTCTTAAGCAGCACTTTTAGTTCAAAACTTTTAAATAGGGTTGCCATTGCCACCTCATCCTTTTAAACCCGAACACATACAGTGTTAATTACACAGGTTCTGAGGCTATTTTAATGCAGATAATGCACCAAGTAAGTTTATTTACCACCTTAATCAGCCACAGAACCTCTGTAATTAACCACTTCCATTCAGGGCATTTTCACCCCCTTCCTGCCCAGACCAATTTTTAGTTTTCAGCGCTGTTGCACTTTGAATGACAATTGCGCGGTCATGCAACACTGTACCCAAATTAAATCTTTATGTTTTTTCCCCCATAAATAGAGCTTTCGTTTGGTGGTATTTGATCATCGCTGCGGTTTTTATTTTTTGCGCTATAAAAAAAAGAAGAGCGACAATTTTGAAAAAAACACAATATTTTTAACTTTTTGATTTAATAAATATATATATTTTTTATTTAAAAAAACATTTTTTTTCCTCAGTTTAGACCAATATATATTCTTCTACATATTTTTGGTAAAAAAAAATGCAATAAGCGTATATTGATTGGTTTGCGCAAAAGTTATAGCGTCTACAAAATAGGGGATAGATTTATGCCATTTTTTTTTTTTTTTTTTTTTTTACTAGTAATGGCGGCGATCTGCGAATTTTATTGTGACCGTGACATTGTGGCAGACACATCGGACACTTTTGACACGTTTTTGGGACCATTCACAGTTATACAGCGATTAGTGCTATAAAACTGCACTGATTACTGTGTAAATGTGACTGACAGGGAAGGGGTTAACAATAGGGGGCGCTGAAGGGGTTAATATGTTCCCTATTGAGTTATTATTACTGTAGGGGGAGGGGACTCACAAGGGGAGGAGACCGATGTGTGTTCCTCTGTACTGGGAACACACATCGGTCTCCTCACCTCTGAAAGGAGGTGGATCTGTGTGTCTACACCCACAGATCCACACTCCTGCCGTGATCGCGGTTGCCCAGCGGGTCACGAGTGGTGCCACGGGCGCGCACCCCTTAGTCGGCCGGGAAAAAAGGACGTCATATGACGCCCGCCCGGAGGGAGGGAGGGTTCCTGTCGGCATCATATGACTATGGCCTGGTACGGAAGGGGTTAATATATGTTGTTTTAAAAGGATGAGGCGACAACCCTACTTTTAAATTAAGCACAGGTTCACTTGGCTCCAATATTTGTGTTTTGATAATGCAAGTCACGGAATATTTCCTTTTTGATAAGCTAATAATGAAAACCCAAAGTGGCATTTTATGATGGCAATTGTGGGGATCATGTGACCATTTCCACAATTTGTTGCCATATGTCCAAAATATCAGGGGATTTAAGAAACCCAGAACTTCTGCTTAATGCTTATTGCATATTCAGTGGCTTAGAACCACTGTCATTTTTTACTACTAACTAGGGCTCCATTGGAGAGACTGGCTCTCCGTTAGACAGATCGTCCTGCTGACAAGGTTTTACTAGACACAAAGTGAGAGGGAGTCTCCAACAGCAACACAGGTAGAATTGAAAATGCAGGCAGATATGTAGGATGTACAGTATGTATATATTTAAATAATATCGTATCATGGCCATGTGGACACCAGCCTAAAAGCTTCATCAATTCGGCCATGTAGTTTCCTGTCTTCAAGGTTTACTTATTTATGAGTACTAAATTTTGCCATGTTGTTAAAGGCTTTTCTTATGGCCTGTGTAGCGGGGTGCTATATTTAAGGGGATTATCTGAGTGGTAGTTAGGCTCAGATACACTAATTGTTAGGTTTCTTGGACCATTTCTGTCCTTGGGAGATAGTGTTGGTGTACTGTTCCTTGTGGCCTACAGGTGGTGCTGTTGCCGTGGGCCAGGGTTGAACCACTGATAAAAGGTTGTGCCTTTTCTTGCCCCTCTCAGCAGCAGTACGGCAGGGCGGGGAACCTGCTGTGCCTGTCGGGAGAGGGTATAAAAAGGGGCAGCCATCTTTCAGCGGGGTTCGTTCGCGCCCAGGCACCTTCAGCCTCGGTGGTGCGTGTGTCGTCTCCGGGTGCCCTAGGCCCGGAGGCTGAGTTCCTGTTCCATCCCAGACACCTTCGGTCTGGGGTGAGGTACTATTTTTGAGGCCCAGAGCTCAGCACCTTCGGCTGGGTTCTGCCAGGGATTGAGGGCTCCCAGGGTACCGCCTTGTGAGGGGACCCGTATCCAGGATTGAGGAGGCCAGGGAGGTGACCCCTTCTGAAGACCCAGTGCAGAGTCGTGGTGACAGTGGGGGCCTCTGGTAACTCTCCGGAGGGAGGTTCTTCTCCTTAACAAGGGCCATGTTTCTTCAGAAGGAAGTGCATGTTCTGTAGGTCATAGTGACAGTGACTAAGATCAGCTCGGGAGGATTCTAACACCGGCCGCAGGCAGACCCGAAAACTAACACTGCTCAACCTCCTCATCCAGGAGGGTACGGGCTGCTGGTGTGGTGTGCCTCATTCTTTTCCTGCGGAGGAGCCAAGTAAAGAAATAAAAGCAGGTAAAGTCTGGGGTGAGTGCGCTAGACCTATATATGCAAACGATTACTTCTAAAACGTTATCAAAACTTTCCTTAGTAGAAACTTACTTTGTGCAAGCTATTTCACTGTAAAGTCCCAAATAATAAGAATTTTCCAACAGCATCCTCCCCAATATTTAATTACATTGATCAAATTAATAACATTAGTACTGAGTGTTGAAAGTTGAATGTCCACAGGAACCCTCTAGTAATAGATTATTTTCTGCCAAACCTTCAATCCTAATTTCTGTGTGATTTTAGGTGGGACATTGGAAGCTCCTCCAGGCATGAAAACTAATATCGTGAGAAAATTGGTACCTATAGCAATGCCCTTCCTATATACCACCACTGCGCTTGTGAAATATACAGACCTATACTAATAAAGCAGCCACCTTAAAAAATAAATATGACATAAACAGTGTATAATCCAAAGGACCCCACCCGGTGGCGCTATAAGAACAGTCTCCCCGTATGTCCGTACCCAATGGACTAAGAGAAATAATGTTCAAATAAATACAAAATAACTTAAATTACACCTGTGACATAAGTGAAAATGTGCACAAACTAAATAAAGTCCACACAGTGTATTATTAAATCCAAATGCGTGTAAAATCTTCCAAATCTTCCACCACACACAGTGTTCAGTGTTCAGTGATCCCGCTCCCGTCAGATGGAAAACTTACCACAGTAAGTTGCCTCGCACTCTCGTGCTTGGCGTGTAAGCGTAAATAAATCTCACAAAGCTGTGCAATCGATCCACCAAGTTCCAAACAAGTGTTTATAAGGGATTACTCCATATGCAAAAATAAAATAAAAAGGCTCCAAATAGTGTAATACCGTAAAATCAGTTTTAATACCACACCAAAATACACACTCCAAATTTTGGACTCACATAAAACCAAACTTTATGAACGTTTAAAACACTGCAACTCCACAAATGCACCAAAAGCGAGTGTATAGGTCGCGGCAGACCTTCGGTAATCTCACTAATATCTCACCGCCTTCCTGCTGCCGCTCACTATCCGTCCGCTGCTAAGCTTGATCCTGTGACGTCACACGTTCCGTCAGACGTCTGTCGCATAGCCACGCCCGACATGTTTCGTCGTAAAGACTTATTCATGGGATTGGCTATGCATTGCGACAGCTCCTCCTTTTATTTCTCCCTGTTTTGTTATGTGCATCCATCTTGGAGGGGCTCAAATCGCGTCAGAGATTTGTCGCAAAGAGAGACGAAGTGGATATTTCTTTTAAAGAGCCTCTTTCCTAGAGGCCTCAATATCGAATTGGATCTTAATTGTTTTATTAATAATTTTTAATTTTAATTTTGAATTAATCCTCAAATTTAAAATATTTTAAAATATTTTTAAATATATATTATACATTTTATATAAATATTTTTTGACATATATAGCTATATTGAGTAATATTGATATTTCTATTATGTGTAATTTGAAACTTTCCAGCACGGTCTATGTCTGACAGTACATACAATCAGTGAATGTATGTTACAGACTTAATTTCCAGTTTATAGGTTCCTTCATTTATTTATTTATACATGCACTCATCTGAATTGAGTAGTATGTATAAAGGACTTTTGATATAGCTGAATATTTGGTTATACAGTAATTTTTAGGTTTAGTAATTTTTGGATTTAATCTGATTTGGTGTAGTGCACTTAGTGTGCTGCTTGTGTGGTTCAGCATATCTAATATGTAGAATGTTGAATGGTGATTGAAATATTGTCCCTAAAATGTATGTTTATAAAATGAGTAGTATCACACTCTCATAGTGCTCTTCATGTATATGTTTTTTTAATTTTAAAATACATATATATATATATATATATATATATATATATATATTTGTGCATTGTTTTAAGTATACGGCATTAATACGCTGTTATATTAATGTATGATTTTTATATTAGTATTATAACACATTCCGATGATTGTTTACATCACACCATTGCTATAATAGTATAGACTATGATATAGTATATATGCCTTTAAGGCACTTGATAATACTATTGGCGAGTGTATATGGATAGCGGGGACACTCGAGTGAATCACTTGGAGTGATATCCGACTTCCGCCCATGATGTGAACAATGGAGGATTAACTTCCGCCCACAATTGGGCTGGGAAGGGGGGTGGAGATACGAAGTCATATAGGAATGACGCACATCCGCCCAATTCGGACGGATTGATGAGTGAACTTCCGCCCAAAACAGGGAGAAATAAAAGGAGGAGCTGTCGCAATGCATAGCCAATCCCATGAATAAGTCTTTACGACGAAACATGTCGGGGCGTGGCTATGCGACAGACGTCTGACGGAACGTGTGACGTCACAGGATCAAGCTTAGCAGCGGACGGCAGCAGGAAGGCGGTGAGATATTAGTGAGATTACCGAAGGTCTGCCGCGACCTATACACTCGCTTTTGGTGCATTTGTGGAGTTGCAGTGTTTTAAACGTTCATAAAGTTTGGTTTTATGTGAGTGCAAAATTTGAAGTGTGTATTTTGGTGTGGTATTAAAACTGATTATACGGTATTACACTATTTGGAGCCTTTTTATTTTATTTTTGCATATGGAGTAATCCCTTATAAACACTTGTTTGGAACTTGGTGGATCGATTGCACAGCTTTGTGAGATTTATTTACGCTTACACGCCAAGCACGAGAGTGCGAGGCAACTTACTGTGGTAAGTTTTCCATCTGACGGGAGCGGGATCACTGAACACTGAACACTGTGTGTGGTGGAAGATTTGGAAGATTTTACACGCATTTGGATTTAATAATACACTGTGTGGACTTTATTTAGTTTGTGCACATTTTCACTTATGTCACAGGTGTAATTTAAGTTATTTTGTATTTATTTGAACATTATTTCTCTTAGTCCATTGGGTACGGACATAGGGGGAGACTGTTCTTATAGCGCCACCGGGTGGGGTCCTTTGGATTATACACTGTTTATGTCATGAAAACTAATATGAATTATTATTTGGTCTCTGTTAGGTATTGAGAAATTTAGGCTTTGCATAGACTGTCTAAAAATTATAACATCAATCGTGGTTTTAATGCTCTTTTTTCAATAGCCGTTAGTATATGATAGTATATGTTGGCGTCGTATGACTGATTGCAGTAGCCTCCAAAAACGTGAATTCAATTAGATAATTTTCACATTTCATTTGTGATTGAATACAAATCCATAGACTGATTCTGCATTGCATAATATACGCTAGGCTAATTCTTAAAGTGTAAAAAATCTGTAGCACATCTCCAAAATACATGTACTTTTCCCTATGTTTTATACCTTTACGTTACTATTTATTAGAAGTCTATTTTTGAATTACCGTATATACTCGAGTATAAGCCGAGTTTTTCAGCACATTTTTTTTGGGTGAAAATGCCCCCCCCCCCCCTCGGCTTATACTCGAGTCACCTTTTTGCGCCTGATAACCCGGATTTTGGGGACCCTGTACCGGCCGGCCCCCAAACTTGGCACACATGTAGCCCCACTCTTCCTGTGTGCACCGATTTTTCAAAGCCGGGCACCCCTTCCATAGACTCCCATGTTAAACGGTCATTTCTCCGGTGACTTTGGGGACTTTGGGGACCCGGTCCCGGCCGGTCGTAGGTCCCCTGGACCCGAAATTTGGCACACATGTAGCCAAATTTCTCCTCTACAAGTGTGCAAAGTTTTTGTCTGGGGGACCTACGGCTGGGGAGCATCGATTTTTCAAAGCCGGGCACCCCTTCCATAGACTCCCATGTTAAACGTCAGTCTAGTCATGGGCACAGTGAGGCATGGGCACAGTGAGGCATGGGCACAGTGAGGCATGCACATGGAAACAGTGAGGCAAAGTGAGGCACAGTATGGCACGCAGATGGACACCCTAGGCTTATACTCGAGTCAATACGTTTTCCCAGTTTTTTGTGGTAAAATTTGGTGCCTCGACTTATATTCGGGTCGGCTTATACTCGAGTATATACAGTAACAACAATTCAGAAAAAGTCAATGGGGAGCAAATACACTGGTTAATTTTGGTGAATTGAGCCATCCTTGGGCGGCTCCATTCACAGGCTCCGTGTACAGAATCGATCCAAGGGGCTCTGTAGCTTTGGATCTCTGTGGTTGGTCAAAGAGTGACCAGTCATGGTGATTACATGATGAAAATGATGTGTTTACATCTGTGATCCCACCCCTTTCCCATTCAGCAGAGGAAAAGGAGACAGTGAAAAGTCATTCATTCATTTCTGAACAAGCAGGGATTAGCGGCAGCAGCAGAATATTTAAATAAAGTTTAATTCATTCAACACCTCGATAGAAATGATCTCCAGTCTTTTCAGTTAACCTTTTAGCTTCCTTATCCTGCACATTTCTATCCTCCCACTTTATGTGACCTGTACATTAACCCCTTACCTCCTCCTTCCTCTGAAAATGTCCTGTCTGCATTGTATTTAGTGCATCATTACCAAGCCACATGTTTTAATCCCCTTAATATCAACATGTTTCTTCATTTTCATTTTTTTTTTCAAAATATGAGATAATCTTGGGATGTCTTCTTTCCGAAAAAGGGCCATTTTGGGTTTTTTTGTTCTCTCCTGACATATTTATTTTATTGTAAGAGAAACAGAGTTTATTAAAAAATATATTTATTTTTTTCTTTATACAGAAAAAAGTAATAAACCCTGTATACCAGAAAGCTCTACCTGTCACGAAAAATTATATAACATTAATCTGGGTACAGTTCAGCATGACAGAGCAATGGCCAGTCAAATTATCACAGTGCTGAAAAATGAAAAATGCCATGGTAACGAAGATGTAATAAAGTGTGGAACTCACGTAGCTAAAAACACTGCACAAGTACAGAAAATACCTGTTGATTTGACAGAAATCTAGTGTTCCCTTAAAAAGTTCTGCTTAGGCTGACAGAATTTCTCTGCTGTAATAAAATCTGACCTAGCATTGCAGTCCCAGGGCTACAGAACTCGATCTATACCCTGATGGTCTGTGTGTTCTACTCTCTGTCCCACTTCATGTGCATATATTCATTATTTTCTTTCCAAGCAAATGAATGCTGCTGCCTTGACTCTCAGGAGCCTGCCCACACTGTGTAGGAAAAAGGCTCTTAGGAGATATAGTTCTGGCGGTGTGCCTACATCCTACAAATTGAGCTTTCAGCAGCTGCAAGAATTTTGTTAGCCTGCTCCACTTAGATAACTCATCTTTTTAATTACCATATTTATCAGCGTATAACACGCACAGGCGTATAACATGCACCCTAACTTTAAGAGGAAAGTTTTAGGAAAAAAACTTTCCACAGACCCCTGCGTATAACATGCAGGCACAGTTTACCCTCTATCTTCAGGGTAAAAAAGTGAGTGTTATACGCCAATAAATACAGTATTTTTAGTTGGGTCAGTGCTTTATACTTACATGGCATAAACATTGCATTGCCATTGGACTTTATTTATGTACAACATGTGATCATCAATTGCAAAGCACAGCAATGACCAATTGAAAATTAGCACCTGTATTTGATCCACCATTGCTCTGCACCACTTGTTTTTAAATAATATGTGTTTTTATTACATTTTATCATAGTAATTTATGTTTTTTTTTCCTCTACTTTTATTTGTAGCACTTGGTCAACCTGCAGCTAAAGGTAAAAGGCCAAAAGAACCAGCAGAGAATAAGATTAAACCAGGGATAAAGAAACTGAAACCAAAAGTTACTAAATTAAAGGAATCCACAGAACCCATCACCAAAGTGCAATCCATCATGACCCAAGTCATGGACAAAGGCCGTTTCCAGAAACCCCCACCTATGCTTACTATGTCTGCAGGGCAGAGCGTGGAGCTGAGATGTAAAGGAGACAAAATAGCATGGAGCTACCCAGAATATCTGGATACATTTAAAGTCTCCAGACTAAGGTAATAATAAAAAATAAAAAAATAGCAATACTGACGATTTTAATAAAACATTCCAGGTGCCCACACATGAAACCTGGATTTCCTGGCTGCTCTCAAGCTAAGGCAGGCTAATTTAAAAATGACAAATATTACCACAGCGCATACAGTGTATAACACATTCTCTGGTAAACCCCAAAAAATGTATATAGATACAGTATATATATTAAACAAGTTGTGATAAAAAACTGTGATAAATATTCAAAATTCAAAAGTGAACCTTTTTATGAACATCCATCCTCTAATAAAGTGTTTAAAAGTTCATGATAAAAGTGCTGAAGTGCTCCAGGTAGACATGTCGTGAAGTGTGGCATACACCCCTCTTGCACCCCTACTCACCAGAAAAAATGGACCTTCAGCTTTCCAGTCTGGGGTCAAACTCGTTTATATCTGGTGGTGGGGGTACCACAGATCTTCTCTTTTCCTTCTATACTCCTAACTTGCTGGTTCTACTATATATAAAACTCGTATTTTCACCAGGCTCAATAAAAGAAGAGAGTTCTCATATAAAATTACACTTAGAGTCTCAGACAAGATCACGCTTTGCATAGTGATAGGGGCTCTTCTGGGTTTGTGGCAGCTCGAAGTGCATTCCAGGGGTGACAGACATGACGTGCTTGGTTAGGGAACCGGAATTTGTTTCAACACGTTTCGCCCCTCACACAGGGTGTCATCAAGGACCTCCGAAAGACGTCTTGTTGATGACAAAATGAATCAGGGATTGGCCTACCAGTGACAACACCATGCATGCCCGACCGCTAACCAGTGGTAGTGTTCAAAGCCGACAGCATGCTGCTCTTTTATTATACAAAATAATCGCTGTCTATGTTTTGTATGAAGGTAATTGTAGCCATTTTTTTAATTAAACTCTTTTACATCATGATGGGCTTCACTATGGGAGTTTTCCTTTATACGAGTCTCCTCTATACGATCTGTGATCCATGTGACGATTACCATCCTGGATAAACTTGCTGCTGCTTGTTTGACCATTATAATTTGTGGTCCTGGACATCTGGTAAGAAGCCTGAGTGTGAAGGTGTTGCTGGTGATGGATACTTCACTTCGCACGGAACATTCCTTCATTAGATGGTTTTCCACTTATGGACTGTTTATGATTTTTTTGTGTTACATTTTTAAGATTGACGCATCGCTGGACCCTGGGACAGGTAAGTTAAAAAAAAAAATTAAAAAAAATTCTATTTTGCACGTGGACACTTTTTTTTTTGTACAACTAAATGTTATATATTGTTGCATTATTTGGAGCACTGCTTATAATGAATAAAAGTCCAAATAACGACGTGATGAACTCAATCTGGAATAAAAAGTGTCCTCCGTGTATAGAAACTATCCTTCAGTGCTTGGATACTAGTGTACTATGCACTCATCATCAGAGATATAAAAAAACAAAAGCAAAGCCAACATCCAGCAAATTCCACCAAGTGATGCTGAAGAAATCCAGTGCAAGTGAGCCTCCACACAAGTATGCACCCAACAGAAACAAGGTATATGGGAGCTTCAATATAATCTCTACAACAGGTACTCCTCCCCGTTTCCTCTTGTTAACAGCATGGAACCCCCATCATGGGAACCAACAAACTGTATATAAAAGGCTCACCACAATAGTGGCCCCCACTCCGAGCACACGGACACAGTTGCATGACGTCAGAATGTAGGCCCCTCCCAACGCGTGTTGTACACATGCACGTTCTCAAAGAATACACCTTGTCCTGCACACAGCAATAAATTCTGATACCTATGGCCGTTTCCAGCTAAAAGGCATTTCTTTGATGTAAGTCTATTTTGAATAAAAAAAAAAGTCTGAATGCATTGCTATGTGCAGGACTTTTGTTTGATTTAACCCTTTTAGGCATTGAGGAGGTAAGTGTGGGACCTTTCAGATGCCATAATGCTGTCACATCAGTATGTAATAATTACATCTCAGTATTCCTATTGTGCAATTACACCTAAACCTTTAGCCCGGAGTTCTTCTTTAAAGTCAAGCGCTGCTACATAGGAGTTAGTATCTAAAAGATTGTCTATGGGTCTTCAGAAATCCTGTTACTATGGCACAAGTGTCCCATAGGTCTTTATACTAACTTCCAAGACAAATATACAGTACACACAAACCACAAATTCTCTTGCCTGATGGGAGCCTGATGTACCCCATCTTTTAGCACATTATGTGGATTGCTGTAAAATCTTTTACTGGAAACAGGAATGCTTCAGTGATTATATTTCTGTATTATGGCAGAACATGTATTTTTAACAATTTTTTTAATGTTTTTTTGAATGCTGAGCAGGCAGGTTCACCACATGTAATTTTAAGATCTTAGCATTTCTGGAATTCCACATTTTCACCCTTCCCTCTGGTAAATTTTTCTTCATTCTAGAAGTAATTAGATTTGTACTCTGTTTTCATATGGCCCATCTAACTGTAGAATGGTAGATCAGTTCTATCGTGAAATGTATTTCATTTCCTTCTTTTGTACTATGTCTGTCCTTAAAGAGGAGCTTCACCCTTTTTTCCCTGCACTCATCTAATTATAACAAAGCAATATATTTTTTTAATTAAATATTGTCGTTTCTAAGGTGCTGGCCCGTCATTCTCACCTAGGTGAGGGTGACATACCCGGGTCCCACACATGCGCAGGAACACCATGGGCCACTCTGAGATCCGTTGCAGCGTTTCTGCACATGCAAACTGCCTCCTCCAGGATTTCTACAGCACTCATCCCAGGAGGCAGCTCATGAGATCCTGCACATGCGTAGGCATCTCTGCCAGTTTAATAGCTCATGTGCAGGGGTTTATAAATAAAGAAAAGGGCAGCGCTATTTATATATATGTATATATATATATATATATTGTGAGGGAGTTAGCTCGGCAGCGGGTGTGTGTGACCCCCTGGATGGGCTCCCCACACAAAAACAGGCCCAGCAGACGGAGGTTGTGGTTTTCAAGATCAAAAAGGTGCGGTTTATTTCTCTATTTACAGTGACAAAAACACAGCAAAGCAAAAAGAAACATAAACAAAATAAACCCTGGTCAGCTTGACCTCTGACTAAACATGCAGGTTTCCTAACTAACAACTGGGATCAGCCTGGTGCTGTCCTAGTCCCTAAGTCCCTGGTTTAGTAAATGTCCAAACAAATAGCCACACAGGCTTTGTCTCACCGCACAGGGGTTCACTCTCCCTAGACAGTCCACACAGGTCTGGTTCCAGGCATGAGCCAACACCTAATGAAGCTGGGAGTTTTTATAGAGGCCTTAAACGAGCTGACAAGCTTCAGCTGGTCTCATCAACTCCCTGCCTGCACGACGCCCAGCACTCTCCCTAGAGGTATGAATCATCCATGAGCCCACTAGCCTCAGCTGGGCTTCATCAACTCTCTCCCTAGTTGTATAAGTCGGCATAAAGCCTGAATCTGGGAGAAATATACCTACCCCCCTGGATGCAACCAGGTGACTTTACCTTCCTGCTGTCACATACCCCCCCTCTTGTTTTAACCTTGGGGTTGGAACACCAGCAATCAGGCATTCATGTACTCGAGACAAAGCATCCACATTCCCCATTTGAACGCCAGGGCGATGCTTTACTGTGAAGTTGAATTCCTGTAGGGCCAGGAACCACCTATTTACTCTTCTATTTGTCTCCTTGTTTTGAGCCATCCACTTTAACGGAGCGTGATCCGTAACCATGTCAAAGTGCCTACTAGGGATGAGCTTCGTGTTCGAGTCGAACATACGTTCGACTCGAACATCGGCTGTTCGATCGTTCGACGAAGATCGAACGATTTGGGCCGTTCGCGCCAAATTCGAGTGACGCGAACGGCCCACAATGCACTACGCCATCGCAGTGTCATCCAGGCGCTGTGATTGGCCAAGCATGCACTGTGACCCCGCATGCTTGGCCAATCACAGCGCCGGCAGCGAGGAGAGCAATGATTGGCCACAGGCAGGATGCCTGTGGCCAATTATTGCTGAGGGTGTTTAGTACACGCCCCACACTATAAAAGGCCGCCAGCACGGCGGCCTAGTGTAGTGTGTTCCGGAGCAGGGAAAGAGCAGCATAGGCAGGGACAGTGACTTTTATTTCTTTCTTGCTTAACCTGGATTCCTTTAGTTTAGGGAAAGAGAAGGATAGGTAGGGAGAGTGTCAGTGTGTTTTGTGCTTGTGCTATAGTGTGCTTTAAAAAAACATTTTTTCTAGGGACAGAAAACTCTAGGTAGGGAGAGTGTCAGTTTCTTTCACTGTGCAAGTCCTTGTTTCCAGGGACAGGGAAGGACAGTGAGTGAATTCTCCTTGTGCTATAGTGTGCTTAAAAAAAACATTTTTTCTAGGGACAGAAAACTCTAGGTAGGGAGAGTGTCAGTTTCTTTCACTGTGCAAGTCCTTGTTTCCAGGGACAGGGAAGGACAGTGAGTGAATTCTCCTTGTGCTCTAGTGTGCTTAAAAAAAACATTTTTTATAGGGACAGAAAACTCTAGGTAGGGAGAGTGTCAGTTTCTTTCACTGTGCAAGTCCTTGTTTCCAGGGACAGGGAAGGACAGTGAGTGAATGCTCCTTGTGCTATAGTGTGCTTAAAAAAAACATTTTTTCTAGGGACAGAAAACTCTAGGTAGGGAGAGTGTCAGTTTCTTTCACTGTGCAAGTCCTTGTTTCCAGGGACAGGGAAGGACAGTGAGTGAATTCTCCTTGTGCTATAGTGTGCTTAAAAAAAAACATTTTTTATAGGGACAGAAAACTCTAGGTAGGGAGAGTGTCAGTTTCTTTCACTGTGCAAGTCCTTGTTTCCAGGGACAGGGAAGGACAGTGAGTGAATTCTCCTTGTGCTATAGTGTGCTTAAAAAAAAACATTTTTTCTAGGGACAGAAAACTCTAGGTAGGGAGAGTGTCAGTTTCTTTCACTGTGCAAGTCCTTGTTTCCAGGGACAGGGAAGGACAGTGAGTGAATTCTCCTTGTGCTATAGTGTGCTTAAAAAAAAACATTTTTTCTAGGGACAGAAAACTCTAGGTAGGGAGAGTGTCAGTTTCTTTCACTGTGCAAGTCCTTGTTTCCAGGGACAGGGAAGGACAGTGAGTGAATTCTCCTTGTGCTATAGTGTGCTTAAAAAAAACATTTTTTCTAGGGACAGAAAACTCTAGGTAGGGAGAGTGTCAGTTTCTTTCACTGTGCAAGTCCTTGTTTCCAGGGACAGGGAAGGACAGTGAGTGAATTCTCCTTGTGCTCTAGTGTGCTTAAAAAAAACATTTTTTCTAGGGACAGAAAACTCTAGGTAGGGAGAGTGTCAGTTTCTTTCACTGTGCAAGTCCTTGTTTCCAGGGACAGGGAAGGACAGTGAGTGAATTCTCCTTGTGCTATAGTGTGCTTAAAAAAAACATTTTTTCTAGGGACAGAAAACTCTAGGTAGGGAGAGTGTCAGTTTCTTTCACTGTGCAAGTCCTTGTTTCCAGGGACAGGGAAGGACAGTGAGTGAATTCTCCTTGTGCTCTAGTGTGCTTAAAAAAAACATTTTTTCTAGGGACAGAAAACTCTAGGTAGGGAGAGTGTCAGTTTCTTTCACTGTGCAAGTCCTTGTTTCCAGGGACAGGGAAGGACAGTGAGTGAATTCTCCTTGTGCTATAGTGTGCTTAAAAAAAACATTTTTTCTAGGGACAGAAAACTCTAGGTAGGGAGAGTGTCAGTTTCTTTCACTGTGCAAGTCCTTGTTTCCAGGGACAGGGAAGGACAGTGAGTGAATTCTCCTTGTGCTATAGTGTGCTTAAAAAAAACATTTTTTCTAGGGACAGAAAACTCTAGGTAGGGAGAGTGTCAGTTTCTTTCACTGTGCAAGTCCTTGTTTCCAGGGACAGGGAAGGACAGTGAGTGAATTCTCCTTGTGCTCTAGTGTGCTTAAAAAAAACATTTTTTCTAGGGACAGAAAACTCTAGGTAGGGAGAGTGTCAGTTTCTTTCACTGTGCAAGTCCTTGTTTCCAGGGACAGGGAAGGACAGTGAGTGAATTCTCCTTGTGCTATAGTGTGCTTAAAAAAAACATTTTTTCTAGGGACAGAAAACTCTAGGTAGGGAGAGTGTCAGTTTCTTTCACTGTGCAAGTCCTTGTTTCCAGGGACAGGGAAGGACAGTGAGTGAATTCTCCTTGTGCTATAGTGTGCTTAAAAAAAAACATTTTTTCTAGGGACAGAAAACTCTAGGTAGGGAGAGTGTCAGTTTCTTTCACTGTGCAAGTCCTTGTTTCCAGGGACAGGGAAGGACAGTGAGTGAATTCTCCTTGTGCTCTAGTGTGCTTAAAAAAAACATTTTTTCTAGGGACAGAAAACTCTAGGTAGGGAGAGTGTCAGTTTCTTTCACTGTGCAAGTCCTTGTTTCCAGGGACAGGGAAGGACAGTGAGTGAATTCTCCTTGTGCTATAGTGTGCTTAAAAAAACATTTTTTCTAGGGACAGAAAACTCTAGGTAGGGAGAGTGTCAGTTTCTTTCACTGTGCAAGTCCTTGTTTCCAGGGACAGGGAAGGACAGTGAGTGAATTCTCCTTGTGCTATAGTGTGCTTAAAAAAAACATTTTTTCTAGGGACAGAAAACTCTAGGTAGGGAGAGTGTCAGTTTCTTTCACTGTGCAAGTCCTTGTTTCCAGGGACAGGGAAGGACAGTGAGTGAATTCTCCTTGTGCTATAGTGTGCTTAAAAAAAACATTTTTTCTAGGGACAGAAAACTCTAGGTAGGGAGAGTGTCAGTTTCTTTCACTGTGCAAGTCCTTGTTTCCAGGGACAGGGAAGGACAGTGAGTGAATTCTCCTTGTGCTATAGTGTGCTTAAAAAAAACATTTTTTCTAGGGACAGAAAACTCTAGGTAGGGAGAGTGTCAGTTTCTTTCACTGTGCAAGTCCTTGTTTCCAGGGACAGGGAAGGACAGTGAGTGAATTCTCCTTGTGCTCTAGTGTGCTTAAAAAAAACATTTTTTCTAGGGACAGAAAACTCTAGGTAGGGAGAGTGTCAGTTTCTTTCACTGTGCAAGTCCTTGTTTCCAGGGACAGGGAAGGACAGTGAGTGAATTCTCCTTGTGCTATAGTGTGCTTAAAAAAAACATTTTTTCTAGGGACAGAAAACTCTAGGTAGGGAGAGTGTCAGTTTCTTTCACTGTGCAAGTCCTTGTTTCCAGGGACAGGGAAGGACAGTGAGTGAATTCTCCTTGTGCTATAGTGTGCTTAAAAAAAACATTTTTTCTAGGGACAGAAAACTCTAGGTAGGGAGAGTGTCAGTTTCTTTCACTGTGCAAGTCCTTGTTTCCAGGGACAGGGAAGGACAGTGAGTGAATTCTCCTTGTGCTCTAGTGTGCTTAAAAAAAACATTTTTTCTAGGGACAGAAAACTCTAGGTAGGGAGAGTGTCAGTTTCTTTCACTGTGCAAGTCCTTGTTTCCAGGGACAGGGAAGGACAGTGAGTGAATTCTCCTTGTGCTATAGTGTGCTTAAAAAAAACATTTTTTCTAGGGACAGAAAACTCTAGGTAGGGAGAGTGTCAGTTTCTTTCACTGTGCAAGTCCTTGTTTCCAGGGACAGGGAAGGACAGTGAGTGAATTCTCCTTGTGCTCTAGTGTGCTTAAAAAAAACATTTTTTCTAGGGACAGAAAACTCTAGGTAGGGAGAGTGTCAGTTTCTTTCACTGTGCAAGTCCTTGTTTCCAGGGACAGGGAAGGACAGTGAGTGAATTCTCCTTGTGCTATAGTGTGCTTAAAAAAAACATTTTTTCTAGGGACAGAAAACTCTAGGTAGGGAGAGTGTCAGTTTCTTTCACTGTGCAAGTCCTTGTTTCCAGGGACAGGGAAGGACAGTGAGTGAATTCTCCTTGTGCTATAGTGTGCTTAAAAAAAACATTTTTTCTAGGGACAGAAAACTCTAGGTAGGGAGAGTGTCAGTTTCTTTCACTGTGCAAGTCCTTGTTTCCAGGGACAGGGAAGGACAGTGAGTGAATTCTCCTTGTGCTCTAGTGTGCTTAAAAAAAACATTTTTTCTAGGGACAGAAAACTCTAGGTAGGGAGAGTGTCAGTTTCTTTCACTGTGCAAGTCCTTGTTTCCAGGGACAGGGAAGGACAGTGAGTGAATTCTCCTTGTGCTCTAGTGTGCTTAAAAAAAACATTTTTTCTAGGGACAGAAAACTCTAGGTAGGGAGAGTGTCAGTTTCTTTCACTGTGCAAGTCCTTGTTTCCAGGGACAGGGAAGGACAGTGAGTGAATTCTCCTTGTGCTATAGTGTGCTTAAAAAAAACATTTTTTCTAGGGACAGAAAACTCTAGGTAGGGAGAGTGTCAGTTTCTTTCACTGTGCAAGTCCTTGTTTCCAGGGACAGGGAAGGACAGTGAGTGAATTCTCCTTGTGCTATAGTGTGCTTAAAAAAAACATTTTTTCTAGGGACAGAAAACTCTAGGTAGGGAGAGTGTCAGTTTCTTTCACTGTGCAAGTCCTTGTTTCCAGGGACAGGGAAGGACAGTGAGTGAATTCTCCTTGTGCTCTAGTGTGCTTAAAAAAAACATTTTTTCTAGGGACAGAAAACTCTAGGTAGGGAGAGTGTCAGTTTCTTTCACTGTGCAAGTCCTTGTTTCCAGGGACAGGGAAGGACAGTGAGTGAATTCTCCTTGTGCTATAGTGTGCTTAAAAAAACATTTTTTCTAGGGACAGAAAACTCTAGGTAGGGAGAGTGTCAGTTTCTTTCACTGTGCAAGTCCTTGTTTCCAGGGACAGGGAAGGACAGTGAGTGAATTCTCCTTGTGCTATAGTGTGCTTAAAAAAAACATTTTTTCTAGGGACAGAAAACTCTAGGTAGGGAGAGTGTCAGTTTCTTTCACTGTGCAAGTCCTTGTTTCCAGGGACAGGGAAGGACAGTGAGTGAATTCTCCTTGTGCTCTAGTGTGCTTAAAAAAAACATTTTTTCTAGGGACAGAAAACTCTAGGTAGGGAGAGTGTCAGTTTCTTTCACTGTGCAAGTCCTTGTTTCCAGGGACAGGGAAGGACAGTGAGTGAATTCTCCTTGTGCTATAGTGTGCTTAAAAAAAACATTTTTTCTAGGGACAGAAAACTCTAGGTAGGGAGAGTGTCAGTTTCTTTCACTGTGCAAGTCCTTGTTTCCAGGGACAGGGAAGGACAGTGAATGAATTCTCCTTGTGCTATAGTGTGCTTAAAAAAAAACATTTTTTCTAGGGACAGAAAACTCTAGGTAGGGAGAGTGTCAGTTTCTTTCACTGTGCAAGTCCTTGTTTCCAGGGACAGGGAAGGACAGTGAGTGAATTCTCCTTGTGCTATAGTGTGCTTAAAAAAAACATTTTTTCTAGGGACAGAAAACTCTAGGTAGGGAGAGTGTCAGTTTCTTTCACTGTGCAAGTCCTTGTTTCCAGGGACAGGGAAGGACAGTGAGTGAATTCTCCTTGTGCTATAGTGTGCTTAAAAAAAACATTTTTTCTAGGGACAGAAAACTCTAGGTAGGGAGAGTGTCAGTTTCTTTCACTGTGCAAGTCCTTGTTTCCAGGGACAGGGAAGGACAGTGAGTGAATTCTCCTTGTGCTCTAGTGTGCTTAAAAAAAACATTTTTTCTAGGGACAGAAAACTCTAGGTAGGGAGAGTGTCAGTTTCTTTCACTGTGCAAGTCCTTGTTTCCAGGGACAGGGAAGGACAGTGAGTGAATTCTCCTTGTGCTATAGTGTGCTTAAAAAAAACATTTTTTCTAGGGACAGAAAACTCTAGGTAGGGAGAGTGTCAGTTTCTTTCACTGTGCAAGTCCTTGTTTCCAGGGACAGGGAAGGACAGTGAGTGAATTCTCCTTGTGCTCTAGTGTGCTTAAAAAAAACATTTTTTCTAGGGACAGAAAACTCTAGGTAGGGAGAGTGTCAGTTTCTTTCACTGTGCAAGTCCTTGTTTCCAGGGACAGGGAAGGACAGTGAGTGAATTCTCCTTGTGCTATAGTGTGCTTAAAAAAAACATTTTTTCTAGGGACAGAAAAGTCTAGGTAGGGAGAGTGTCAGTTTCTTTCACTGTGCAAGTCCTTGTTTCCAGGGACAGGGAAGGACAGTGAGTGAATTCTCCTTGTGCTCTAGTGTGCTTAAAAAAAACATTTTTTCTAGGGACAGAAAACTCTAGGTAGGGAGAGTGTCAGTTTCTTTCACTGTGCAAGTCCTTGTTTCCAGGGACAGGGAAGGACAGTGAGTGAATTCTCCTTGTGCTCTAGTGTGCTTAAAAAAAACATTTTTTCTAGGGACAGAAAACTCTAGGTAGGGAGAGTGTCAGTTTCTTTCACTGTGCAAGTCCTTGTTTCCAGGGACAGGGAAGGACAGTGAGTGAATTCTCCTTGTGCTATAGTGTGCTTAAAAAAAACATTTTTTCTAGGGACAGAAAACTCTAGGTAGGGAGAGTGTCAGTTTCTTTCACTGTGCAAGTCCTTGTTTCCAGGGACAGGGAAGGACAGTGAGTGAATTCTCCTTGTGCTCTAGTGTGCTTAAAAAAAACATTTTTTCTAGGGACAGAAAACTCTAGGTAGGGAGAGTGTCAGTTTCTTTCACTGTGCAAGTCCTTGTTTCCAGGGACAGGGAAGGACAGTGAGTGAATTCTCCTTGTGCTATAGTGTGCTTAAAAAAAAACATTTTTTCTAGGGACAGAAAACTCTAGGTAGGGAGAGTGTCAGTTTCTTTCACTGTGCAAGTCCTTGTTTCCAGGGACAGGGAAGGACAGTGAGTGAATTCTCCTTGTGCTATAGTGTGCTTAAAAAAAACATTTTTTCTAGGGACAGAAAACTCTAGGTAGGGAGAGTGTCAGTTTCTTTCACTGTGCAAGTCCTTGTTTCCAGGGACAGGGAAGGACAGTGAGTGAATTCTCCTTGTGCTCTAGTGTGCTTAAAAAAAACATTTTTTTCTAGGGACAGAAAACTCTAGGTAGGGAGAGTGTCAGTTTCTTTCACTGTGCAAGTCCTTGTTTCCAGGGACAGGGAAGGACAGTGAGTGAATTCTCCTTGTGCTCTAGTGTGCTTAAAAAAAACATTTTTTCTAGGGACAGAAAACTCTAGGTAGGGAGAGTGTCAGTTTCTTTCACTGTGCAAGTCCTTGTTTCCAGGGACAGGGAAGGACAGTGAGTGAATTCTCCTTGTGCTATAGTGTGCTTAAAAAAAACATTTTTTCTAGGGACAGAAAACTCTAGGTAGGGAGAGTGTCAGTTTCTTTCACTGTGCAAGTCCTTGTTTCCAGGGACAGGGAAGGACAGTGAGTGAATTCTCCTTGTGCTATAGTGTGCTTAAAAAAAAACATTTTTTCTAGGGACAGAAAACTCTAGGTAGGGAGAGTGTCAGTTTCTTTCACTGTGCAAGTCCTTGTTTCCAGGGACAGGGAAGGACAGTGAGTGAATTCTCCTTGTGCTATAGTGTGCTTAAAAAAAACATTTTTTCTAGGGACAGAAAACTCTAGGTAGGGAGAGTGTCAGTTTCTTTCACTGTGCAAGTCCTTGTTTCCAGGGACAGGGAAGGACAGTGAGTGAATTCTCCTTGTGCTCTAGTGTGCTTAAAAAAACATTTTTTCTAGGGACAGAAAACTCTAGGTAGGGAGAGTGTCAGTTTCTTTCACTGTGCAAGTCCTTGTTTCCAGGGACAGGGAAGGACAGTGAGTGAATTCTCCTTGTGCTATAGTGTGCTTAAAAAAAACATTTTTTCTAGGGACAGAAAACTCTAGGTAGGGAGAGTGTCAGTTTCTTTCACTGTGCAAGTCCTTGTTTCCAGGGACAGGGAAGGACAGTGAGTGAATTCTCCTTGTGCTATAGTGTGCTTAAAAAAAAAATTTTTTCTAGGGACAGAAAACTCTAGGTAGGGAGAGTGTCAGTTTCTTTCACTGTGCGAGTCCTTGTTTCTAGGGACAAAGAAGGAAAGTGAGGGGAATTCTCCTTGTGCTATAGTGTGCTAAAGCATTCCTCATCAACCATCTTTGAAATCCTTGATTTTTGGACAGTCAGGGAAATTGTCGTTGTGCTATTCTGTGCAAAAGCAATCATCCTCAACCATATTTAGAAATCCTTAAGTAAAGGGACAGAGAAGGACACCTGAAGGTAGCCCTTATTGCTTTTTTCCCATCTCCCTGCAGGCCATCTATTAGAATGTCTGGAAGGCAAACAAGGAGAGGCAGACAGTCAGGAGGCAATAAAAGAGGGCAAGCAGGCTCTGTGTCTGGGGGCAACAGTGCTGGTCGTGGACGCGGTGCATTGTCATCAGCACATGGCCATGGGACACGCTTGTCCTTCTTTTCGGCAGCTGGACATGTTGAGCCACATCATGCCGAAGACTTGGTAGAGTGGATGACCAAGCCCTCCTCCTCCTCCTCATCCTCTCTCACCCAGGCTCAGGGTACTGGCAAAGCAGCTGCCAAAGCGTCCTCTTCCCTGTTATCAATGTCAGACTCATCATCAGTCACTCCTTCCCTAGACCCACCATGTCCTCCTCCTGAGGAGTCCCCCGAACTGTTTGAGCACAGTGTTGGGTACATGCTCCAGGAGGATGCCCAGCGTTTCGAAGGGTCTGATGATGAAACCCAGCTACAGGAAGGCAGTAGGGTGAGAGCAGACAGAGGGGATGCTCAAGAAGGACACCAATCTGGCAGTCATGTTCCAGCAGCTGCAGCATACTGCCAGATTGGCTCCAGTGATGAGGAGGGAGGGGATGATGAAGTCACTGACTCCACGTGGGTGCCTAATAGGAGAGAGGAGGAGGAGGATGAGGAGGAGGCACATCTCCAACGAGGCAGGATGCCCTTTGGTGGCCAGCGTAAGGGCAGTACACCGACGGAATCACACCGCAGAGCTCCGCCTGTGCAGGGCGCTGCCTCTGCCCGTCATTCAAAAAGTTCCTTGGTGTGGGCCTTTTTTGAGGCTAGTGCATCAGATCGCACAGCTGCTGTTTGCAACATATGTCTCAAGCGTATATCGCGTGGCCAAAACATCAGCCGCTTGGGTACCACATGCCTGACCAGACATATGTTGACCTGCCATGCAGCTCGTTGGCAAGCCTACCTCAAAGACCCACACCAAAGAACAAAGCGGACCTCTCCTTGCACCGCATCAGCTGGGATCTCCAACCCCACTATAACTTCAGTCCTCTCTGAAACATGCACTGAGAGGAATGAAGGTGTAGAATTAGGTGTGTCACAGCCAAGTACTTGCGGCCACTCTGCTAGCAGTACACCGACGTCCGATTCTAGCAGGCAAATTTCCCTGCCCCAGCTGCTGGACCGTCGAAAGAAGTTCACTCCCAGCCATCCACATGCCCAGCGGTTGAATGCTAGCTTGGCTAAATTGCTAGCGCTTCAACTGCTGCCTTTTCAGTTGGTAGACTCGGCCCCCTTCCGTGAGTTTGTGCAATGTGCGGTTCCTCAGTGGCAGGTTCCCAAACGCCACTTTTTCTCACGGAAGGCTATTCCGGCTCTCTACCGGCATGTGGAAGGCAATGTCTTGGCCTCGCTGGACAGGGCGGTCAGCGGTAAGGTGCATATTACCGCTGACTCATGGTCCAGCAGGCATGGACAGGGACGTTACCTTTCTTTCACGGCCCATTGGGTCACTCTTTTGGCAGCTGGGAAGGATGCAGGACAAGGTGCAGTAGTGTTGGAGGTTGTCCCACCGCCACGCCTCCAAAATGCTACTACTGGTTGTGACACACCTCTCTCCTCCACCCCCTCCTCTTCTTCTTGCTCCGTAGCCGTTCACGGGGCTACGCAAGTACGCAGGCAAAAAGATGCCATGCCGTGCTTGCGCTGGTGTGTTTGGGGGACAGAAGCCACACTGGGGCAGAGGTCCTGTCTGCTCTGCAGGGCCAGGCCGAGAGGTGGTTGACGCCACGCCAGCTTAAGCCAGGAATGGTGGTTTGCGACAATGGCACCAACCTCCTCTCCGCCCTTCGACAGGGACAACTGACCCATGTGCCCTGTGTGGCTCACGTCCTTAACCTGGTGGTGCAGCGTTTCTTGGGCAGGTACCCGGGCTTACAGGATGTCCTGAGGCAGGCCAGGAAAGTCTGTGTGCATTTCCGCAGATCTTATAATGCCAGTGCTCGCCTGGCTGAGCTGCAAAAGGAGTTGAACCTGCCCAAGAACCGCCTTATATGTGACATGCCCACCAGGTGGAACTCAACGTTGGCCATGCTGCAGCGGCTGCACATGCAGCAGAGGGCCATCAATGAGTACCTGTGCGACTACGGCACCAGGACAGGGTCAGGGGAGCTTGGTTTTTTTTCTCCACGCCAGTGGGGCATGATCAGGGATGCATGCACTGTCCTGGCACCATTTGAGGAGGCCACGAGGATGGTGAGCAGTGACAGTGCATGCATCAGTGACACTGTACCTCTTGTCCACCTGTTGGAGCACACGCTGCGTGGAATAATGGACAGGGCACTTGAGGCAGAACAGAGGCAGGAAGAGGAGGACTTCCTTGCCTCTCAAGGCCCCCTTTACCCAGACAGTGTTCCTTCTGTCCCACCCATCGCACAGGAAGAGGAAGAGGAGGAGGAGGAGGATTGTGTCAGCATGGAGGTGGAGGCTGGCACTCAGCATCATCAGCAGCAGTCTTTTAGGGATGATTTACAGTCCCAAGAAACCAGTGGACTTGTACGTGGCTGGGAGGAGGTGGCTGCGGATCATGTCGTCCTTAGTGACCCAGAGGACTCCGGAGCGAATGCCTCAGCAAACCTACGCTGCATGGCCTCCCTGATCCTGCAAAGTCTGCGGAAGGATCCTCGTATTCTTCGGAATCAAGGAGAGGGACCATTACTGGCTGGCCACTCTCCTTGATCTACGGTACAAGGGTAAGGTTGCGGACCTTATGTTACCTTCGCAGAGGGAGCAGAGGATGAGACAACTCCGGGAGGCCTTGCAGAAAGGTCTGTGCAACGCGTTCCCAGAGACTGGGAGGTTACAAACTCCTGGTCCTGGACAACGAGTTGCTGAGGCTTCGGCCAGTCAAAGAAGGAGCGGTGGGGAAGGTGGCCGTCTGACCGATGCGTTCAGACAATTCTTTAGTCCGCAGCCCCAAAGTATGATCGGTTCCAGCAACCATCGCCAGCGTCTGATAAACATGGTGCAGGAATATCTAGGGGCAAGGTCAGACTTGGACACCTTCCCCACCGAAAATCCTCTGGCTTACTGGGTCTTGAGGATGGATCACTGGCCAGAGCTTGCACAGTATGCAATTGAGCTACTGGCCTGTCCTGCATCCAGCGTTCTTTCGGAACGCACATTCAGTGCTGCTGGAGGATTTGTCACGGATCACAGGGTGCGCCTGTCCACCGACTCGGTTGATCGACTGACTTTCATCAAGATGAACCAGTCTTGGATCACCACCAGCTACCACACACCTGATGCTGATATAACAGACTAATTGATTTTAACATGTCACATCCCTTCAAGACTGATGCTGATGCTGAGTGCCTGTGCTGTTATGTTGACTGGCTATCCTCCTCCTCCGAGTCCTCAATGATACGATTGATGATGATAGCTTGGAAGATCATTTTTGTTTATGGGTGCCGCCACCAGTGGCTAAGGCCCAATTTTTCAGCCCCTGTTTTACAGGGGCGTGTAATTACAATTTTTTTAGCAATAATTTGCCATAGGGCTCATTGCTGTGCTCCAAGTACAGTATCTGTGAGGGGTTGGAGTGTTGTGGCACCAGTGCCTAAGGCCCAATTTTTCAGCCCCTGTTTAACAGGGGCGTGTCATTACAATTTTTGAAGCAATACTTTGCAACAGGGCTCATTGCTGTGCTCCAAGTAACGTATCTGTGAGGGGTTGTAGTGTTGTGCCACCAGTGCCTAAGGCCCAATTTTTCAGCCCCTGTTCAACAGGGGCATGCAATTACAATTCTTGATCTAATAATTCACAGCAGGGCCCATTGCTGCACCCACCAAGAGTAACTCTGAGGGCTTACAGTGTTGTGGCAACGCCACCACCACCACCACCACCACGAAAGGCCCAATTTTTCAGCCCCTGTTCAAAAGGGGCATGTAATTACAATTCTTGATCTAATAATTCACAGCAGGGCCCATTCCTGCACCCACCAAGAGTAACTCTGAGGGCTTACAGTGTTGTGGCAACACCACCACCACCACCACCACCACGAAAGGCCCAATTTTTCAGCCCCTGTTCAACAGGGGCATACAATTACAATTCTTGATCTAATAATTCACAGCAGGGCCCATTGCTGCACCCACCAAGAGTAACTGTCAGGGCTTACAGTTTTGTGGCACCAGCACCACCATCAAAGGCCCAATTTTTACTACCACTGTTCAACAATTATATGTAATTAAAATTCCTGATATAATAGTTGACAGCAGGGCGTTCCAGCACCAACCAAGAGTAACTGTGAGTGCTTACAGTGTTGTGCCAACACCAACAACTAAGGGGCCTATTTCTGCAGAGTATATACGGCAGGTCCCTACTTTCAAACATCCAACTTACAAACGACTCCTACTTGCAAACGCAAGAAGACAACAGGAAGTGAGAGGAAATCTACCACTAGGAAGGAAAATTCTCTCCTGTAAGAATAAATATGGGAGAAAGGTGTCTCCTCTGTACTGATGCTTTATCAGCAATCCTTGTTTCAAGAAAAACACCACATTTCAAAAACAGTTGTCATTGGGACGGAAAGTGAGGTGAAATGTTCTGAACAGGGGCACAGACAGCAAAACAAATGTTACAGGGGTGATAACCCTTACCTATGTTTTCCAAAAAGTTTAAAAATAGATTTTTGGGCTGGAGCTACACTTCAACAATGTACCTGTTCAAAATTACAAACAGATTCTACATAAGAACAAACCTACAGTCCCTGTCTTGTATGCACCGCCTGTATACGGCTGTTCAGAGTATATAGGGCCTTTTTTATTTTATGTGCGGGGTTCCCCTTAATATCCATACAAGACCCAAAGGGGCTGGTAATGGGCTGGGGTAGGGGGGGGGGGGTCATGGGGTAGCTATGCCATTTTTCTTAAAGATTTTCATCCATATTACCGGGACCAGACATTACATTAAAGCCGCAAGCAGTTTTAAATGGCTTTTTTTTCCTTTAGAAGTGTCATTTTGTGCAGGGACAGTTCTAAACACGGGAAACACGTGGCACTTCACAGGCATACTTTAGACACCCCCCAGGTACGATATTTAAAGGAATATTTGACTTTTTTTTTTTCACTTTATGCATCATTAAAATGACTGCTCCCGAAAAACGACCGTTTTTAAAACTTCTTTTTGCATTGATACATGTCCCCTGGTGCAGAACCCGGGTTCCCAAACCCTTTTTAGGACAATAACATGCATAATAGTCGTTATAATTAGCACTTTAGAATTCGAACGTTCGCATCCATTGTATTTAATAGGGTTCTAATGTTCGTACGAACTTTCGGTCCGTTCGCGGGTTCTGGTGCGAACCGAACCCGGGGGTGTTCGGCTCATCACTAGTGCCTACCTAGCAGATAGTACCGAAGGGAATCTAGAGCCCACTTCACCGCTAAACACTCCTTTTCAACCGTGGCGTAATTTACCTCATGGGACTTCAACTTCCTGCTGAGGTAAATGACTGGGTGCTCTTCCCCGTTCCAGACCTGGGACAATACTGCTCCTAACCCCACATCTGACGCATCACTTTGTACGACAAAGTCTTTAGAGAAGTCGGGTGAGTACAACACTGGCTGGCTACATAAGGCTTGTTTCAAGAATTGGAATGCTGCCTCAGCCTCGGGGGTCCATTTAATCATGACCGACCCTTTCCCTTTCGTCAGGTTGGTTAGCGGCACAGCCTTAGAAGCAAAGTGGGGAATGAAGCGCCGATAATAACCCGCGATTCCCAGAAAGGCTCGTACCTGCTTCTTGCTGTTGGGACGTGGCCAACTCTGGATGGCCTCGACTTTGTTGAGTTGGGGTTTTATTACTCCCCTGCCAATGGTGTACCCAAGATATTTGGCCTCCTCCTGCCCAATGGTACACTTCTTGGGGTTAGCCGTAAACCCCGCTTCCCGGATAGAGTCTAGGACTGCTTGCACTTTTGGCAGATGTGAGGCCCAATCTGTGCTATGGACAATTACGTCATCCAGGTAAGCCGCAGCATACTTCCGATGGGGCCTCAGTATCTGGTCCATTTTCTGCTGGAATGTGGCCGGCGCATTCTGTAACCCGAACGGCATTCTCTTATATTGGAACGCCCCGTCTGGGGTTACAAATGTGGTTTTCTCTTTGGCCGACTTGGCCAGGGGAATTTGCCAATACCCTTTTGTGAGGTCAAGAGTCGTCATGTATCGGGCTGTTCCCAGCCGGTCGATCAACTCATCTATACGTGGCATGGGGTAGGTGTCAAATTTTGTAACTTTGTTCAACTGACGAAAATCGTTACAAAATCGCCAGCTCCCATCCGGTTTAGGCACCAACACAATGGGACTAGACCAATCACTTTGGGACTCCTCTATCACCCCTAAGTTCAGCATTTTCTGTACTTCCTCCCGTATTGCCTCCCGTCGGGCCTCTGGGATCCGATAGGGTTTTAACTTCACCCTTTCACCGGGCGGGGTAATAATATCATGCTCTACCTCAGATGTTTGTCCCGGCAGCTCAGAGAACACCTCCTTGTTGCGAAGCACAAACTCCTTAACCTCCTGTTGTTGGGGTTGTGACAAGGTGGCTGCTATTCCAACCTCCGGAATCACGCAACCAGTTTGAGCTGGTGACCAAGTTTCTGCGACTAGGGACTCTCTATCCCTCCAGGCTTTCAACAGATTAACGTGATAGATCTGTTCGGGCTTTCGCCTTCCTGGTTGTCTGACCTTGTAATTCACTTCGCTCACTTTTTCCATTATCTCGTAGGGGCCTTGCCATTTGGCAAGGAATTTACTTTCAACCGTAGGGACAAGTACCAATATCCTATCCCCCGGGGAAAAGGTACGGGTCTTGGCTCCACGGTTGTACACTCTCTGCTGTGCCAACTGCGCTTGGGCCAAATGTTCCTTCACGATGGGCATTACCTGTGCAATTCGATCTTGCATCAGGGCGACATGCTCAATCACACTCCTGTGGGGAGAACTCTCACTTTCCCAAGTTTCCTTGGCAATATCCAACAGCCCTCTTGGGTGTCTCCCATACAGTAACTCAAAGGGGGAGAATCCCGTAGAGGATTGGGGCACCTCCCTAATAGCAAACATCAAATAAGGAAGTAGACAGTCCCAATCCTTTCCATCTCTATCCACCACTTTCTTCAACATTTGTTTTAGGGTTTTGTTGAATCTTTCAACCAGCCCATCGGTTTGGGGGTGATACACAGATGTACGCAATTGCGTCACTTTGAACAATTTACACAGCTCTTTCATAACCCGGGACATAAAGGGTGTACCTTGGTCCGTAAGCAGTTCTTTACAAATACCCACCCGGCTAAAAACAAGAGATAGCTCTTTGGCTATGGTTTTGGCCGAGGTATTTCTGAGAGGGATCGCTTCTGGATAACGGGTGGCATAGTCCATTATAACCAATATGTACTGGTGCCCCCTAGCGGACTTGATTATAGGACCTACCAAATCCATTGCGATTCTCTCAAACGGGACCTCAATGATGGGTAGAGGGACCAGCGGGCTACGGAAATGTGGCATCGGGGCCGACCTCTGACACACAGGGCAGGAGGAACAATAATTTTCTATGTCCTTCATCACCCCAGGCCAATAGAATCTCTGTAATACCCTCTCTCGGGTTTTCTCTGTCCCCAGATGACCTCCAAGAATGTGCCCATGGGCCAACTCCAACACCAACTTCCTGTAAGGTTTGGGCACCACAAGCTGCTCAACGGTTTCTTCTGCCCTTTTTGCCACCCGATACAGTAGGTCCTTCTCTACGCTGAAGTATGGGTAAGTGCAGGTATTATCTGGGTTCACTAACTCGCCATCTATTTCCACTACGTTTCCCCGTGCCTTTATTAGGGCGGGGTCTTTTAACTGTTCTGTGGCAAAATTTTCCCTGTGAACCTCAAGATCAGAAAACTCCACAGACGGTAGGTTTTCGTCTGAGGAGGTGGGCTCCTCTCCAGTTTCTTGAGTCTCCCCTGCCAATACTGACAAGGGAAATTCTGGAGAGTCCTCACCACTCTCAGAGGAGTTCTGGCTATCACATTCCTGGTACATAGGGGCACCAGTGGGGGGCTCAGGATCATCCCACAGTTCCCAGAACTTCGGAAAATCCCTTCCCACAATGGCATCATGCGGTAATTGAGATACTAACCCCACTGGATGAGAGAGGGTACCTTTGGGGGTCTCGAAACACACTGTAGTCACTGGATACTCTCGGGTGTCCCCATGCACACAAATAACAGCTACCTTGCTATTCCCAGAGACCTCTGTTTTAACTAATTCAGCCTTTATCAGGGTCACAAGGCTACCTGAATCCAGCAATACCACAACATTTCTACCATTAATACACATTTTGCATAAATGTTTCTCAGTTCCCCGAATGGCAGTGCATGCGACTGTCGCACACAGCGACTGACGTCGGTCCGTCAGAAAGTCACATTGCATGGGTTCCTCCACAACCGGGCAATTGGCTGCAATATGTCCCGCTTGCCGGCAGCGGTAGCAAACAATCCTTTTGGCTGCCTCTTGAGCCCCTGACTTCCCAGGCTGTTCTCGCCAAACTTTGGGTAGAGCTCCCACCCTCTCACTCTCTCCACCCTCACCCCTTGGAATCATCTTATCCGCCCCTGGGGATGGTCTGGTCTTAGGGTGGAAAGTCCGAGAGTCTCTGGAAGAGGCCGTCAGGTTCTCTGCAGCCAAGTATCTCTCTACACGATCCACAAGTTTACCGGCCGTTTCTGGGTCTCCATGGCTTACCCACTTTTGAATGGCGGTAGGAAGAGCTCTCAAGAAACGATCCATCACAACACGTTCCACAATCTCCGGTGCGGACAAAGTCTCTGGCTGTAGCCACTTCCTGCTCAGGTGAATGAGATCATACATTTGAGACCTGGGGGGTTTTCCACACTGGAAAGTCCAGTTATGCACACGCTGAGCCCGGACAGCCAGGGTGACACCCAGCCTTGCCAATATTTCAGCTTTTAGCATCACATAGTCTTTTGCTTGGTCAGGCTCTAGGTCATAGTAAGCTTTCTGCGATTCACCAGTTAACAGAGGAGCCACCAGTCCAGCCCACTGCTCCTCAGGCCACTTTTCTCTTTCAGCAGTCCTTTCAAATGTGGTCAAAAATACCTCTGGATCTTCCTCTCCAGTCATTTTTGTCAATAAACGACGCGGTATTAGTGGGACGGCTTTCCTCACTGGTCTGCGGACGTTGCTGTATTACTGCTTCCATCTGTTGTTGTAGTCTCTGCTCTTGCTTCTGCAACAGGTCTATGAAGCGGGCCTCAGATTGCTGCTGGGCTTGTTGCTGAGCCTCCAGACTCTGTTGCAAAGTTGCAAGGCTCTGTTGATGAGCTTGCTGCTGGGCTGCAAGGCTCTGTTGATGAGCTTGCTGCTGCGCTGCGAAGCTCTGTTGTTGAGCTTGCTGCTGGGCTGCGAAGCTCTGTTGTTGAGCTTGCTGCTGGGCTGCGAAGCTCTGTTGTTGAGCTGCAAGGCTCTTTTGAAAACCTGCATTTGTCTGCTGTTGATTGGCATTTGCTAGAGCCAGCTGTTTCAGTATCTCCTCCATGCTGGCCTAAAAAAAAACTGCCACTGGTTCTCCACCAACTGTGAGGGAGTTAGCTCGGCAGCGGGTGTGTGTGACCCCCTGGATGGGCTCCCCACACAAAAACAGGCCCAGCAGACGGAGGTTGTGGTTTTCAAGATCAAAAAGGTGCGGTTTATTTCTCTATTTACAGTGACAAAAACACAGCAAAGCAAAAAGAAACATAAACAAAATAAACCCTGGTCAGCTTGACCTCTGACTAAACATGCAGGTTTCCTAACTAACAACTGGGATCAGCCTGGTGCTGTCCTAGTCCCTAAGTCCCTGGTTTAGTAAATGTCCAAACAAATAGCCACACAGGCTTTGTCTCACCGCACAGGGGTTCACTCTCCCTAGACAGTCCACACAGGTCTGGTTCCAGGCATGAGCCAACACCTAATGAAGCTGGGAGTTTTTATAGAGGCCTTAAACGAGCTGACAAGCTTCAGCTGGTCTCATCAACTCCCTGCCTGCACGACGCCCAGCACTCTCCCTAGAGGTATGAATCATCCATGAGCCCACTAGCCTCAGCTGGGCTTCATCAACTCTCTCCCTAGTTGTATAAGTCGGCATAAAGCCTGAATCTGGGAGAAATATACCTACCCCCCTGGATGCAACCAGGTGACTTTACCTTCCTGCTGTCACAATATATATATATATATATATATATATATATATATATACACAGGTATTGTGATCAACCTGATGGCAATTATACTTAACAAGATCGTATTATCAAACGACTCTATGCGTTAATTGTGAAAATGTAAGGAAATAAAAGTGCCCAAAAAGTGAATCATAGGTGACTAATATAGTCCAAACATATAATGTATTTATCCAGAGGGCTAATCAAAGTCCAAACATAAGTGTATCTCTTCAGATGGAAAGCAAAATTGCTAGAAGCACCACCACCAACTGGAAAGAGGCTTACCGGATAACCTGGACCTAAAGCGGAGTTCCACCCAAAATAACAACTATATCCGATCACATTCATAACACTACCAACAAGTTCAATAGCCACATAAAATTTTTGTTTTCTGGTGTAAATACCGTATTATATCTTTGTGAAGTGCGACTTCTGAGTTTCACATAAGAAGTGACGCCGGTACCATCACAACGGGGCGTGAACTTTCAATGACGCCGCCCCCTGTGATGGCAACCAGGAAGTTTACGGCGCTACTCGCCATAAACACTGCGCATGCACGAGAAAGATCAGTGAATGCTCGGAGATGAGCATTCACCGCTTCCCGGAAATCAGTGCTTGTGGGCTTCACAATGCCCACAAGCAAAATGGAAAATGCCTATATCGTTTTTTTAAAGTCCTTCTTTTGCAAGAAAAAGGACAGGGGATATTTGAAGACACCAAACAAGTGAGTTTTAATTTGTTATGTAAAAACCCATTGAATGCACAAAAAAAAAAAAGAAGAAAACATTGGCCGCGGAACCTCCGCTTTAAAGAGGCATATACCTCATAAGTCGTTAAGGCTTGTTGGTATTTAACCAGGAAGATGCAGCTGGTCCTTAATCCAAAACTGTTATTCCAAGCTCAGCAAACAAAATTGATCAATAGGACTCAGGAAGTGTATGTCGTAGTTCTTACGGAGAACCTCTGTAATCACGTATTCATGTATGATAGAAGGAGAAAAATCTTGCATAGCGTGATACCGTTTTATAAAAAGTTTAATGTAAAGTTAAGTAAAAACACTCACATTTTGAGTAGTCAGAAAGGCATGTTAAAGTGCAGGAACAGGTGCGATGCTTGTAGATGTGGTCCACCCTTTGCATGTGCAGGGGTTTGACACATGCAAAAACACACCACAAGGATCTGCCAGGTCCCTTAGATCTGCAGTCTGCAAATGTGCAGATATAAATTCAAGATCGAGGCATTGGAGTGGAGCCGTGTAGGGAGAACTTTCCCTACAAGTAAAGCAACACTAGCAACGCTACCTGCATCATGATATTGCAATATAATATACATTTGCTTTGAAATATAGATTTGTAATCAGCTTTAAAACACTTTGTTGCTATTATTTATTTTGATTCTCTATTCTCCAAACTGTTTTTTTTTATGTAATGAGCACCAATCAGAACTGTGCAGACACCGATTTATAACCCAGACATGCTCTGCTGCTATAGAGCAGACATCAGCAGATTACTAGAAACTCCTCCCTCAGATCTTTCCCTGAGGACGGGAAAGACCTGGAAAACGTCATGTGACTGCTAAACAGCAATGATTAAATAAGGCAGTGTTTCTCAACTCCAGTCCTCAAGACGCACCAACAGGTCATGTTTTTGGGATTTCCTGCAGATAAAACAGCTGTGATAATTACTAAGGCAGTGAAACTGCTCAAATCACCTGTGAAAATAAATGGAAATCCAAAAAACATGACCTGTTGGTGCGCCTTGAGGACTGGAGTTGAGAAACACTGAAATAAGGTACTCAAATGCTTTTTTATATTATATTAAATACAGTGGTATGATTTTTATAAATACATGGCAATTAAAGAGGAAGTAAACCCTCTTAAAAAAATTCTGAAAAAAAAAACCCTGCAAGAGAAAGGCATAATGAGCTAGTATGCATAGCATACTAGCTCATTATGAATTACTTACCTGAGATCGAAGCCCCTGCAGCGACCCTCGTTCGCCTCCTCCGTCGCCGCCATGATACCTGAGTGACTTCCGGGCATGGCTGCTCCGGCGCTGTGACTGGCCGGAGCAGCGGTGACGTCACTCCCGCGCATGCGCACGGAAGCCGGCAGTGATGTCGTGATCGCCTTCACTGCGGCACGCTCAGTGCGCCTGCGGCACGCATGCGCCGTAGACATCGGTGCAGTCTTTTCTGCAAATATCTCCTTAACTGTGTAGGTTTAGGAGATATTTCTTGCACCAAAGGTAAGCCTTAATCTAGGCTTACCTGTAGGGCTAAATGGTCTGTAAGGGTTTACAACCACTTTAAACGTATGTTTAGTATCACTTTAAAATTCTTAGTAAAGTGACATTTAAATATAAATAATGGTTTTAAGAGGAATGTGTTTTTGTTGCCAACACTTTGTTGAGACTGCACTGCCAAAAGTGTAAGCCTGGATAGGCTTTATTTTATTAAAATAAGATTTACTTGGTATAATCTCTCTTCTTATCTAGATTTTCAATGGTATGGAGAGAACGCCTGTGGTGTTGTTTTAGAGCTGCTAGCAAGTGGCTAGTCTAAACTAAAATGGCTAGTTACCGGTAGTTATGAGCTCATAATTCAGCCTGCAGAGAACAAGGTGGTGTAGACATAAAGTTCAGTAGGGGTTCCTCTTAGACAATTTTGTTACCTCATATGTCCTTAGATTTTGGTATAGCAATACACTTTAATATAAATAGGTGTATTTTACAAAACCTTATATCTGTATTAACCGGTTCCCGACCGGCTCCTGTACATATACGTCGGCAGAATGGCAAAGCTGGGCAAAGTAACGTATATTTACGTCACTTTGAAATTCCCGCGCCCCTGCCGAGAGCTCCGTGACCGTGCCCGCGATCTGGTCACAGAGCTGCAGAACGGGGAGAGGCAAGTGTAAACAATAGACTTGTGCACAACGGAAAAATTTGTTTAGTTTCGGTTCGTTTCTTGTGCACAACGGAAAAATTCGGTTAGTTTCAGTTCGTTTCTTTTCGGTCCTGTTGATTCGTAATCATTCGTAATTTTGCTAGACGGGATTTTTCGTGTTCGGACTAATTCGTATTTTCGCAAGCGACATTTTTCGTTGAATTTTTAGTTGATTTATAATTCGTACTTTCGGTAGGGTACATTGTTTTTCATTGATTCTGGACACAACTCCTACTTTCGTAACTTTTTTTGGGTTCGTTGATTCGTAATTTTCTGTGTCTCTCTCACGACGACGCTGCCTATTATGCCTAATGTGCTTCGAATGGATTTGTACTTTTCTAAATACATAGCGGTTATTTGTAACGATTCAAAATCTCGTATTTTACTTTCGTTTTTTACATGCGGCTATAGCCTCCGCCCCTGTACACCATTTTGAGAGGGTTCAGCACGGTGAGGGAGAAGCATAGAGCAGAGCAGAGTGTTATTGTGCTTCGAATGGATTAGAAATCTCGTATTTTACTTTCGTTTTTTTACATGCGGCTATAGCCTCTGCCCCTGTACACCATTTTGAGAGGGAGTTCAGCACGGTGAGGGAGAAGCAGAGAGCAGAGCAGAGTGAGTGTTATTGTTCTTCGTATGGATTCGTACATTCGTAACTTTTTCATAACAAATTATGCCGAAGACATTCGGGCATTCGCTATTTGCGGTATAATTTATTTCGGATTCGGTTTTATTCGTAATTGCTTTGTTTGGAAATTCGAATGCTTCCGAATGTCCGAAAGTTGCTAAATTCTGACAAATTTTGATTCGTTACGAAACGAATTGCACAAGCCTAGTAAACAAGCATCTCCCCGTTCTGCCTAGTGACACTGTCACTGATCGTATACTCCCTCTCATCGGGAGCAGCGATCAGTGACATGTCACTCGTAGCCACGCCACCTAACAGTTAGAATCACTCCCTGGGACACACTTAACCCCTTCATCGCCACCTAGTGGTTAACCCCTTCACTTCCAGTGTAATTTTCACAGTAATCAGTGCATATTTATAGCACTGATCGCTGTAAAAATGACAATGGTCCCAAAAATGTGTCAAAAGTGTCCGATGAGTCCACAATAATGTTGCAGTCTCGATAAAAATCGCTGATCGCCACCATTACTAGTAAAAAAAATAATAATAATAAAAATGCCATAAAACTATCCCCTATTTTGTAGACGCAAACCAATCAATATACGCTTATTGCAATTTTTTTTACCAAAAATATGTAGAAGAATACGTATCGGCCTAAACTGTTGACATTTTTTTTTATATATAGATGTAGCGACCTCACCCCTCTCACCCCTTCTCATTCACGGCTTGTCTGTCTCATATAGGGGTTAGCACTGGGGGGAGGGATGAAATACACCACGGCCCATGTCCTCCAATGTGTAGAGGTGAAGGCCAGAACTATCGGGTTTTGTGTATGTGTCCCAGAGTCAAATCATCTCCTCGAATTAACTCCCCTTTGCGCCTAGTAACCAGAGTTCCACACACTGAAAAGGTCCAACTCGTATTTATTCTTCTCAATAAATAGTCATACAGCACAGACAGGTTGAGACCCATATACCACTTCAGTATTCGTGGGGAGTAGGCCAAGGCACAATTCTTTTAGATAGAGCTAACCACTGTGGTGTCACCAGTGGCGATTCTTTTAGATAGAGCTAACCACTGTGGTGCCACCAGTGGCGAATAGTCACTGCCACTGATTATATTAAACAGAACATGAATTACCTTCGCTAACGTAGCCCCTATCAGGGGAAGGACATCCGTCCAAGACAGTTACCAGAGGCCTCTCCGTCACCAGCAATGCTGCGCTGGACTCTCCGGAGAAGTTCCGCTCACCGGCCTCCTAGTCTCAGACACGGGCACCCAAGGAGTTAGGGCCCCCTCGGATTCCTCCACCCTCACGGAACTCAGTCTAAGGTACTGAACTCCAGGCTTCCGCCATAGTACCTGACCCCAGGCTAAAGGTGCCTGAAATGGACTCCATCTCCCACTCCGGCCAGGTCAAGGGCACCTGGGCCCGGAACTCCGGAACGCCAGCACCCAAGCTAAAGGTGCCTGGGCGTGGCTGCGTCCTCCGACTCTGAAACCCTGAGGTCAGGGCGTCCGCCCCTTTTATCTCCTCTCCCTTTGCGTCACAGCGGGTTCCCCGCCCCGCTGTACCAGCGCCAGGAAAGGACAAAAAAGGAGGCAGTCTTGCGGTGAGTGTTCAACTCCGGCCAGGGCGACAGAGCCACCTGCAGGCCGCCGGGAATCTCACACCACCAGTGTCCAAGAACCACAAAAGGATCTCAGGTTCCCTGACAATCAATGCATCTGGGTTACACTACCACCCAGATGCCTCCCCTAAATTCAAACACTTGCTACATAGATTTTTTGGGGATTGTTATTATTGCAAAAAGTAAAAAATATTATTTTTTTCAAAATTGTCGCTCTATTTTTGTTTATAGCGCAAAAAATAAAAACGCAGAGGTGATCGAATACCACCAAAAGAAAGCTCTATTTATGGGAAAAAAAAGGACGTCAAATTTGTTTGAAAGCCACGTCACCCAACTGCTCAATTGTCAGTTAAAACGACGAAGTGCCGAATCGCAAAAAGTCCTCTGGTCTTTGGCCAGCCAAATGGTCCGGGGCTTAAGTGGTTAAAGAGGAAGTAAACCCTGATGGGGTTTATACATCACATACTAGCCCATTATGTGCCACTTACCTGCAAACGAAGCCCGCACTGACACCACTGGTGGCCGCATCCATCTTCACCCCTCTTCCTTTCAGGGCTGCGGAATCCAGCTCTGTAACTGTCCGGAGTCGTGTGACGTCACTCCCGTGCATGTGCGCTGGAACCGTCAGTCATGCACTTGCTAGTGAAGAACCGGCACAGCGGGCCATTTCTTCACAGTGCATGCGCCGATGACAGCATCGGCGCACTACAAGGTAAATATTTCCTAAACGGCGCACGTTTAGGAGATATTTACAGTACCTATATGTAAACCTTATTATGGGCTTACCTATAGGTACAACTTTCGCATTGGGGGTATACAACCACTTTAAGATAGCAAGACTCAATAAGCAGCAAGACTCAAAAAAAAGGAACTGAGGCAATCCCAAAATTATGTAAATAGGAGCCAGCGCTGTTAGAGAAAGTATCATTCACTCCAAATGGAAAAAACCCAAGTTTTAGTCCTCAAATATATGTCTGAAGTATAGGGCTAGGTAATAAGTGAAAATTCATGTTCTTAACTAAACCTTCCTAGTCTTCGCAGCTGAGGAAGGTCACATCTTAACCTCTTTATAGATCTATAGTGCTCTACATATTAACAGCTATGTCACCAGCCATTTAAGGCCTAAAAGTTCAATTAAAGCCTTTCTATGTTCAAAATGTAAAATATATTACTTTCCACATTTGTATTTCAATTATTTCTAGTCTACTGCTATTGTTCTGAATGATCGGACAACGGATCAAAATAATCTTGATTTGATCTTGAAAGAAAACAATGAAGCTTTCTTAAATTGTTTACAAAAGATAGAAAAAAATGAAAAATTTTTTACATAAAAGACTCTATAGAGAAAATACTGTATTAACCACTTAAAGACCGCCCATCGCATATATACTGTGGAAGGGCGGCTCTATTGCAGGAAACAACGTACCCACTTCACGGAGAAGCAGCAGATGCACGTGCCCACGATCGTGGTACAGAGAGGCAGAACGGGGATCTGCCTATGTAAACAAGGCAGGTCCCCGTTCTGACAGGGAGATCTGCTGTTCCTAGTGATCAGGAACACCGATCTTTGTGTTGTTACTGTCAGCACTTACCCCACACAGTAAGAAAACACACTGAGTATGTATGAATTAATTATTGTAATTTAACCCACATATTGTCTTGTTGATCATTAACACCTGTTTGGTATAATTGTTTAACCATTTGCCGACCGTATAACTTACATATACGGCGGCAAAGTGGCACTGCTGGGCTGGATCACGTACCTAGTATATGAACTGACACTTCTGCGTAGGGGGCGTGTATGTGTTCCGGCATCCACCAATCCTTCAGTACAGAGGGAGAACGGTGGTATGTAAACAAGGCAGATCGCCGTTCTGTCAATAGGGAAGGAATGGATCCATGCCTTCCCCTATTAAAAGCACCTCCCACCGTACATAAAATCACTAGCTAGGCACACAGTTAATCCTTTGATCGCCCCTGATGTTAATCCCTTCCCAGCCAGTGTCATTAGTACAGTGACAGTGCATATTTTCTAGCACCGATCACTGTATTAGTGTCACTGTATTAGTGTCACTGGTCCCCAAAAAGTGTTAAAAGTGTCAGTGTCCGACTATCTGCCGAAATATCGCAGTCCAGATATAAGTCGCTGAGTTTTGGCTCTAATAAAGAAGGGATCTCCCCTCCAAACGCGTCCGCCATCTGGAAGGTTCTCCATCGTGCTGGACATGGTCCCGGGGGTCCATTGTAGACTTTGATTTTTTTTTTTAACTACTTGTTTGTGAGTGTATTTTGTTTATTTTTATACCAATAAACACCACTTGGGTAATGCGCAAGGTCGGTGCGCCCTCTTTTAATTTTTTCTACAGTGTTTCCATTGAGGCTCCCCTGACCCTTGGAGGGCAGCAAGGTCTGTGCATTTACTGGGAGCCATAGAAATCCTAGGCGATATCTACTGCCATCACATCACTTTCAAGCTCAGGAGATTTTGTTTGTTTGTTATCAGTCGCTGATTGCCGCCATTACTAGTAAAATATAAAAAATAAATAAATATATCTTATAGATTGTAGACGCTATAACTTTTGTGTAGACCAATCAATATATGTGTAGCGGCTTCACCCCTCTCACCCCTTCTTTTCGGCTTGTTGTCTGGTCTAGGGGGATCAGGGAGGAGGGATGCGGTACACTACGGCCTATGTCCTCTAATGTGTAGAGGTGAAAGCCAACACCTGTTTACCTTCGGGCTGTGTGCATAACCCAGAGCCAAGTCCGTTCTGCAGATGACCCCCCTTTGTTCCCAGTAACTGGAGTTCCACACCACTGAAAAGGTCCAACTCTTATTTATTCTCTGACAGCAATAAATCGTCTTTCAACAGCAGACAGGTTGTGACCCAAAGAACAGTTCAGTATAAGTGGGGAGTAGGTCAAGGCACAACCCTCAATTTGAACTAATCATTGTAGTGTCACCAATGGTTATTACACACAGCCGCTGCCACCCACCGTGTAGAACAGGAACAGAATTACCTTCGCTAAGTGCAGCCCCTGTCAGAGGGAAGACATCCTTCCAAGAGAGTTACCAGAGGCCCCGCCGTCACCAGTAATGCTGCACCGGACTGTTCGGAGGGGTTACGCTCCCTGGCCTCCTCATCTCAGATTCGGGCGCCCAACACCTTAGGGCCCCTCGGACTCTTCCACCCTTGCGGAACCCAGTCGAAGGTACTGGGCCCCGGGCCTCCTCCGTAGTACCTCACCCCAGGCTAAAGGTGCCTGGGATGGACTCCATCTCCCGCTCCGGCCAGGCCAAGGGCGCCGGGGCCCGGAGCTCTGGAACGCCAGCACCCAGGCTGAAGGTGCCTGGGCACAGCTCTCTCCTCCGACGACTGACCCCACGTTGAAGGCGTCTGTCCCCTTTATCTCCTCGTCTCCGCAGGTGAAGCAGGTACCCCGCCCCGCCGTCACCGCGGCCGAGACAGGACAAAAAGGGTACAGCACTGCAGTGATGGTTCAACCCCGGCCCCAGGCGACAGTGCCACCCAGGGGCCACAGGGAACTGAACACCACTGAAGTCCTCCACTAAATAAAAAAGGTCCTGAATTCCCTAACAATCAGTGCATCTGGGTCATACTACCACCCAGATGCTCCCCCTAAATTTAAATACCCGCTACACTCTCCCCCTGGTGATTTGACACTGGCCCCCAGTGTCTGGTGCAAACCCATGTCTCCAAAAAGTGGTAACATAAGTTCAACCCAGAGACCAAACTACTCATAGGACCAAACCTTGCAAACTAACCATGAGTTGTGCCAGAACCTAAAATGGGAAAGGGAAAACAAGAATATAAAAAAATGAACTCTTATCAAATATACCCTAAATATTTTACACATTTACATCCCTCCCTCTCTGCTATCTAAGGACCACCCCATTCTCAGCAGCCTTAATAGATGAATCTCCTGCAGAGGGGAAAGAAAACATACATCCTATCACAATGTGTGTGTCTTGGAATGAATGAGTCTATCCAAAAAGAAACCCATTCGCTCCAATAAGTATGGTGCAAATGTAAAAAAAAATAAACAGTCGTTGCGCAACACCACCACCTGGTGGTAGTGCCGCGGTAAAGACACTTGGTCAAATCCAGACGAAACTTTTATTTCTCTGTGCTGTGGCCCTATGCTGGCTACACCCCAAAGTCTCTATGTTCCTTGTGGTGAGAGGAGAGGAGGGAGAACAAACAATGGCAACAGCTCCCACTTCTCCAAAGAGTAAAACACCCATGCTACTAGGGCACAGTTCCTGGGTTCCGGCAAAGGCACTCCGGAAAGTCCAGTAATGAGAAAAAAAACACAAAGGAGTCTCTTCATCCTAGAGGTAAAACTTTGGGTGCGGCAGGAACAGGGGCTTTAAGTGCTTATCAAAGGTCTCCACATTATACTCAACATTCTCTCCATCCTTCCGACAGATAAGCACCCTGTCCGCATGGATATGCCTCCCTAGCATCCACTCCGCCTTACAGTCTCTGAACTTTTTAGAAGCTGTAGGTGAGCACGAGAGGTATCTGCGAGCGTGGGGCACTTTAAGTTGTGTCCAGATTAATTCATCGTACCACCGCTGCTGCAAGACCTCCACCTCATAGAGCAATTCTCGGGGTAAATACGGGTATTGCCACCCATATTCACGGGCAACCTTCCGGCAAAAGAGTCGCTGTAGCCTGGCCAAAGGTGGCATTGTGGCACGATCCCCTTCTCCAGGCAGAACAATGGATTCAGGGTGATGAGGTACTTTAACTACCTCTGTAGATTTGGGCTTAGGAGCCCGCAGTGATGCACGTTGCACTCCCGCAACAGGAGCAGATGAAACAACAGGTGATTCCAGGGGTGAAAGGGCAGACAGGGTACCAGACTCCTCCTCAGGCTCCGGGGCCTCCACCCGGGGTGCACTATCCCCAATAGACATGGGTGGGTCCCTTTGAAAATAATACCTGTCACCTGTATCTCATAGGCACCTATGATGAGCGGGGTGGCGCTTCCGGCGGACGTCTCCGGTTTTTCAGTGGTGGAATTGTCACTTCCGGGTCGGATCTGACGATGGGCGGATGTCGGAACTGACGTGCCCGCTCCGCCCATTGATTTGGCGCCATTGTGCGTCCAATGGGAAGGGGGAGGGGGGGTATATAGTCCGGATCGCAGCCTTGCAAATCAGTAGCATGACCAACACTCTGGGGAGAAGACATTCTTAGATATCAGTCAAAGGTAAATTACTTAGGCACTAGATCTCTTTATGGGCAACATTGGTTTTTATCCTGTTGTCTGGTTTACTTGGTCTTTAATCTAAAATGGTTTTTATATTTTATATATTTTTTCAGTAAACTGATTGATCGGTTTTGTAAAACAAGTTTTTCGGCAGAGATGCCCTAATGTGGACACACTTTATCCAATTGGATTAACCAGGTATATATCAGCTAGCAAGTATATGGCTAAAAAATTAAAATTCTGATTACCAACTAGAGGGGATTATTATATATTTATAGTAATTTCCACTAATTCTTTTTCCTTTAGAGTGGACACTGATTGGGGTACTTTGGAGATACTGCCCCTTTTTTGCCTATTCTAATATATTTTTTACTATCAACAGCCATAAACAGGTAAATACTGATGGGGTATGTGCCGTATAACTAGATGGAGACGCCTTTACTCTTATACATAGATTGTTATTTGACTTCATTCGATTTGTCTTTGTAATTTCCCCCAGATGGCCCTCTGTTCCTGTGCTAGTAATATCCGGGTGGTTATTTGTGCCAGTATTTCTCCCCCTCTATGATACACCATATGATCCCCTCCTTACGGGCGCCCCCGTGTGGGATAGCTCATTGGCTATCTGGTCATTCTTCATTTTAGATTGTACCATCAAAATTTACAGGTAATGTACTTACAACTGATATTAATAAGGTCATATACCTTGAATAAATAGATCTAATTTTGAGATGAACTTTTGAGCAACCATTGGGCTGGTTATGGTTTTCAGTTATCCTTTTTTTCTTAATAATATTCTGTTTTGTAATTTTGAGTTTGAAATTTGAGTAAATATTATTATGTATTTATTATTTTTCTTTCTTTGTTTCCAGTATTTGCATGACAAACTCCTGAGGAAGCCTACAAAATGGTGAAACATGTAGAGAATTTTGTCTGTATGCACTTTGGAAACTCTATTATGTTTATTTTGATGGTTCATGTATATTTGTACATATGAATTTTCATATATTTTTTTGTAATAAAATTATATTTTTTATATTGAATATTGTGTAGTTGTTGCACCTTAAAAGTCCCAATACCTTCATATTCCTATATGGGTGGGTCCCTTGTTGCACGGGACGAGGGCAGCCGCATCTTGTCCCAACCTTTCTTGTGGAAAATCTCATCTATTTCCCCGTCATCACCGGCATCAGATAATGATTCTAGGTCAGAGGTGTCATAGAACTCCGTGGGCAGGTAATTCCCAGTAGACACGGAATCACCTCCCTCAACGGGCTCCACCGACTGTTGACTCCCGACACCTCCAACCACACACACAGTCCCAACCCCTGGCTCACCTGGGCCTTTAGCAGAACAGAGATGTCCAGGGCTTTTCCCTCCGGATCCATCCAGGCCAGGCAAGCGACGGGGTGAAGCTCTTCCACGACCACAGGATGCCTTTACCAGGCTGACTTTCCTCTTCGGCGGTGTGAGTAGGGAGCTTGTGGTGACCGAGGCAGCATCCTCATATTTCTCTTTCTCAGTCTCCGCTGGGGCCTTCTCCTCGCCCCGGTCAGTGTGCGCAGGAATGTCCGCATAGGCTCTGATCTCTCCCTCCGGAGTGGCGGTGCCTGTGAGGCAGTTGAGGTGGAAGGCGCAAGGCCTTTCTGTGGATGGCTCCACCTCAAAAAGGAACTCCTTGCAGGCCTCACATCGCCCGAACGGCTTCAAGTGGACCACCAGTCCCGAACAGCCGGGACAGATCACACCGAGGGCCTCTAGGTCTCTGCATGTGTACAGAGTCAAACGTCCTCGGGGCCTTAGTCTTATTCCCGTGTCTGTGATCGGAGCAGCAAAGGAAGTCATTCTCGTGGTGGAAGGAACCGGAATCCACGGGGCACTTGAGGTCATCCCGACTGTCTGCTGCTCCATTGCGCACTGACCAATTCGCGCCGGAATCTCCACGTTTGTCCTTCCACATGACCAGACTCCTCCCATACTCTGCACTTGTTTGCGGGCTTTCTCTTCTCCCCGCCCCCAAACTGCGCAGCTATGGTGTGCCTCGTGGCACGCTGGCGAACATGGCCGACCTACTCGGAACTCCTCCGGGCAACTAAGTTCAAATGTAGACATTCTCAGCTCCATCTGTATAACACACATCCCGGACGACGCCCCCACGTGTAGCGGCCTCACCCCTCTCACCCCTTCTTCTTCCCGGCTTGTTGTCTGGTCTAGGGGGATCAGGGAGGAGGGATGCGGTACACTACGGCCTATGTCCTCTAATGTGTAGAGGTGAAAGCCAACACCTGTTTACCTTCGGGCTTTGTGCATAACCCAGAGCCAAGTCCGTTCTGCAGATGACCCCCCTTTGTTCCCAGTAACTGGAGTTCCACACCACTGAAAAGGTCCAACTCTAATTTATTCTCTGACAGCAATAAATCATCTTTCAACAGCAGACAGGTTGTGACCCAAAGAACAGTTCAGTATAAGTGGGGAGTAGGTCAAGGCACAATCCTCAATTTGAACTAACCATTGTAGTGTCACCAATGGTTATTACACACAGCCGCTGCCACCGACCGTGTAGAACAGGAACAGAATTACCTTCGCTAAGTGCAGCCCCTGTCAGAGGGAAGACATCCTTCCAAGAGAGTTACCAGAGGCCCCGCCGTCACCAGTAATGCTGCACCGGACTGTTCGGAGGGGTTACGCTCCCTGGCCTCCTCGTCTCAGATTCGGGCGCCCAACACCTTAGGGCCCCTCGGACTCTTCCACCCTTGGGGAACCCAGTCGAAGGTACTGGGCCCGGGCCTCCTCCGTAGTACCTCACCTCAGGCTAAAGGTGCCTGGGATGGACTCCATCTCCTGCTCCGGCCAGGCCAAGGGCGCCGGGGCCCGGAGCTCTGGAACGCCAGCACCCAGGCTGAAGGTGCCTGGGCGCGGCTCTCTCCTCAGACGACTGACCCCACGTTGAAGGCGTCTGTCCCCTTTATCTCCTCGTCTCCGCAGGTCAAGCAGGTTCAGTTAAACTAACAATGTGCCGTAGAGCAAAAAATAACCTGGTCGTGAAGGGGGGGGGGGTAAATCTTCCAAAGGGAAAGTGGTTAATAATGCACTGGACCATATACCTGCAATTTCCTTATGTGCATATGAGTGTTTGCAGGCTCAAGGGAAGTCAAGTGTAATATTTCCAGGGTTTTCCCATGCTCAGGAACCACAGGTGACACCTACATTTGCCCATAGAAATGCATTGCTGTATGCGCTTGTACTTGCGTTTCCACCAATGTTCTTACCCACACATGCACATATATTTCCCAATGTGTCAAATGCACACACAAGAGTAAACACTCATGCAAAAGAGAATCAATGTTTGCACAAGTACAAGCTTGTACAGCCAGGTACTTCTATGGCTGGCTGTACCTATACCTGTGGCTTCCTGGGCACACCTGGAGTTTTACGTCAGAGTGCCTGCATCAATGTGCATGTACTTTAATTGTGCAGGTGCACCTGGGATATTTGATACCGTATTAAGGGCTTAGGCCTGGTTCACACTGGGGCGACAAACGCTCCGACATTGGGAGCTCATGTCGCATGACGTGTGAAAATCAATGTTTCCCTATGGGAGCCGTCCTAACTAGTCCGACACATGTCGGTCCGACTTTGAAAATGCTCCCTGTACTACTTTGGTCCGACTTTGATCCGACTTCAGCCCATTGACTATCATTGAAGTCGGATCAAAGTCGGACCGCAGTCTTGCATGGTCCGACTTTGGCATGCGACTTGTGCTGTACTGCTCGAGGGGGAACTCCAGGCCAAATTTTAAATAAAAAAACGGCGTGGGTTCCCCTCCAGAGGCATACCAGGCCCTTGGGTCTGGTCTGGATTTGAACGGGCGTGGGGGTCCCCCCAAAATCCAAACCAGACCCTTATCCGAGCACACAACCTGGCAGGCCGCAGGGGAAGAGGGGGGATGAGAGAGCGGCCCCCCCTCCCTCCTGAACCGTACCAGGCCGCATGCCCTCAAAATGGGGGGTTTGGTGCTCTGGGGCAGGGGGGCGACCTGCGGCCCCCCCACCCCAGAGCCCCCTGCCCCCATGTTGATGAGGACAGGGCCTCTTCCCGACAACCCTGGCCGTTGGTTGTCGGGGTCTGCGGGCGGGGGGCTTATCGGAATCCGGGAGCCCCCTTCAATAAGGGGGTCCCCGGATCCCGCCCCCCCACCCTATGTGAATGAGTATGGGGTACATCGTACCCCTACCCATTCACCTGGTGGAAAAAAATTGCAATAAAAAAACACTACACAGGTTTTCAAAGTAATTTATTGCACAGCTCCGGGGGTCTTCTTCCGACTTCCGGGGGTCTTCTTCCGACTTCCGGGGGTCTTCTTCCGACTTCCGGGGGTCTTTTCCGACTTCCGGGGGTCTTTTCCGACTTTGAGGGTCTCCGGTGTCGTCTCCCGCTCTCCGGTGTATTCTCCGCGCTCTCCGGTTCTTTCTTCCGACGGGCCTCCGCTAACTTCTTTTTAGCTCTCTTGCTAACAGAGGCCCGGTCTTCCCGTTGTCTCGTCCGGCTCTCCGTTGTCCTTCTGCCGGCCCCTCCACTAACTTCTTTTTAGCTCTTTCGCTAGTGGAGGGGCCGGGCTTCCCGTCGCCGTCGGCTTCTTCTTCCCTCTTCTCCTCCTCGATGTTGACTAGAGTTGCCACCTCATCCCTTTAAACCCGAACACATATAAATTACACAGGTTCTGAGGCTAATTTAATGCAGATGAGGCACCAAGTGAGTTTAATTACCACCTTAATCAGCCACAGAACCTGTGTTATTAATATGTGTTCGGTTTTAAAGGGATGAGGTGGCAACTCTAATGTTGACGCGTCGCTTCTTCCCGCTGTAATACTGGCTCTCCGCTCCGCTCCGCATTAATATAGGCTTCTCATGACGTCACAGTCACATGTTCCGGGGCACATGGCCCCGGAGCATGTGACTGTGACGTCATGGGAACATGTGACTGTGACGTCATGAGAAGCCTATATTAATGCGGAGCGGAGCGGAGAGCCAGTATTACAGCGAGAGGAAGCGACGCGTCAACATCGAGAAGGAGAAGAGGGAAGAAGAAGCCGACGGCGACGACGGGAAGACCGACCCCTCCACTAGCGAAAGAGCTACGAAGAAGTTAGTGGAGGGGCCGGCAGAAGAACAACGGAGAGCCGGACGAGACAACGGGAAGACCGGGCCTCTGTTAGCAAGAGAGCTAAAAAGAAGTTAGCGGAGGCCCGGCGGAAGAAAGAACCGGAGAGCGGGAGACGACACCGGAGACCCTCGAAGTCGGAAAAGACCCCCGGAAGTCGGAAGAAGACCCCCGGAAGTCGGAAGAAGACCACCGGAGCTGTGCAATAAATTACTTTGAAAACCTGTGCAGTGTTTTTTATTGCAATTTTTTTCCACCAGGTGAATGGGTAGGGGTACGATGTACCCCATACTCATTCACATAGGGTGGGGGGGCCGGGGGCCCCCTTATTGAAGGGGGCTCCCGGATTCCGATAAGCCCCCCGCCCGCAGACCCCGACAACCAACGGCCAGGGTTGTCGGGAAGAGGCCCTGTCCTCATCAACATGGGGGCAGGGTGCTCTGGGGTGGGGGAGCCGCAGGTCGCCCCCCTGCCCCAGAGCACCAAACCCCCCATGTTGAGGACATGCGGCCTGGTACGGCTCAGGAGGGAGGGGGGGCCGCTCTCTCATTCCCCCCTCTTCCCCTGCGGCCGGCCAGGTTGTGTGCTCGGATAAGGGTCTGGTTTGGATTTTGGGGGGACCCCCCACGCCGTTTTTTCGGCGTAGGGGCGCCTGTTCAAATCCAGACCAGACCCAAGGGCCTGGTATGCCCCTGGAGGGGAACCCGCGCCATTTTTTTAATTTAAAATTTGGCCTGGAGTTCCCCTTCAAGATTCATACCAAACACAGTGCCTGATATTGGCGGGGATCCAAGTCGGATCCCCGTTCATTGAAAGTCGGACATATGTCGGCTTCATGTCGCAGGGCAAAGTCGGATCCAAAGTAGGACAGATGTCGTGTCGCACTAGTGTGAACCCAGCCTTATAAGGGTGTCCAAATTTGATTGAACTTAGTCTTTTTCTGTTCATACACTTTGTGGGTTTTGATCGACAAATAAAAAAATTATTTAATTATTTTTGAAAGTATCCTCACTTTACAGTGCCTTAAATATTTCCATAGCACTGTATACTCTATGTTAGACATTACATGATTGTATGCTTCTGTCATTTATTATATATACTATGGCATATACACATTTTATTGTCTAATATCAAAACTGAAAAAAAATGTTTGAGGAACATTCCTTAGATGTAAGTAAAGCAGAATGTAGAACAGTCTGTGTTCATCAGAAACAAATGTCAGGGGAAGAAAGTGACAACCAGTTATGGAATGCATCAGCTAAGTGAAAGTATCACACATTGGTCAACAAAGTAACATGCACCCAGGATAAGTATGAAGTAATCTATTGTACTCCTTTGACTATAGAATATATGTAAGAAGTTAGAACTAACAGTAACTGTAAACTGCAGAGGTGACTTTGAAGACCAGAAATTGCCTTTTTAAGAGTGGTTAGTAGTGATGAGCCGAACACCCCCGGGTTCGGTTCGCACCAGAACCCGCGAACGGACCGAAAGTTCGTACGAACATTAGAACCCTATTAAATACAATGGATGCGAACGTTCGAATTCTAAAGTGCTAATTATAACGACTATTATGCATGTTATTGTCCTAAAAAGGGTTTGGGAACCCGGGTTCTGCACCAGGGGACATGTATCAATGCAAAAAGAAGTTTTAAAAACGGTCGTTTTTCGGGAGCAGTCATTTTAATGATGCATAAAGTGAAAAAAAAAGTCAAATATTCCTTTAAATATCGTACCTGGGGGGTGTCTAAAGTATGCCTGTGAAGTGCCACGTGTTTCCCGTGTTTAGAACTGTCCCTGCACAAAATGACACTTCTAAAGGAAAAAAAAGCCATTTAAAACTGCTTGCGGCTTTAATGTAATGTCTGGTCCCGGTAATATGGATGAAAATCTTTAAGAAAAATGGCATAGCTACCCCATGACCCCCCCCCCCCCCCCTACCCCAGCCCATTACCAGCCCCTTTGGGTCTTGTATGGATATTAAGGGGAACCCCGCACATAAAATAAAAAAGGCCCTATATACTCTGAACAGCCGTATACAGGCGGTGCATACAAGACAGGGACTGTAGGTTTGTTCTTATGTAGAATCTGTTTGTAATTTTGAACAGGTACATTGTTGAAGTGTAGCTCCAGCCCAAAAATCTATTTTTAAACTTTTTGGAAAACATAGGTAAGGGTTATCACCCCTGTAACATTTGTTTTGCTGTCTGTGCCCCTGTTCAGAACATTTCACCTCACTTTCCGTCCCAATGACAACTGTTTTTGAAATGTGGTGTTTTTCTTGAAACAAGGATTGCTGATAAAGCATCAGTACAGAGGAGACACCTTTCTCCCATATTTATTCTTACAGGAGAGAATTTTCCTTCCTAGTGGTAGATTTCCTCTCACTTCCTGTTGTCTTCTTGCGTTTGCAAGTAGGAGTCGTTTGTAAGTTGGATGTTTGAAAGTAGGGACCTGCCGTATATACTCTGCAGAAATAGGCCCCTTAGTTGTTGGTGTTGGCACAACACTGTAAGCACTCACAGTTACTCTTGGTTGATGCTGGAACGCCCTGCTGTCAACTATTATATCAGGAATTTTAATTACATATAATTGTTGAACAGTGGTAGTAAAAATTGGGCCTTTGATGGTGGTGCTGGTGCCACAACACTGTAAGCCCTGACAGTTACTCTTGGTGGGTGCAGCAATGGGCCCTGCTGTGAATTATTAGATCAAGAATTGTAATTGCATGCCCCTGTTGAACAGGGGCTGAAAAATTGGGCCTTTCGTGGTGGTGGTGGTGGTGGTGGTGTTGCCACAACACTGTAAGCCCTCAGAGTTACTCTTGGTGGGTGCAGCAATGGGCCCTGCTGTGAATTATTAGATCAAGAATTGTAATTGCATGCCCCTGTTGAACAGGGGCTGAAAAATTGGGCCTTAGGCACTGGTGGCACAACACTACAACCCCTCACAGATACGTTACTTGGAGCACAGCAATGAGCCCTGTTGCAAAGTATTGCTTCAAAAATTGTAATGACACGCCCCTGTTAAACAGGGGCTGAAAAATTGGGCCTTAGGCACTGGTGCCACAACACTCCAACCCCTCACAGATACTGTACTTGGAGCACAGCAATGAGCCCTATGGCAAATTATTGCAAAAAAATTTTTAATTACACGCCCCTGTAAAACAGGGGCTGAAAAATTGGGCCTTAGCCACTGGTGGCGGCACCCATAAACAAAAATGATCTTCCAAGCTATCATCATCAATCGTATCATTGAGGACTCGGAGGAGGAGGATAGCCAGTCAACATAACAGCACAGGCACTCAGCATCAGCATCAGTCTTGAAGGGATGTGACATGTTAAAATCAATTAGTCTGTTATATCAGCATCAGGTGTGTGGTAGCTGGTGGTGATCCAAGACTGGTTCATCTTGATGAAAGTCAGTCGATCAACCGAGTCGGTGGACAGGCGCACCCTGTGATCCGTGACAAATCCTCCAGCAGCACTGAATGTGCGTTCCGAAAGAACGCTGGATGCAGGACAGGCCAGTAGCTCAATTGCATACTGTGCAAGCTCTGGCCAGTGATCCATCCTCAAGACCCAGTAAGCCAGAGGATTTTCGGTGGGGAAGGTGTCCAAGTCTGACCTTGCCCCTAGATATTCCTGCACCATGTTTATCAGACGCTGGCGATGGTTGCTGGAACCGATCATACTTTGGGGCTGCGGACTAAAGAATTGTCTGAACGCATCGGTCAGACGGCCACCTTCCCCACCGCTCCTTCTTTGACTGGCCGAAGCCTCAGCAACTCGTTGTCCAGGACCAGGAGTTTGTAACCTCCCAGTCTCTGGGAACGCGTTGCACAGACCTTTCTGCAAGGCCTCCCGGAGTTGTCTCATCCTCTGCTCCCTCTGCGAAGGTAACATAAGGTCCGCAACCTTACCCTTGTACCGTGGATCAAGGAGAGTGGCCAGCCAGTAATGGTCCCTCTCCTTGATCCGAAGAATACGAGGATCCTTCCGCAGACTTTGCAGGATCAGGGAGGCCATGCAGCGTAGGTTTGCTGAGGCATTCGCTCCGGAGTCCTCTGGGTCACTAAGGACGACATGATCTGCAGCCACCTCCTCCCAGCCACGTACAAGTCCACTGGTTTCTTGGGACTGTAAATCATCCCTAAAAGACTGCTGCTGATGATGCTGAGTGCCAGCCTCCACCTCCATGCTGACACAATCCTCCTCCTCCTCCTCTTCCTCTTCCTGTGCGATGGGTGGGACAGAAGGAACACTGTCTGGGTAAAGGGGGCCTTGAGAGGCAAGGAAGTCCTCCTCTTCCTGCCTCTGTTCTGCCTCAAGTGCCCTGTCCATTATTCCACGCAGCGTGTGCTCCAACAGGTGGACAAGAGGTACAGTGTCACTGATGCATGCACTGTCACTGCTCACCATCCTCGTGGCCTCCTCAAATGGTGCCAGGACAGTGCATGCATCCCTGATCATGCCCCACTGGCGTGGAGAAAAAAACCAAGCTCCCCTGACCCTGTCCTGGTGCCTTAGTCGCACAGGTACTCATTGATGGCCCTCTGCTGCGTGTGCAGCCGCTGCAGCATGGCCAACGTTGAGTTCCACCTGGTGGGCATGTCACATATAAGGCGGTTCTTGGGCAGGTTCAACTCCTTTTGCAGCTCAGCCAGGCGAGCACTGGCATTATAAGATCTGCGGAAATGCACACAGACTTTCCTGGCCTGCCTCAGGACATCCTGTAAGCCCGGGTACCTGCCCAAGAACCGCTGCACCACCAGGTTAAGGACGTGAGCCACACAGGGCACATGGGTCAGTTGTCCCTGTCGGAGGGCGGAGAGGAGGTTGGTGCCATTGTCGCAAACCACCATTCCTGGCTTAAGCTGGCGTGGTGTCAACCACCTCTCGGCCTGGCCCTGCAGAGCAGACAGGACCTCTGCCCCAGTGTGGCTTCTGTCCCCCAAACACACCAGCGCAAGCACGGCATGGCATCTTTTTGCCTGCGTACTTGCGTAGCCCCGTGAACGGCTACGGAGCACCGCTGGTTCATAGGACAAACCACAGGAAGAGGCCATGGAGGAAGAAGAAGAGGAGGGGGTGGAGGAGAGAGGTGTGTCACAACCAGTAGTAGCATTTTGGAGGCGTGGCGGTGGAACAACCTTCAACACTACTGCACCTTGTCCTGCATCCTTCCCAGCTGCCAAAAGAGTGACCCAATGGGCCGTGAAAGAAAGGTAACGTCCCTGTCCATGCCTGCTGGACCATGAGTCAGCGGTAATATGCACCTTACCGCTGACCGCCCTGTCCAGCGAGGCCAAGACATTGCCTTCCACATGCCGGTAGAGAGCCGGAATAGCCTTCCGTGAGAAAAAGTGGCGTTTGGGAACCTGCCACTGAGGAACCGCACATTGCACAAACTCACGGAAGGGGGCCGAGTCTACCAACTGAAAAGGCAGCAGTTGAAGCGCTAGCAATTTAGCCAAGCTAGCATTCAACCGCTGGGCATGTGGATGGCTGGGAGTGAACTTCTTTCGACGGTCCAGCAGCTGGGGCAGGGAAATTTGCCTGCTAGAATCGGACGTCGGTGTACTGCTAGCAGAGTGGCCGCAAGTACTTGGCTGTGACACACCTAATTCTACACCTTCATTCCTCTCAGTGCATGTTTCAGAGAGGACTGAAGTTATAGTGGGGTTGGAGATCCCAGCTGATGCGGTGCAAGGAGAGGTCCGCTTTGTTCTTTGGTGTGGGTCTTTGAGGTAGGCTTGCCAACGAGCTGCATGGCAGGTCAACATATGTCTGGTCAGGCATGTGGTACCCAAGCGGCTGATGTTTTGGCCACGCGATATACGCTTGAGACATATGTTGCAAACAGCAGCTGTGCGATCTGATGCACTAGCCTCAAAAAAGGCCCACACCAAGGAACTTTTTGAATGACGGGCAGAGGCAGCGCCCTGCACAGGCGGAGCTCTGCGGTGTGATTCCGTCGGTGTACTGCCCTTACGCTGGCCACCAAAGGGCATCCTGCCTCGTTGGAGATGTGCCTCCTCCTCATCCTCCTCCTCCTCCTCTCTCCTATTAGGCACCCACGTGGAGTCAGTGACCTCATCATCCCCTCCCTCCTCATCACTGGAGCCAATCTGGCAGTATGCTGCAGCTGCTGGAACATGACTGCCAGATTGGTGTCCTTCTTGAGCATCCCCTCTGTCTGCTCTCACGCTACTGCCTTCCTGTAGCTGGGTTTCATCATCAGACCCTTCGAAACGCTGGGCATCCTCCTGGAGCATGTACCCAACACTGTGCTCAAACAGTTCGGGGGACTCCTCAGGAGGAGGACATGGTGGGTCTAGGGAAGGAGTGACTGATGATGAGTCTGACATTGATACCAGGGAAGAGGACGCTTTGGCAGCTGCTTTGCCAGTACCCTGAGCCTGGGTGAGAGAGGATGAGGAGGAGGAGGAGGGCTTGGTCATCCACTCTACCAAGTCTTCGGCATGATGTGGCTCAACATGTCCAGCTGCCGAAAAGAAGGACAAGCGTGTCCCATGGCCATGTGCTGATGACAATGCACCGCGTCCACGACCAGCACTGTTGCCCCCAGACACAGAGCCTGCTTGCCCTCTTTTATTGCCTCCTGACTGTCTGCCTCTCCTTGTTTGCCTTCCAGACATTCTAATAGATGGCCTGCAGGGAGATGGGAAAAAAGCAATAAGGGCTACCTTCAGGTGTCCTTCTCTGTCCCTTTACTTAAGGATTTCTAAATATGGTTGAGGATTATTGCTTTTGCACAGAATAGCACAACGACAATTTCCCTGACTGTCCAAAAAACAAGGATTTCAAAGATGGTTGATGAGGAATGCTTTGGCACACTATAGCACAAGGAGAATTCCCTCACTTTCCTTCTTTGTCCCTAGAAACAAGGACTGGCACAGTGAAAGAAACTGACACTCTCCCTACCTACAGTTTTCTGTCCCTAGAAAAAATGTTTTTTTAAAGCACACTATAGCACAAGGAGAAATCCCCTCACTTTCCTTCTTTGTCCCTAGAAACAAGGACTGGCACAGTGAAAGAAACTGACACTCTCCCTACCTACAGTTTTCTGTCCCTAGAAAAAATGTTTTTTTAAAGCACACTATAGCACAAGGAGAAATCCCCTCACTTTCCTTCTTTGTCCCTAGAAACAAGGACTGGCACAGTGAAAGAAACTGACACTCTCCCTACCTACAGTTTTCTGTCCCTAGAAAAAATGTTTTTTTAAAGCACACAATAGCACAAGGAGAAATCCCCTCACTTTCCTTCTTTGTCCCTAGAAACAAGGACTGGCACAGTGAAAGAAACTGACACTCTCCCTACCTACAGTTTTCTGTCCCTAGAAAAAATGTTTTTTTAAAGCACACTATAGCACAAGGAGAAATCCCCTCACTTTCCTTCTTTGTCCCTAGAAACAAGGACTGGCACAGTGAAAGAAACTGACACTCTCCCTACCTACAGTTTTCTGTCCCTAGAAAAAAGGTTTTTTTAAAGCACACTATAGCACAAGGAGAAATCCCCTCACTTTCCTTCTTTGTCCCTAGAAACAAGGACTGGCACAGTGAAAGAAACTGACACTCTCCCTACCTACAGTTTTCTGTCCCTAGAAAAAATGTTTTTTTAAAGCACACTATAGCACAAGGAGAAATCCCCTCACTTTCCTTCTTTGTCCCTAGAAACAAGGACTGGCACAGTGAAAGAAACTGACACTCTCCCTACCTACAGTTTTCTGTCCCTAGAAAAAATGTTTTTTTAAAGCACACTATAGCACAAGGAGAATTCCCCTCACTTTCCTTCTTTGTCCCTAGAAACAAGGACTGGCACAGTGAAAGAAACTGACACTCTCCCTACCTACAGTTTTCTGTCCCTAGAAAAAATGTTTTTTTAAAGCACACTATAGCACAAGGAGAATTCCCCTCACTTTCCTTCTTTGTCCCTAGAAACAAGGACTGGCACAGTGAAAGAAACTGACACTCTCCCTACCTACAGTTTTCTGTCCCTAGAATTTTTTTTTTTTAAAGCACACTATAGCACAAGGAGAAATCCCCTCACTTTCCTTCTTTGTCCCTAGAAACAAGGACTGGCACAGTGAAAGAAACTGACACTCTCCCTACCTACAGTTTTCTGTCCCTAGAAAAAATGTTTTTTTAAAGCACACTATAGCACAAGGAGAAATCCCCTCACTTTCCTTCTTTGTCCCTAGAAACAAGGACTGGCACAGTGAAAGAAACTGACACTCTCCCTACCTACAGTTTTCTGTCCCTAGAAAAAATGTTTTTTTAAAGCACACTATAGCACAAGGAGAATTCCCCTCACTTTCCTTCTTTGTCCCTAGAAACAAGGACTGGCACAGTGAAAGAAACTGACACTCTCCCTACCTACAGTTTTCTGTCCCTAGAAAAAATGTTTTTTTAAAGCACACTATAGCACAAGGAGAAATCCCCTCACTTTCCTTCTTTGTCCCTAGAAACAAGGACTGGCACAGTGAAAGAAACTGACACTCTCCCTACCTACAGTTTTCTGTCCCTAGAAAAAATGTTTTTTTAAAGCACACTATAGCACAAGGAGAATTCCCCTCACTTTCCTTCTTTGTCCCTAGAAACAAGGACTGGCACAGTGAAAGAAACTGACACTCTCCCTACCTACAGTTTTCTGTCCCTAGAAATTTTTTTTTTTAAAGCACACTATAGCACAAGGAGAAATCCCCTCACTTTCCTTCTTTGTCCCTAGAAACAAGGACTGGCACAGTGAAAGAAACTGACACTCTCCCTACCTACAGTTTTCTGTCCCTAGAAAAAATGTTTTTTTAAAGCACACTATAGCACAAGGAGAAATCCCCTCACTTTCCTTCTTTGTCCCTAGAAACAAGGACTGGCACAGTGAAAGAAACTGACACTCTCCCTACCTACAGTTTTCTGTCCCTAGAAAAAATGTTTTTTTAAAGCACACTATAGCACAAGGAGAAATCCCCTCACTTTCCTTCTTTGTCCCTAGAAACAAGGACTGGCACAGTGAAAGAAACTGACACTCTCCCTACCTACAGTTTTCTGTCCCTAGAAAAAATGTTTTTTTAAAGCACACTATAGCACAAGGAGAAATCCCCTCACTTTCCTTCTTTGTCCCTAGAAACAAGGACTGGCACAGTGAAAGAAACTGACACTCTCCCTACCTACAGTTTTCTGTCCCTAGAAAAAATGTTTTTTTAAAGCACACTATAGCACAAGGAGAAATCCCCTCACTTTCCTTCTTTGTCCCTAGAAACAAGGACTGGCACAGTGAAAGAAACTGACACTCTCCCTACCTACAGTTTTCTGTCCCTAGAAAAAAGGTTTTTTTAAAGCACACTATAGCACAAGGAGAAATCCCCTCACTTTCCTTCTTTGTCCCTAGAAACAAGGACTGGCACAGTGAAAGAAACTGACACTCTCCCTACCTACAGTTTTCTGTCCCTAGAAAAAATGTTCTTTTAAAGCACACTATAGCACAAGGAGAAATCCCCTCACTTTCCTTCTTTGTCCCTAGAAACAAGGACTCGCACAGTAAAACACACTGACACTCTCCCTACCTATCCTTCTCTTTCCCTAAACTAAAGGAATCCAGGTTAAGCAAGAAATAAATAAATGTCACTGTCCCTGCCTATGCTTGTCTTTCCCTGCTCCGGAACACACTACACTAGGCCGCCGTGCTGGCGGCCTTTTATAGTGTGGGGCGTGTACTAAACACCCTCAGCAATAATTGGCCACAGGCATCCTGCCTGTGGCCAATCATTGCTCTCCTCGCTGCCGGCGCTGTGATTGGCCAAGCATGCGGGGTCACAGTGCATGCTTGGCCAATCACAGCGCCTGGATGACACTGCGATGGCGTAGTGCATTGTGGGCCGTTCGCGTCACTCGAATTTGGTGCGAACGGCCCAAATCGTTCGATCTTCGTCGAACGATCGAACAGCCGATGTTCGAGTCGAACGTATGTTCGACTCGAACACGAAGCTCATCCCTAGTGGTTAGTGGAGTAGATTGTTGACTTTGAAGACCAGAAATTGATTAGTAGATAGTTTTATGAAAGCAATATGTAAATGACAGAAACCCATAGAATTGATTCATTCATGTTGATTACTGATTAAACTAATGCAAAATCTGGTCTGTTGCTGTGATTAGGTGTTACTAAAAAAAGAAACAAGCAGAGATCTATCAAATGGGAACATACACACCAGTGGCGGGCCGTCCATGCAGGGCGCAGGGGCGCCGTCCCCCTAATCAATGCGATAGGTCCCAAATCTACATGCATTGATTCCAATAGGGTAGTTTATTATTTTTTTAGCACGTGATTAGAGCCTCAGGCTCTAATTGGCTTAAAAAAAGCGTGGACTTGGGGCACAGAGCACTGCGCCCCGAGCCCACCCACTTGTGTGACAATAACAAATTAATATTTGCTATTGTCTTCCTGATTCTCCTCAGGAAGCCCCGATTGGCCAGGGAGTCTTAGGACTCCCTGGCCAATCGTGTCTGAGGACACACTTCCTGTTCGGCTGGGAGGAGAACGCAGGGACATGCGGTGAGGTCAGTGGCTGGTGAGGCACTGGCTAGTATCAGAGCCAGATACACACAGGTTTCATACGTCGCGATTGTTAGAGCGAGAGCAATAATTCTAGCGCTAGACCTCCTCTGTAACTCTAAACATGTAATCTGTAAAACAAAATTAAAGCGTCGCCTATGGAGATTTTTAAGTACTGAAGTTTGGCGCTATTCCACAAGTGTGTGAAATTTTAACGCGTGACATGTTAGGTATCTACAGTATTTCGTTGGCGTAACATCATCTTTCACATTATACAAAAAAATCTGGTTATCTTTAGTGTTTTTTTTATTTTTTTATATTCATGAAAGTTTTTTTCCCCAAAAAATGCGTTTAAAAAATTGCTGTGCAAATACCGTGTAACATAAAAAGGTGCAACAACCAGGGTGTCTGCTAAAACAATATATATAATGTTTGGGGATTCTGAGTAATTTTCTAGCAAAAAAATTATGATTATTACATGTAGGAGAGAAGTGTCAGAATTGGTCTGGGTGGCAAGGGGTTAATTGCCATAAGTAATATACAAATAATTATTATATATTGTTTTTAAGGCAATTTACTATATTATCAAAAACCTGATTTCCTTACCGAAGATGGTGGCGGCAGCACCCGAGAGCCGAGGTACAGATTGGCTTCGGGTGAGGACATCGCGGGCGCCCTGGACAGGTTAAGTGTCCTAATATTAAAAGTCAGCAGCTGCAGTATTTGTAGCTGCTGAGTTTAATTTTTTTTTTTCGTCGGAACTCCGCTTTAAGAGGGCTGGGCTGGAAAGAGCATTTGTCTTTTAGACACATGCCCCTTCTATGCCACTGCAGTGAGAGGCGTGCCTCCACTGCAGCATTTTTATTGGATAGTTGGGGCTAATGGTACTTTACCATTGGTCTAGGATTCCAAGCTGTCCATTGAGCTCAGTGCCTCTGACAAGAAGTGAGGAGAGGCACTGTGAGCTCAACCTCTCAGTCTGCTGCAAACAGAGTGTGCCAGCTTGTATTTAAACTGGTCGCTCTGTATGTAGCTTTTGACAGGCTGCGCAAGGAGCCCCGTATCTCCAAAGGTTGTAGGAGCCCCAAATTGTTACCAGTGGTGGGGTAGGACTTAGGCTACCTACACCCCAATTGGGGTCTCTGTGAGCTGAGCTATGACCCTCGAAGCTCGATTTTGCCTCACCTGCCTCCCCTGACTGCACGTCCCTGGCAGAATGTTTCTCTGGGTGCTGCAGACAATGTCTTTGAAGTCTAGAAAGGAGAAGCAGTCAAAGCAGCTCCCGACTCTTCCTTCCCCTTGCCTCCTAAGGTAAAGCACATGATTGGCACATTCACATCCACCTCCCACGGGGAGGTGATTGCCGCCGCCGTCCGTTTCCCCCCCAAAATATTGAGCACCAGCCACCACTGATACACACCCCTTAAAGCCTGACAGTGGTTCTTGTCCACCCATACTCTATTCAAAAACATAAAAAAGATTGCCCAGAGTTCCAATTATTAAATTGTACATTGCATAATGCTTATCAATATGTTGGATATTTTGTTATGTAAGTAGCGCCATCCAGGGGCGTATCTACCATGAGGCAAACTAGGTGGGGAGCCGCACCGTCACCAGGCAGGAGGGACACTATGACTCTGTTCCAGTTCTAGTTAGAGGCAATGATCGTCCATGCAGGGTGCAGGGGCGCCTTCCCCCTAATCAATGCAATAGGTCCCAAATCTACATGCATTGATTCCAATAGGGTAGTTTATTATTTTTTTAGCACGTGATTAGAGCCTCAGGCTCTAATTGGCTTAAAAAAAGCGCGGACTTGGGGCACAGAGCACTACGCCCCGAGCCCACCCACTTGTGTGACAATAACAAATTAATATTTGCTATTGTCTTCCTGATTCTCCTTTAGGAAGCCCTGATTGGCCAGGGAGTCTTAGGACTCCCTGGCCAATCGTGTCTCAGGACACACTTCCTGTTCGGCTGGGAGGAGAACGCAGGGACGTGCGGTGAGGTCAGTGGCTGGTGAGGCACTGACTAGTATCAGAGCCAGATACACACAGGTTTCATACGTCGCGATTGTTAGAGCGAGAGCAATAATTCTAGCGCTAGACCTCCTCTGTAACTCTAAACATGTAATCTGTAAAACAAAATTAAAGCGTCGCCTATGGAGATTTTTAAGTACTGAAGTTTGGCGCTATTCCACAAGTGTGTGAAATTTTAACGGCGTGACATGTTAGGTATCTACAGTATTTCGTTGGCGTAACATCATCTTTCACATTATACAAAAAAATCTGGTTATCTTTAGTGTTTTTTTTATTTTTTTATATTCATGAAAGTTTTTTTCCCCAAAAAATGCGTTTGAAAAATTGCTGTGCAAATACCGTGTAACATAAAAAGGCAATGATCGGATCAGGACATACTAGTAAACCTGGGGAATCTGCCAGCCACCGGCCACCGGTTCTAGTTAGAGGCAATATTCGAGACTTAGTAGTACACTGTGGGGGGGGGGGGTTGCCATCTCCACCCACCGGAGTCGGGGCATAGTAGTACACTGTGGCTGAGCACTCACTCGCTGTCACAGCGCACCGCCCGCCTATCCTCTCTGCCCATTTCTGAAAGCACATGTCATGTCGAGAGGAGGAAACTGGAGTGGAGGCGAAAGTCAGCTGATTAGCTGACGGGCCAGTAGAGTGAAGGGGTAGGAGCTCTCTGCTTTGTGAGGAGATGTGGAGACAGAGACCCCACGTCGGGAGAGACTTGTTTGTGATTAATCCCTACTAAACCAATACCTTACCCACTTATCAATTGGTGCCCCAAATTTTTTAAATAAAAATATGTTTGGGTTTCTGCATGCACACAATTGTATTCACACAATTCATATAAATAATAAATTAAATCAGTGCCGTGCTACCAATCTCTATATAAAATACGTGTACTATCATGAAACTTTAAAAACACAAATATTTCTGAAAAACAAAAAGTGCAAAAATGGTTAATAAACTAATAAAATAATTATTTGTGCCAGTTCATATAATTAAGCATAAAGTGACAGGTTATCAAATAAAGGTGATATGAAATCCATAAAGAAGTCTATTTTCCTTTAGTAAATCAGCACTGGAAATTTCTTCACATCACCTTTATTTGATGAACTATTACTTTAGGACTGATTTACCAAAGGCAAATAGACTGTGCATTTGCAAAGGGTAGTTAATCCAGAGCTTATTAAATGAGGTAAAGCTTCACTTTGAAAAGAGTACCCATCACATGTGTAGCGGAGCCTCACTCTCCCTCTCGGGTTTTCTCGTTTGATTGGCTTGTGTCTAGGTGTACCTGGGAGAGGAGAGTGCAGGAACACTACGCCAAGCTCTCCCCTCGTATGTGTATGAGGGTTGAGCAGAGTTACTTGAATTACCTCCGGGTCTGTTCACTGCATACGAAGCCTCCAGCTGTTCCGTGGAGATGTGTCTGCCAATAACATAGAGCCCCACACCAATCAGATGAACCTTCAGTAACGGACAGACAGGGGTGTGGGTACGAGTAGGCCCAGGCACAACTGAGCTCTCCTATTCCTTTGCTAGCGAATAGGCCTGGCTCACGGTCTCTGCCACCGACCATGAGTTTTGGTCGCTGCCACCGACCGGATGAACCGTTGAGGCCCCTGCCACAGGCCTAATAGCAGGTCTCTGCCACTGACCTGAGTTGAATAGCTGGACCGCTGCCACCGGTCATTGAACATGAACCACCTTCCTCTTTGAACTTGGCCCCTGTTCGGGAAAGATATCCCTCCAGGCGGTCTCCAGAGGTTCACCCGGCACTGGCAATCTGCTGCACCAGGTCTTCGGATGAGTCCCTCCTCCGGTCCCTTACGCCTCTGGATTCAGGTGCCCCACTCCCGGGGCCCCCTAGGACAATCCCTCCCTCGTGGGACCCAGCGGAAGGTACTGGGCCCCAGGCCTCCAACCGAGTACCTCACCCCAGACTGAAGGTGTCTGGGATGGAACACGAACTCCAGGTGCCCAGGCCTAGGCCACCTGGACACCGACCGCGAATAGCAGCCCTCAGGCTGAAGGTGCCTGGGACTCGAACCCCGTGGCCAAGATGTCCGCCCCCTTTATACCCTCTCCCAGCAAGCACGGCGGGTTCCCCACCCCGCCGTACAACCGCTGCGAGAGGTCACAAAGGGTACAGCACTGCAGCGATGGTTCAACCCCGGCCCAAAGTGACAGCGCCACCTGCTGGGCCGCAGGGAACTATGCATTACTGGGGTCTTCACCAGTTTTAAAAGTATATACCCGCTACACTCTCCCCCCGGTTAGTTGACACTGGTCCCCAGTGTCTGGAGCAACCCATGCCCAAAGGGGCCATCATAGCCTGATCCAGAAACCGACTAACAATTTCAAAAAAAATACAAAAGTTTTGAAAGCTAACCAAACAGTTGTGCCTGAACCTGACATGAAAGGGGAGGGAAGGAAAACAAACAACACATAACAACATTATTTGAAACACATGTTCACATTAACATTCCTTCCCACCCATCCTGACTAAGACCCACCCCATTCTCAGTGGTCTTGATGAGATGTTCTCCTGCAGAGGGGAAAAGAAAGGTTAAACACACATATCCCTGACACATATGTTTGTGTAAGAACGAAAGAGCCTCTCCGCAGAGAAACCCTTTCCTTCTATAAGTGTGTAAGTGAACAGTGAATATCGGTGCGCAACACTGCCACCTGGTGACAGTGCCGCGGTAACTGCACTGGTTGAAGATCTTCTCTTTTTTTTTTTTTTTTTTTGCGGCTCTAACTACCCCAAAAGCCATAATCACTTTGTGGGATGGAAGAATGAAGAACAAACAACGGCAACAGTCCTTCAATTCCTCCAGAGAGCACAAACACCCATCAACACGAGCACAGTCACTGGGTGTTCCCGGGAAACAACCCTGCAAAGTTCAGCAGCAACAAGGCAAAGCAAGAACGGAGTCCTTTTTTTTTCTCCTACAAATAAAACTTTGGGTGCGGCAAGACAAGGGGTTTCAAGTGCTGGTCCATTGTCTCTACATGGTATTCAACATCCTCCCCCTCTTTGCGCCGAATTAACACCTTGTCTGCGTGGATGTGCCGACCCAGCATCCATTCTGACTTGCAGTCCTTGAGCCGTTGAGAGGCTTTAGGGGAACACGCGAGGTACCTGCGGGCATGTGGGACCTGAAGGTGCGTCCACACAAAATTGTTGTACCAGCGTTCCCGGCAGACTTCCACTTCATATAGAAGCTCCTTAGGTAAGTACGGTACTCCCACCCGAATTAGTTAGCAACCTTTTGGCCAAAGAGGCCCTGTAGCCTCGCCAGCGGAGGCATAGTGGCCCGGTCTCCCTCACCCGGTTGGACGATGGCGTCCGGGTGATGAGGTGCCTTGATCACCTCCATTCTAGGCATAGGCGCCCGCAGCAACAGTCTCTTTTCCCCGGTGCCAGATGCAGGAGGCACCGGAGGTAGAAGGGCAGACTGGGGACGGGATCCCTCCTCAGGCGCTGGTGCCTCCACCCGGGGTGTACTATCCCCTGTAGACATGGGTGGATCCCTGACTCTGCGGGACAAGGAGAGAGGCATCTTGTCCCAGCCCTTCTTTGCGAAAAGTTCATCTATGATGACGTCGTCTCCCGGATCGGAGAGCGACTCTAGGTCGGAGGTGTCACACTCCTCCGCGAGCTGGTAGCCAGTAGTAGAGGCTGAATTGCTACCCCCCACAGGCACACAGGGCCGTGAATCCCCGACACCTCCGCCCCAACACCAAGTCCCTCCGCCCGGCTTACCTCGGGCCAAAGTAGAGAAGGGATGTCCGGGACTCTTCCGACCGGATCCATCCGGGGCGGGCGTAGGCGAGCAGGGTGATCCACCGCAACCGCTGGACGGGGCAACCAAGCCGGTCTTCCTCGAGTCAGCATCCTCGGATTTCTCCCGTACCTCAGTGATTGCGACCTCCCCTGCGGTCGCTGCAGTGCGCACAGGGATGGTTGTAAAAGCAGCGATTCCTCCTTCTTGAGTGGTGTGGCCTGTTGCGCGGTTGAGGTGAATGGTTCTGGGTTTCTCAATCGGTGGTTCCACCTCAAATAGGAACTCTCCGCAGGCCTCGCAGCGCCCGAATGGCTTCAGCTGACACACCAGTCCCGAACAGCCGGGACAAATCAAACCCAGGGCCTCAATGTCTTTGCATGAGTACAGGGCGAATCGTCCCCTGGGCTTTAGCCGAATCCCGTATCCGTTATCGGAGCAGCAGTAGTCAGACTCGTGGTAGTAGGATGAATAGGAATCCACGATGCATTGGTGAAACATGGCGACTCTCTGCTGATCCATTGCGCACTGCATTGTTGGCGCCAAAGTCCCCACGTGTAGTCCTTCACACGATTGGACTCCTCCCCTCTTGCACTCCAGTTCTCGGGCTTTCTCCTTCCCTGGGTCATGCCCACGAACTGAGCAGGGAGGGTGTGCCTCGTGGCGCAGTGGCCAATATGGCCGACCTACTCGGAACTCTTTCGGGCAGACACGTTCAAACTCCGACAACTTCAGCTCCATTGTAGCACGAACACATCCCGGACCAGAGCCCCCACGTGTAGCGGAGCCTCACTCTCCCTCTCGGGTTTTCTCGTTTGATTGGCTTGTGTCTAGGGGTACCTGGGAGAGGAGAGTGCAGGAACACTACGCCAAGCTCTCCCCTCGTATGTGTATGAGGGTTGAGCAGAGTTACTTGAATTACCTCCGGGTCTGTTCACTGCATACGAAGCCTCCAGCTGTCCCATGGAGATGTGTCTGCCAATAACATAGAGCCCCACACCAATCGAAAGTCCAACACTTCTTTTATTTCTCTACTTTCAGGGTTAACACAATCAGTTGAACCTTCAGTAACAGACAGACAGGGGTGTGGGTACGAGTAGGCCCAGGCACAACCGAGCTCTCCTATTCCTTTGCTAGCGAATAGGCCTGGCTCACGGTCTCTGCCACCGACCGTGAGTTTTGGTCGCTGCCACCAACCGGATGAACCGTTGAGGCCCCTGCCACAGGCCTAATAGCAGGTCTCTGCCACTGACCTGAGTTGAATAGCTGGACCGCTGCCACCGGTCATTGAACATGAACCACCTTCCTCTTTGAACTTGGCCCCTGTTCGGGAAAGATATCCCTCCGGGCGGTCTCCAGAGGTTCACCCGGCACTGGCAATCTGCTGCACCAGGTCATCGGATGAGTCCCTCCTCTGGTCCCTTACGCCTCTGGATTCGGGTGCCCCACTCCCGGGGCCCCCTAGGACAATCCCTCACTCGCGGGACCCAGCGGAAGGTACTGGGCCCCAGGCCTCCAACCGAGTACCTCACCCCAGACTGAAGGTGTCTGGGATGGAACACGAACTCCAGGTGCCCAGGCCTAGGCCGCCTGGACACCGACCGCGAACAGCAGCCCTCAGGCTGAAGGTGCCTGGGACTCGAACCCCGTGGCCAAGATGTCCGCCCCTTTTATACCCTCTCCCAGCAAGCACGGCGGGTTCCCCGCCCCGCCTTACAACCGCTGCGAGAGGTCACAACGGGTATGGCACTGCAGCGATGGTTCAACCCCGGCCCAAAGTGACAGCGCCACCTGCTGGGCCGCAGTGAACTATGCATCACTGGTGTCTTCACCAGTTTTAAAAGTATATACCCGCTACACATGCATGAATAATAAAAAAATAGCAATTTGCTTGCACATGATTGGATGGTGGAAGTCAGCAGAGCTTCTGCTAATTTACTAAGACCTGGAGAAACTGCCTTTGCCTTTAGTAAATCACCCCCTTTATGTTCAATTATATAAACTAGCATGATTAATTATTTAGTAGATCTTTTCATATTAGTTTATTATCTATGTTAGTACTTTTATATTGTTTTGCGGGAATATTTGTATTTTTTAAGAATTCATGATATTACATGTGTTTTTTTAGAGATTGGTAGCGCGGCAATGATTTAATTTATTATTTATATAGACTGTATTGGCAGGTTAAGGTCATAAAAATATCACAGTGTATATTGGCACATTAAAGTCAACCCGCATGAACACAATAATGAATGCACAGTTAGCTTCACCAAGTTCCAAACAAAGGGCTAGGTTTAGGCCTGAGAGATAAGGATTTCAAGTTGAACACAGGTATTGCCCTCAGGATAAAATTATCTGAGTATAGACTTTGAGGTGAGTCTTTTGTCGGCTACGTTGGGGCCCATTGGAGGCACTGGTGCGCAAGGAAATAAGAGTATGTTTATGAACTGGGTGTTAAAGTATTGTACCTCAGAAGTTGGTTTTAGCAAAGGAGGGAAATCTTAAGAGGGAAATGAGCACTTTAGACAGAGGATTCAGCTTAACCATAGGTCTGTGACCTGCTCACTACTCCCTCTCTCTGTAATTCTCCTGTGGCTGTTGGATAGATGAATTGGGGGTGCTCAATGATCACTAATGGCAGCAAGATGGCAAATACCTTTTTGGTTCACTCCTACATTTCCCCAGTAGGTCTGGACGGTGGTGGACTGGGTCGCTGACTGGCGTTTCAAGGCAGACACAGGAGCAGCCGATGGGACATCAGACTCAGTTCACTCCAGCCACCTCATTCAGGATACAGCAGCATACAGTGAAACTCAATACAACATGACTAGACACAGCACTTCTTCTCCCATCCTCTCTCTGGTTGCCATGCTCCCTAGCTAATTTCTGGGCTTTTCTTTTTATCAGACCCTTCCTACTCTCAGGTATCACTGGGTATTGTAGTTGGTTTCCCAATTATGGCCGTGGCTCGGATCCTCCTCCAGACTTCATCTCCCAGAGTACCACAGTCTAAAGTCAGTCACAAGCTAAATAAAGCACACTTGCTACTGCCATCTTGTGGAAGAGAAAGAGAACTGTAGCCAGTAATATTACCTTCTGTTACAAATACAGTATATTCTATATGTTGGGTTTAAAACTGAATAAAAACATAAAGTAAATTATTGACTGCAAATGTATTTTCTATTGAAACCCATGTTTGTACATTACAAAATTGCTTTTCATTAATTAAAGAGCAATTCTAGAAGACAGGGAAATGAGTCAATGAACAGCTAATGCTGTCTAGGAAACATTGTAATTGTACTGAAGCCAGAAAATGCAATCTGCATAACTTAAAGTGGAACTAAACTCTACCTATACCTACCCTCACCCCAGCAATGTGCTATCCACAAGCTCCCTCGCCAATGCTAATGTCACCAACAGCAGACTGTGGGGTGGAGTTTGTGCTTTTAGATCAATCAATATGGGAATAAATGAACAGTGGATTCCTCAGGTAGTGCGATATTGCCTCCCCCACTAAAGGCATACCTTTTTATTTTTTTTGTAGTTTTGGATGGAGTGGAAAGGGATTAGAACACCTGTCAGTTTTTATTGCCGCCTGTGCCCTGGTTACGGAGACCCTCTCTATTTGTTCTGTTTAACAACAGAAATAGAGGGGAAATCTTCCAATGGGGACACTAGTTCTGGTGACACTTCACTTTGAAGGGATTTTCTCTCACCTCCTGTTTTGGCTATGGGACAGAGAGTGAAGGAAAATCTCCACAAAGGAACACAGATGGCAATATATATATATATATATATATATATATATATATATATATGATAGAGGTTATAATCCTCCCTTACTCTATCTAAAATGAAGAAAAAAGTTTTGCCTTTAGTTACACTTTATCCCCTTCCCACGAAGTGTACACATACAGTATATACAGCCTCACTGAAGTGGGTCCTCTTCCAAGAGGCCACATATAGTATAAGCATACATGTGTTTGTGCTGGAAGCACGCTGCATTGTGAGGCCAGCACACAGACTGGGGTCTTGTACTAACTTTTGGGAACCATGAGGCCCAGTTCCTGATCACCTGATCACCTGATTTCTATGATAGCCTCCAATTGGCTATCACAGTGACAGTCACTGTTCAGCCCACCCCCTTTTTTTCTCCTTTGAATGGAGAGAAGGATACATTGAGGTTGATTTACTAAAACTGGAGAGTGCAAAATCTGATGCAGCTGTGCATGGTAGCCAATCCGCTTCTAACTTCAGCTTGTTCAATTAAGCTTTGACAAAAATACTGGAAGCTAGAGTTATGTTCTGGCATCGGTGGAACTACAGCGTGTCTGACTATTTCAACCTGATCAGTTCAGTACTATAATTAATTAAAGGTGTTTTTGAGCATATATTGTATACTTTCCCCATTCTTATCTTTATATTTGAGAAATATATTACCGGCACATTCAGATCAAAATTAAAAATGAAACCATAAAGTAGAACTATAGGCAAACTTTTTTTTTTTTTTTTTTTGGATAGAGCAAGAAAGTGTTATGACCCCTGTAAGATTTATTTTTCCCATCTGTGTCCCATTGGGGAGATTTCCCTTCACTTCCTGTCCTATAGCCAAACAGGAAGTGAGAGGAAATCCATGCAAATTAAGGGAATTTCTTGAGGACCCCCAGGTCACCAGAACTAGTGTCCCCATTAGAAGATTTTCCCTCTATTACTTTTCTGGGGACAACCACCGTTTTCACTGATAATGGTAAACAGGATAAATAGAGAGGGTGAATCTCCCTAATAGAGGCACAGACCTCAATACAAACTGACAGATGTTCTAATCCTTCTCCCCTCTATCCAAAAAAAAAAAAAAAGTTTTGCCTTTAGTTATACTTCAAGCTGCATACTGGAGCCATAGCTTACTTGTTAAAGGGGTTGCTCCACCGGAAAAAATTTTTTTAAAGCCAGCAGCTACAGCTACAGCAGCTGCTGGCTTTTAATATTTGGACACTTACCTGTCCTGGAGTCCAGCGACGTCCGCAGCAGAGGACGAGCGACCGCTCGTCGCTCTGCTGCTCCCTCCGCCATCCTCGCTGAGGGAACCAGTAAGTGAAGCCCTGCGGCTTCATGCCCGGTTCCCTACGGCGCATGCGCGAGTCGCGCTGCGCCGTTCTGATTGGTGCTCCTGTGTTCTGGGAGCCGAGTGTCTCCCAGAACACCAAGGGAAGTCTGCGGGAAGTGACGTAACTCCCGCAGATTCCCGGAGACAGGACTCCCGGATGTGGGTGAAAATACCTGTCTTAGACAGGTATCTTCACCCCCCTCCCCCCTGAAAGGTGTCAATTGTGACACCGGAGGGGGGGAGGGTTCCAAATAGCAAAAGTTGCTATTTAGGGTGGAGCTCCACTTTAAGTGTTTCTTGTCAAATGATTTTATTGAGTTCACAGAAAGGCATAACAGATATGTTAGTTAAACATAGTATGACAAAAGGAATGAAGCTCGTTGCTATATAGATTTGTAGATAAACAAAGCATGTAATAGGTAACCAAAAATATAATCAGGAGTGTTGGTAAAGAGCCATATGAGAACACAACCTATAGTAGAATGTCCAACTAGACCAATTGAAGTTAGTATAGGTAGGCTGAGGAAGTTATATTCTGAAAGACCAAGAGCTTCAAAATCATAAAAAGGAATTGTGGGGGGGGGGGCAAAAAAAATATAAAAATAGAGAGAAAGAGAGCAGAGAAGAGAAGAAAGGGGAGTCCACCAGGTCGATTCAAAAACCATCACATGATATAATATGGTCATTCAAAAATCAGCTACCATGGCAGGAGAACATTTTCATCAAAGGTTGATGGTAAGTGTTATTTTACCCATGGGTGCAATCATTTTTCAAATTTGGGGATCTGATCTCGTTCTATAGCCGCCATTTTTAGCGTGAATCATAGAATTTTGCATCCTATATTTCGTCTCAGCTACCACCTACTAGTTAAGTGTTTCAACTCATTTACGTTTTGGCTGTAGTCCAGTGATCCTGGAACACACTTGCTGGTGACGATGAAACCCTCTGGCTGCCTTTCAAACACTGAAAGCCTAATTTTAAAATGCCATTACTGAGAAGTGTCCCATAGCCACCAATTACATTAGAAAATGTGCAGGAAGTTTGAAAGTGATTAGTGATGCAGGAAGCATATACAGAGAAAGTGGCATGGCACAGACTTCAGGAAGTATACTACTATTTCTGTGAAGCTGCATATTCTGAAGAGGATTTAACAAAATATTATAGTACATCATTAGGTGCAATCAGTAGTGTATTTAGGTTTTGCGCTGCCCTAGGCCTGACTAAACTCGTGCACCCCCTAATTTAAATATGACCCACCCCTTCCTGTCAAGGCCACACCCCTTGTTGTTTAAGACCAACTCTGAAATTTTCGAGTGGGGACACTAGTTCTGAGGGCCTGGGGGGGGGGCGAATGTATTTCCTTAATTTGCATAGATTTCCTCCCACTTCCTGTTTGGCTATGGGGGAGGAAGTGAAGGGAAATCTCTGAAATGGGACAGGGATGGTAAAAAATAAACTGGCAGGGGCTATAACCCTCCCTTACTCTATCCAAAATGAAAAAATGTGTTGCCTGTAGTTCTACTTTAAGCACAAATTTCTGATAATTTTATGCAGAGAACTAAGAAGATATAACCATGCCAATGGTGCAGCAGAAACATATAGCACAGTAAGGAGGGTTTGTGGTCCAGGATGATAGGACAATTAAAATTAGAAGAGTCGCCCCCCCCCCCATAGTTGCGGAATGCCGGCCGCTTTATGGGGCGCTAGACTAATTTGCCTAACAGTGTAGCACAAGCCGGCAGGGACTCTTTCTGTGCTTCCCCCCTGAAAAGTGCTTCCCTAGGCCAGGGCCTTGTTGGCCTAGGCCAGGATACAGCATTGGGTGCAATAGGGTGTGCACCCCAAAGCTGAAACACACATGCCTTTCTCTGCAGCCTCAGCTGCACGGTACAGTGAATGATTGGGAAGTGCTCCGTACTGAGCAGGTTCCTGTTCATTCACAAATCAAAGCATAGTAAACATAGTTTACTATGCTTCAGTTGTGAATGAACGCAGTGAGTGTGTTCACTGTGTTCATTTAGAAAAAGATGGAGCTGGTCAATTACATATTGACTAGCCCCTACCCCCGCTCTCGATCCTGAAATGCCCCCGCAGCAGCTGGGGGAAGAGGAGAGGAGGGAAGCCAGCAGCACTGTGGGTGGGGGGAGGCGCAAATGGGGGGAGTCTGGGCAGTAGGGATAAATGGCACCGCACATAGTGATTATGGTGTGTCCAGGCACACCTGACACACCCCCTGTGCAAGTCTATGTAGTACATTGAGTAAACCTTCTCACTTTTAACACTGTTGCAGGGTTTACTAAATAGCAACAGTAGCTCATTGAATGCCAGATGAAAATATCAGTTGGCAATGTTTGATCCCCTAAGGACTACACACTTCTCAGTAAGTATTTAAGTGTGGACAACTGATCATAGAGTTTAAGTGTCCAATTATTTCTACCCAGAAGCTCCAGGTAAGAAATTCTGTCTTTTATCACCGGCAACTTCATTAAACAATGTGACATTACAAAAACGCTAGCCAGAACAGATATAAAGCCAATTTCAGTTGGATGTGATAATAAGGTACAGCGTTAATTATTACAGTGGAATCCTAATTATAGGAATTGGTGATAAACCTGAATAGGTGTCTATTAATGCAATAAAAATGTATGACAAATAAATCTGTGAAAATAACGTTGAAATATACCAAATAAACCACTCAGTGACTGCAAAATGTGAATGTAAACACCACCATCACATATAACTTAAAATACGGCTAACATATAACAACACAATGACAGTCATATATAGTGATTCCCAATAGTCCCAATACAGCAAAATAGAATTGATAATAATGAGCTGACGGATGAATCCTGGATGTAAGTGGTCAGTCCTTAATGGTGCAAGAAAGGAAAGCTTGTGACAAGATAATCTTCATCCACCACTGAGGCACCTAAGAAATAGTATTGTAGCCTCTTTACCCTATCTATATGACCGATATCACGGCGGTCAATCCAGGCACAGGGGTTTAAGGTCTCCCTATAGACCCACTGCTGGTGGCTAGGTAATGGAAGTATGAACAATATCTGGTGTAGATCATGGAGCCGATCCTGCAAGACTACAATTCTATTTCTTGGGTGCCTCAGTGGTGGATGAAGATTATCTTGTCACAAGCTTTCCTTTCTTGCACCATTATGGAATGATCTTATAAGGACTGACCACTTACATCCAAGATTCATCCGTCAGCTCATTATTATCAATTCTATTTTGCTGTATTGGGACTTTTTTTTTTCACCTCCATTTTTCTTGTCACAGTTGGGAATCACTATATATGATTGTCATTGTGTTGTTATATGCCAGCCGTATTTTAAGTTATATGTGATGGTGGTGTTTACATTCACATTTTGCAGTCACTGAGTGGTTTATTTGGTATATTTCAACGTTATTTTCACAGATTTATTTGTCATACATTATTATTGCATTAATATACACCTATTCAGGTTTATCACCAATTCCTATAATTAGGATTCCACTCTAACAATTAGCGCTGTACCTTATTATCACATATGTTTTGAGTTTTGTATCTAAATTTTTGGTACTGGCGGCTATTTTATTCACTATCACAGTGAAGGTTTCTATTATTATTCACTCATCATCTAGCGCAGTGTTTTCCTTTTCGTTTTTTTATCGTAATTTCAGTTGGATGTTCCTGCTTCTTGGTAACAAATAAATCACCAACCACATGTTCATATCTGTAATGATCATACTTTGGTTTCTCAGGACACAGCTTAAACAAAACCAGGATAACCAGCCAAAAATACACTTTGTAAGTGCTAATGCAGAATATTATTATGTTACACATACATTATTTGACACAACTTTAAAAATGACTAATTATAGTAATGAGATTTTGAGTCTTGAATTCACAGAAGCATAAAGCTTGCGGTTTAATAGTTTTTCCTTCTCTTTTCTAATTTCAAGTGTAGCACACGGACCCTTTTCTCCTGCCTACCTTCTCCTTGCAGGGATAAAGGCACACCATGCCACATGCCCGTATCCTCCCGGTATAAGAGGTTGAGCGGTGTTCTTACAAATTTGGGTCCTGCAGCGAGTTACCTCCCGTCCATTGGTTCTCATCCCCAGAATATAGGGACAAGTCTGTGTTCTTCCTCCCAAAGAAAGCCAATGTCCAAACAGTGTTTAAACTCCAAACCAGGAGCGGTGCGTCCATAGTGGGCGCAGGAGCGCCGCCCCCCCTTGCTCCTGCGCCCGGCCGTCACTCACAACAATACATAGGTTCATGCATTGCATGAACCTATGTATTGTCGCCGCCGCTGCCCCTCTATTCAGATGGCCGGCCCCCTGTTGAGCGCCGGCCATCTGAATAACAGCGTCTGGTTGGTCTTTAGAAGTTCCTATCAGAGCTGGATGTATATGGGGGTAACTGGCTGTATATGGGGGACAAACTGGCTGTATATGGGGGACAAACTGGCTGTATATGGGGGACAAACTGGCTGTATATGGGGGGAAACTGGCTGTATTTTGGGGGGAAACTGGCTGTATTTTGGGGGGAAACTGGCTGTATTTTGGGGGAAACTGGCTGCATATGGGGACAAACTGTCTGCATATGGGGACAAACTGGCTGCAAATGGGGACAAACTGGCTGTATATGGGGGGAAACTGGCTGTATATGGGGGGAAACTGGCTGTATATGGGAGGAAACTGGCTGTATATGGGAGGAAACTGGCTGCATTTGGGGACAAACTAGTGGCGTTTGGGCACAGTGGCTGCGTTTAATGGGCACAGTGGCGGCAATTGATTTTTTTTTTTTCAGTTTGTTTGCGCCCCCCCAAAAATATTTTGGGGGGAAACTGGCTGTATTTTGGGGGGAAACTGGCTGTATTTTGGGGGGAAACTGGCTGTATTTTGGGGGAAACTGGCTGCATATGGGGACAAACTGTCTGCATATGGGGACAAACTGGCTGCAAATGGGGACAAACTGGCTGTATATGGGGGGAAACTGGCTGTATATGGGGGGAAACTGGCTGTATATGGGAGGAAACTGGCTGTATATGGGAGGAAACTGGCTGCATTTGGGGACAAACTAGTGGCGTTTGGGCACAGTGGCTGCGTTTAATGGGCACAGTGGCGGCAATTGATTTTTTTTCAGTTTGTTTGCGCCCCCCCAAAAATTTTGAGCACCAGCCGCCACTGTTCCAAACAGACGAGTTTATTTTATCTAGCTTAAAAAAAGATCCTTCCCTCTGATAGGTAACCAGGCCTCTCCTTTACCATAAATTCCTTCACTGATCCATCGGACAGGTCCTCCGCCTGTTTCCTCTCCTTCAGAGCAGGCTACCATCACACGGGTTCCCTGGGACTCCAGTGTGTTGATTGTAGACCCAGTTGAAGGTACTGGGCCTACCTGGAACGTTGTAGCCTCGAGCTAAAGGTGCCCGAGACTCCTCGACCAGTTCACGCACCCCCCGGCCAGCAAGGCCATAGGGCGCGACTTCGCCACCAGGGGTCCTTGGAATCCCCCTGGCACACCACCCCGTGGGCACGCTCCCCGTGGGCACACTCTCCCGCACTTCTGGCGTCTGCCCTTTATGTACCCTCTCCCGGCATGCACAGCAGGCAGAACCCGCCCACCACACGGTAGCCGAGAGAGGACACCAATCATACCACGACGCCACCTGCGGTTCAACCCGAGACCTGGGCAACAGCGCCACCTCAGGCCCAGGGGAACTACACACCAGGCAACAACATGGCAGAGCAGAGTCCGTATTGAACAGAATTGTAGGATCTGAGCCATACTATTACCCAGACTAACCCTAAATTTACAGCATAGCGGGGGTCCCGCTACACAAGGATTAAAAATTTTATTTCTGTTTTGTTGATTGGAAGACACAGCTCTGCTTTAGATCATCACCACGGGTAAAGCACCACCTGCAGGAGTAGGACAATAGATACAACTAAAAAACAGAAGAAAGAAACAGAAGCTACCCCTACTGGTTGCCAAAACAGGACTAAAGTCATATCTGGGACACCACAGCCCTCTGCTCTATTAACCACTTCACATCCGCACTATAGCCGAATGACAGCTACAGCGCGGACTCCAAATGCCGGCAGGCAGGGTGCCAACTTTCAGTAAATTTACAAACAGTTTGTAAAATTCATAATTGTTTCATCTGTCCATGAATGTCAGTTACGGACATGCAGCCTTCATGTCCGCAATGGACATTCAAGGACAGATGCAAAAAGTACAGATTTTACAAACTGTTTGTATATTTACTGAAAGTTGGCAACCCTGCCGGGAGGCCGTCAAAAGAAGTCCTACCCTTCTCACGCGCAACCCGCGCCCCCTGCAGGGCGCACGCTGTGTTCACTGATTCCCTGAGACTCGGGTGATCACAGATCCGTGTTATGGGCTGGTCCCGGCCCCTTACCAAGTGATCAGCTGTCAGCCAATGACAGCTGATCACGTGATGTAAACAAAGGATCGGTAATCGTTTTTTTTTTCTCCTCACGCTGACAGCGTGAGAAGAAAAAAAAGCCGATCACCGGCTTGTGCACAAGGGACATCGGTCCTGAAGAGGAAGGACGCACATCAGCCTCATCAGTGCCCATAAATACCGCCTGCCAGTGCCACCTGCCATTGCTACCTGCCAGTGCCCACAGTGCCATCTATCAATGCCTGCAGTGCCACCTATCAATGCCCACAAGTGCCACCTATCAATGCCCACAAGTGCAACCTATCAATGCACACCAGTGATGCCAATCAGTGCCTTATCAGTGCCACCTAGCAATGCTGCCTATCAGAGTAACCTACCAGTGCCCATTATTGCCACCCATCAGTGCCCATCACTGTCACCCATCAGCGCCCATCACTGCCACCTATCAGTGCCCATCCCTGCCAGCTATCAGTGCCACCTATCAATGCCACCTATTAGTGCCTCTTCTCAGTGCCCACCAGTGCCACCTATCAATGCTCTTCAGTGCCACCCATCAGTGCCATCTCTCAGTGCCGCCTATCAGTGCCCACCAGTGCCACCTATCATTGCCCACCAGTGCTGCCTATCAGTGCCCACCAGTGCCACCTTATCGGTGCCCACCAGTGCCGCCTTATCGGTGCCCATCAGCGCAGCCCATCGGTGTCCATCAGTGCAGTCCATCATTGCCCATCAGTGCAGCCTCATCAGCATACATCAATGAAGGAGAAAAATTACCTGTTTGCAAAATTTTATAACAAAATATAAAAAAATATAATATATATATATTTTAAATCGGTCTTTTTCATTTTTTTGAACAGAAAATAAAAACCGTAGAGGTGATCAAATACCATCAAAAGAAAGCTCTATTTGTGGGGGAAAAAACGATAAAAATTTAATTTGGGTACAGTGTTGTATGACCACGCAATTGTCATTCAAAGTGCATCAGCGCAGAAAGCTGAAAATTGGTCTGGGCAGGAGGGGGGGGGGGGGGGGGTTAAAGGGGTTGTAAAGGTTTGTTTTTTTTATTTTCTAAATAGGTTCCTTTAAGCTAGTGCATTGTTGGTTCACTTACCTTTTCCTTCTATTTACCTTCTAATTTTTTTTTTCTTTGTCTGAATTTCTCACTTCCTGTTTCTCCTCACTAAACTTTACACCATCATCCGAGTGGTGTTTAGTCAGCCAGAACAGTTTACTGAACAGCTTACTGAGGAGGAACAGGAAGTGAAAAATTCAGACAAAGAAAACAAAGAAAAAAATTTTTTAGAAGGGAAATGGAAGGAAAAGGTAAGTGAACCAACAATGCACTAGCTTAAAGGAACCTATTTAGAAAATAAAAAACGAACCTTTACAACCCCTTTAAGTGCCCAGTAAGCAAGTGGTTAATTTGATGGCCGTTGAACATTGAGACCAATTATAAGGTGCTGATGCAATTGCACATAGTGTGCCACAGGCTGGCCCAATATGTTCCTGGGCTCTCTCATTGATGTTTTTGGGAGAGCACTGCCATGGGCACACTCCTATTTGGTGGTACTGCCCTAAAATGATATGCTATTGCATAGGGGTCTACCCATTGATATATACGATTTTGGGGAAAAATATCTGGAAAAATCCATGGAAAGTCCCGTTAATCCTAAAACCAGAGGGATGCCCTTGCTCCCAACTTGTAACTTTTGTCTTTATTAGCTGCTAAGCAAAAGCATGGAAATGTATTATCTCAATGGTACAACAAGTTAGGTGGAAGATATCTTGGAAGTTGATAAATGAGAAACTTTCTGCAATACCACATGATTTTATACATACATTTCAAAGGGTCTGGATGCCAGGAATAATACAAATGGAAGGTTTTGAAAAAGAATGAACATTTTTAAAATGCGTTATCGCCCCCCTGTCAGATGTGGGGGCACAGCTACGAGGTGGAAGGGTGGAGGCAGATGCTACTTTTGGCAGACATCTACTGTCATACTGAGCGGGTCCCTTGTAGCCGGTGTGGGGATCACTCTCTGCCACTGCTCCATACAGCTCTGTGTTGATATCTCATTCTCTAAATTACTTGCTGACAAAGAGCTGCTTGAATGTAAGTGTGCTTTTTAAATGTACAAATAATTACTACTCTGGTTTTAATGGGACCCTGCGCTCCTCTCGTTTTGTTTTTGAGTTTTGCCTGGATCAGCCCAGATCTTTAAAGAGGATTCAGGATCCCTTGATTTTCCTACACTTAACTATTCCCAGGCCCAATTGGGACAACATTTGCTGCCAGTTAAGCCCCATACACACTATCAGTTTTCTTGCAGGTTTTTCTCTTCAGGTTTACCAAAACCATCTAATATGAGGTCAAACCTTAAGAGTTTCAATTCGTATGCAATCAAGCAGGCCCTTGCACTACATGGTTTTGGTAAACCTGAAGAGAAAAACCTGCAAGAAAACTGATAGTGTGTATGGGGCTTTATAGTATTGGAGATTGGAAACTGAAAATATCTGTGCTGTGGTGGTTTGTTTTCTCTTTTACATATGAAAAGCTCTGGAGCTTGAATGTGGCAAGACTTTACTACCCTGGGCTTCCTCCCCGTCCCCCTTCCCACTCCCCTTTCTTTCCCTTCCTCTTTACCCCCTTCCCTTTTCCCTCTCCCTCCTCTCCTTTCCAACTCCCTATTCTCTTATCAGTCTTTATCTTGATCACTATCTGCACCTTTACCTTTCTTTATTTCTTTGTTGCCTCTCCTCATCTGGATCTATACTGGTACCATGTACCTTTTTACTAAGCCAACACACCCTCACCCTCATTATCACATGTCAATTGGCTCCAACTAAATAATTTATTATCGGTCCTGTGCAAAATGTATTGTGTTATGGTTGCATTCTGTGTACCCTAATGCTGTAGCCTGTTATATTTATAATTGAAAGAAATGTACTCTGTATGATGAAGTGCCTTGTTTAAATTACATAGTTACATTGTTAATCTGGTTAAAAAAAGACAAAAGTCCATCTAGTTTAACCCACAGAAAAAAAAATAAAAAACAGCAAAACACACAAATTTTCTAACACAATACTATATTGTAACAAAAAATAATATAATTAGATAATATTGTCAAAAGAAAGTGTAGCGGGGTGCTAAATTTAGGGGAAGTGTTTCGGTGGTAGTTATACCCAAACACCCTAATTGTTAGAGTTCTTGAAACCATTTTGGTCCACAGGTGGAGTATTGGTGTACAGTTCCCTGTGGCCTGCAGGTGGCGCTGCCATAGTAGGCCAGGGTTGAACCGCTGATACAGTGCTGTGCCTTGTGTGTCCCCTCTCTGCAGCCGTACGGTGGGTGTGGTCTACCTGCGGGGCATGCTGGGAGAGGATATAAAAGGGGCAGACGCTGCCTGTTGAGGGTTCGTTGTCAGGGGGGTCCTACCCCAAGGTTCTTGTTCCTGTCCGCCCTGGGCACCTTTGGCCCAGGGGCGGGTCTGCAGTTCGTGGTCGGTGGATCAGTCCCAGCCACCTTTAGTCCTGGGGCTGCGGTAGAGGCCTGGGCCCAGCACCTTCGGCTGGAACCCATCGGGGATCAAGGAGTCTCAGGGTGCCGCCTTGCGAGGGGACCCGTATCTTGGAAGAGGAGGCTGGGGGAGAAACCGTTCCGAGGGACTGGTGCGGAAGTCACAGTGAAGGAAGGGTCCCGGTAACTCTCCGGAGGGACGTCTTCTCCCTAAACGGAGGCCGAGTTCACCAGGTCTGTGGCAGAGACCGAGTTCACCAGGTCTGTGGCAGAGACCGAGTTCACCAGGTCTGTGGCAGAGACCGAGTTCACCAGGTCTGTGGCAGAGGCCTTGGGTAAAGTTGGAGTGTCATTTGGCTGCTAGTCTTGTCTTAAGTAGACTATCCATTTGGGGCTGAGTCTGTTCGAGAATTCGAACAGTGAAGTGATTGAGATTGTGCCTGGACCTCTCCCATATCTTATGCTGTCCTGTCTTCACTTCAACCTCTTTCCTATCAGAGACTGTTGTTTTACTAAAGGAGAAAATAAACTCTGTGTTGGAGTTACAGCGAGTGTGGACATTTCAGTTACTGGGGGAAACAAGGACTTATCTCTGTTATTCACAGAGGTGAGAGACATTTTCTGGTTATCTGACTGTGGAAGACCCATCAACAACACCACTCAACCTCTTATTACAGGAGGGTATGGGCTTGTGGCATGGTGTGCCCCCTTCTTCCTGCGAGGAGCCGAATAAGGCAGGTAAAAGGGGGTCTGTGTGCTACAAAAGTATTCCTTGTCTGAGAAAAACAAAGCATGTATTAATTCAGTATCATTTTTTCTTAATTCACCAAGTTATCCAAACTCCTTTTACCCTGTGGATTACAGTTTATTTCTTCAAAAGTGCACCACCGTTGTGTAGAAGTTTTGTAGGGGAAAATCTTCGCTAGCAAACGGTGGTGCACTTTTGAAGAAATAAACTGTAATCCACAGGGTAAAAGGAGTTTGGATAACTTGGTGAATTAAGAAAAAATCTCTAAAGTTACTCCGATGCACTGTCTCTCCGGCGTGCAGCGGCAAACAACTGGTGATAACTCCGGATAACAGTTATTGGGCCTAGAGATCCTATATAATTCTCTGAGCAGGTGCTCTCTCACCCAAATGGACCAGTCCGTGTCCGTATCTTCTGCTGCTGTGTCTCGGTACACAGATCTCACGACCTCCGGGTCTTCGGTCCTCCTGGCAATGATATGGCAACAGTAGGAAAAGACATCCCTCAGGTTCCTCAGTGAGAGCGGAAGGCTCTTTGGAGAAAGGCCCAGGCTTCAGGCCTTGTATCTCAGCAGGCTCGATCGAGAGTTCCACTTGCTGGGCGGGCGGTGTCCAAAGAGACCGAATTCAGCCCCGCCCTTCGGTTAAATAACCCACCCCAGCAGTCCTTGCGCAGGGGCAATGCACCCTGGGTGTCCCGTTGCTCACTGGGTACTGTAGTCTCTGGGGGATTAAAGGGCAATACCCCACGACATTATAATATAATAAATAACTATAAAATAATTATAACAAATAATAATATAATAATAATAAAAGTGTTTTTCAGTGTTTGATGATGAATTTCCCCACAAATCACTATCGCTCAATTCTGCAAGTGATTCTAATTTATTATCACTGTTTTCTAGCTGGTCTAAAACCACTTTTGATGTAAAGGGACACTTTTTGGTTGCTATGGACAATCTCCAGTTTCCAGGCAGAAAGAACAGTTTTTATAATATAAAAGTGCATGCAGGGCACTGGACAGACCCCTAAGGACAAAGGGGATGTGTTATTATTTGATACAGTACTGTAATCTGTAAGATTACAGTATACAGTATGTGTATTGTGTGTTTCACTTTTTGAATTTGGCGCCGAACTCCGTTCCCATGGGCCGCAATGTCGCAGGGAACGGAGCTCGGCGGCACTCGGCACTGTGGATCGAGCGAGATGACAGCTCGCTCACACAGCGGGGACACATCGCAGGGTCCAGGGAACAAGGTAAGTAACTTCCCCTGTGTTGGAGAACAATCTGGTATAGTCTGAACATTTACACATATCTGTTCCTACAATCAAGGTTAGCCATGCTGAAGCTACAGAGAAATTTGGCTCCAGGCAAAGTCTACATAGCAGGGGGTCTGGCTTATGGGTGTATAGAACAATAAAATCTACAAGCAAGCTGAAGAGAGACTGCCCTGTGAACAAGGGTGGGTCCAGAAGGAAAAGGGGTTGGCAATGGGGGAAGTCTGAATGGTGTCTGTTTGTAAAAAGACTTCGTAACACAGAGCTCACCCCTTCTGACCTAAGGACCTGGCTGAAACCATATGGATCTCTGAAGGCCTAATAGACTCGGGCCTAACTCCATGAGGCTCGCTGGGGCCTCCAATCTGAAACCAGCTGATGAAGCCATGAGTATTAAGTATCTTTCATATTATTATTAGAGTTGTTATAGACTGTATCTGATATTTGTTGTACGATATGTTTCCTATTTTTAGAGGAATAAATGTAATATGACTTGGTTTACGATCAACTGTGTCTGCCTTCATAATTAACAGTGTATAGGCCTAACACGCTCTGATAGGTTAGACTACCAAACAAGGGACTATACAAAAATACATAGATGCAATAGTTATAGATTATGGATTAATATATATAATAGTGCATATTTTCTAATACCCTGTATCCTGCGATGCGATCCCGAGTCTGGCTCGGGGTTACCGCTTTAGGTACTGAAATTCCACCCCGAGCCAGACTCGGAAATACCGCTAGGCGGGTTAACAAATACTTGGTAGTTTTATGAGCACAGCATAAACTCAAGAAAGTCCTGGAAACTAACATGACAGTGAACCTCCTGCCTGTCACGTACCTGGTCGGAGGCCGAAGTGCTGAGAGGTCTCCCCTTGTAGCTGAGTGCAGAGCACCCCTGAAGGTGGTAAACGTAATGCAGTGCCCAAAGAAGCACGGGTTGCCAGTTGTAGTAGTCTGCAGAGCTGACCACCGAATGGAAACAGGAACAAGCAGGATGCACTGCAGGGCAGATGTCCTTAAGCAGTTCCAGGTGGCAGCAGGGCAAACAAGAAGCAGTACTAGAAGCCAGGCAGGGGTCATATAGATCCGTGGATCAGTCAGTAGCAGAATCAGATAGCAGGAACTGGAACAAGCCAGGGTCATACACCGGTAGACAGGTAATAGCAGAGTCAGTGAGCCAACCCGGGGTCAAACACAGTGGATCAAGCAGCAGTGGAGTCAGTAGTTCAAGCCAGGGGTCAGAGCCAGGAATAAAGATGAAACAGGTCAAAGGCAAGCCAGTTCAGTAACAAGAAATCCAAGATCAGAATACACAGAGGCACAGGAACTCGGGGGGCTGACGATTATCCAGCAATCTAGTGAGAAAAGCAGCAGTCTTTTATAGGCCAGTGGCACCAGCATCTGTCACGTTATGTGCGCGCCATTGCGCATGTGCATCCGCTAATAAGTGCTGTCACGCATCTGCATGCACCAATTCACCATGCGTCCGCCAATGTGCACAGGAGCTATTGCCAGTTCTCCTTTGACTATTCTCCTGACACTGCCCACTATCCTCCACTCTCCTGTAATCATTACCTCTGTTCATCACAGATGGTCCGTGTTCATCCAATCCCCCACGGATCCGTCCCGTGTGAAAGGGGCCTTACTGATTTACACTACCAGACCAATGACCTTTTGAGGATGCCTCTCAGCCCTTCTTTGCCCAGTTTAACACCTAAGGATTCCTCCTAGACTTATTAGGACCTGAGAATCCCCAATCTTTACATGTACGGAAGCTTAGCTCTGCATACATGTTTGTTTAAAATGGTTTTTAATAAGTTGGATTTAAATATTAACTCCACTTTTGTTGAGAAAAAATAATTCCCCTCTGGGTGATCAAAGTATATTTTAACGGGGGCGTGGCCAAGAGCGGCATGTGAGCGGACGTGTCTCACAGAGCTCCCTGAGTGTATCCTTTAGTGATCCTTCTCCCGGCCGAACCACTTGCTGAAACCGGCACCGGAACCCACCAGCAGTATCCCGAAAGACCCAGGCACGTCCTGAGCCCACCACCAGCTTCTAAAACCGGCATGCTGACGCGCAACCAGCAGAAGGGAGACGACATGCAGGTCAGCCAAAATGGCGCCGCGGCGCAGCAGCGCACACGAGGGGACAAGAAGGACCCGGGCAAGCAAGCACCCAAAACCCCCAAAGCAGAGGGGAAAGATGGCCCTAAGGATATGACATACTATACACAAAAACTGAACAGTGTGGGGGGGGGGCGATCTGCTGAGGAGGACCTGGAAGCTATTCCAGCTATCCTCTGCCCACAGCACACAGAGGAATCCTCCATGCAGTCACTACAGCAGGCCTCAGGTCAGTCCTCACCAGACATGGTGGAGGAGGAGGATGAGGGAGACATTGAACAACCCACCCTGGCAGAAATTCTTAGAGCTGTAAATAAATGCACGGCCTCTGTGGAAACTCTGCAGGTGCACTTTGGAGGGCTGAAGGAGGAGGTAGGGCTGATCCGCCATGACATCCAGAAGATCCGGGAACGCACCACTGCGGTGGAGGGTCGGGTCAGTGAAGTGGAAGACAAGATGGCCCCCCTTATCAGAGATATGCAGGTCACTGCCAGGATTGCCGCGGCCAATGAAATTAGAAATGAGGACATTGAGAATCGTTTGAGAAGGAGCAATGTCCGCATAGTGGGTCTTCCAGAAAAAACGGAAGGCAGAGACCCTACGGCGTTTGTGGAGGGCTGGTTGCTAGAGATATTTGGTAAAGATGTCTTTACCCCCTTTTACTCAGTGGAACGCGCACGCAGAGTGCCTCCTAGGCCATTGCCTCCGGGCAATCCGCCCCGCACCATGTTGGCCAAACTCCTTAACTTTAAGGACAAGGAGGTTATCCTGCGACTGGCTAGAGAAAAACGCAATATCCAGTTTAATGGAGTAAGAGTATCCTTCTACCCAGACTTCTCGGCGGAGGTGCAGAGACGCAGGGCTAAATTTGGGGAGGTGAAGAAGCGACTGCAGCGCCTGAGGGCCAACTATGCAATGTTGTATCCTGCCAAGCTCCGAATAGTGGCAGGGGACAGGGTACAGTTCTTTGAAACGGCGGCGGAAGCCTCAGCTTGGCTAGACACAAATGATCATCTCTTCCACCAGGCAGGTGGGTCGGCAGCGGATGCAGACTGACCACTGCGGTGGGGTATACCCTTGAAGTATCCTTCGTTTGAAGCAAGATAAGTTGCAGCCACAAGGTCACACGGTCGGGAGACACATACCTATGTTTTTGCCAGGAAATGAGCATTAGAAATCAGCATGCAATTTGAACTATCGTTGGTATACCCCGAGGGGTATCGGACTTGGGCCAGTGTATGCCTGTTGCACCTGAGCCCGCACTGGGTTTCTGTTCACTCCCAGGACCTTTTAGTTCGGTTGATCGGTTGTTTTTTTATTTTTTTCCACATTTTTTTTCTCTCTCTCGCGCTCTGGAGGCCCTGTTGTCGCAGGCGGACAGATGACTTTGCTGCGCCCTTCCCCGCCCCCCTTTCCCTCGTTTTTCTATGCGGGTACATACCAGGACCGGCGCTGGCCGTGCAGGCTTTGCCTGGTGGGCACTGGATGACCCCTTCCCCCGCACGGAGTCCCTCTCTGATTGACAGTCTTTCCGCCCCAGCTGGTCCCCCCCCTCTTCCCAACTTGGTTACCCAAGTACTAACACCACACATATCGCACCTCGGTAGAGGGGGCAGGAGAAAGACATTGGATGTTGGGTGGAGGGGGGATATAAAACTATGTGTTATCTGTATGTTTTTGCATGGCGACTGCGGGGGTCCATTGTGCGCCAGGTTTGGCCGGTGGACAACCCTACTCGCTCAACTGCACTGTTGCATTTACTATTATATGGTTACATGATGGCTAGTGTACCTTTAGTGTCTTGGAACATTAGGGGCTTGAGTGATCCACTTAAGCGCACCATGGTGTTCACTTTCATCAGAAAACATCTCCCGGCGGTGTGTATTCTCCAGGAAACTCATTTGACTCCTGACACACTTTCGGGGGTGGGGTATGCTTGGGCGGGATGGGCATATCACTCCACTCACACCTCGTACTCGCGGGGGGTGAGTGTCCTGATACATGGGTCACTGGACTTCCAATTGTTTGATGCAAGGATTGACCAGGAGGGGAGATATGTTTTTTTGCACTGTAGCCTCTACCACTTTACGTTCATTCTGACAGCGGTATATGTCCCGCCACCATTTAACGCGCAGATTTTGCGTGCCTTGCTGGCATTCCAGCTCTGTAGTCCAGGGGTTCCCATGATTTTAATAGGGGATCTGAATGGTGTTGCGGACCTAAAATTAGATAGGCACCCTCCCCCATCGGGTGGAACAGGGACTAACAAGACAGCTCTGCCTAGGTTCGTGGAGGAGGTGGGGTGGATGGATCCCTGGAGAAATAGAAATCCTCTGGAGAAGCAGTTTTCCTGCTTTTCAAAGACGCATATGTCTTTATCCAGAATTGACCTGTGCCTGTGTTCAGCAGAGGCGTACCAGTATATTGAGAAGGTGCAGTATCTTCCCAGGAGCATCTCGGATCACTCTCCCCTGTTGGTTCACCTGAGGGTAAGGCCGGAATCTACCTTGCAAAGAGCGCCATGGAAGCTGAACGCTTTCTGGCTGAATCTTTTCCCCTCTCATGCTAAAATAGAGGCTGACATTGCGCAGTACTGGCAGAGACATGCTGGCCACCCTGATTTGAACGCCTCTTGGGATGCTTTTAAAGCTTTCCTGAGGGGGGTCTTTATATCTGAAGTCAATGTCATTAAGCGCAATACCTCGGAACAGAGAGAGCAGGTCGCCCGCATGGTTAGACACTTGGAGGCGGAGTACATTGCCAACTCCGGGGAGGGCTCCCGGGAGGCTTGGATAGCGGCACAGGACGCACTAAATAGAATAGATGCATCCAAAGCGGATAAAAAAAGATTTTTTACTAAACTAGCTTTCTATGAGGAGGGGGAACAGACAGGCAAACTACTAGCTAAATTGGTTAGATCCCAGCAGTCATCCCCATCCATCGGGGCATTACGCAACACAGCGGGGAGGATGGTTAATACCCCAGATCTTGTCATGCGGGAATTGAGGGACTTCTACGCGGATCTATATAGATCTAAACAGACCCATACGATGGAGGAGCTTCAGGATTTTCTGCGGGGCATAGAACTACCGTGTTTGACGGAGTCCCAGGCGGAATCTCTGGAAGCTCCCATTACAGTGGAGGAAATGCTTGCAGCCACCAGCTCCTTTCCCAACTCCAAGGCACCTGGAGACGACGGCATCCCGATAGAGGTGTATAAACAATATGGGGAAGAGATTTTACCACAACTGCTCCGTACCCTAAATATGGCCAGGGAAACACAACGTCTACCCGAATCTATGAGACAAGCCAGTATAGTCCTCCTGCTCAAGCCTGGGAAGGACCCATTAGACCCGGGCTCGTATAGGCCGATATCGCTACTGCAGACTGATATTAAAATCCTTGCTAAGGTATTAGCCACAAGATTGAATGGGGTAATTGCATCCATAATACACTCGGACCAATCCGACTTTATACCGGAAAGATCCACAGCTATTAACCTTCGGAGATTGTTTCTTAACATGCAGTCTCCTGCGGATAATATTGGAGATAGGGCTCTGCTGTCCCTTGATGCTCATAAAGCATTCGATAGCATAGAGTGGCAATATCTGTGGGAAACGATGAAAAAATTTGGTTTTGGACCGGTGTGCCGCTCCTGGGTGCAGCTTCTATATTATTCCCCTTCGGCGGTCATTAGGGAGGCGGGCAGGGTCTCTCCTCCGTTCCCTCTTCATAGGGGGACGCGGCAGGGGTGTCCCCTGTCCCCGTTGCTTTTTGCCATCGCCATAGAACCAATGGCTGCTATCATTAGGTCCAACCCCTTAATATCTGGGTTTAAGTATGGCCAGACGCATGAAAAAATCATGCTCTATGCGGACGATACGATGTTGCTGCTGGGGGATACGGGGGGGTCCCTGAGAGAGGCTATGGCGGTGGTCCGGAACTTTGGCTCATTTTCTGGCCTGGTAATTAACTGGACTAAATCCTCAATGATGCTATTGGATTCCCCGGGGGACCAGGGACCCATGCAGCAGGATATCCCAGTCTCACGGCAATTTAAATATTTGGGTATATGGGTCACTCCACAACTTAGCGAGTACATTTCTCTCAATCTATCGCCCCTGCTAACTAGGATTAGGGATAAATCCAAAATACAGGTCCTTCTCAAAAAATTAGCATATTGTGATAAAGTTCATTATTTTCTGTAATGTACTGATAAACATTAGACTTTCATATATTTTAGATTCATTACACACAACTGAAGTAGTTCAAGCCTTTTCTTGTTTTAATATTGATGATTTTGGCATACAGCTCATGACAACCCAAAATTCCTATCTCAAAAAATTAGCATATCATGAAAAGGTTCTCTAAACGAGCTATTAATCTAATCATCTGAATCAACTAATTAACTCTAAACACCTGCAAAAGATTCCTGAGGCTTATAAAAACTCCCAGCCTGGTTCATTACTCAAAACCACAATCATGGGTAAGACTGCCGACCTGACTGCTGTCCAGAAGGCCATCATTGACACCCTCAAGCAAGAGGGTAAGACACAGAAAGAAATTTCTGAACGAATAGGCTGTTCCCAGAGTGCTGTATCAAGGCACCTCAGTGGGAAGTCTGTGGGAAGGAAAAAGTGTGGCAGAAAACGCTGCACAACGAGAAGAGGTGACCGGACCCTGAAGAAGATTGTGGAGAAGGACCGATTCCAGACCTTGGAGGACCTGCGGAAGCAGTGGACTGAGTCTGGAGTAGAAACATCCAGAGCCACCGTGAACAGGCGTGTGCAGGAAATGGGCTACAGGTGCCGCATTCCCCAGGTCAAGCCACTTTTGAACCAGAAACAGCGGCAGAAGCGCCTGACCTGGGCTACAGAGAAGCAGCACTGGACTGTTGCTCAGTGGTCCAAAGTACTTTTTTCGGATGAAAGCAAATTTTGCATGTCATTCGGAAATCAAGGTGCCAGAGTCTGGAGGAAGACTGGGGAGAGGGAAATGCCAAAATGCCTGAAGTCCAGTGTCAAGTACCCACAGTCAGTGATGGTCTGGGGTGCCATGTCAGCTGCTGGTGTTGGTCCACTGTGTTTTATCAAGGGCAGGGTCAATGCAGCTAGCTATCAGGAGATTTTGGAGCACTTCATGCTTCCATCTGCTGAAAAGCTTTATGGAGATGAAGATTTCATTTTTCAGCACGACCTGGCACCTGCTCACAGTGCCAAAACCACTGGTAAATGGTTTACTGACCATGGTATTACTGTGCTCAATTGGCCTGCCAACTCTCCTGACCTGAACCCCATAGAGAATCTGTGGGATATTGGGAAGAGAAAGTTGAGAGACGCAAGACCCAACACTCTGGATGAGCTTAAGGCCGCTATCGAAGCATCCTGGGCCTCCATAACACCTCAGCAGTGCCACAGGCTGGTTGCCTCCATGCCACGCCGCATTGAAGCAGTCATTTCTGCAAAAGGATTCCCGACCAAGTATTGAGTGCATAACTGAACATAATTATTTGAAGGTTGACTTTTTTTGTATTAAAAACACTTTTCTTTTATTGGTCGGATGAAATATGCTAATTTTTTGAGATAGGATTTTGGGGTTTTCATGAGCTGTATGCCAAAATCATCAATATTAAAACAAGAAAAGGCTTGAACTACTTCAGTTGTGTGTAATGAATCTAAAATATATGAAAGTCTAATGTTTATCAGTACATTACAGAAAATAATGAACTTTATCACAATATGCTAATTTTTTGAGAAGGACTTGTATGGTCTAAACTGAGGATGTCCATGGCGGGCAGGGCCAACCTCATTAAAATGATTTTTATGCCACAACTTTTGTACGTTCTACATAACACTCCCATTGTGATCCCGTTGAAATTTTTCAGAATTATTAATTCTCTATTTCGATCTCTTCTCTGGCTTAACAAAACCCCTAGAATCAAATTGGAGCAGTTGCAGAGATCCAAGGAGGAGGGGGGTCTGGCCCTCCCAAATCCATGGTTATATTATGTAGCTGCGCAGTTGCAGCACGTTGCTAGAGCCCTAACAGAGAAGCCGGTCATGGAGGGGGAGGTGGGGGACCCGACAGTTGCCCTGATGCTGCGCACCACGGGAGCAGAAAGTGTAGTAACAGGCCTTGAGGCATTGCAATTTGCCAAGTCAAACAAGCTCTTCCCCACCTATGCCCTGATCCAAAAAATTTGGAATAAAACACGTCAAATACAAAAGATTGAGGGGTTTACAGTTTACAGCCCGGTTTGGAGCAACCGGTATTATGGGGAGCTGCTTCTTTTGACCTGTGCGGAGCGTTGGAGGAGGGGTGGAGTTACCCATTTGGTTCACATCTTTTCCAATGGCTGTTTGCGGCCCTTTGTGGAGCTGCAGGAGCAGTTTGGGCTGCATGGGTCCATGCACTTTTATTACTTACAGTTGAGCCATGCAGTTAGGGCCCAGGCGGGAAACAACCAGTGGATATTGTCTCCAGCCCCAATCTTTCACTCTATGATGGGGGTGCCCAGTTTTAAGAGTTTCATATCTAGAACATACGCCATGCTATTATCCTCTTTTTTGCCGGGCTTTCCTGCGGGGGTAAGGGCCTTGTGGGAAAGGGATGTTGGTCTATTTGAGGAGGGTCAGTGGGAGGAGGCGTTGTTAGCAGTTCAGGGAAGTTCGCTTAACGTTGCACAACGCTTGTCCCAATTGTACATATTGCTGAGAGTACACTTTACGCCTGCGAGATTGCATAGGATGGGTCTGGGAGAGGAGGACAGCTGCCCGAGATGTGCTAGGGATCACGGGGACCTCATCCATTTGCTGTGGCGATGCCCTAAGTTGCATCTCTACTGGAGGGGGGTTCTTAAAACCATAGGGGAGGTGTTCTCGGTGGAGATTCCACAGGACCCCAGGATCTGTGTCCTGGGGGTTGTGGATGGCCTGCCAATAGAGGACAATCCAAAATCAGCCATCGGTAGAGCCCTCTTTCAGGCCCGCAAACTCATTCTTCATCATTGGAAAGCGGAGGAGCCTCCTGGACTGAGTGAATGGATAACTCAGATGGGACGTACCTTACGCCTAGAAAAATACATCTATCAGCACAGAGGTCGCCAGGGGAAATTTGAAAAGCTATGGGCTCCGTGGTTGAATACCCCGGGGCTCTCTCCGCTCGAGCTTGTACTGGACAGAATGCTTTTGTAGGCTGTGTGGTGGGAGACCGGGGGTGGGAGGCTTGCGGGTCCCATGTGCAGTTTGCAGTTGGGGCCTGGTGGGGGTGGGGGGGTCGAGTCTTGTTTGAGTATAATTTGGAGGTATGGGGGTCTGGGGAGTGCGAGAGAGAAGTATGGTACATTTACAGCTTTGTATTTGTGTTTTTGTTTATTATTTTAAAAGTTATCTAAATATTCAAGTGTTCTATGGATATAATACTACACATTGTGCAATGGTATGTAAACTTTTGCTTAATATATTTTTCAATAAACATCCTTTTGGAGAAAAAAAAAAAGTATATTTTAACAACCTTTGTTACAGATTCCTACCTTTTGTTGCTCTGAAGAAAAGGCTATTGCATTTGTCCCACTAGGTCTTTTGGGTACTGATTCAGTATGGGAACGACAAATTACTTATAATCAGCTGGTGCACTTGGAGTGCTCTGATGAGAAAAGTTGCAGTGTCTGCATTCCTTTAGTAATGATTAACCCTTAGGGAGCATGTCACCAAAAATGAAATTTTTGTTGCATAGGATACCTAAAACCTGACTTGTATCTTAGCGCAGAGTCCTTCATACAAGCAGGAAATTATATTTCTCAAGATTTTTTTTATACCAGCTGTGTACAGAAACACCATCAAGAGCCATATTACTTAGATTTTTTTTTAGAACATTGCAGTTTGAAAATGAAAGGAATTTTAATAACATTAAATTACAATATGGCTTGTGTAGCAATTGTATATGCTAAATGAATATCAACTGGCTTTAATTATTGTGTCAAATCCTTATATAGAGAGAGTTTTAGGCAAATATATATATATATATATATATATATATATATATACGATTTTGTAAGTTTGCACTTACAAAGAAATTTAGGGTCTATAATTGTTTATCATAGGTGTATGTTAAATTATTTTGCATGGAAATTTGGCATTTTATATTGTAGGCCTGTAATTCTTAGGAATAACTCACTTAAATCTGTCCAAACCAGAGTCTAGTAGACATCCCGGGAATGATAAAGTTTGAAACACAAAATCATAAATTATAATATAATAAATAAGTATAAATAATTAAAACAAATAATAATATAATATTAATAAAAATTATTCAATAATGTAATCAAATCAAAAACACTGAAATTTGCTCAGTTGCAGAATTGTCGCTGTCATTAGATTTAAAGTTATACTGCAACTCACGAATCCTTCCCTCTGATAGGCAACCAGGCCTCTCCTTCACCGTGAATTCCTTCACCAATCCATCGGACAGGTCTTCCCCTGGTTTCCTCTCCTTCAGAGCGGGCCACCCTCACATGGGTTCCCTGGGACTCCAGTGTGTTGGTTGTAGACCCAGTTGAAGGTACTGGGCCTACCCGGAACACTGCAGCCTCGGGCTAAAGGTGCCCAAGACTCCTCGATCAGTTCACGCACCCTAGGCCAGCAAGGCCAACAGGCGCGACTTCGCCACCAGGGGTCCTCCTTGGAATCCCCCTGGCACACCACCCCAATGGGGCACACTCCTCAGATCATCTGCCCTTTATGTACCCTCTCCCGGCATGCACAGCAGGCCGAACCCGCCCACAGCACGGTAGCCAAAAGAGGACACCCAGTCACACCACAATGCCACCCGTGGTTCAACCCGAGACCTGGGCAACAGCGCCACCACAGGCCCAGGGGAACTATACACTAGGCAACAACATGGCAGAGCAGAGTCCATAATAAACAGAATTGTAAAAATATATAAATGGAAGTTTGGGACTTTGAGTGAGACTGTAGACATGGTGTAGGTAAAAAAGGTACATGTTTATTCAAAATAAAACGCATGAACATCTTCAAACAGAAATCACATAGAAGGAAAAACATTCTGGTTGATGCGATTCCCTAGAGTTACACACACATAAGTATGGGTATGCACAATATAAGCAACAAGGTACATCAGTGTGTGACCAGGTGCCACACAGTGATCCGTATGGATAATGGAATACATTCAGTGAATTACATATGTACAGATATCACATGGCAACAAGCGCTAAAAACATGAAAAAATAAGCTTATAAAACCAGTAAGAGCATAAGTAAATAATTGTGTTGTCAACTGAGTTGATGCGTTTTCTGATTGCCCGACATGTTTTGTGTATAAGTTACACTCTTCAGGGGCTAATGCTCAGGACATCTAAAAAATATAATACAGTGTAAATAACTAAATCTGGTTGCTGGTCAAAGGAAATAGGTGATGGAACAGAAAAGCCCATATTGGGTACTTACATGGAGTCTGGTACAATGGGTGTGGTACATATGGAGCCCTGACCAAAGATAAGTCCGTCATGGGAGCTGAAGTGATATATAGCCGCACTTAGGCAGGGTGTACTATCGCAGCCCTCCCAAGAACACCGGAACATGCAGTGTTGATGTTAATAATAAAAATTGAACCAGAGGTGGCTGCCAAGGGCAATCTAAAAAAATAACACAAAAAATAAAAATGTCAAAACATGTTCATGCCCGGTGAGGGAAGGACCACAATGGGGAAATAAAGGGTGAAATGACCTGATGCTCGAATACCAGGAGTCCCAAAAATGCAGGGACCGATCCATGGACCATGCAGTATGGCGTCTCAGGATAGTGGTGGAGGTGTATTTGGGGAAGGTTCATATAAGAGCACTCCACACAGGTGCAGGCTAGTCATCACAAGCATTGTGTAGGCAATAGAGAACACCCCCCACACACAGGTCCAGGCTAATGATCACCAGCATCATGCAGGCAAAGCGTAAGCCAGGAGGAACCCCCGACGTGGGTGGGGGAACGCCCACGGAGGAGCTCGTGTCTCCAAGCTGCGCCGGCTGAGATGGATGAACGCATGCTCAGTGTCAAAACGCCAACATGTGACGTCCCACGCTGGGCAGGGCGCATGACGCCGATGCGCTGTGTGCCCGGGCCCCACCATCACACAACCCACCGCCCGTGTGGGCGGGGGAAGGGGAACAGCGAAGCGGACGCGCAGAGCGCATCGCAGCTCCCAAATGACAGACATAAAAAAGCCAGGGACATGCATAAGACCAAATCCCAATCCCAGAACCATGGAAAAACGCATGTATGCTGCCCATTCTCATGGACATGGATGAACCATGTCCTGAGAGAGCACAGTCTCAATAAGGCACATTACCTAATTACCTAACACCTGGGTGGCAGGGGAAAATAGGATTTTTATAACAGCTTACCTGTAAAATCCTTTTCTTGGAGTACATCACGGGACACAGAGCGACATAGTCATTACTATGTGGGTTATATAGATACCTTCAGGTGCTGGCACTGGCAACTTCCAAAACCGGAAGTACCCTCCCCTATATAAGCCCCTCCCATCCGGGAGTACCTCAGTTTTGTAGCAAAGCAATAAGTGTCCCCAAAAGAGGGGTGGGAGCTCTGTGTCCCGTGATGTACTCCAAGAAAAGGATTTTACAGGTAAGCTGTTATAAAAATCCTATTTTCTTTCTCGTACATCACGGGACACAGAGCGGCATAGTCATTACTATGTGGGACGTCCCAAAGCAATGCCAAATGAGGGGGGGGATACACCATACATAAGCTGGGCGCTATCAGACATGAGGATCTTTTGCGGCCTGCAACACACTGCGCCCAAAGGCGACCTCCTCCTGACTTCTAACGTCCACCTGGTAGAACCTAGTAAACGTGTGTACTGAAGACCATGTTGCGGCCTTACAGATTTGAGCCAGGGAGGCCTGGTGATGCACTGCCCATGAAGTTCCAACTGCTCTCGTGGAGTGCGCCCTAACTTTGAACGGAGGCGGTCTCCTTCTCAAGCCATAGGCTTGCATTATGACCTGTCGAATCCATTTGGCTAAAGTAGATTTTGACGCTGCCTGACCCTTTCTGGGGCCTTCCGGCAGAATAAACAAAGTATCCGTTCTACGAATCTGAGCAGTGGCTTTTAGATAAGCTTTAACTGCTCTTACTACATCCAAAGAATGTAATAACTTTTCCTCTACCGAGCTAGGTTTGGGGAAAAAAGAAGGAAGAACCACATCTTGGTTCAAATGAAACCTCGATACCACCTTAGGAAGAAAGGCTGGATGAGGACGTAACACTACTCTGTCCTTATGGATAACCAGATATGGCTCTTTACAGGACATAGCGGCTAATTCCGATACTCTTTTAGCCGAACATATGGCTACTAAAAAAAAATCTATTTCCTGGTGAGAAGAACCAAGGAAATGTGCTGTAATGGTTCAAATGGTTGTTTCTGTAGAACCGATAGAACCAGGTTTAGGTCCCATGGACATATGGGAATTTTAACCGGAGGGCTAATACGCATCACTCCTTGTGTAAAAGTTTTGACTAGTGAATGCGAAGCCAGGGGCCTTTGAAAAAATGACAAGGCCGAAATCTGACCCTTGATAGTACTCAAGGCAAACTTCCTATCTACAGCCCACTGTAGGAAGTCCAGAATCCTACCTGTTACGTACTTACGTGGATGCCATTTCTTGGCCTCACACCACGCGATGTACGCCTTCCAGATTCTATAGTAAATCTGCCTGGATACCGGCTTCCTGGCATTGATCATGGTAGATACCACAGGATTAGAGAGACCTCTCTTTTTTAGAATGTGGGCTTCAATAGCCAGGCCGTCAAACCTAGGGCTAGTAAGGAAGGGTGGTATATCGGTCCTTGTGAAAGCAGGTCCGGACGATGTGGGAGGGTCCAAAGACTCCCCACTAGGGATGAGCTTCGTGTTCGAGTCGAACATACGTTCGACTCGAACATCGGCTGTTCGATCGTTCGACGAAGATCGAACGATTTGGGCCGTTCGCGCCAAATTCGAGTGACGCGAGCGGCCCACAATGCACTACGCCATCGCAGTGTCATCCAGGCGCTGTGATTGGCCAAGCATGCACTGTGACCCCGCATGCTTGGCCAATCACAGCGCCGGCAGCGAGGAGAGCAATGATTGGCCACAGGCAGGATGCCTGTGGCCAATTATTGCTGAGGGTGTTTAGTACACGCCCCACACTATAAAAGGCCGCCAGCACGGCGGCCTAGTGTAGTGTGTTCCGGAGCAGGGAAAGAGCAGCATAGGCAGGGACAGTGACTTTTATTTCTTTCTTGCTTAACCTGGATTCCTTTAGTTTAGGGAAAGAGAAGGATAGGTAGTGAGAGTGTCAGTGTGTTTTGTGCTTGTGCTATAGTGTGCTTAAAAAAAACATTTTTTCTAGGGACAGAAAACTGTAGGTAGGGAGAGTGTCAGTTTCTTTCACTGTGCAAGTCCTTGTTTCTAGGGACTGGGAAGGACAGTGAGTGAATTCTCCTTGTGCTATAGTGTGCTTAAAAAAAACATTTTTTCTAGGGACAGAAAACTGTAGGTAGGGAGAGTGTCAGTTTCTTTCACTGTGCAAGTCCTTGTTTCTAGGGACTGGGAAGGACAGTGAGTGAATTCTCCTTGTGCTATAGTGTGCTTAAAAAAAACATTTTTTCTAGGGACAGAAAACTGTAGGTAGGGAGAGTGTCAGTTTCTTTCACTGTGCAAGTCCTTGTTTCTAGGGACTGGGAAGGACAGTGAGTGAATTCTCCTTGTGCTATAGTGTGCTTAAAAAAAACATTTTTTCTAGGGACAGAAAACTGTAGGTAGGGAGAGTGTCAGTTTCTTTCACTGTGCAAGTCCTTGTTTCTAGGGACTGGGAAGGACAGTGAGTGAATTCTCCTTGTGCTATAGTGTGCTTAAAAAAAACATTTTTTCTAGGGACAGAAAACTCTAGGTAGGGAGAGTGTCAGTTTCTTTCACTGTGCAAGTCCTTGTTTCTAGGGACTGGGAAGGACAGTGAGTGAATTGTCCTTGTGCTATAGTGTGCTTAAAAAAAACATTTTTTCTAGGGACAGAAAACTGTAGGTAGGGAGAGTGTCAGTTTCTTTCACTGTGCAAGTCCTTGTTTCTAGGGACTGGGAAGGACAGTGAGTGAATTCTCCTTGTGCTATAGTGTGCTTAAAAAAAACATTTTTTCTAGGGACAGAAAACTCTAGGTAGGGAGAGTGTCAGTTTCTTTCACTGTGCAAGTCCTTGTTTCTAGGGACTGGGAAGGACAGTGAGTGAATTCTCCTTGTGCTATAGTGTGCTTAAAAAAAACATTTTTTCTAGGGACAGAAAACTGTAGGTAGGGAGAGTGTCAGTTTCTTTCACTGTGCAAGTCCTTGTTTCTAGGGACTGGGAAGGACAGTGAGTGAATTCTCCTTGTGCTATAGTGTGCTTAAAAAAAACATTTTTTCTAGGGACAGAAAACTGTAGGTAGGGAGAGTGTCAGTTTCTTTCACTGTGCAAGTCCTTGTTTCTAGGGACTGGGAAGGACAGTGAGTGAATTCTCCTTGTGCTATAGTGTGCTTAAAAAAAAACATTTTTTCTAGGGACAGAAAACTCTAGGTAGGGAGAGTGTCAGTTTCTTTCACTGTGCAAGTCCTTGTTTCTAGGGACTGGGAAGGACAGTGAGTGAATTCTCCTTGTGCTATAGTGTGCTTAAAAAAAACATTTTTTCTAGGGACAGAAAACTGTAGGTAGGGAGAGTGTCAGTTTCTTTCACTGTGCAAGTCCTTGTTTCTAGGGACTGGGAAGGACAGTGAGTGAATTCTCCTTGTGCTATAGTGTGCTTAAAAAAAACATTTTTTCTAGGGACAGAAAACTGTAGGTAGGGAGAGTGTCAGTTTCTTTCACTGTGCAAGTCCTTGTTTCTAGGGACTGGGAAGGACAGTGAGTGAATTCTCCTTGTGCTATAGTGTGCTTAAAAAAAACATTTTTTCTAGGGACAGAAAACTGTAGGTAGGGAGAGTGTCAGTTTCTTTCACTGTGCAAGTCCTTGTTTCTAGGGACTGGGAAGGACAGTGAGTGAATTCTCCTTGTGCTATAGTGTGCTTAAAAAAAACATTTTTTCTAGGGACAGAAAACTCTAGGTAGGGAGAGTGTCAGTTTCTTTCACTGTGCAAGTCCTTGTTTCTAGGGACTGGGAAGGACAGTGAGTGAATTCTCCTTGTGCTATAGTGTGCTTAAAAAAAACATTTTTTCTAGGGACAGAAAACTCTAGGTAGGGAGAGTGTCAGTTTCTTTCACTGTGCAAGTCCTTGTTTCTAGGGACTGGGAAGGACAGTGAGTGAATTCTCCTTGTGCTATAGTGTGCTTAAAAAAAACATTTTTTCTAGGGACAGAAAACTGTAGGTAGGGAGAGTGTCAGTTTCTTTCACTGTGCAAGTCCTTGTTTCTAGGGACTGGGAAGGACAGTGAGTGAATTCTCCTTGTGCTATAGTGTGCTTAAAAAAAACATTTTTTCTAGGGACAGAAAACTCTAGGTAGGGAGAGTGTCAGTTTCTTTCACTGTGCAAGTCCTTGTTTCTAGGGACTGGGAAGGACAGTGAGTGAATTCTCCTTGTGCTATAGTGTGCTTAAAAAAAAACATTTTTTCTAGGGACAGAAAACTCTAGGTAGGGAGAGTGTCAGTTTCTTTCACTGTGCAAGTCCTTGTTTCTAGGGACTGGGAAGGACAGTGAGTGAATTCTCCTTGTGCTATAGTGTGCTTAAAAAAAACATTTTTTCTAGGGACAGAAAACTGTAGGTAGGGAGAGTGTCAGTTTCTTTCACTGTGCAAGTCCTTGTTTCTAGGGACTGGGAAGGACAGTGAGTGAATTCTCCTTGTGCTATAGTGTGCTTAAAAAAAACATTTTTTCTAGGGACAGAAAACTGTAAGTAGGGAGAGTGTCAGTTTCTTTCACTGTGCAAGTCCTTGTTTCTAGGGACTGGGAAGGACAGTGAGTGAATTCTCCTTGTGCTATAGTGTGCTTAAAAAAAACATTTTTTCTAGGGACAGAAAACTGTAGGTAGGAAGAGTGTCAGTTTCTTTCACTGTGCAAGTCCTTGTTTCTAGGGACTGGGAAGGACAGTGAGTGAATTCTCCTTGTGCTATAGTGTGCTTAAAAAAAACATTTTTTCTAGGGACAGAAAACTCTAGGTAGGGAGAGTGTCAGTTTCTTTCACTGTGCAAGTCCTTGTTTCTAGGGACTGGGAAGGACAGTGAGTGAATTCTCCTTGTGCTATAGTGTGCTTAAAAAAAACATTTTTTCTAGGGACAGAAAACTCTAGGTAGGGAGAGTGTCAGTTTCTTTCACTGTGCAAGTCCTTGTTTCTAGGGACTGGGAAGGACAGTGAGTGAATTCTCCTTGTGCTATAGTGTGCTTAAAAAAAACATTTTTTCTAGGGACAGAAAACTGTAGGTAGGGAGAGTGTCAGTTTCTTTCACTGTGCAAGTTCTTGTTTCTAGGGACTGGGAAGGACAGTGAGTGAATTCTCCTTGTGCTATAGTGTGCTTAAAAAAAACATTTTTTCTAGGGACAGAAAACTGTAGGTAGGGAGAGTGTCAGTTTCTTTCACTGTGCAAGTCCTTGTTTCTAGGGACTGGGAAGGACAGTGAGTGAATTCTCCTTGTGCTATAGTGTGCTTAAAAAAAAACATTTTTTCTAGGGACAGAAAACTGTAGGTAGGGAGAGTGTCAGTTTCTTTCACTGTGCAAGTCCTTGTTTCTAGGGACTGGGAAGGACAGTGAGTGAATTCTCCTTGTGCTATAGTGTGCTAAAAAAAACATTTTTTCTAGGGACAGAAAACTGTAGGTAGGGAGAGTGTCAGTTTCTTTCACTGTGCAAGTCCTTGTTTCTAGGGACTGGGAAGGACAGTGAGTGAATTCTCCTTGTGCTATAGTGTGCTTAAAAAAAACATTTTTTCTAGGGACAGAAAACTCTAGGTAGGGAGAGTGTCAGTTTCTTTCACTGTGCAAGTCCTTGTTTCTAGGGACTGGGAAGGACAGTGAGTGAATTCTCCTTGTGCTATAGTGTGCTTAAAAAAAACATTTTTTCTAGGGACAGAAAACTCTAGGTAGGGAGAGTGTCAGTTTCTTTCACTGTGCAAGTCCTTGTTTCTAGGGACTGGGAAGGACAGTGAGTGAATTCTCCTTGTGCTATAGTGTGCTTAAAAAAAACATTTTTTCTAGGGACAGAAAACTGTAGGTAGGGAGAGTGTCAGTTTCTTTCACTGTGCAAGTCCTTGTTTCTAGGGACTGGGAAGGACAGTGAGTGAATTCTCCTTGTGCTATAGTGTGCTTAAAAAAAACATTTTTTCTAGGGACAGAAAACTCTAGGTAGGGAGAGTGTCAGTTTTTTTCACTGTGCAAGTCCTTGTTTCTAGGGACTGGGAAGGACAGTGAGTGAATTCTCCTTGTGCTATAGTGTGCTTAAAAAAAACATTTTTTCTAGGGACAGAAAACTGTAGGTAGGGAGAGTGTCAGTTTCTTTCACTGTGCAAGTCCTTGTTTCTAGGGACTGGGAAGGACAGTGAGTGAATTCTCCTTGTGCTATAGTGTGCTTAAAAAAAACATTTTTTCTAGGGACAGAAAACTGTAGGTAGGGAGAGTGTCAGTTTCTTTCACTGTGCAAGTCCTTGTTTCTAGGGACTGGGAAGGACAGTGAGTGAATTCTCCTTGTGCTATAGTGTGCTTAAAAAAAACATTTTTTCTAGGGACAGAAAACTGTAGGTAGGGAGAGTGTCAGTTTCTTTCACTGTGCAAGTCCTTGTTTCTAGGGACTGGGAAGGACAGTGAGTGAATTCTCCTTGTGCTATAGTGTGCTTAAAAAAAAACATTTTTTCTAGGGACAGAAAACTGTAGGTAGGGAGAGTGTCAGTTTCTTTCACTGTGCAAGTCCTTGTTTCTAGGGACTGGGAAGGACAGTGAGTGAATTCTCCTTGTGCTATAGTGTGCTTAAAAAAACATTTTTTCTAGGGACAGAAAACTGTAGGTAGGGAGAGTGTCAGTTTCTTTCACTGTGCAAGTCCTTGTTTCTAGGGACTGGGAAGGACAGTGAGTGAATTCTCCTTGTGCTATAGTGTGCTTAAAAAAAACATTTTTTCTAGGGACAGAAAACTCTATGTAGGGAGAGTGTCAGTTTCTTTCACTGTGCAAGTCCTTGTTTCTAGGGACTGGGAAGGACAGTGAGTGAATTCTCCTTGTGCTATAGTGTGCTTAAAAAAAACATTTTTTCTAGGGACAGAAAACTGTAGGTAGGGAGAGTGTCAGTTTCTTTCACTGTGCAAGTCCTTGTTTCTAGGGACTGGGAAGGACAGTGAGTGAATTCTCCTTGTGCTATAGTGTGCTTAAAAAAAACATTTTTTCTAGGGACAGAAAACTGTAGGTAGGGAGAGTGTCAGTTTCTTTCACTGTGCAAGTCCTTGTTTCTAGGGACTGGGAAGGACAGTGAGTGAATTCTCCTTGTGCTATAGTGTGCTTAAAAAAAACATTTTTTCTAGGGACAGAAAACTATAGGTAGGGAGAGTGTCAGTTTATTTCACTGTGCAAGTCCTTGTTTCTAGGGACTGGGAAGGACAGTGAGTGAATTCTCCTTGTGCTATAGTGTGCTAAAGCATTCCTCATCAACCATCTTTGAAATCCTTGTTTTTTGGACAGTCAGGGAAATTGTCGTTGTGCTATTCTGTGCAAAAGCAATCATCCTGAACCATATTTAGAAATCCTTAAGTAAAGGGACAGAGAAGGACACCTGAAGGTAGCCCTTATTGCTTTTTTCCCATCTCCCTGCAGGCCATCTATTAGAATGTCTGGAAGGCAAACAAGGAGAGGCAGACAGTCAGGAGGCAATAAAAGAGGGCAAGCAGGCTCTGTGTCTGGGGGCAACAGTGCTGGTCGTGGACGCGGTGCATTGTCATCAGCACATGGCCATGGGACACGCTTGTCCTTCTTTTCGGCAGCTGGACATGTTGAGCCACATCATGCCGAAGACTTGGTAGAGTGGATGACCAAGCCCTCCTCCTCATCCTCTCTCACCCAGGCTCAGGGTACTGGCAAAGCAGCTGCCAAAGCGTCCTCTTCCCTGGTATCAATGTCAGACTCATCATCAGTCACTCCTTCCCTAGACCCACCATGTCCTCCTCCTGAGGAGTCCCCCGAACTGTTTGAGCACAGTGTTGGGTACATGCTCCAGGAGGATGCCCAGCGTTTCGAAGGGTCTGATGATGAAACCCAGCTACAGGAAGGCAGTAGGGTGAGAGCAGACAGAGGGGATGCTCAAGAAGGACACCAATCTGGCAGTCATGTTCCAGCAGCTGCAGCATACTGCCAGATTGGCTCCAGTGATGAGGAGGGAGGGGATGATGAGGTCACTGACTCCACATGGGTGCCTAATAGGAGAGAGGAGGAGGAGGAGGATGAGGAGGAGGCACATCTCCAACGAGGCAGGATGCCCTTTGGTGGCCAGCGTAAGGGCAGTACACGGACGGAATCACACCGCAGAGCTCCGCCTGTGCAGGGCGCTGCCTCTGCCCGTCATTCAAAAAGTTCCTTGGTGTGGGCCTTTTTTGAGGCTAGTGCATCAGATCGCACAGCTGCTGTTTGCAACATATGTCTCAAGCGTATATCGCGTGGCCAAAACATCAGCCGCTTGGGTACCACATGCCTGACCAGACATATGTTGACCTGCCATGCAGCTCGTTGGCAAGCCTACCTCAAAGACCCACACCAAAGAACAAAGCGGACCTCTCCTTGCACCGCATCAGCTGGGATCTCCAACCCCACTATAACTTCAGTCCTCTCTGAAACATGCACTGAGAGGAATGAAGGTGTAGAATTAGGTGTGTCACAGCCAAGTACTTGCGGCCACTCTGCTAGCAGTACACCGACGTCCGATTCTAGCAGGCAAATTTCCCTGCCCCAGCTGCTGGACCGTCGAAAGAAGTTCACTCCCAGCCATCCACATGCCCAGCGGTTGAATGCTAGCTTGGCTAAATTGCTAGCGCTTCAACTGCTGCCTTTTCAGTTGGTAGACTCGGCCCCCTTCCGTGAGTTTGTGCAATGTGCGGTTCCTCAGTGGCAGGTTCCCAAACGCCACTTTTTCTCACGGAAGGCTATTCCGGCTCTCTACCGGCATGTGGAAGGCAATGTCTTGGCCTCGCTGGACAGGGCGGTCAGCGGTAAGGTGCATATTACCGCTGACTCATGGTCCAGCAGGCATGGACAGGGACGTTACCTTTCTTTCACGGCCCATTGGGTCACTCTTTTGGCAGCTGGGAAGGATGCAGGACAAGGTGCAGTAGTGTTGGAGGTTGTCCCACTGCCACGCCTCCAAAATGCTACTACTGGTTGTGACACACCTCTCTCCTCCACCCCCTCCTCTTCTTCTTCCTCCATGGCCTCTTCCTGTGGTTTGTCCTATGAACCAGCGGTGCTCCGTAGCCGTTCACGGGGCTACGCAAGTACGCAGGCAAAAAGATGCCATGCCGTGCTTGCGCTGGTGTGTTTGGGGGACAGAAGCCACACTGGGGCAGAGGTCCTGTCTGCTCTGCAGGGCCAGGCCGAGAGGTGGTTGACGCCACGCCAGCTTAAGCCAGGAATGGTGGTTTGCGACAATGGCACCAACCTCCTCTCCGCCCTTCGACAGGGACAACTGACCCATGTGCCCTGTGTGGCTCACGTCCTTAACCTGGTGGTGCAGCGTTTCTTGGGCAGGTACCCGGGCTTACAGGATGTCCTGAGGCAGGCCAGGAAAGTCTGTGTGCATTTCCGCAGATCTTATAATGCCAGTGCTCGCCTGGCTGAGCTGCAAAAGGAGTTGAACCTGCCCAAGAACCGCCTTATATGTGACATGCCCACCAGGTGGAACTCAACGTTGGCCATGCTGCAGCGGCTGCACACGCAGCAGAGGGCCATCAATGAGTACCTGTGCGACTACGGCACCAGGACAGGGTCAGGGGAGCTTGGTTTTTTTTCTCCACGCCAGTGGGGCATGATCAGGGATGCATGCACTGTCCTGGCACCATTTGAGGAGGCCACGAGGATGGTGAGCAGTGACAGTGCATGCATCAGTGACACTGTACCTCTTGTCCACCTGTTGGAGCACACGCTGCGTGGAATAATGGACAGGGCACTTGAGGCAGAACAGAGGCAGGAAGAGGAGGACTTCCTTGCCTCTCAAGGCCCCCTTTACCCAGACAGTGTTCCTTCTGTCCCACCCATCGCACAGGAAGAGGAGGAGGAGGAGGAGGATTGTGTCAGCATGGAGGTGGAGGCTGGCACTCAGCATCATCAGCAGCAGTCTTTTAGGGATGATTTACAGTCCCAAGAAACCAGTGGACTTGTACGTGGCTGGGAGGAGGTGACTGCGGATCATGTCGTCCTTAGTGACCCAGAGGACTCCGGAGCGAATGCCTCAGCAAACCTACGCTGCATGGCCTCCCTGATCCTGCAAAGTCTGCGGAAGGATCCTCGTATTCTTCGGATCAAGGAGAGGGACCATTACTGGCTGGCCACTCTCCTTGATCCACGGTACAAGGGTAAGGTTGCGGACCTTATGTTACCGTCGCAGAGGGAGCAGAGGATGAGACAACTCCGGGAGGCCTTGCAGAAAGGTCTGTGCAACGCGTTCCCAGAGACTGGGAGGTTACAAACTCCTGGTCCTGGACAACGAGTTGTTGAGGCTTCGGCCAGTCAAAGAAGGAGCGGTGGGGAAGGTGGCCGTCTGACCGATGCGTTCAGACAATTCTTTAGTCCGCAGCCCCAAAGTATGATCGGTTCCAGCAACCATCGCCAGCGTCTGATAAACATGGTGCAGGAATATCTAGGGGCAAGGTCAGACTTGGACACCTTCCCCACCGAAAATCCTCTGGCTTACTGGGTCTTGAGGATGGATCACTGGCCAGAGCTTGCACAGTATGCAATTGAGCTACTGGCCTGTCCTGCATCCAGCGTTCTTTCGGAACGCACATTCAGTGCTGCTGGAGGATTTGTCACGGATCACAGGGTGCGCCTGTCCACCGACTCGGTTGATCGACTGACTTTCATCAAGATGAACCAGTCTTGGATCACCACCAGCTACCACACACCTGATGCTGATATAACAGACTAATTGATTTTAACATGTCACATCCCTTCAAGACTGATGCTGATGCTGAGTGCCTGTGCTGTTATGTTGACTGGCTATCCTCCTCCTCCGAGTCCTCAATGATACGATTGATGATGATAGCTTGGAAGATCATTTTTGTTTATGGGTGCCGCCACCAGTGGCTAAGGCCCAATTTTTCAGCCCCTGTTTAACAGGGGCGTGTAATTACAATTTTTGAAGCAATACTTTGCAACAGGGCTCATTGCTGTGCTCCAAGTACAGTATGTGTGAGGGGTTGGAGTGTTGTGCCACCAGTGCCTAAGGCCCAATTTTTCAGCCCCTGTTTAACAGGGGCGTGTCATTACAATTTTTGAAGCAATACTTTGCAACAGGGCTCATTGCTGTGCTCCAAGTACAGTATCTGTGAGGGGTTGCAGTGTTGTGCCACCAGTGCCTAAGGCCCAATTTTTCAGCCCCTGTTCAACAGGGGCATGTAATTACAATTATTGATCTAATAATTCACAGCAGGGCCCATTCCTGCACCCACCAAGCAAGAGTAACTCTGAGGGCTTACAGTGTTGTGGCAACACCACCACCACCACCACCACCACGAAAGGCCCAATTTTTCAGCCCCTGTTCAACAGGGGCATGCAATTACAATTCTTGATCTAATAATTCACAGCAGGGCCCATTGCTGCACCCACCAAGAGTAACTGTCAGGGCTTACAGTGTTGTGGCACCAGCACCACCATCAAAGGCCCAATTTTTACTACCACTGTTCAACAATTATATGTAATTACAATTCCTGATATAATAGTTGACAGCAGGGCGTTCCAGCACCAACCAAGAGTAACTGTGAGTGCTTACAGTGTTGTGCCAACACCAACTAAGGGGCCTATTTCAGCAGATTATATACGGCAGGTCCCTACTTTCAAACATCCAACTTACAAACGACTCCTACTTGCAAACGCAAGAAGACAACAGGAAGTGAGAGGAAATCTACCCCTAGGAAGGAAAATTCTCTCCTGTAAGAATTAATATGGGAGAAAGGTGTCTCCTCTGTACTGATGCTTTATCAGCAATCCTTGTTTCAAGAAAAACACCACATTTCAAAAACAGTTGTCATTGGGACGGAAAGTGAGGTGAAATGTTCTGAACAGGGGCACAGACAGCAAAACAAATGTTACAGGGGTGATAACCCTTACCTATGTTTTCCAAAAAGTTTAAAAATAGATTTTTGGGCTGGAGCTACACTTAAACAATGTACCTGTTCAAAATTACAAACACATTCTACATAAGAACAAACATACAGTCCCTGTCTTGTATGCACCGCCTGTATACGGCTGTTCAGAGTATATAGGGCCTTTTTTATTTTATGTGCGGGGTTCCCCTTAATATCCATACAAGACCCAAAGGGGCTGGTAATGGGCTGGGGTAGGGGGGGGGGGGGTCATGGGGTAGCTATGCCATTTTTCTTAAAGATTTTCATCCATATTACCGGGACCAGACATTACATTAAAGCCGCAAGCAGTTTTAAATGGCTTTTTTTTCCTTTAGAAGTGTCATTTTGTGCAGGGACAGTTCTAAACACGGGAAACACGTGGCACTTCACAGGCATACTTTAGACACCCCCCAGGTACGATATTTAAAGGAATATTTGACTTTTTTTTTTCACTTTATGCATCATTAAAATGACTGCTCCCGAAAAACGACCGTTTTTAAAACTTCTTTTTGCATTGATACATGTCCCCTGGTGCAGAACCCGGGTTCCCAAACCCTTTTTAGGACAATAACATGCATAATAGTTGTTATAATTAGCACTTTAGAATTCGAACGTTCGCATCCATTGTATTTAATAGGGTTCTAATGTTCGTACGAACTTTCGGTCCGTTCGCGGGTTCTGGTGCGAACCGAACCCGGGGGTGTTCGGCTCATCACTACTCCCCACAGACATTTTTACAATCTCTGTGTACCATGCTCTTCGGGGCCACGCAGGAGCCACCAGAATCACTGGTTTCTTTTCTACCCTGATTCTGCGGAGTAATCGAGGCAACAATTGTGGCGGTGGAAATGCATATATCAGCTTGAACTGATCCCAAGGGAACACTAGAGCATCCGAGCCGCAAGCTAGGGGATCCCTTGTCCGAGAGACAAATCTGTCCACCTTTGCGTTGAATCTGGATGCTAGCAGATCTACATCCGGTGCTCTCCACCGCTGACATATTGCCCGGAAAACCTCGGGGTGAAGGGACCATTCCCCTGGGCATAATTGTTGGCGACTTAGAAAGTCCGCCTTCCAATTCTCCACTCCTGGAATGAAGACCGCGGATATGGCTGGGACATATCTTTCTGCCCATTTCAGGATGCGATTTACTTCCCTCTGGGCTGCACGACTCCTGGTGCCCCCCTGATGATTGATATATGCCACTGCCGTGGCATTGTCTGATTGAATTCTGACAGGGGACCCTTGGAGTTTGGATGTCCATGCTACTAGGGCATACCGGGCTGCTCGTATCTCTAAGAGATTGATGGGCAGGGCCTTCTCTGCATCCGACCATCTGCCCTGGAGAGACCATTGCTCCAGTACTGCCCCCCAGCCTATAAGGCTGGCATCTATAGTGACCACCTTCCAAGAAATCGGACTGAAGGATTTCCCTTTTTTCAGATTCTGGGGAACCAACCACCAACGGAGGCTTTTGCGAATGGAAGGGGACAAGGACATTGGTAAGTCTAGGGCCTGAACTTTTTTGTTCCAGGCTGACAGTATGGCCCTTTGCAAATTCCTTGAATGGAATTGACCGTAGGGCACCGCTTCGAATGATGCCACCATTTTTCCCAGCAGCCTCATGCACAGGCGTATGGACGGCTGTCTTTTTGTACCCACCAGGTGGATCAAATCTCTCAAAGAAGACACTTTTTCTTGAGGCAAGAAAATCTTCCTCTGGTCTGAATCCAGCCTTAGCCCCAAGTATTCCAGACTTTTGACTGGTTTTAAGGCTGACTTGTCTCGGTTGATGATCCAACCGTGAGATTCCAGATACTTGATTGTCTCGTGAACAACCATTTCTAGTTTTTCCACTGAGTGGTCCATCAGCAACAAGTCGTCTAGATATGCCATTATCGTCACACCTCGTGTTCTTAGATTGGCCAATAGTGGGGCCAGAATTTTTGTGAACACTTGTGGTGCTGTGGCCAGACCGAAGGGTAAGGCTCTGAACTGAAAATGGCGCCCTTCTACTGCAAATCGTAGAAATTTTTGGTGGACTGGAAAGATGGGAATGTTCAAATAAGCATCTTTGATGTCGATCGAGGCTAACCATTCCTCCCCTTGTAGGGCAGTGGCCACCGATCGGATCGACTCCATCCGGAAAGTCCTGATATGTAGGAATTTGTTTAGCCCTTTTAGATTTAATATGGGCCTTACGTCCCCGTTTGGCTTCGGGACTGTAAAGAGGTTTGAGTAAAACTCGAACCCGCATTCTTCCAGGGGAACCTCCATAATTACTCCTTGGAGCAATAGTTGTTCTAGTGCCTACAGGAGGGATCCTCTCTTCCGGGGATCTCTTGGCACGTTTGACCACATAAAATGGGAAGGAGGAGAGTCTTTTAACTCCAGCTTGTATCCCAGACTTACTGCGGAGAGCACCCATCTGTCTCTGATCGTGTCCCGCCAGGTCTCTGCGAACAACTGAAGTCTTCCCCCCACCCGATTGAGTGGGGGCAACCCTTCATAAATTTGACTTGGGGGGAGGTTTTGTACCTCTCCTGACCCAGGGTTTTTTGTTACCCTGTGATTGTCCCTGATTCTTACCCCCGGATTTGACCGAGGAGGCCGTCGGAACTGCTTCACAGCAGATGTCCCAGGGACTGGAGAGGCAGGCCTCTTAAAAGAGGGACCTCTAAATCTCTTTTTAACCGACAAGAGAGTACTTTTACCGCTGGAAATTTTCTGGATATATTTGTCCAGGTCTTCCCCGAATAAGCGTTCACCATGAAATGGGAAGCCAACCAGCAATTTTTTACAGGGAGCTTCAGCAGACCAGTTCTTGAGCCATAGAAGCCTACGCATATGTACTACAGACAGCGTAAGGCGGGAGGCCTGATGGATTGAATCCTTGATGGCGTCAACCGCAAAGCATAAGGCTCTAGGCAGATCAGCTAGGGCAAGGGCCTGCTGATCTGGCAAGTCCCTTAAGACCTGTTTTAACTGATCCTTCACCGCTTGGCAGACCCCAATAGCTGCTACTGCTGGTTGTGTCACCAAGCTTGCTGTAGTAAAAGCAGATTTTAATAAGGACTCCAATTTTTTATCTATTGGGTCCCTGAACATTTGAACATTATCTACTGGACATGTCAGTGATTTGTTCACACAAGAGATGGCTGCGTCCACTGTAGGCACCCTCCATTTTCGGATGAACTTATCCTCCATGGGATAGACCACCGGAAATCTCTTAGGGGGAGAATATATTGTATCAGGATGTTCCCAATCCTGGTAAATGAGTCCTTCCAGTAAAGGATGGATTGGAAAGGAACAAACAGTCTGGGGAGCTTTTAGCGACCCCGACGAGGAGACAGAAGTGGTTGATGGTTCCGCAAGGGGCATTTTAAATGCTGATCGGACCATATCAGTCAGGGACTGAACCCATAATCTTTCAGCATGTGATGCTGAAAATGGCTCTTCCACTGTTGATTCCTCTAGAACAGAATCAACCTCATCCTGATCCCCTTCAGGTAGGTCAATCCCTGTATGGGACTGTTGCTCCGCTAACAGGTACTCTGAGGGAGGAGACGGAGATCGGGCGCGCTTTCCCTCTGACAGGGAAGCAGCGATCAATGTTGTCAATCTCTCTTCCAGTCCTCCCAGAGCTGAGGAAAAAACCTCCTCTGTTACATACACAGGAGCAGGTGAACTGAGGACAGCCACAGTACCAGGTACTCCTGAGGGTTCTCTACGGGCACCAACCTCTGATTTTTCAGGGGAGACTGGTGCAGCCAAAGCATGCCCAAGATCCTCAGAGCCCAACGGAGACCCCCTTTGCTTCCTGGGAGTCTTAGTCCCGGAGACTTTGGACGGCATATTCCTAAGCCCAAAGCTGAGGTATTCCAGCCGTAATACACCACTTACTGAAAATAGTCTAGCACAATTGCTGCTATATAAACAGTTGGTGTCTACTAATGTGCCTTTCTATGGGGATGCCTGCATCAACCGCCTGCTGTATGCCTTTTTTTAAATGTTACCAGCTCCGTCTCTGCACTCCATAGCCAGCTCACAACAAATAATTGTGCCTTTTCACATGCTGGGACGCCCGCACATGCGCAGAAGCGCTGCGGCGCGCACAGAGCGTCATCCGCCAAGCTCCGCCCCCTTTTCAAGCTCACCTCTATATATAGAGGCGCGGGCACGTGCGCCTTCGGCGCTTCTTTTGAAAAAGACTAGGGAGAGGAGCCAGGGTCCCTGTTTGCAGCAGGGCCCGGGGATGGACGAGCATTTGCAACATGACAGAGGAAGCAGTTTCCCTAAAGAGAACTCACCATCTGCCTGGACTTGACCTCAGAAGGAAACAGTCCACAGAAAAAAACGACGTTCCACAGCGGCCTCTAGTGGTTTAACACAGGTACCGCGGTTTGTCCATTTTTTTTTTTTTCTTGACCACCATTAAAAAAAAATTACATTTTCTAGCAGTTTCAGGCATGCACAGATATTTAGCGGAAATACCGTTAGGTAACAGGCAGAAAGACATATTAGGCTTGGGGGTCCCCTCAGTAGAACCAAGTTCCTGAGGGGCCCCCACTTACCTTTTCCCCGCCGCAGGACTCTGTTTGGTCCACAGGAGCCCAAACTTCACCTCTCACGGCAGGCATTGTACGTAGACCTTCAGGGACCGGGTTCCCAAGGATTCCACTCCCCTGGACCTGTATAGCACCCTGCACAGATAACATCTTGGTCGTGGGTATGACCAGAGCTCTGGATCCCAGGGTCCAGCCCTCCTAAGAGAGGCATTACAGGCAAAACCTTGCTCTTCTCTGCAAGGCCCGGGTACCGACCGTTTAGCTATGAAGCTTTTTTGGTCGGATCCGGAATAGCTTGCTGAGGCCCAAAAGAACCTGTACACAAGCCCAGATGAAAAAAACATGTTAACCTTTGGCCAACACCTTAGACACTGGCAAAAAACTGAGGTACTCCCGGATGGGAGGGGCTTATATAGGGGAGGGTACTTCCGGTTTTGGAAGTTGCCAGTGCCAGCACCTGAAGGTATCTATATAACCCACATAGTAATGACTATGTCGCTCTGTGTCCCGTGATGTACGAGAAAGAAAACTGCCTACCCTGTCTAACAGTCTCCATCCCTATTGAAAGAACGCGGGGGGGGGGGGAGTTTGGGACCAGGGATGAGCCGAACACCCCCCTGTTCGGTTCGCACCAGAACCTGCGAACAGACAAAATGTTTGTGTAAACTTTAGAACCCTATTAAATACAATGGACTCGAACGTTCGAAATCTAAAGTGTTAATTATAAAGGCTAATATGCAAGTTATTGTCCTAAAAAGTGTTTGGGGACCTGGGTCCTGCCCCAGGGGACATGTATCAATGCAAAAAGAAGTTTTAAAAACGGCCGTTTTTTCGGGAGCAGTGATTTTAATAATGCTTAAAATGAAAAAATAAAAGTGAAATATTCCTTTAAATTTCATACCTGTAGGGTGTGTATGATATGCATGTAAAGTGGCGCATGTTTCCCGTGCTTAGAACTGTCCCTGCAAAAAATGTAATTTTTGAAAGAAAAAAATGCATTTAAAACTCACTCGCGGCTATTAATGAATTGTCGGCTCCCGGCAATACATACAAAAGTCATTGATAAAAGAAAAAAAAAAAGCGTGGGGGTTCCCCAGAATTCAATTACCAGGCCCTTCAGGTCTGGAATGGATATTAAGGGGAACCCCGCCGCAAATTTAAAAAAAAATTGACGTGGGGTTCCCCCAAATATCCATTCCAGGCCCTTCAGATCTGGCATGGATTTTAAGGGGAACTCCACCCCAAATGTAAAAAAAAATGGCGTGGAGTCCCCCTAAAAATCCATACCAGACCCCTTATCCGAGCACGCAACCTGGCCGGCCGCAGGGGAAAAGGGGGGACGAGAGAGCGGCCCCCCCTCCCTCCTGAACCGTACCAAGCCACATGCCCTCAACATGGGGAGGATGTCCCCATGTTGATGGGGACAAGGGCCTCATCCCCACAACCCTTGCCCGGTGGTTGTGGGGGTCTGTGGGCGGGGGGCTTATCGGAATCTGGAAGACCCCTTTAACAAAGGGGACCCCCAGATCCCGCCCCCCCTATGTGAATTGGTAAGGGGTACATTGTACCCCTACCATTTCACGAAGAAAGCGTAAAAAAATGTTTAAAAAAACACACAAACACCTTGAAAAAGTCCTTTATTTAAAAAAAAACAAAAAAAACATTCCAGCGGTGAAATCCAGTGTCCCGCGGCGATCCCGATGTCCAGCGCTGTCCTTCATTGGTTGTGCCTGAGCGGACCTGATGGGGAACTCCCTCTCAGTATTTTAAATGTATAGACCCGCCCCTTCTAAAGTTCCCCATCAGGTCCGCTCAGCGGACCAGATGCGGAACATGAGAAGGGGCGGGTCTATACATGTATTACCAAAGTGAGAGCAGTTCCCCATCAGGTCCGCCCCCTCGGTATGTCGGACCCGCCTACGTCATTGGCTTGAGCGGGGAACTTCCTTCACTATGTAAATTTAAATTACACAGTGAAGGAAGTTCCCCGCTCAAGCCAATGACGTAGGCGGGTCCGACATACCGAGGGGGCGGACCTGATGGGGAACTGCTCTCACTTTGGTAATACATGTATAGACCCGCCCCTTCTCATGTTCCGCATCAGGTCCGCTGAGCGGACCTGATGGGGAACTTTAGAAGGGGCGGGTCTATACATTTAAAATACTGAGAGGGAGTTCCCCATCAGGTCCGCTCAGGCACAACCAATGAAGGACAGCGCTGGACATCGGGATCGCCGCGGGACACTGGATTTCACCGCTGGAATGTTTTTTTGTTTTTTTTTTTAAATAAAGGACTTTTTCAAGGTGTTTGTGTGTTTTTTTAAACATTTTTTTACGCTTTCTTCGTGAAATGGTAGGGGTACAATGTACCCCTTACCAATTCACATAGGGGGGGGCCAGGATCTGGGGGTCCCCTTTGTTAAAGGGGTCTTCCAGATTCCGATAAGCCCCCCGCCCGCAGACCCCCACAACCACCGGGCAAGGGTTGTGGGGATGAGGCCCTTGTCCCCATCAACATGGGGACATCCTCCCCATGTTGAGGGCATGTGGCTTGGTACGGTTCAGGAGGGAGGGGGGGCCGCTCTCTCGTCCCCCCCTTTTCCCCTGCGGCCGGCCAGGTTGCGTGCTCGGATAAGGGGTCTGGTATGGATTTTTAGGGGGACTCCACGCCATTTTTTTTTTAAATTTGGGGTGGAGTTCCCCTTAAAATCCATGCCAGATCTGAAGGGCCTGGAATGGATATTTGGGGGAACCCCACATCAATTTTTTTTTAAATTTGCGGCGGGGTTCCCCTTAATATCCATTCCAGACCTGAAGGGCCTGGTAATTGAATTCTGGGGAACCCCCACGCTTTTTTTTTTTTTTTTTATCAATGACTTTTGTATGTATTGCCGGGAGCCGACAATTCATTAATAGCCGCGAGTCAGTTTTAAATGCATTTTTTTCTTTCAAAAATGACATTTTTTGCAGGGACAGTTCTAAGCACGGGAAACATGCGCCACTTCACATGCATATCATACACACCCCCCAGGTATGAAATTTAAAGGAATATTTCACTTTTATTTTTTCATTTTAAGCATTATTAAAATCACTGCTCCCGAAAAAACGGCCGTTTTTAAAACTTCTTTTTGCATTGATACATGTCCCCTGGGGCAGGACCCCGGTCCCCAAACACTTTTTAGGACAATAACTTGCATATAAGCCTTTATAATTAGCACTTTAGATTTCTCCCATAGATTTTTCAAATTTGCCGCGAACACCCCAATTTGTTCGCTGTTCGGCGAACGGGCGAACAGGCAATGTTCGAGTCGAACATGAGTTCGACTCGAACTCGAAGCTCATCCCTATTTGGGACTTTAAATGAGGCGCATATGTGGTGCACCTCCATCCATGATTCGAAAAAATATAAATGGAAGTTTGGGACTTTGAGTGAGACTGTAGACATGGTGTAGGTAAAAAAGGTAATAAACAGAATTGTAGAATCTGAGCCATACTATTGCTCAGGCTGCCCCTAAATTTACAGCATAGCGACCCGATTTTTTGGGGTCCCGCTACACCTGTTTATCCTGCACTCTGGCAACAACAGAGGGAAGCGAGCTTCAACCAGAACAATTGCGGACTGGATCGTCCAATCCATTCAGCAGGCTTATAGGGCTAAGGGCTTGGCTCCTCCAGAGGCAGTGATGGCACATTTCACCAGGGGCATGGCGGCTTCATGGGCAGCATTCCGACATGTGGCTCCTGATGTCATCTGCAAAGCGGCATCGTGGGCCTCCATTAATACCTTTATGTCACACTATTGCATAGAACCTGCTTCTCTATCTTCTGTGAACTTTGGTTTAAGAATCCTTTCAGTTGACGGGGCAAATTAAAATCTCTTTTCGTTCAGCATACCCTCCCATGTGGTTTGGCTAATTATTTCCCACACATAGTCTGCCATGGAGTCTGTCAGGAAAACTGAAAATTTATTATCAAATACTTACCGTAATTTTCCTTTCCTGATGGATTCCATGGCAGATGGAGTTCCCACCCGTTGGACTAGAGTCGGCTAGTTACAGAATGTAGTCCCTGGCGGTGAACTCAAACTTATAAGTATGGGGTCCTATAGCATTAGAGAGGAGGTGGGGTTAACCCACACGTAGTCTGCCATGGAGTCCATCAGGAAAGGAAAATTATGGTAAGTATTTGATAATAAATTTTCATTTTTTTCTTCGTTTCGGTTATAAAATTTTGCAAATTAGTAATCTTTCTTCATAAATTTTGGCCAAAATTTATACTGCTACATATCTTTGGAAAAAATAACCCAAATAAGTGTATATTTAAAAGTCTTTGTGAAAGTTATAGAGTCTACAAACTATGGTGCCAATCTCTAAAAATATAATCACACCTGATCACACCTGATGTACTGACGGCCTGTCTCATTTCTTCAGACACTAACAAGCCAGGAAAGTACAAATACCTCCCAAATTAACCCTTTTTGGAAAGTAGACATTCCAAGGTATTTAGTATGAGGCATGGTGAGTTTTTTGAAGCTGTAATTTGTCCCCACAATTCTATGCAGAATTAAGATTTTTTTTTCCTTTTTTTTTTTTAACAAAATTGTCACAATAACAAGTTATTTCTCACACACAGCATATGCATACCACAAATTATACCCCAAAATACATTCTACTACTCCTCCTGAGTATGACAATACCACTTGTGTGAGACTTTTACACAGCTTGGCTACATAGAGAGGCTCAACATGCAGGGAGCACCATCAGGCGTTCTAGGGACATAAATTACACATTCAATCTCTTGACTACCTCTTACACTTTTGAAGGCCTTGGAGAAGCAGGACAATGGAAACGCCCAACAAATGACCCCATTTTGTAAAGCAAACACGCCAACGTATAATCAATGAGGTGCAATGAGTCTTTTGAATATATATATTTTTTCCACAAGATTTTGGAAAATGTGGAAAGAAAATTAAAACGCTTTTTGTTTTTACACAAAGTTGTCCATGTATAAGATATTTCCAACACACAGCATGTACATAGCAAAAATGACACCCCAAAATATATTCTGCTACTCCCCCTGAGTATGGAAATACCACATGTGTGAGACTTTTACACAGCCAGGCCACATACAGAGGCTCAACATGCACAGAGCACCATCAGGTGTTCTTGGAGCATAAATTACACATCTAATTTGACTACCTATTACACTTTTATGAGACACTGATGGGTACTGTAGTGGCACTGATGGGCACTGTAGTGGCATGGATGTGGCACGGATGAGAACTGATGTGGCACGGATGAGTACTGATGTGGCACTGATAAGCACTGTAGTGGCATGGATGTGGCACGGATGAGAACTGATGTGGCACAAATGAGCACTGATGTGGCATGAATGTGGCACGGATGAGCACTGATGTGGCATGGATGTGGCACGGATAAGCACTGATGTGATGTGGCATGGATGTGGCATGGATGAGCACTGATGTGGCATCGATGTTACACAAATGATCACTGATGTTGCACGGATGATCACTGATGTGGCACATATGAGCACTGATCTGGCATTGATGAGCACTGATCTGGCATGGATGAGCATGAATGAGCCATGAATGGGGCATGAATGAGCCATGGATGAGCACGGATGAGCCATGGCTGGTCATGGATGAGCATGGCTGGAGCATAGATGGAGCATGGATGGGCATGGCTGGGCATGGATGGAGCATGGCTGGAGAATGGATGGAGCATGGCTGGAGCATGGATAGAGCAGGGGTGGAGCATGGATGGAGCATGGCTGGGCATGGATGGAGCATAGCTGGAGCATGGATGGAGCATAGCTGGAGCATGGATGGAGCATGGATGGAGTATGGCTGGGCATGGCTGGAGCATGGATGGAGCATGGCTGGGGCATGGATGAGCATTGCTGGGCATGGCCGGAGCATGGATGGAGCATGGCTGGGCATGGATGGAGCATGGCTGGGCATGGATGGAGCATGGCTGGAGCATGGATAGAGCATGGATGGATGGATGAGCATGGATTGAGCATGGATGGATGAGCATGGCTGGAGCATGGATGAAGCATGGAAGGAGCATGGATGGATGGGTGAGCATAGATGGAGCATGGCTGGAGCATGGATGGATGAGCCAGGGATGGGCAGAAATCAGCACTGCGGGCACTTCAGATCCAGCCCACAGCGCTGCTGTACCCGGCTCCCATTATCCAAAAATTGAAAGAGTAAGGCACAACTGCAACCCTACCAAGACATGGCTGTCCATCTGAATTGACAGGCCGGGCAAGGAGAGCATTAATCAGAGAAGCAGCCAAGAGGACCATGGTAACTCTGAAGGAGATGCAGAGATCAACAGCTAAGGTGGGAAAATATGTCCACAGGACAACTATTAGTCGTGAACTCCACAAATCGGTCCTTTATGGAAGAGTGGCAAGAGGAAAGCCGTAGTTGAAAGAAACCTATAAGAAGACCCGTTTGCAGCTTGCAAGAAGCCATGTGGGGGACACAGCAAAACGTAATGTGTGGCAGAAAACTAACACTGCACATCACCCTGAACACACCATCCACACAGTGAAACATGGTGGTGGCAGCATCATGTTGTGGGGATGGTTTTCTTCAGCAGGGACAGGAAAGCTGGTCAGAGTTGATGGGAAGATGGATGGAGCCAAACACAGGGCAATCTTAGAAGAAAACCTGTTAGAGTCTGCAAAAGACATGAGACTGGGGCGTAGGTTCACCTTCCAGCAGGTCAACGACCCTAAACATACAGACATAATGTAATGGTTGAGATCAAAGCATATTCTCCCACTTAAAAAGATGAGAGAGGCCTGTAATTGTCATCATAGGTATACCTCAACTATGAGAAACAAAATGTGGAAACAAATCCAGACAATCGCATTGTCTGATTTGGAAAGAATTTATTTGCAAATTATGGTGGAAAATAAGTATTTGGCCACTATCAAAAGTTCATCTCAATACTTTGTTATATATATCCTTTGTTGGCAATGACAGAGGTCAAACGTTTTCTGTAAGTGTTCACAAGGTTGTCACACACTTTTGCTGGTATGTTGGCCCATTCCTCCATGCAGATCTCCTCTAGAGCAGTGATGTTTTGGGGCTGTCGCTGGGCAACACAAACTTTCATCTCCCTCCAAATGTTTTCCATGGGGTTGAGATCTGGAGACTGGCTAGGCCACTCCAGGACCTTGAAATGCTTCTTACAAAGCCACTCCTTCGTTGCCCGGGCGGTGTGCTTGTGATCATTGTCATGCTGAAAGACCCAGCCACGTTTCATCTTCAATGCCCTTGCTGATGGGAGGAGGTTTGCACTCAAAATCTCACGATACATGGCCCCATTCATTCTTTCATGTACACGGATCAGTCGTCCTGGTCCCTTTTCAGAGAAACGGCCCCAAAGCATGATGTTGCCACCCCCATGCTTCACAGTAGGTATGGTGTTCTTTGGTTGCAACTCAGCATTCTCTCTCCTCCAAACACGACGAGTTGTGTTTCTACCAAACAGTTCTACTTTGGTTTCATCTGACCATATGACATTCTCCCAATCCTCTTCTGGATCATCCAAATGCTCTCTAGCAAACCTCAGACAGGCCCGGACATGTACTGGCTTAAGCAGGGGGACACGTCTGGCACTGCAGGATCTGAGTCCCTAACGGCGAAGTGTGTTACTGATGGTAGCCTTTTTTACGTTGGTCCCAGCTCTCTGCAGGTCATTCACTAGGTCCCCCGTGTGGTTCTGGAATTTCTGCTCACCGTTCTTGTGATCATTTTGACCCCACGATGTGAGATCTTGCGTGGAGCCCCAGATCAAGGGAGATTATCAGTAGTCTTGTATGTCTTCCATTTTCTAATTATTGCTCCCACAGTTGATTTCTTCACACCAAGCTGCTTGCCTATTGCAGATTCAGTCTTCCCAGCCTGGTGCAGGTCTACAATTTTGTTTCTGGTGTCCTTCGACAGCTCTTTGGTCTTCACCATAGTGGAGTTTGGAGTGTGACTGTTTGAGGTTGTGGACAGGTGTCTTTAATACTGATAACAAGTTCAAACAGGTGCCATTAATACAGGTGATGAGTGGGGGACAGAGGAGCCTCTTAAAGAAGAAGATACAGGTCTGTGAGAGCCAGAAATCTTGCTTGTTTGTAGGTGACCAAATACTTATTTTCCTCCATAATTTGCAAATAAATTCTTTCCAAATCAGACAATGTGATTGTCTGGATTTGTTTCCACATTTTGTCTCTCATAGTTGAGGTATACCTATGATGACAATTACAGGCCTCTCCCATCTTTTTAAGTGGGAGAATTTGCACAATTGGTGGCTGACTAAATACTTTTTTGCCCCACTGTAAAACTTATTAAAGTAAATAGTAACTCACATTAAAAATTACACTCAGCAGTAAGTGTAACAGACAGTGGGGTCATGCACGGTATAGATTCTGAACTTCCGGTCTCAGCCAGGTGACGTCACTTCCAGATGTGGCCAAGACTGAAAGTTCAGGATTTATAGCGATTTACCATCCATGACCCCGCTGTCTGTTACACTTACTGCTGAGTGTACCCTTTAATGTGTTACTATTTATTTTAATACAGTACATTTTATACTAAATACTACACTATATGGATCTTTATACTGAGATTATTCCATATTTTTTCTACATCATAATTCTCTACCAGATCTTTGACCTTTTTCATAAGGGTAGAATTGAGGCAGTATGGTCTTTATGGTCTTGTGCAATGCCTTTTTGGGGGTTTTGGGTACTATTTTTGTTTAAATCCCTGTGGACGAGTACTGCAGGTGATCTATTTTGGATGTTAGAGTTGACTGGCCGGTGGTTCTAGCTGACATAATAGTCTGTAAAGTCAGGTTAAGGTACTTTGTGATCCTCCTGGTCTGTTTGGTCTGTTTGCCTTGCCATTTTAAAGCTAGAAGTTGAAGCCCTGTCAGGACCTGATGGCTGCGTAAGAGCGATGATTGCTGAAAGGGCTTGGTTTTAGTCATACCTGCAAGGGTCCGGTTCGCTCCTGTTAGGGTAAAGAGATACAGCTAGGCAGCACAACTCCACATTTACATGTATGGTCCTTGGACACACTCCCCAAAAGTCTGCTTTTTTAATTCACTTTTGTGTCATACTTAAATCATCTGCATCTTTAAAGTACGGTGAAACCTTGGAGTGCGAGCAATGCGGTATTCAAGCGTTTCGCAATACAAGCTATTTTTATTTTTTTTAAACCTGCACTCGGTTTGCGAGCGTTGTCTTGCGAGATGAGCAGGATTCAAGCCGCTGGGGTGTTCAGTACCACACTTGGCCAGAGGGGCGGGGGGTGCTGGTGACGCTCGAAGACACTCAGAGACGCTCGGAAACACTCAGTGACATTTGGTTCCCGAGTGTCTCCGAGCGTCTCTGAGCGCCCCCCCCCCCCCCGCACCTCTGGCCAAATGTGGTACTGCATACACCAGCAGTGACTGTGGAACCAACTATTTGAGTTTCCATTGATTCCTATGGGGAAGCTCGCTTTGATCCACGAGTGCTTTGGATTACAAACATGCTTCTGGAACGGATTATGATCGTAATCCAAGGTACTACTGTGTATTAAATCAAATGGGAAAAAATTTGAGGACGTGAACATTTATTCATTGTATGGTTTTTAGGATGTATATTTCCTTCTACCCTGTTTTCTAGTAAACCCTAATCACCTCCCGCACTTTTTTCTTTCTTTTTATATTCAGTTTTTTTTTAGAATGTATTGTCAGGGACTGTTGAATTTGTGCTTTATAAATGAAAGAAATATGATAATAATGATAAGTATCTAGCAGTCTTGCATCTCCCAGCTGCCTACAGTTACATTTTTACATTTTAGCCTACACTATTAGCATGTGTTGGTGCTGTTGAGCAAATGTGAACACAGGATGAAAAGAAAGTGTTTCTAAAAACTGTACACTAGATGGCAGCATTTTACTGCTTTGTGTTTATGGAATCGTTATAGCCAGCCCTAGGTAATTCTCTTAATAGTATGCATCATCAGATAAACTGTTTATTTGCCTTTTTCTTTTTTTACTGAAGGTGTGAAAAGCGGAAAAAAACTCAACTATTTAAAAACCAATAATAACATGTACAATACGCAAAATAAAAAGAAAAAACATTAATAACAAAGGAATATTGCATTTCATTGTACCAGAAGACATGCAACCATTAGTCAAGATAACCAGAAGAGACAGGTTCAAGGCTACGTTATTTCATTGTTGTTTTAAAGCGGTATTAAACCAAAACCATAAATTAAATATATTGCAACATTAGATGTAGTGGCTGCATAAGTTTTCCTTTTTTTTTAGGCTTTCCTTGGTGATCTGGCCAGTAACACACCAACTGTACTTACAGACACCACTCTGGATGAAGAAGCACAATGGGGCAGATTTGGACAGCAGCATTGTCAGTCTGGGGAGAGGGGCGTGTTAGATGTACTAGCAGATTTAAATAGAGTAACAAATTGAGGCTGAACTACAGCTAAAACTCTATACTCGTGTAGCGGACCCCCAAAATTGCCTTAAATTTAAGGGCAGCCTGGGCAATAGTTTGGCTCAGGTTTTCTGATTCTTTAGATTGGACTCTGCTCTGCTGTGGTGTTGCCTGGGTGTATAGTTCCCCTTGACCTGCAGGTGGCGCTGTTGCCCAGGTTTGGGTCGAGCCACAGGTGGCATTGTAGCGTGATTGGGTGTCCTCTCTCGGCAGCCATACAGTGGGCGTGGTCTACCTGCTGTGCATGCCGGGAGAGGGTACATAAGGGGCAGACGCCATGAGGCGGGGAGATTGGCCGGGGGGATTCCAAGGGGGACCCCTGGTGGCGGGTCCCGCCCTTTGGCCCTGCTGGCTAGGGGTGCGTGAATTGGTCGAGAAGTCTTGGGCACCTTCAGCCCGAGGCTATAGTGCTCCAGGTAAGCCCAGTACCTTCAACTGGGTCTACAACCAACACACTGGAGTCCCAGGGAACCCGAGGGAGAGTGGCCCGCACTGAAAGAGAGGAAACCAGGGGGGGACCTGTCCGGAGGATCGGTGAAGGAAGTCACTGTCTCAGGAGAGGCCTGGTTGCCTATCAGAGGGAAGGATTCCGTGAGTTGCACAGTAACGCCTGTGATGTGCCCCATTGGCACTTATGGTCTCTAGAAGTTGCAGGTGCTAGAGAGTTCTAGATTCAGGAAATAAAGGATTCTGTGGCAGAGGATCTCCTGAACTTGTCCTTGAAGGGGACTAAATCTAAAGAAACGGTTCGTGCTTCACTCCGGCTGCTAGAACTGTAAGAGGAATCTATCCGGGTGAGCAATACCCACTCAGGCTTGAGTGGAGAATAGGGTAATTGGGTGCCGCGTGCCTGAACCTACCTTCCTACCCCACTCTATCTCTAGCTTTAACTTTTCCCCACCAAGTTCCAAGCAAGAAAAATAAACTCGTCTGTTGGAGTTTAGACAGTCTGGACATTGGCCTTCTTTTAGGAAAGAGAATAGACTTTTCCCTATATTCTAGGGACGAGAACCAAAGGAAGGAGGTAACTTGCTGCAGGACCCAAAAATTGTATGAACACCGCTCAACCTCTTAACATACCAGGAGGATACGGGCATGTGGCATGGTGTGCCCTACTCTGCAAGTGGAGGTAAGCAGGAGAAAAAGGGTCTGTGTGCTACACTCGGTTACAGCAAACATTCTTTCCTTATGGGATAAAGGTTTTACATCAATAAATAAAAGCTGATCATTTTAAGCACCCCTGCTAGTGGTAAATGGTCTGTCTCATCCCTGTAACTGCAAGAGAGCATTTCTTTAAAACAAAAAACAAAACAAAAAAAACAACAGGCTTACTGGTTGGATCACCAGATGAAAAAAGAAATCAATGCAGCCATCACATCTAAGAATTGGTAATTCTGCAGTATAATGAATGCTTGCTTTTGGGTTTAATAAAACTTTAAGCATGATTGACTATTGGATCTTGAAGTAGCCAGGCAACCAGATTTTTCAAAAAAGGTCAGCAATAACAGCCTACATATTTCTCTCAGCAAATATTTTCTTGGAAAATAGCTATAACTAAGCTCTATGTTTGCTTATTTGAAAACTCTCTTGTTTACAGAACTTAATAGCTAAAGCTGAAATTTACTTATGCAAATACCTTGCTCATTCAATTGGCCCATTTACTAAGACTTTAATGTATACACTTGGACATCGGTTGTGTGCAGACAACCAAATTGTATCCTTATTATATTAACTATGTGCCTGCAATGTGTACCAATAGGTGTACACATATACTGTATAACTATATTTACTGATAAGTGTGGTTTACTAGGGAGTAAACACTCCAGCACCTGCATCTATGTTGGCAAACAATTGGCATGTCTGAAAAAAATATATAGTTTTTCTCTCATGTTTTTGGGTCCACCTAAATGGAGAAAGGTAATAACTATTACATTTTTTTATTTTTGATGTATTTATTTATTTTTGGCCATGTGTTTCTGTCCCATTGACAACTCCCCTCCCTCAGCGATATTTATTTTATTGGTGTTACAGGCAGGGCCATCTAATAGCATCATGTGTCCCTGGGCAAAGTAATGCACTTGGACCCCTACCAGCCTGCCCCAATTTATGCACCAACTATGCACCAAAGTATAAATAGTTGATAGGATTAAACATAATTCTAATCAACACAAAGGGCACAGTAGAGGGGGGAAGGCAGAAAGGCAAAGTACGGGGTGGGGGGTGGTCGAGAACAGGATCGCACAGTACAGGTTCTGGGATGCTGCTCAGGACGCAGAGATCCCTGGAAAAGCTTAGTAAAAAGTAACTATCCCAGCAAATCTTGGTCAGTTGGCAACTATGATGTAATGCAAGATTATCATGCCCCCCCCCCCCATGCATTTGGGGCCCCTGGGCAGTGCCCAAGGGTGCCCATGCATTAAGACAGCCCTGGCTACAGGGATAGAAAGTGAGGAAATATTTCCCCAAATGGTGTCACAGACAGAAATAGAAGCCAGGCAACTAAAGGTAACTGTAAAAAATACAAGCCACCCTCCCTGCGCACGTATACTATATCAATGCATTAATTTGTTGTTCCATTTGTAAATCAGTCCCCTTGACTCATCTCTAATTGGATGGCTCAGTCCAGGGGCTCAATCGGACATACAGAGCCACAAAATAGCCAGCATCTGCTGCGTTTCTGATAAGCTAACCAAAAGTGTTCAGGTTATGCAAATATGTATAACATTTATAAGAAAAAATAATCACAAAACCATTATAATTTCCTTAATAATAAGAGGAGTATCCTCTCAGTTCTCTGTCTAGAATCCTAAAACATAGACAATTATATAGTAGCAGACTTTTGGCAAGGTTACAATCCAAAAATTTAACAGCAGCTCAGAATAATTCTTAGTTTGAATAATTTTTCCTTTGGCTGTTAAATCAGTGTGTGTATTAGCAATCCAATCCAAAATATCCACTAGGATAAATTTTTGTACATGAATGAAAGTGGGTACAGAGGCTAAGAACTGTGTGCAGATGACAGAAATCTTATTGTGGAGTTGATCCGTGATCAGTCTTCAAGATCATGCACACTATCAGAGACAAATCTCCAAAACCTAAATTATGGCGATTAGAGAAAGTTTGATGATCAGAGCAGACTCAAGGCATACCAAGAGCACATGATTCTGCATGGGTTCAAAGATCTGGAGGTTAGACTGTTACTGTACATCTGACAGCTATTGTATGTATAATTTGTGATCACTTCCAAATATCCCTACTACTCAGTGGAAAGGAGGCACATCCTAGGAAAATTCATTATGACTGTGGAAATTATATTGTACCTTTCTGCTCCACAGCTTGTGTTCAAGGTTGCTGTTAGAAATCATAGGGCCCCGTGCAGCCTACCTGGCAGGATCCTCCCTGCCCACTGGCAACCGCTCCTTGGTCCTACTGCTCATCTGGTGGGCCCTTTACAGAGTACTACCATCCTGTACTTCCCGATCACTGACATTGCCTGTATTGGTCAGACTAGTTTAATTATATACGATTGTAGATTGTAGTCTATAGTACTTCGATCCAATTTTCCTCTTCTTACTTTCTGTCCTTTTATCTTTTTCTACTGTTTCTCTTTTCCTCACTTCCTATTTCAATGTGACCATCCCTAGGTGAGTGAAAGGAAGGAGAGGTGGAATAAATACATACCTCCCAACTGGCACGGATTGTGCGGGTTTTACCCGCAGAGGCACCTCCTTCCCGCACTCCCGCGAGACTATCATGTTTCCCGCACAGCAGGAAACATGAACAGAAAAAGAGGAGCAGCAGCAGCAGGTAAGACCCCCCCGCGCGATCGGCGGACTAGTATGCCCCCCCCCCGATCGGCGGCCCCCCGCCGCGACCCCCCCATACACATGCCCCCTTATTTTTCCTTATTTTTTCCGGCCGTCAACCATCACCACCAACCCCCCCCCCCCCCCCCCCGCTCAACAACTTTTGTGAAATTCCCGATTTTTTTTTTCAATGTCCCGCACCCCCCCCCCCCCCCCCGCTGAACAACTCTGGTTGGCAGGGGAGAGGGGACATCGCAATGTCCCGCGATGGGACTTTACAAAGTTGGGAGGTATGTAAATATACTCTGTCGGTCTGCTCTGTATTTCATTACTTCCTTACTTTTCCTTCTCCGTGTCTCTTATGCCGCGTACACACGATTGTGATTCACGGCGGTGAAAACACCGCCGTGAATCACGACAGGAAAAACGAGGGAACGGCTTGTTCCCCCACACACGGCCGTTTTTCCCATCATTTTTTCTCTTGGCGAGAAAAACGACTGTGTGTAGGCTCCGCGGCAGTGTTTCCCTATGGGAAAACTGCCGCGCAAAAAAAATGACAGGAATCACGACGAGAAAAATTAGAGCATGTTCTAATTTTTCTCGTCGTGATTAAAAAACTGCAAAAAGCCCACAGACGATCATTTTTCTCGTCCAAAGGAAAAAATTAAATTTTTCCAGACGGGAAAAATGATCGTGTGTACGCGGCATTACTCTAACCCTACTCCTTTCCATTAAACCGTCTACTGATCCACCACCACTCTTACATCCTTTATAAATTTGTTACATTCACGACATGACCCCCCCCCCCACACACACACACACACACACCAGTCATTATACAAAACGACATTTCTGGAATTTTCTGGCAACGTCTATAAAGTATTATATTTCAAATGAAAGGCTGCTTTGTGAATACTAATTTATATTACAGAATATCTCAGGTTAAGTCCCATTAAGTAAACATATCTGATATGAATTTGAAACATTGCCTAGTGATAATAATCTGTATAAATAAAGATCTTTGTGCTCAGTGCCTAGCAGGTGTGGTTGTAATTGCTACCTGACAAATTATACACAAGTGAAGCCCTTTTATCTGTGTGTAAGAGCAATACAGTTATTATCCCATGAGGTCACAGAAGGAAAAGTATTAAGATAAAAAATTGGGGCACTTGTTGTGACACCCCTTCAAGGCTTTGTGGGCCATAATTGACAAAATAGCTTCTGATGACATCATATTAGGTTAATATGTCTACTAAGATCTGGTCTACAAAACAGTTGAGTCATAATTACGTCCAACTTTTCATCAACACTTTGCCTTACTATACTGGGAATATACCTTTAACTTCATCATTGGATTTTTATCCATCATTTATGCATAAATACAATTTTTGTACTGTGTACCAGGGCCCAGGCATATAGAAATTTCTGGCACCTGATGCTGCAAAGGTAAGTAAATTATTACGACACCTCACCTACCTGCAATAGAGATGATTTAATCTTGGCCCTCTCCTATTAGACTGTAAAGGTAGCCATAAATAGCCCAATAATAACAAGTGATCCTCTCAATTACACTTGTGACAAGTGAGCCATCCCCGAGCACCTGTGAGGAGATAATGAGCACCTCAGGCAGTCAGGCAGTCAGGCATGCGCACTATTACATATAAAAGATTGACATCTTGTTCTTCCCATGAATATGTTGTGATCCTTCTCTCTTCTATGGAGTAGATGGAATGGGGAAAGTTACCTTGGCTTAGGATCATAGAGACCAGCCACCAAACATGCTCAGGTACCTTGTCTGTGGGAAGACTACTGTAGATATGGCAGTACACAGAAATGAGACAGTGAAACTGTATACAAAGGCAGATAATGTCTTCATGTATTTGGGCTTTTCCTTGTTCCCAAACAGTATCTGAGGGGACAGCAGTCAGGAAAAAATGTGGTGGCAACCCATCCACATATAGTGATAACCCACAAAAAGGCAAACCTGCCTTTGCTGATATCTAGCCTGTGTATGGGCAACTAAATACTGGTTCTTAAGTGGGGATAAGTGTTCTGTGCACTCTGTCAAGGCTCAGCTTTTACATAGACAGGAGGAGGGTGCTGTGCCTTGTGGATTTTTGCTGTAACTGTTGAATCACTTGTCTTTGTGAGAACTGGGTTGATTCAACATCTTCAGTACTAGATATGAGGCATTTTAAATGACTGTGTAATGAGCAAACTTAAAGACTTCAATGCCATAAGGCATTTACCTAGGCCCTGAAATAGGTTAATATAAAGGTGGGGGGAAAGTTGCGCTACTAGTGAAACAATAAAGCAGCCAGCATCAACAACAATATGACAATATTGCACCAATCAAATAAAAAAACAAAAAATGCAGCGCTAGTGAATGTTGAACACTCTTAATATCAAAATATAAGAGATGAGATGTGTACACCAAAGTGTCCATCAAAAACGAATAGACTGTGAAGTGACACAGTAGGGAGGCACCGGTGAGGTGCTATTTGCACATGTAATGACCATAAAAGGAATAAACCATAAATACTTGAACTTGGTGAACAAATAATATGTGATCAAAAAATGTGGTGAAAGTGAGTGACACCAATGTCATAAATTGCACATAAGAAATATTGGATTAAGTTCTTAGTGTGGTCAGATGATAAGTTCCCTTGAGTGAAGTAGCGAAGTGTCTGGATCTCTGCTAGAAAGCTACAGTAAGCATACTGCATGCACTGCATCACCTATGGAACTTGCACTGGTGTAAAATCCAACATCTAAGGAAGAGGTAAGAAATGGATACTCTTACCATGAGTAGAGGACACACACGCCAGCGACGGTGTGTCAATCAAGCATAAACAAAATCTCCTAGGCTCGACCACCAAGGGATGATCTTATGAAGGGAACGCTGGATACCTCTAGGAACGCCGTCTCAGTCGGATACTGCCAACCTCAGGTGTGGAATGCAGGGTATAACGAACAAGATCTCAGCAGACCAGACTATATGATGTCCAAACTTGGGATCAAGATCGTGGAAAAAAACAAAAAAGGCTCCACATAGTGCAGATGAATCCGGGGTGAGATGGTATAAAAAACATTTATTGGCATAAAATCAAATAAAATAAAATTTCTGGCTACAAGCAGCTTGAAGGATGCATGTAAAGGGTGATCACAAAGATTAAAAATAGAGCGTGGTGTAAAAAAGCTTGGCAGGCTATGTACCCCATCTTTGTGATTACCATTTACATGCATCCTTCAAGCTGCTTCATTTCACATACTTCACTCTTCCCTTTTTAAATAAAAAAAAAATGGCGTTGGATTAGGCATTAAACTAGAACACTATATAAATATTACAAGGAAACTTTTAATCATCAAAAGGAAACTGTGATAAAGTTTAGCACAGTTTATGATTTTTAGGTTTTAAGTTTTTATGTGTACACCGTAAATATACAGTGTTAGATTTGTTGTCATTCAATAAAACATAAATAGCATTTATTGCCGCTTATAATGTTTTAAACTGTGACAATTATAATAATTTCCTTTTGAAGATAATTGTACCCTAAAGTCCTCTTCCACAGTCAAAGAAACAGAATGACATTTCTGAACATGTCAGAGTATGTATAGCCTGTATGGAATTTATGTGCGCTGGCAGGAAGTGATGTCTTCAACATTACATCCTCATTACATAATACTTGCATCCAGTAAATGGTTCTATTACCTATGATAACTATATACTGTCTTTCCTAATGCACAATAAATGCTTTGTTATTAGGGAAGAGCAAATAATAAAGTTTTTACTTTGTAACTAAATTTTTGCTTAATGGTATATTTTTACAGTGGCCTTTTGTACTACTTTCTATGGTCAGCATTTACAGTCCATGTAAAAATAATATTTTCGTTTATCGGGAATGCCAGCTCAAATGCTTCAGCACACTCTTGGGACCATGGTTGACAGATGTTCTACTGGACATTATTTAATTCTTTGAACAGTTTAGCAGAGATATCACCATTGTTAAGTATATAATAGGTGAAGGCCTTCCACCAGGGCCCCCAAGGGCCAAGTTAACAAAACTGAAATATTACTAAAAAGATTTACTTATACTTTGTACTGCTCAACTCAAATGCTATGACTCTCTTCCTTAATAAGGGATCTTCTGCATTTCCCACTGCATTAAGGTATGCTGTATAAAGTAATTTTATAATGTCATTTTTACCTTATCAACATATGTCCCATCAGTCTCAAATCCATTGGTGTCTTGATGATTAGTAAAATAACTTCTTGGTCATTGATTTAGGCTGGATTCACACTAGTCCGGTGTAGCTGCTGATCAGCTGACCAGGGAGAGGGGGGAGGTGTAGGAGGAGGGGGAGAGAATTCCTGTTCACAACGGAACACATCTGCGAATCAGATGCGTTCCCATTGAAGATTATGTGCCTGCAATTCGCACCGCACTGCCTAGAAAATGCACACTTTTTTTGTGCAATACAAAGTGCAGATGCAACACACATATGTGAACCAGACCCATTGAAAATAACATATTTTCAAATATTCTGCGAATTGGATGCAGTGTAAACCGGATCCAATTCGCATATGTGTGAACCCAGCCTGAAAGTTTTATTAAATCTCAATTTTTAAGGCATTTTCAGCAGATGATTTAAAGTGGAACTTCACATAAAATTGGAAGTTCCGTTCACCCCTTTCCTCCCTCCCTTGTCTGTCATTAAGGTAAACATTTTCTTTTTCTCTGGGAGCGGGCACATGTTTCTGGCAGGTAATCATTCCCCCTACCCCCTGCAACTTCCTGGGACACATCACAGATCCCAGGAGGCTGTGGGACCATTCAGAGACCACAGCATGTCTTACATACGCCCATTGGGGAGCCAGCTGTGAGCCAGCAGCAACTCACAGCCGACTTCCCACACTTTAGACCTAACCCAGGAGATGACAGTGCTAGATCCCTAGGCTGATAAGTACCTGTTTCTTTTAAGTCAGCAGCTACAGAATTTGTACTAGTAATTTTTCTACAAACATCTGAGTATGCAGCAACTTTATCTTTTTAATTCTTGCCTATGTTCCGGTTTTGGCTGGTGCCATAACTGCAGCCCCAGGTTTCTTGTTTCAGGGTGGTTCTTTCTCTTACAGCATTCTATGAAGCCACTCTTGCATGCAGGGACTAGAGATGTGTCTCCCTACACTGTGTGCATCACTAGAAACACACAGCTCCATATCATGTGATGGCAAGGCACTCCTCTTCCTTTCTTCACCCCTCCTTTCTCCAAGCCGATAGACTGACTGGAGACTGTGCTGTCCACTATTAATTATTTCCTGTGAAGCCAGCACCATTGAAAATTGTAAACTGAAAGCGCTTGGGTAAGAATTTTAACAAATAATTTACTGAGGAATGTTCATTTAATTGTTCATTTAATTGTGCTCAATGTGTAAAGCTAAAAAATGCTGATAGTTTAATACTACTGTAGCGATACCCCCAACTAAGAGAGCTGCTGGTATGATTTTCGGGCCCTGTAACACTCACTGTCAACCCCCAGCAATTGGCTCTAACCTCCCTTGGCACAGTTAGTAGGGGATGATAGGATTGCGTACCCTGTGACTCTTGGTAACACAATCCTACAATAAAGATACACAGCAGTATGATATAGCTAGCACTAACCGTCCCTCCAGCACAGTAAATGACACAAACGACTGGTATACTTAACCCTGGCACTTTACTGTGAATAATGGTTAAGATTATTTTAGCAAACAGACAGATATACAATCCTGTAACAAAGCTAACGGACCCTGCTGCAGCTCTTCTCCCTCGTGGACAAAATGGCGCCCAGCAATGTCTATACCGCTAAGTCAGGCCTGACTGTACTATGTAAAAGTTCTGCAGAGAAAGATCTTCGCTAGCAAAAGGTGGTGCACTTCTGGAACAATTTGTAATCCACAAGAATAAAAAAGGGTTTGATAACTTAATGAACACAGAATAAGTCTCTAACGCTATTCAATGCACTGTCCCTGGCGTGCAGCTTCAACACTAACGATAGCTCCGAACAACAGTTACTGGGCCTAGAGATCCTGTATATTCTCTGAGCAGGTGCTCTCTCACCCAACCGGACCAGTCCGTGTCCTTATCTACCATTGCTGTGTCTCGGTACACAGATTCCACGACACCCGGGTCTTCGGTCCTCCTGACAACAGCAAAGCGGCAGTAGGATGAGACTTCCCTCAGGCTCCTTAGTGGAAACAGAAGGCTCTTCGGAAGAACACGGGGCCCAGGCTTCAGGCCCTGTGTAAAACAGCAGACTCAGCCAGAGTTCCACTTGCTGGGCGGGCGGTGTCCAAAGAGACCGATTTCAGCCCCGCCCTTCAGTTAAATAGCCCACCCCAGCAGTCTTTGCACGGGGCAATGCACTCTGGGAATCCCGTGGTATTCTGGGTATGGTAGTCTCTGAGGCCTTAAAGCAACACCCCCGCTACACTACTTTTCCTATTCCAGTGTTTGATGTAGGGATCACCTGTGTACTGAACACTCCCATTAAGGGACAATTTTCCTATTACTGTCTATGAAGTAAGCCTGTATCTGTATGATTATATATATTTCCTTTTGCTTAATCAGCAAAAATGGATGGACAACTGGATCAATTTTGAATCCTTAATGCAATAATCTCTTTCTTTGTATGTGAAAGAGTGATATGATACAAATCTTGTTGCAAGTCATGTGGCTGAAAAACTTTGTCCTGTAATTCAAAACTGAAATTCATGTGCAAACATTCCCATCTCTAAACCTCAGAGAGACATAATGCATCAGTAAATGTCCCTGCTGTCATACAATGTCCCAAATGGCATAAAGATGTCACTTTCTCAAAAATGGTTTGGATCTGCCCCCAAGTTGCAATGTTCTGGGATCGAATACATCTTTTTTATTAATACTTGTAAACTGGTGAATTCTCTGCTCATAATAAATGGCAAAACAATATTCCTAGGGCTCAATCTCAGCCATAATATGATGTTATGTATGTACTGTGAGGGGGTTAGCTCGGCAGCGGGTGTGTGTGACCCCCGGGATGGGCTCCCCACACAAAACAGGCCCAGCAAACGGAGGTTGTGGTTTTCAAAATCAAAAAAGGTGCGGTTTATTTTCTATTTACAGTGACAAAACACAGCAAAGCAAAAGAAACATAACCAAAATAAATCCTGGTCAAGTTGACCTCTGACTAAACATACAGGTTTCCTAACTAACAACTGGGATCAGCCTAGTGCTGTCCTAGTCCCTAAGTCCCTGGTTTAGTAAAAGTCCAAACAAATAGCCACACAGGCTTTGCCTCACCGCACAGGGGTTCACTCTCCCTAGACAGTCCACACAGGTCTGGTTCCAGGCATGAGCTAACATCTAATGAAGCTGGGAGTTCTTATAGAGGCCTAAATGAGCTGACAAGGTTCAGCTGGTCTCCTCATCTCTGTCTGCACGACGCCCCACACTCTCCCTAGAGGCATGAGTCATCCATGAGCCCACTAGCCTTATACAACTCTCCACCTAGTTGTATAAGTCGGCGTAAAGCCTGAATCTGGGCGAAATATATCTACCCCCTGGATGCAACCAGGTGACTTTACCTTCCTGCTGTCACATACCCCCCCCCTCTTGTTTTAACCTCGGGGTTGGAACACCAGCAATCAGGCATTCATGTACTCGAGACAAAGCATCCACATTCCCCATTTGAACGCCAGGGCGATGCTTTACTGTGAAGTTGAATTCCTGGAGGGCCAGGAACCACCTATTCACTCTTCTATTTGTTTCCTTGTTTTGAGCCATCCACTTTAACGGAGCGTGATCCGTAACCATGTCAAAGTGCCTACCTAGCAGGTAGTACCGAAGGGAATCTAGAGCCCACTTCACCGCTAAACACTCCTTTTCAACGGTGGCGTAATTTACCTCATGGGACTTCAACTTCCTGCTGAGGTAAATGACTGGGTGCTCTTCCCCGTTCCAGACCTGGGACAATACTGCTCCTAACCCCACATCTGACGCATCACTTTGTACGACAAAGTCTTTAGAGAAGTCGGGTGAGTACAACACTGGCTGGCTACATAAGGCTTGTTTCAAGAATTGGAATGCTGCCTCAGCCTCGGGGGTCCATTTAATCATGACCGACCCTTTCCCCTTCGTCAGGTTGGTTAGGGGCACAGCCTTAGAAGCAAAGTGGGGAATGAATCGCCGATAATACCCAGCGATTCCCAGAAAGGCTCGTACCTGCTTCTTGCTGTTGGGACGTGGCCAACTCTGGATGGCCTCGACTTTGTTGAGTTGGGGTTTTATTACTCCCCTCCCAATGGTGTACCCAAGATATTTGGCCTCCTCCTGCCCAATGGTACACTTCTTGGGGTTAGCCGTAAACCCCGCTTCCCGAACAGAGTCCAGGACTGCTTGCACTTTTGGCAGATGTGAGGCCCAATCTGTGCTATGGACAATTACGTCATCCAGGTAAGCCGCAGCATACTTCCGATGGGGCCTCAGCATCTGGTCCATTTTCCGCTGGAATGTGGCCGGCGCATTCTGTAACCCGAACGGCATTCTTTTATATTGGAACGCCCCGTCTGGGGTTACAAATGCGGTTTTCTCTTTGGCCGACTTGGCCAGGGGGATTTGCCAATACCCTTTTGTGAGGTCAAGAGTCGTCATGTATCGGGCTGTTCCCAGCCGGTCGATCAACTCATCTATACGTGGCATGGGGTAGGTGTCAAATTTTGTAACTTTGTTCAACTGACGAAAATCGTTACAAAATCGCCAGCTCCCATCCGGTTTAGGCACCAACACGATGGGACTAGACCAATCACTTTGGGACTCCTCTATCACCCCTAAGTTCAGCATTTTCTGTACTTCCTCCCGTATTGCCTCCCGTCGAGCCTCTGGGATCCGATAGGGTTTTAACTTCACCCTTTCACCGGGCGGGGTAATGATGTCATGCTCTACCCCAGATGTTTGTCCCGGCAGCTCAGAGAATACCTCCTTGTTGCGAAGCACAAACTCCTTAACCTCCTGTTGTTGGGGTTGTGACAAGGTGGCTGCTATTCCAACCTCAGGAATCACGCAACCAGTTTGAGCTGGTGACCAAGTGTCTGCGACTAGGGACTCTCTATCCCTCCAGGCTTTCAACAGATTAACGTGATAGATCTGTTCGGGCTTTCGCCTTCCTGGTTGTCTGACCTTGTAATTCACTTCGCTCACTTTTTCCATTATCTCGTAGGGGCCTTGCCATTTGGCAAGGAATTTACTTTCAACCGTAGGGACAAGTACCAATATCCTATCCCCCGGGGAAAAGGTACGGGTCTTGGCTCCACGGTTGTACACTCTCTGCTGTGCCAACTGCGCTTGGGCCAAATGTTCCTTCACGATGGGCATTACCTGTGCAATTCGATCTTGCATCAGGGCGACATGCTCAATCACACTCCTGTGGGGAGAACTCTCACTTTCCCAAGTTTCCTTGGCAATATCCAACAGCCCTCTTGGGTGTCTCCCATACAGTAACTCAAAGGGGGAGAATCCCGTAGAGGATTGGGGCACCTCCCTAATAGCAAACATCAAATAAGGAAGTAAACAGTCCCAATCCTTTCCATCTCTATCCACCACTTTCTTCAACATTTGTTTTAGGGTTTTGTTGAATCTTTCAACCAGCCCATCGGTTTGGGGGTGATACACAGACGTACGCAATTGCGTCACTTTGAACAATTTACACAGCTCTTTCATAACCCGGGACATAAAGGGTGTACCTTGGTCCGTAAGCAGTTCTTTACAAATACCCACCCGGCTAAAAACAAGAGATAGCTCTTTGGCTATGGTTTTGGCCGAGGTATTTCGGAGAGGGATCGCTTCTGGATAACGGGTGGCATAGTCCATTATAACTAATATGTACTGGTGCCCCCTAGCGGACTTGATTATAGGACCTACCAAATCCATGGCGATCCTCTCAAACGGGACCTCAATGATGGGTAGAGGGACCAGCGGGCTACGGAAATGTGGCATCGGGGCCAACCTCTGACACACAGGGCAGGAGGAACAATAATTTTCTACGTCCTTCATCACCCCCGGCCAATAGAATCTCTGTAATACCCTCTCTCGGGTTTTCTCTGTCCCCAGATGACCTCCAAGAATGTGCCCATGGGCCAACTCCAACACCAACTTCCTGTAAGGTTTGGGCACCACAAGCTGCTCAACGGTTTCTTCTGCCCTTTTTGCCACCCGATACAGTAGGTCCTTCTCTACGCTGAAGTATGGGTAAGTGCAGGTATTATCTGGGTTCACTAACTCACCATCTATTTTCACTACGTTTTCCCGTGCCTTTATTAGGGCGGGGTCTTTCAACTGTTCTGTGGCAAAGTTTTCCCTGTGAACCTCAAGATCAGAAAACTCCACAGACGGTAGGTTTTCGTCTGAGGAGGTGGGCTCCTCTCCAGTTTCTTGAGTCTCCCCTGCCAATACTGATAAGGGAAATTCCGGAGAGTCCTCACCACTCTCAGGGGAGTTCTGGCTATCACATTCCTGGTACATAGGGGCACCAGTGAGGGGCTCAGGATCATCCCACAGTTCCCAGAACTTCGGAAAATCCCTTCCCACAATGGCGTCATGCGGTAACTGAGATACTAAGCCCACTGGATGAGAGAGGGTACCTTTGGGGGTCTCGAAACACACTGTAGTCACTGGATACTCTCGGGTGTCCCCATGCACACAAATAACAGCTACCTTGCTATTCCCAGAGACCTCTGTTTTAACTAACTCAGCCTTTATCAGGGTCACAAGGCTACCTGAATCCAGCAATACCACAACATTTCTACCATTAACACACATTTTGCATAAATGTTTCTCAGTTCCTCGAATGGCAGTGCATGCGACTGTCGCACACAGCGACTGACGTCTGCCCGTCAGAAAGTCACACTGCATGGGTTCCTCCACAACCGGGCAATTGGCTGCAATATGTCCCGCTTGCCGGCAGCGGTAGCAAACGATCCTTCTTGCCGCCTCTTGAGCCGCTGATTTCCCCGGCTGTTCTCGCCAAACTTGGGGTAGAGCTCCCACCCTCTCACTCTCTCCACCCTCACCCCTTGGAATCCTCTTATCCGCCCCTGGGGATGGTCTGGTCTTAGGGTGGAAAGTCCGAGTGTCTCTGGAAGAGGCCGTCAGGTTCTCTGTAGCCAAGTATTTCTCCACACGATCCACAAGACCATCGGCCGTCTCTGGGTCTCCATGGCTTACCCACTTTTGGATGGCAGTAGGAAGAGCTCTCAAAAACCGATCCATTACAACACGTTCCACAATCTTTGGTGCGGACAAAGTCTCTGGCTGTAGCCACTTTCTGCTCAGGTGAATGAGATCATACATTTGAGACCTGGGGGGTTTTCCAAGCTGGAAAGTCCAGTTATGCACACGCTGAGCCCGGACAGCCTGGGTGACACCCAGCCTTGCCAATATTTCAGCTTTTAGCATCACATAGTCTTTTGCTTGGTTAGGCTCTAGGTCATAGTAAGCTTTCTGCGATTCACCAGTTAACAGAGGAGCCACCAGTCCAGCCCACTGCTCCTCAGGCCACTTTTCTCTTTCAGCGGTCCTTTCAAATGTGGTCAAAAATACCTCTGGATCATCCTCTCCAGTCATTTTTGTCAATAAACGACTCACCCCAAAGGACGCGGTATTAGTGGGACGGCTTTCCTCACTGGTCTGCGGACGTTGCTGCATTACTGCTTCCATCTGTTGTTGTAGTCTCTGCTCTTGCTTCTGCAACAGGTCTATGAAGCGGGCCTCAGATTGCTGCTGGGCTCGTTGCTGAGCCTCCAGACTCTGTTGCAAAGTTGCGTTTGTCTGCTGCTGGGCTGCAAGGCTCCTTTGCAAACCTGCATTTGTCTGCTGTTGATTGGCATTTGCTAGAGCCAGCTGCTTCAGTATCTCCTCCATGCTGGCTTAAAAAAAACTGCCACTGGTTCTCCACCAACTGTGAGGGGGTTAGCTCGGCAGCGGGTGTGTGTGACCCCCGGGATGGGCTCCCCACACAAAACAGGCCCAGCAAACGGAGGTTGTGGTTTTCAAAATCAAAAAAGGTGCGGTTTATTTTCTATTTACAGTGACAAAACACAGCAAAGCAAAAGAAACATAACCAAAATAAATCCTGGTCAAGTTGACCTCTGACTAAACATACAGGTTTCCTAACTAACAACTGGGATCAGCCTAGTGCTGTCCTAGTCCCTAAGTCCCTGGTTTAGTAAAAGTCCAAACAAATAGCCACACAGGCTTTGCCTCACCGCACAGGGGTTCACTCTCCCTAGACAGTCCACACAGGTCTGGTTCCAGGCATGAGCTAACATCTAATGAAGCTGGGAGTTCTTATAGAGGCCTAAATGAGCTGACAAGGTTCAGCTGGTCTCCTCATCTCTGTCTGCACGACGCCCCACACTCTCCCTAGAGGTATGAGTCATCCATGAGCCCACTAGCCTTATACAACTCTCCACCTAGTTGTATAAGTCGGCGTAAAGCCTGAATCTGGGCGAAATATATCTACCCCCCTGGATGCAACCAGGTGACTTTACCTTCCTGCTGTCACAGTACATAAAAATAATGTGAAACTGCTTGAAAAAAGATCCTGCTAAATTGGAAACAACCATCCTCACCCACCCAAAAAGAATAGATTTTGCCAATAAACGTATACCTTCTCCAATATAGGCTATCAAGTTTGAGTGGACACTGGACAGCGCTGGACTGGTGCCGCTTTTGTATGCCTAGCTGTAAGTATACTTTGTGGAGGGTATAGGGGGAATTGTTTCCAATGGCTTGTATCCCAATCATAGGTTGTAGGTGATAGAGAGGTGATTATATAAATATTAACAATTTCACTTGAACAGAAACTGCTGGAAAAAATGGCATCATTGGTTTGAGAGTAGAGCTGGGCAAACTGTTCAAGACGGGCAAAAGTTTGGCCTGAACATCGCCTGTTCGGCGATCACCTGAATTTGCGGGCGCTCAGTGGGATGTTCGCCTGCCGAGCATCCCACAATTCACTGCGGGCTACATAGTGCATAGCTGGTTGTTAAGGAGCAGGCCGGGAAGCCGACTGCTGCGTCCTTAATAGGGATGAGCCAAACACCCCCCTGTTCGGTTTGCACCAGAACCTGCGAACAGCCAGAAAGTTCGCGTGAACTTTAGAACCCCTTTAAATACAATGGACTCGAACGTTCGAAATCAAAAATGCTAATTATAAAGGCTAATATGCAAGTTATTGTCCTAAAAAGGGTTTGGGGACCCGGGTCCTGCCCCAGGGGACATGTATCAATGCAAAAAAAAGTTTTAAAAACTACAGTTTTTTCGGGAGCAGTGATTTTAATAATGCTTAAAATTAAAAAATAAAAGTGAATTTTTTCTTTAAATTTCGTACCTAGGGTGTGTATATAGTATGCCTGTAAAGTCGCGCTTGTTTCCCGTGCTGAGAACTGTCCCTGCACAAAGTGTCATTTCTGAAGGAAAAAAAGTCATTTAAAACTCACTCGCGGCTATAATGAATTGTCGGCTCCCGGCAATAGAGAAAAGTCATTGATAAAAAAAAAAAAAGCGTGGGGGTTCCCCCAAATTCAATTACCAGGCCCTTCAGGTCTGGTATGGATATTAAGGGGAACCCTGCCGCAAATTTAATAAAAAATGCGTGCGGTTCCCCCAAATATCCATACCAGGCTCTTCAGGTCTGGTATGGATTTTAAGGGGAACTCCACCCCAAATTTAAACAAAATGGCGTGGAGTTCCCCCCAAAATCCATACCAGACCCTTTATCCGAGCACGCAACCTGGCAGGCCGCAGGAAAAGAGGGGGGCGAGAGAGCGCCCCCCTCCTGAACCGTACCAGGCCACATGCCCTCAACATGGGGAGGATGTCCCCATGTTGATGGGGACAAGGGCCTCATCCCCACAACCCTTGCCCGGTGGTTGTGGGGGTCTGCGGGCAGGGGGCTTATCGGAATCTGGAAGGCCCCTTTAGCAAGACCTGAAGGGCCTGGTAATTGAATTTGGGGGGACTCCCATGCTTTTTTTTATCAATGACTGTTCTATATATTGCTGGGAGCCAACAATTCATTAATAGCCGCGAGTGAGTTTTAAATGACTTTTTTTCCTTCAGAAATTACACTTTGTGCAGGGACAGTTCTAAGCACGGGAAACAAGCGTGACTTTACATGCATACTATACACACACCCTAGCTACGAAATTTAAAGGAATATTTCACTTTTATTGTTTCACTTTAAGCATTATTAAAATCACTGCTCCCGAAAAACTGACGTTTTTAAAACTTTTTTTTGCATTGATACATGTCCCCTGGGGCAGGACCCGGGTCCCCAAACATTTTTTATGACAATAACTTGCATATAAGCCTTTAAAATTAGAACTTTAGATTTCTCCCATAGACTTTTCGAATTTGCCGCGAACACCCCAAATTGTTCGCTGTTCGACTCCAACTCGAAGCTCATCCCTGGTCCTTAACAATGGATAAGTCATCAGCTGTCAACGGGCTTCCCCATTGACAGCTGAATGAAAAAAAAAAAAAACATTGCTGGCAAAAGGAAAAGTGAAAAAAAAGTGAAAAATCCATATCAGGCCCTTCGGGTCTGGTATAAATTTTAAGGGGAACCTCATGCCAAGGGCCTCTTCCCGACAACCCTGGGCGGTGGCTGTGGAGGTCTGCAGGTTGGGGGCTTATTCACTCATTCACCAAAAAAATGTGTAATCTGGTGGTACCGTCCCTTACCTATTTAAGAACTGTCAAACAGGGGAGCAGGCATTCAGAAGTTAGCCTTCGTCACGGGTGGAGCGTTTTTTTTTCTTTATAAATGTCAGTTTTGCTGCAGCAGGTTCTATACATGGCATAGATGCGCCATTTTACAGGACCCCCAGGCAATATATTTAAAGGAATTTTTAATTTGTATCATTTCACTTTAATCATCACTAAAATCACTTCCTCTGTAAAAACTTTAAAAAATATATTTTGCATTGATACATGTCCCCATACCCTTTTTATGGACAATAACTTGCATATAAGCCTTCAAAATGGGCACTTTTGATTTTTTAAGTTCTGGTCCCATAGACTTTAGTAGGGTTTGCATCCGAACTTTTGTGATATCCAAGAGTTCTGGCGCTAACTGAACCGGGGGGTATTCGGCCCAACTCTATTTGAGAGTACCAACAGGCTAAAAATGTTTCTTAGTTACTACCTAACCAAAAATAACTGGAGGGAATGTTCCATGTCACCCTTGACAAAGAGTGCAAGGCTAATAGGCTCCATTTTGTTGAGATAAAAAAAATTATACATTGTGTTGTTTGCATTCTAACATCAGAAATGTTAATAGAAGGGATTTGTTAAAAAACAAAGACCTGTGCTGTTACAACTGATATTTGTGTGCCATTCAGATAAAGACAGAGTATGAATTGGATTAGGCAGCTGATATGAGCAGAGACACAAAGGCTGCCAGGGGCCCTGCATGATGTGGATTTATAATATTTTAGTAAACTAGCCATATATCTATTTATTATATGGCTGTTTTATCATTCACATTTTATAGATACAAAACACTTTTAAACAGTGTAATAGTGCTATTTGTAATATAATATATTGGTTATATTATACATAAAAATCTGTATTTTAATCTTCATATTTCTTTATTGAGTTTCAAAGAGGTACATACTATGTTATAGCCATAAGGCTCCATGCACACTGAAGCTCATAAACTGCAGTTTATTGGCGTTTGGGCGTTTTTTTTGAAAGCCCATAAACTGCACTCTATGTTAGCCTATGTGTCCATGCACACATGGACTTTTTTTAGCATTAACCACTTAACGACCGCTCACTGTATATATACGTCGGCAGAATGGCACCGACAGGCACAATCACGTAGAGTGTACGTGATTGCCTTTGTATAGTTGGGGGGTCCAATCGGACCCCCCTCCTATACAGTGAGCGGTGGCTAAGTGTCCGGGAGCGTTCCGGGATGAGGGGGCAGCCATTTGTTTCTGGCCACCCCCTCGCGATCGCTCCCGGCGAATGGAAATGCCCCCTCTGTCTGTGTCAGACAGAGGGAGCAGGAGGAAGTGATATCAGCTCTGGTGCGGCGCTCACATATACCGAGCGCCGTACAAGAGAAGACATCAGGTCAGTGCACACAACACTACACTGACACCAGGACACATAGGGACATAAATCGCCCCCCCAGGCCCCCCCAGACACCCCAGATCACCCCCCAGATCACCCCCCCAGCCCCCAGTCACAGTGTCACTGATTGCAGTGACCATTTATTTAGTGATCACTGCAATCAGTGACATTTGTGACTGTAAAAGTGTCACCAAAGTTTAGTCTTAGGTCCAGTGTAGCCCCCTAACCCCCCCCTAATAAAGGTTTAACCCCCTGATCACCCCCCAGATAACCCTTTCACCGCCTATCACCACTGTCGCTAAGCGATCATTTTTCTGATCGCTGTCTTAGCGTCAGTGATGCCGATCGGCAGCCAGTAATTTTTTTTAGGTTCGCCGCATGTTTTTATAGCGTCAGGTACCCCAATATATTATCTAATAAAGGTTTAACCCCCTTGATCGCCCCCCAGGTAACCCTTTCACCCCCTATCACCACTGTCACTAAGCGATCGTTTTTCTAAACGCTGTCTTAGTGTCTGTGATGCAGATCGGTAGCCGGTAATTTTTTTTAGGTTCGCCGCAGGTTTTTATAGCGTCAGGTACCCCAATATATTATCTAATAAAGGTTTAACCCCCTTGATCGCCCCACAGGTAACCCTTTCACCCCCTATCACCACTGTCGCTAAGCAATTGTTTTTCTAAACGCTGTCTTAGTGTCGGTGATGCAGATCGGTAGCCAGTAATTTTTTTTAGGTTCGCCGCATGTTTTTATAGCGTCAGGTACCCCAATATATTATCTAATAAAGGTTTAACCCCCTTGATCGCCCCCCAGGTAACCCTTTCACCCCCATCACCACTGTTGCTAAGCGATCGTTTTTCTAAACGCTGTCTTAGTGTCGGTGATGCAGATCGGTAGCTGGTAATTTTTTTTAGGTTCGCCGCAGGTTTTTATAGCGTCAGGTACCCCAATATATTATCTAATAAAGGTTTAACCCCCTTGATCGCCCCCCAGGTAACCCTTTCACCCCCTATCACCACTGTCGCTAAGCGATCATTTTTCTAAACGCTGTCTTAGTGTCGGTGATGCAGATCGGTAGCCAGTAATTTTTTTTAGGTTCGCCGCATGTTTTTATAGCGTCAGGTACCCCAATATATTATCTAATAAAGGTTTAACCCCCTTGATCGCCCCCCAGGTAACCCTTTCACCCCCATCACCACTGTCGCTAAGCGATCGTTTTTCTAAACGCTGTCTTAGTGTCGGTGATGCAGATCGGTAGCTGGTAATTTTTTTTAGGTTCGCCGCAGGTTTTTATAGCGTCAGGTACCCCCATATATTATCTAATAAAGGTTTTAACCCCCTGATTGCCCCTAGTTAACCCTTTCACCAGTGATCACCATATAAGTGTTACGGGTGACGCTGGTTAGTTAGTTTGCTTTTTATAGTGTCAGGGCACCCGCCGTGTATATAACCCAATAAAGTTTTAACCCCCTGATCGCCCAGCGGGTGATATCAATTAGGTTTTAGCGTCAGAGAGGGTCTGCGTCACACCCCAGGCAGCGTCAGGTTAGTGCCAGTAACGCTAACACCCACGCGTGAAGCATACACCCCCCTTAGTGGTATAGTATCTGAACAGATCAATATCTGATCTGATCAGATCTATACTAGCGTCCCCAGCAGTTTAGGGTTCCCAAAAACGCAGTGTTAGCGGGATCAGCCCAGATACCTGCTAGCACCTGCGTTTTGCCCCTCCGTCCAGCCCAGGCCACCCAAGTGCAGTATCAATCGATCACTGTCACTTACAAAACAAAAACACACATAACTGCAGCGTTCGCAGAGACAGGCCTGATCCCTGCGACTCCAGTGCTGTAGGAGGTGATTTCACCACCACAGTTAAAAAAAAAAAGCAAATATGCTGAAGCATTAGGGCAGCAGGGGCGGAGGAGCGATTTTGCTCCTAATGCCGCGTACATACGGTCGAAATTCCGACGGAGGCTTGCCCGTGGAAAAGTCCGACCATGTGTGTGCGGCATAACTTTTTTGCGGGAGGATGCCCCCATGCTTCGGCATATATAAATGGTGCGTGTATGCCCATCATTGGAAGTGGGTGGATGAAGGGCGGTATTCTAATGGTGGGCATACCCACCGATCAATCTCTTTTTTCGTTCAGTCAACTGGCTGCATGAAAAAAAAAGATTACAATACATGTCCAACAAGGACCAGCAACGTACTGGTATGTTGCTGGACTTTGAATGTTTATACCAGAATGATGCCTGCGGGTTTAGGTATCATCTTGGTATCATTCTTTTCAGCCTGCGGCCGGCTTTCATGTAAAAGCAATCCTAGCGGCTAATTAGCCTCTGGACTGCTTTTACAAGCAGTGGGAGGGAATGCCCCCCCGGATATAAAAAGCGCCATTGGGAAATTGGGAAAGCATTTTATCACACCGATCTTGGTGTGGTCAGATGCTTTGAGGGCAGAGGAAAAATCTAGGGTCTAGAAGACCCCAGTTTTTTCAAAACAAGAGTACCTGTCACTACCTATTGCTATCATAGGGGATATTTACATTCCCTGAGATAACAATAAAAATGATAAAAAAAAAAAATACTTGAAAGGAACAATTTAAAAATAAAAGAAAAAAGCAAAATTAATAATAAAAAAAAAAAGCAAAAAAAAAAAAGCACCCCTGTCCTGCCCTGCTCTTGCCCAATGGCGAACGCAAGCGTTGGTCTGGCGTCATATGTAAACAGCAATTGCACCATGCATGTGAGGTATCACCGTGAAGGTCAGATAGAGGGCAATCATTTTAGCAGTAGACCTCCTCTGTAAATCTACTGGGGTAACCTGTAAAGGCTTTTAAATGCTTTTAAAAATGTATGTAGTTTGTCGCCAATGCGCGTTTGTGCGAAATTTTAAAGCATGTCGTGTTTGGTATCTATGTACTCGGCCTAAGATCATCTTTTTTATTTCATCAAGCATTTGGGCAATATAGTGTGTTTTAGTGCATTAAAATAAAAAAAAAGTGTATTTTTTAACCCAAAAAATGCGTTTGAAAAATCGCTGCGCAAATACTGTGTAGAAAAAAAAAAATGCAACACCCACCATTTTAATCTGTAGGGCCTTTGCTTTAAAAATATATATAATGTTTGGGGGTTCAACATAATTTTCTTGCAAAAAAAAAATGTTTTCATGTAAACAAAAAGTGTCAAAAAGGGCTTTGTCTTCAAGTGGTTAGAAGAGTGGATGTAAGCTTCCTAATGTTGTGTATAAAATGCCAGAACAGTTCAAAACCCCCCCAAATGACCCCATTTTGGAAAGTAGACACCCCAAGCTATATACTGAGAGGCATGTCGAGTCCATGGAATATTTTATATGTTGACACAAGTTGCGGAAAAACGACAATTTTTTTTTTTTTTTTTGCACAAAGTTGTCACTAAATGATATATTGCTCAAACATGCCATGGGCATATGTGGAATTACACCCCAAAATACATTCTGTTGCTTCTCCTGAGTACGGGGATACCACATGTGTGAGACTTTTTGGGAGCCTAGCCACGTACGGGACCCCAAAAACCAAGCACCGCCTTCAGGCTTTCTAAGGGTGTAAATTTTTGATTTCACTTCTCACTGCCTATCACAGTTTCGGAGGCCATGGAATGCCCAGATGGCACAAAACCCCCCAAATGACCCCATTTTGGAAAGTAGACACCCCAAGCTATTTGCTGAGAGGTATTGTGAGTATTTTGCAGATCTCGCTTTTTGTCACAAAGTTTTGAAAATTGAAAAAAAATATATATATATATATATATATATTTTCTTTCTTCATTTTCAAAAACAAATGAGAGCTGTAAAATACTCGCCATTCCTCTCAGCAAATAGCTTGGGGTGTCTATATTCCAAAATGGGGTCATTTGGGGGGGTTTTGTGTGATTTTGGCATTTTATGGCCTTCAAAACTGTGATAGGTAGTGAGGAGTGAAATCAAAAATTTGTGCCTAGAAATCCTGAAGGCGGTGCTTGGTTTTCGGGGTCCCGTACGCGGCTAGGCTCCTAAAAAGTCCCACACATGTGGTATCCCCGTACTCAGGAGAAGCAGCAGAATGTATTTTGGGGTGCAATTCCACATATAACCATGGCATGTGTGAGCAATATATCATTTAGTGACAACTTTTTGTAATTGTTTTGTTTTTTTTTGTAATTATTCAATCACTTGGGACAAAAAAATATATTCAATGGGCTCAACAGGCCTCTCAGCAATTTCCTTGGGGTGTCTACTTTCTAAAATGGGGTCATTTGGGGGGGTTTTGTGCTATTTTGGCATTTTATGGCCTTCGAAACTGTGATAGGTAGTGAGGAGTGAAATCAAAAATTTGCGCCCTTAGAAATCCTGAAGGCGGTGCTTGGTTTCCGGGGTCCCGTACGCGGCTAGGCTCCCAAAAAGTCCCACACATGTGGTATCCCCGTACTCAGGAGAAGCAGCAAAATGTATTTTGGGGTGAAATTCCACATATAACCATGGCATGTGTGAGCAATATATCATTTAGTGACAACTTTTTGTAATTTTTTTTTTTTTTGTCATTATTCAATCACTTGGGACAAAAAAAAAAAATTCAATGGGCTCAACATGCCTCTCAGCAATTTCCTTGGGGTGTCTACTTTCCAAAATGGGGTCATTTGGGGGGGTTTTGTACTGCCCTGTCATTTTAGCACCTCAAGAAATGAGATAGGCAGTCATAAATTTAAAGCTGTGTAAATTTCAGAAAATGTACCCTAGTTTGTAAACGCTATAACTTTTGCGCAAACCAATAAATATACGCTTATTGACATTTTTTTTACTAAAGACATGTGGCTGAATACATTTTGGCCTAAATGTATGACTACAATTGAGTTTATTCGATTTTTCTTATAACAAAAAGTAGAAAATATCATTTTTTTTCAAAATTTTCGGTCTTTTTCCGTTTATATCGCAAAAAATAAAAATCGCAGAGGCAATCAAATACCATTAAAAGAAAGCTCTATTTGTGGGAAGAAAAGGACGCAAATTTCGTTTGGGTACAGCATTGCATGTCCGCACAATTTACAGTTAAAGCAGCGCAGTGCAAAATTCTAAATTCACCTCTGGTCCTTTAGCTACCAAATGGTCCGGGGCTTAAGTGGTTAATGAGCAGTGGAGATTATGTGTTTTTTTCTGAACGCAAGAAATTCGCATTTGCATTTCTTGATCCATTGAAAAAAAAAAGCTAAAAAACGCTAACACTGAAAAACGCTAATAAACGCTATTGCAAAAACGCTAAAAAACTTTGAAAGGCTCCCTGCAAAGCTACTGACGTTTTTTATAGCTTTTTTTTAGCGTCCAGTGTGCATGGAGCCTTACTGTAGTAACAAAGTCAGATGTTCCGACTAGAAACAATCTCTTCTATAGAGCAACACCGTGTTAAATGTAAACAGTAAAATTTTAACTGAGGTTGAGTGAAATAAGGTAGGCAAGTCGTAAGAGGTTCTATACGAAAATCTGTAATAGTAGAGCTAAAACATTCATGTGCAGTTGGAGCACTGGTGATTTTATTAATTTATGTTTAAACTGCCCAAAGTAAAAGACCCCACATAGAATTCTCTCATGTTTGATTGAACTTTTTTTTAGCTTCATTGATATGAGAGTGATACATCTAAATGTCTATTTTAATTGGACCAGAGGGATCTTTTGCTAATCTTTGGGGTAATATCAACTGAATTTAGACGGTGTTGTTACACAGATAAATATGTATCACGTGCTCTACTCTTCCAATCGTTTTCTAAACATATATATTAATGGGATCGTTTTGCTAATAACTTTAGCTGTGGGGTTTTAAGATACTCCAAAAGCCTGAAATATAATTGTTTTTGAATTAAGTAACTGCTCACACATTGGTTTTATAAGAAAACAGTTACATGACTTTTGTTCTTTTAGCTTAATTAGCTTTGTATTTACTGTGTGTGCATTCAAATAAACCACTTTAAATGTTCTTTACGGTGTATGTCAGGTTATTTTTGTTTACTTGGTTTGGATATGGATGTGGTTCAAGGTTACTGCTACTATGGGTTTACATCGAATACCCAGGATTTGCAAATTTCGCAATTTGCAAACTGTTGGCCGAAAAGTTTTCTGGTTCGCTGCAGAAGTAAGGAACAATCAATAATGTAGCGCAAGCCTTTGCCCCTGGTCTAAGAGTCCTAAACAACCAATGATTTGAAGGGATTAGTAACCCAGTCTTCCTACAAAAGATTGGGTTCACAGCCACCTTATTGTCAATGTGTGCTGGGGCTGTTAGGGAAAGCTGACAATTCTGTGTAGAAAGAAATTATGTTTTTATTCATTTTTTTTTATCCTGTATTGAATTTTATTTTAACTGTGCTGTCTCTCTTTATAATGTAAAGCATTGGGCAAATTGTTGAAGATATATAAATCCTGTGTACTATGTAGTAATAATAGTAATTTATTTTGACATTAGTACATGTCTCCCATGACAGTACCTCACTTACTACATGTTTCTTTCACAATAAGGGCTCCTTTCAGATGGAGCGCAATCCATCCAAACGGATCTGCTTGCTCAGCAGGGATCTCTCTGCTGATCCCTGCTGAGCAGGCGGATGACAGGTTCATATCCGCTCTACTATGCAGAGCAGACACAGACACAGCCCACTGTTCTCTATGGGATGGTCGCATGAAAACAGACCGGCTGTCCATTTTCATCCGAATGTCCTTCGATCCGCCAGATACAGTAGATGGGGAACGGATCCCCATCTGTCTGTTTTTAGCAGACTGGATCGGATGCCGAAAGGTGATGGTGCCACCCCATAGAGAACAATGGGTGATCCGATCGGGTCCGCCTGAAAATCACACAGGCGGACCAGAAAGGTCCTCTGGTGTGAAAGGGTCCTAACTCCTCTTTTAGCCCTACTAGTAGCCAAAACTGGATAACAAGATTTGCCACATATAGACTTCAATGGGTTTCGCCGTAAAAGTTGTGAACTTCAACCAACATTCCCAAAACTGTTTGTGAGCTGAACTCAGAGAGATTAGCTACTCTCTAATCTCTGCTTTTTACTGCTGTAAGAGGCTTACTTTGAGAAATTTCCCCCACTTTCTGTCCCATTGACAATGGTTTTACCAAACAGGGAAAATTTGCAATAGGAAAGCGGAAATAAAAACCTTGTGTGACTCTAGCCTTCCCCTGCTCTACTAAAAAAATGTTTCAATACATTTTTTATAGATTTTCCTGTAAACATATCACAGAATGCAAAAAAGTCTTATGCCGCGTACACACGATCGAGATTCACGGTGGTGAAAACACCGCTGTGAATCCCGACGGGAAAAACGAGGAACGGCTTGTTCCCCTACACACGACCGTTTTTCCCGTCATTTTTTCTCTTGGTCGAGAAAAACGACTATGTGTAGGCTCCCTGGCAGTGTTTCCCTATGGGAAAACTGCAGCGGGAAAAAAACGCCGTGAATCACGACGAGAAAAATTAGAGCATGTTCTAATTTTTCTCGTCATGATTAATGCAGTTTTTCTCGTCGGGAAAAATGACCAAAAGCCCACACACGGTCGTTTTTCTCGTCAAAGAGAAAAAATGTAATTTTTCCCGACGAGAAAAATGGTCGCGTGTACGCGGCATAAGAATAGTCAGGAACAGAGCACAGAAACATTTGTGCAAGAAACAAAGGTAATAAAATGTGGTTATGATATTGTTATACAGCATTGGGTTGTTCTACCAAAAGCGAGATTAACCACTTGTCCCCCGCCCACCGACAATTGACGGTGGGCGAAGGACACTCTCGTTCTGACAGGACGTCATATGACGTCCTGCCTTTAAAACGAGCTAGGGGGCGCGCGCGTTCCCAAGGACCCGATGCACGTGTCCGGCGGCTGCGATTGCCGCCGGGCACCCGCGATTGCCCGGGAACCGAGCAGGGAAGTGGATCTGTGTGTGTAAACACACAAATCCACGTCCTGTGAGGGAGAGGGGACCGATGGTGTGTCCCTTGTACATAGGGACAACCATCGGTCACCTCCCCCAGTCAGTCACCTCCCCACACAGTTAGAACACATTGAGGGAACATATTTAACCCCTTCCCGCCCCCTAGTGGTTAACCCCTTCCCTGCCAGTCACATTTATACAGTAATCAATGCATTCTTATAGCAGGGATCGTTGTATAAATGTAAATGGTCCCAAAAATGTGTCAAAAGTGTCCGATGTGTCCGCCGCAATATCGCAGTCACAATAAAAATCGCAGATCGCCGCCATTACTAATAAAAAAATTAATAAAAAAAATGCTATAAATCTATCCCCTATTTTGTGGACGCTATAACTTTTGCGCAAACCAATCAATACGCGCTTATTGCGATTTTTTTTTTACCAAAAATATGTAGAAGAATACGTATTGGCCTAAACTGAGGAAAATTTTAATTGAAAAAAAATGGGTATTTATTATAGCAAAAAGTAAAAAATTGTGTTTTTTTTCCAAACTGGACGCTCTTCTTTTGTTTATAGCGCAAAAAATAAAAACCGCAGAGGTGATCAAATACCACCAAAAGAAATCTCTATTTGTGGGAAAAAAAGGACGCAAATTTCGTTTGGTAGCCACATCGCACGACCGCGCAATTGTCATTCAAAGTGTGACAGCGCTGAAAGCTGAAAAATGGCTTGGGCAGGAAGGGGGTTTCGTGCACGGTAGGGAGGTGGTTAAAGAACAAATAAACTATAAATATGTGGTGGCTCGATAAACAGGACTTTAATATAAGTAGTAGTCAAACAGTGGGGATTACAAAATGAAGGAAGAGGAAAAGAACAGTCAGCCTAAGAGAAAAGAAGAGGTAAGGAAAGAAAAAAGCTGGAGGGAGGCAGTCTAGCCCTACCTACAAGCCAAACAGACTGCAGTCCATTCTAGATTCAAGAAAATGCGTAAACCTCGGGTACAAAACAGCTGAGTATTTTCAAATCGTTACCCCAGCCTCCACTTTCTCATGTAACATCATTTATGTGATCCGAGATTTCGTTTCGGCTATGGAAAGAGTAGGGGTTTTCCACATTCTGCCAAGCTTCTGTTTAACAGCAGTGAGGACATGGATCATTAGCCTAAACTAAATCGCAATAAGCATTTATTGATTGGTCTGCGCAAAAGTAGGGGGTAGTTTTATGACATTTTTATTAATAATTTTTTTTTTACTAGTAATGGTGGCGATCAGCGATTTTTATCTTGACTGCGAAATTATGGCGGACACATCGGACACTTTTGACACCATTTTGGGACCATTGTCATTTTTACAGCGATTAGTGCTATAAAAATTCACTGATTACTGTGAAAATGACACTGGCAGTGAAAAGGGGTTAACCTGTAGGGGGCGCTGAAGGGGTTAAGTGTTTCCTAGGGAGTGATTACTACTGTGTGGGGGCGTGGCTTGGCATGTGACGCCACTGATCGTCGTTCCCTATGACAGGGAACAGACAATCAGTGATACTCACACTAGGAAGCACGGGGAGAGGTTTGTTTACACTTACCTCTCCCCGTTCTTCAGTTCTGTGACCCGATCGCAGGACACCGGCGCGATCGGGTCCGCGGGTCCCGCGGGCGCGGTCACGGAGCTCAGGACCGGGTCGCGAGCGTGCCGCCGGCGACGCACATGCGACCCACGGCTGGGCTTCTTAAAAAGGACATACCTGTACGTGCTTGTGCCCAGCCGTGCCATTCTGACGACGTATATCAGCGTGGGGCGGTCCTTAAGTGGCTAGGGGAACCCAGAGCTTAAGGGTTGTGTGGGACCTCCAGTTGAAGACACGCTGTAATGCGATCGACTGGTAATATTGGAATACATTGGGTATTGTTAGGCCCCCTGCTAGCTTAGATCTTTGTAGTAACGCCATGGCAAGGCGTGGTCTTTTACCGCCTCACACAAACTCAATGAAGAGGCTACGGAGCTCCATGAAGAAGCGCCCGGGTAAATGCACAGGTACCATCTGCAGGAGAAAGAGTATGCGGGCAGTATAGTCATTTTGAGGATATTTGTACGGCCTACCCATGTGAATGAGGCTCTATCCCAGGACTGCAAATTTTGGTGAATCTTCCTGAGTAGAGGGGTATAGTTATGTGTGTATAGGGAGTCAAGTCGATCTGAGAGCTGGATGCCCAAATATCTCATGGAGGGGGACGCCCATGTGAAGGGAAAAGATCCCTTCAGAGAGGAGGCCAGGGTAGAGAGAACGGTAATCATCAGAATCTCAGATTTAGCATAAATAATTCGGACGTTGAACACCTCTCTGTAGGTGGACAGTTCTCCCAGCAAGTTCAGCAGCAAGACAAGGGGATCCACTACGTGAAAAAGGACATCGTCCGCATAGGCGGAGAGCTTGTGTTTCATAGAACCCACCTGCACCCCCTTAATGTTCGGGTTAGATCTGACTTTTTGCAGCAACGGCTCCAAAACCAGTGTGAACAGGAGGGGTGAAAGTGGGCATCCCTGTCTCGTGCAGTTCCGAATGGGGAACGCAGAAGCGAGACTGCTGTTCACCTTTACCTGAGCAGTACAGTGCTGTGATCCAGCGCAGCATATAAGGACCTAAACCCAGTCTCATCAATACCGCGTTAAGGAAGTCCCAGTCCACGCGATCGAATGCCTTCTCCACGTCTGTAGACAGAATCAAGTAGGGAGGTATCCGATCGCGTGTGCGGGCCAAGTGAATGAGCTGAAGAGCCCTAATAGAGTTATCCCTAGCCTCCTGTCCCACGATAAACCCCGTCTGGTCAGCATGTATTATCTTGGGGAGGAGGTGTTTACAGTTTATGTTTTAATATTCTGTACATGAACTTGTAGGTGCAAAAAAATTATATTAAAAATGTACAATGCTTTTTTTTTGTGCATGTTTTATGTGTCCAAACTATGCAAATGTCAAAACATTTTTGTGTTACGAGGAAACAGCAAATTCACCAAAAAAAAAATGCATGACTTCACTTTTTGTTGTGGTTGGAGATTTTCCCTCCTTTCCTGTCTGGTGAAACCATTGTCACTGGGATGGTAAAAGTCGCTCTAAGAAAACCCAAGGTAGCAGTGAAAAATTTACAGGAGGTTAATCCTGTGCAAAACAAAAAAAAATGGCTGGGGGTACACTTCAAGGTAATTAAACAATCATACTCAATACAACAGCACACTCCCGATACCTGAAAGCAGAAAATGTCTGTGTATGCCAAACTTTATGCATGATCCTATTAAACTGGTAGTTGTCCATAAAATGAAAACTGACCACTGCCTATAGCACGACCTGCTAACCATTGCACATCAGCTGAAGACACCTGTCAGTTGCATCACAGTTCATGGTACCCAGGTCAACCGTGACCATTCTTATAAACACTTCTGGACCTAGCAAATCACCCTCTATTGTGCCTAGCGGATAGTCGGGGGATCGATATTAGTTCATTACCACTTCATCCAGATTCCTCACCACTTTTTAACGTCTAAGGACAATATGGCTTCCACCAAGTTGAAGTTTAATAGCTTTGTATGTCTCTTCTATGTCTAAATGCCAAAGAAAATTTGTCACTGAAACTCTACAAATTTTTGTGTAATTTTCTGAATGTTATGTGACAACATAAAGAATAAAAAAATAAAATATTTAAGAGCAGTATCGCAGTAGTGTTTATAAGATGCCTGTTGGCCTTTATGGCAGATATAAATGTCACCCACAGCTGAACAGTGCTCTGTCCTTTGTTGTCTTTCCAGCATCAAACAGCTTGACAGATATGGACAGCTGATTCTGATAAACTCCTCTGCAACGGACACTGGGGAGTTCACCTGCTGGTCTCAGCTCTGTGACCGCCTGGGCTGCAAGAAGGATGAATCCAAAACTGGCTCTACGTACATTTTTTTCACAGGTAGCCAAGTCTAAGTATAAAGGGTTACCTATTGCATGTCACATTTCTATGTCTTACAAAAGGACACATAGGTAAACATATACTACATATATGACATTCGTACATATTGCTAGTTGCGAGTTCAGTTAAAGTTAGCAGTGAACCAGGTCTTCTGACATCACTGCAAGGTACTCAATACTATTAAAGTAAGATTATTTACCACCATTTTAGATATATATATCTATATGTAGATATACATATATCTATATATAGATACATCTATATATAGTATATATTGTACTATACTGTAACACACTGTAGTGTTTATTGCTGTGGCCAAGTATAATTTGCCTCAGATCTAGTGTTAGGTTGAAGGTTTTGGTTTAGAGGTTGGGTTTAAGGTTAGGTTAAGGGTTAGTACCTTAAAGTTTGGGTCTGATTAATTAATTATTTGGGTGGGATAATTAATGTTTCAGATTTACATGAATATTTATTAGGATCAGAACTGCTTTTCTTCTCACGCAAATCAACAAGAAGACTAAAGTAGCTTTAAGCTGGTCATAAAGAATTTAAGTAGTATTTCTAATGCATGCTGAATGCAACAGAAAGCATGCTGCACGGTGCACCTACACTTATCCTTCAATACACGCACACAAGTTATTGGTGGAAAAAAATGTCCTGAGCTAGAATTTCTGATGATAAAACTACTGCTCCAAAGCAAATACTCCAGTTTGACAAGACAAAAACTAACATACTGTATTAAAAGATACTTAGTTTGCTTTTTCCAGACCCATCTTGTTGCTTTATAAAATTACATAACTACATTATGTCATAATGCAATTCCGTATTGGGGCCTTTAGTTTAGGGTACCCACATTTCAAGGTGTTGTGTAGAGATTAGTCTCTACTGATACAAAGTTTTCCATGTTGAGATGGGACAGTGGCGTAGCGTGGGGGGTGCAGGGGGTGCTGTGGCCCGGGCGCAACATTTGGGGGGGGCGAAATCCCGCACCATTGTGTGTCACACCATTGTGTGTCACTTTGCCTCAATCCTTCACATTTCTATCTACTGTGTCCCCTGCGATCCAGCTGCCATGTTTAATCTGAGCTTGTGCCCTGTGATTGGGTGAATGGGGTCATATGCTGCGGCAGGACTGGCCTGTCCGATCGCCATTGTCTCCTCCTCTCCACCTGACCGCCGGATCTGGAACTGGGACGTCATCTGGGTATCGATCCCCGTTGGCATTGTGGCAGACTGATGAATAACTAAAGCAGGTGAGCCGTCTCAGAGGAGGGAGCAGCCACCAGCCAGCGAGCAGTTAGGGAGAGTCAAACCACATCCATTCGTTATTTCGGCCTAACTTCAAGTGCTTACATGCCAAATGCCACCTCCCCGAGGGACATGCATGCTGCATGGTCACCATGGTGCATTATTACATAGCAGGATTGATTTAACAGCTTCATGATCTAGCCCTCAGGGCTTTCGGCATGTAAGGGGTTAAGTGTAGTGTAGTGGGGTAGGCAGTGTAGTGTAGTGTATTGTGGTGGGCAGTGTAGTGTAGGGGGGTGGGCAGTGTAGTGTAGTAGTGTAGTGGGGTGGGCAGTGTAGTGTAGTGGTGTAGGCAGTGTAGTGTAGTGGTGTAGGCAGTGTAGTGTAAGGGGGTGGGCAGTGTAGTGTAGTGTAGCGGGGTGGGGGGGTGGACAGTGTAGTGGGGTAGGCAGTGTAGTGTAGGGGGGTGGACAGTGTAGTGGGGTAGGCAGTGTAGTGTAGTGGGGTGGGTAGTGTAGGGGGGTGGGCAGTGCAGTGTAGGCGGGTGGGCAGTTTAGGGGGGTGGGCAGTGTAGTGTAGTGGGGTGGGTAGTGTAGGGGGGTGAGAAGTGCAGTGTAGGGGGTGGGCAGTGTAGTGGGGTTGGCAGTGTAGTGTAGTGGGGTGGGCAGTGTAGTGTAGGGGGGTGGGCAGTGTAGTGTAGTGGGGTAGGCAGTGTAGTGTAGGGGGGTGGGCAGTGTAGTGTAGGGGGTAGGCAGTGTAGTGTAGGGGGGTGGGCAGTGTAGTGTAGGGGGGTGGGCAGTGTAGTGTAGTGTTGTAGGCAGTGTAGTGTAGGGGGAGGTCAGTGTAGTGTAGTGGGGTGGGCAGTGTAGTGTAGTGAGGTAGGCAGTGTAGTGTAGGGGGGTGGGCAGTGTAGTGTAGTGTAGGGGGTGGGCAGTGTAGTGGGGTAGACAGTGTAGTGCATGGGGGTGGGCAGTGTATCGGGGTAGGCAGTGTAGTTTAGTGGGGTAGGCAGTGTAGTGTAGTGTAGTGTAGGGGGGTGGGCAGTGTAGTGTAGTGTAGGGGGGTGGGCAGTGTAGGGGGTAGGCAGTGTAGTGTAGTGGGGTGGGCAGTGTAGTGTAGTGGGGTGGGCAGTGTAGTGTAGGGGGTAGGCAGTGCAGTGTAGGGGGGTGGGCAGTGTAGTGTAGTGTAGGGGGATGGGTAGTGTAGTGTAGTGGGGTAGGCAGTGTAGTGTAGTGTAGGGGGTGGGCAGTGTAGTGTAGTGGGGTAGGCAGTGTAGTGTAGGGGGGTGGGCAGTGTAGTGTAGTGTAGGAGGGTGGGCAGTGTGGGGGGGCAGTGTAGTGTAATGTAGTTTAGTGGACAGTGTAGTGTAGTTTAGTGGACAATGTAGTGTGGTGGAGTTTAGTGGACAGTGTTCAACAGTGTAGTGTAGTGTAGTTTAGTGGACAGTGTAGTGTAATGTAGTTTAGTGGACAGTGTAGTGTAGTTTAGTGGACAATGTAGTGTGGTGGAGTTTAGTGGACAGTGTTCAACAGTGTAGTGTGGTGGAGTTTAGTGGACAGTGTAGTGTAGTGTAGTTTAGTGGACAGTGTAGTGTAGTGTAGTTTAGTGTGTAGTGTAGTGTAGTGTAGTTTAGTGGACAGTGTAGTGTAGTTTAGTGGACAGTGTAGTGTAGTTTAGTGGACAGTGTAGTTTAGTGGACAGTGTAGTGTAGTGGGGTGGAGTTTAGCGGACAGTGTAGTGTGGTGGAGTTTAGTGGGCAGTGTAGTGTAGTGTAGTTTAGTGGACAGTGTAGTGTAGTGTAGTTTAGTGGACAGTGTAGTGTGGTGGAGTTTAGTGGGCACTGTAGTGTAGTTTAGTGGACAGTGTAGTGTAGTGTAGTGTAGTGGAGTTTAGTGGGCAGTGTGGTGGAGTTTAGTGGGCAGTGTGGTGGAGTTTAGTGGGCAGTGTAGTGCAGTTTAGTGGGCAGTGTAGTGCAGTTTAGTGGGCAGTGTAGTGTAGTGGGCAGGTCAGGATAGGAATCAGGTTGGTCAGTGGAGTGGTCGGTGTAGGAATCAGGTAGGTCAGTACTATTGTAGGAAAGGACTCGAGGAGTGCTAAAAGTCTGCAGGTAAGGGGGGCGCAAATTACTTGCCTTGCCCCGACAACCCACGCTACGCCACTGAGATGGGAAGATTAACCACTTAAGGACCGAGCCTCTTTTTGAGATTTGTTGTTTACAAGTTAAAATAATATTTTTTTGCTGGAAAAGAACTCCTACACATTATATATTTTTCTAACACCCTAGAGAATAAAATGCTGGTCGTTGCAATACTTTGTCACACCGTATTTGCGCAGCTGTCTTACAAGCAAACTTTTTTTGGAAAAAATACACTTTTTTGACTTAAAAAATAAGACAACAGTAAAGTTAACCCAATTTTTTTTATATTGTGAAAGATAATGTTACACCAAGTAAATTCATACCCAACATGTCACGCTTCAAAATTGCGCCCGCTCGTGGAATGGCGACAAACTTTTACCCTTAAAAATCTCCATAGGCGACGTTTAAAAATGTTTACAGGTTACATGTTTAGAGTTACAGAGGAGGTCTAGTGCTACTTACGTATGGGTTCGCTTCTGCGCGTGAGCTTGGCGAGATGGGTTGCTTTAATTTTTTATTTTTTTCTTATTTATTTAACTTTTTTTTTTTATACTGTTCTTTTAAAAAAACAGTTTGGGTCACTTCTATTCCTATTACAAGGAATGTACTAACATCCCTTGTAATAGAAAAAAGCATGACAGGACCTCTTAAATATTAGATCTGGTTTCAAAAAGACCTCAGATCTCCTATTTACACTAAAATGCAATAAAAAATATCACTTCCACCATCCAATGCTATGAAGCTGAGTGGGGGCCATCTTTCCCTCACTTGTCTCCAGGCTGTTGACGTGACAGGACCCGATCGTCTCCCACGCTACCGTCGGCTCCGGTAAGCGGTGGAGATGACCGGAGCGTGGCGGGAGGGGGAGGGATTGTATGGGCATCTTACAATATATGTAAAATCACTGTGTAAATTGTTGGTGCTATGTTAGTACCTGTAATAAATAAATCTTACTTGGGCAGCAATGTCCAAGACAGACCACAGGTTGGTGGTATCAATAAATAAGATGAGAAAAGAAGGGTGCCTTTCTGAATGTTTAGTCTAGCAGATCTTAGACATTTCTGATCTACAACTCACACTAAGCCAATTCTCTCATAACTAGTGCTTAGGCCTTCAATCTCTAATGCCCCATACACACGATCATTTTTAATGTCATTTTTAAAACTGACGTTTTTCTCGTCATTTTTTTTCTTGTTTCCTCTCAAGCCTGTCTTGCGTACACACCATCATTTTAAAAAATGTTCAAGCAAAGCGCGGTGACGTACACCACGTACGACGGCACTATAAAGGGGAAGTTCCGTTCGAATGGCGCCACCCTTCATGTTAGCAAAGTTTGGTGAGAGACGATTCGCTCTTTTCAGTCTAGTGCTTTTCAGTCCGTTACAGCATGACGAATGTGCTATCTCCATTACGAACGCTAGTTTTACCAGAACGAGCGCTCCCGTCTCATACTTGATTCTGAGCATGCGCATTTTTTTTCACGTCGTTAAAGCATACACACTATCGTTTTTCACGTCGTTAAAAAAAACGACATGAAAAACGACGTGAAAAAAGAGAGCATGTTCGAAATTTTTAATGCCCGTTTTTCACGTCGTTAAAAATGCTCTGGAGCATACACACGATCATTTTTAATGGCCATTTTTTTTAATGGCATTTTTAACGGCATGAAAAATGATCGTGTGTATGGGGCATAAGGCCCCTTTCACACTGAGGAAAGCCTAAATACCGCCTGAAAAACTCCTGCCCTGCAGTCTTAATATGAAAGACAGAGTGCTTTCACACTGAGGCGATGCGCTGGCAGGACGAGAAAAAAAGTCCTGCTAGCCACATCTTTTTGCCAGTGAAGGAGCGGTGTGTATACCGTTCCTTTACCGCTGCTGCCCATTGTAATCAACAGCACGGCCGCTAGCGGGGGTTAAAACCGCACTGCTAGCGGCGGAAATGCGCCGCAAATCCGCTCATGGCGTCGGCGGTAAAAATAGCAGCGTTTTACCACCGACGCTATGAGCGCCCCAGTGTGAAAGGGGCCTTAGGGAGATGCAAATAGCCAATATCTCATATATATTTCACCTGTGTCAAGGGGAACCAATAAGTACAGAAGCTACCAAAATATGCTGTAACAGAATTTATGACTAGTCCAAACTTTACATCAATTATGTGGATAATAAAGTCTGCTAGCTACAGGGGAGGACTAATGGCCTTAGGCCTGGGGGGCAAGTCCAGTCAAGTGGCCCATTGAACCGCTGAATCAGTTCACCACCCATGGCCCACCTGGTTTTTCAATGCAGCCTCACCAGTGCCCATCAATGCAGCCTGATCACTGGGGCAGGTTACATGAGGGAGAGCTGGGGGGTCAGCTAGGGGTGTCAGGGTCTCTCACCTCAGCGATCTCAGCTCAGCAAGTCCTTGCATGCCACGGTTTCCTGGGGGGGTAATGCTCCTGATCCTGGGGTCAAGTTGCAGCCAGCGCCCAGCCTTGCAGCCTGACTCCCTGACATGCTCTGCCTCTGCTTGCTTCTAAGAATCCGGTCCCAGGGAGTTGTAGTTTCCTCTGCGCTGCTGTGTTTTCCACCCACCAGAAGCTTGAGTGCGGACTACAACTCCCGGAATGCAACAACTAGTGGTCGGCCGCCATGGCCATGCCCTGGCCCGACTTCCTAGACCAGAATAAAAAAGAAAATGGTAGCGGGCAGCGGCTGCCGGCCATTTTGAACATAAGTTAGGGTGGCCTGGGAGGCAATTGCCACCCTGCCCCCTGGCCCAGCCCTCCCCTGGCTAGCTACCAACCAAAATTGAGCTATTAGAGTTGAGTGTACTTCTACTTTAAGGTAAAGGTTGTCTGTAATGTTATGTTCAGGGAATAGTTAGTCAAGGGTTAAGATAGATGCAAATACAGTATATCATTTTACAAGGAAAAAAAAACTGCTAATGTCTTATCTGCTGTGCATATTATCCTGGCTTTTGCAGGAAGCGTGTTTTCTTTCATTTATGCATGGACTAAACTAAAATAGTAATTTATCAGCTGTACAATCAGCAGAGTGTAGTGCATGTACATATATCACCAAAAGAAGAAAGACAGGAAAAGATAACATCAGCTAGAATTCCAAAATTAGATTCAGTTGTAAATATATTTCAAAAGGTGCCAGTTGTATTGAAGCACAGCTTGTGATATATTATACCGATATATATAAATTAATATAACTAGAATAAAAGAATAACAAACATTGACAAAAAACTGGCCAAACCAGTGATCTATCTCTATACAAAAGACAGGATATGCCATATGGAACATCTAAAATGGAAATTTCCCTCAGGATATACAGGACCTTAATGTAATAACCATACCGTTTAAAGTGTCATCATTATTTTTAGGTTACAAAGACACCTTCAGGCTACAATTAAAATGTATATGTAACTTTATTCTGTGACACTGCTAACTCTACTATATGTAGTAGATGAAGTGTCTATGAGTAATGTTTGACCGAAGAGATTTGTAACCGCAGGAAAGGCACCACATTAGTGATCTGGGGGTACATGGTTTAAATCCTTGGTTTGGTTCAGGTATAGTGAATATTATAACAATTTCTTTTAATCCCCAATAGCAAAGTTTTTGTTTCATTATACCATTTACATTTTCTAACAGGAGACATTTATCAGGAACCTGTACCGCCTGTGCCATTTAAAATGAGTGCATGCACATGTTAAATCTTTTCTAAGCAATTATGTGTAGCACTTACCCCCATTTAAGGGACCGGCTGGTTTTGTTGGGTCTGCAAACTACCTCCAAAGCTTCCGTTGTCAGGGTATGGAAAGTCTCCAGAAAGGCCAATGTCCACACAAATGTAAAACCCAAACAGTCAGGCTTTATTTACTTTGCTGAGGAAACTTGAGAGGAAAGTAGGATAAGAGAGAAGAACACAGGGAAAGGTTCAGGCACGCAGCACTAAAGTCACAATCGTCGCCACTAAAGCATGAGTGGGTATTGCTCACTCGGATAGTCCCGTTTAGTAGTCCTAGCAGCCGGGATGAAGCACGAGTCAGTATTTCTCTTGAGAACTAGAGATACGATCAGGAATCCTCTGCCACAGGATTATCAAAAGTCCAGAACCTCCCAGCCAAGCAATAATGAGAGAACCTTTATGCCGGATTGGCGTATTGCAGGGCTTGTAATGATGGATCCCTCCTTAGGTGAGCTCCAGGCCTCCTCCAGAGACAGCAGTACCGTCCCTAGTCTCCTTCGGGGCAGATCCTCCCCTGGTCTCCTTCCCTAAACGTGTGCTTCCCGCAGGTGGGTAGCTCAGGATCCCTTCCGAAGGTATAGGCCTCAGCCAGCAGAGCTGGGCCTACAAGGCAGCAATGTAGCCTTGGGCTGAAGGTGCCCGGGCTAGAACACACACGCACCCCGTGCCATGCGGGCCACGAGGCGCGCACACACAGGACAGGCCCGATGGGCCTCCAGGAACGAACGCACCTCAAAAGCATCTGCCCCTTATGTACCCCCTCCCAGCATGCAAAGTGGGTAGACCACGCCCACTGCACGGCTGCCGAGAAAGACACCCAAGGTGTTGTGATACCCCCAGTGGTTCAACCTATGCCGGTGGTGACAGTGCCACCTACAGGAGAACAGGGAACACTACTGCCAGGCAGTATCACACCCAGAGCAGAAGCAAATTTAGAACAATCAATTGGTCTGAGCCCAACTACTGGCTCAGACTACCCTTAAATTTACACATAGCGCCCCCAAATATTAGGGGGGGGCGCTACATATGCTTTCAAATAACTATTATTATAATACAGAATTTATAGTGTAATTACCACTTGTGCAGCATGTTACAACCTAAAGGGAGACGGTACGAGACAGTTGCAATACAATTCAATACAAGAGGATTAGGAGGGCTCCTGCTCATGGGAGCTTATCGTCTAAAAGGGAAGAGCAAGTAGTACAAATAATAATAGCTCAGAGGGATGAGCTGATGGACAGGTAGAAGTGTATTTTTAGGTGGAGGTTGGATAGACTTCCCTGAAGAAATTAGTTTTCAGGGGCTACCCCATGAGCCATGTAGCAGGTACTGCTCTCCACTGAACCTGTATTTATAGTGCCATTCATAAAGTGCAGGCCGCAGTGCGCAGCTTGCATTCTACCATAATGCTGCCATAGAGTACTCTATGATTGTTAGAAAGGCCAGTTACATAGTTAATCTGGTTGAAAAAAGACACAAATCCATCCACTTCAACCAACAATTACATGATTTTGAAAGGTCATGTGACTAAGAACTTTTCTTCCCCTTTTTTTGCCACTTCCATTTATTCCCCTGAATGTGAATCTGCTTGCTTTAGGACTCTGAAGTGCTTAACACATTTTTAAATTACATTAACCAGATGCCGACCGCTCCACGTAAATTTACTGTAGCAGGGCTGCCACTCTGCGCAAAATCCCATACCTGTACGTCATTCTGCACTTCCGGGTCTGGGGCACGTGTGCATGTCGCCGGCGAAATGTTCCCACTGTGATTGGACACAGCAAGAGCCACTCAGCAAGGTCCGGCGAACTCTATGTCAGCCAGGACCCGCCCGATCATTCGGGAGAGAAGAAGAACGGTGGTCTGCTTATGTAAACAAGGCAGATCCTCGTTCTGTCAGTAGGGAAGGTAGTGATCCTGTGTTTCTTCAAAGCAGGAACACGGATCTCTGCCTTCCTATAAAAAAAGCACCCCCACACAGTTAGCAATCACTCCCTAGGAACAAATTTAACCCTTTGATCGCCCCTGATGTTAGCCCCTTCCCTGGCAGTGTCATTAATACAGTGGCAATGCATAATTTTTAACATTGATCACTGTATTGGTGTGACTGGTCCACAAAAAGCATCAAAAGTGTCAGTTAGGTGTCCGATTTATCTGACGCAATGTCGCAGTCCCACTATAAATCACTGATCGCCGCCATTACTAGTAAAAAAAATAAAAATATTCCATAGTTTGTAGGCACTATAACTTTTGCGCAGACCAATCAATATAGGCTAATTGGGATTTTTTATACCAAAAATATGTAGCAGAATGCATATTGGCCTAAATTGATGATTTTTTATTTTTATTTTATTGGATATGTTTTATAGCAGAAAGTAAAAACATTGTGAGTTTTTGTTTTCAGAATTTACGGTCTTTTTTTGTTTCTAGCGCAAAAAATAAAAACCGCAGAGGTGATCAAATACCACCAAGAGAAAGCACGATTTTAGGGGAAAAAAGGACATAAATTTTGTTTGGGTACAGCATCGTACGACCACGCAATTGTTAGTTAAAGTAACACAGTGCCGTATCACAAAAAATGGCCTTGTCATTAAGGGGGTAAAACCTTCCGGGGCTGAAGTGGTTAATGTCCTTCATATATCTGTGTTTTTTAAAAGCAGCGGTATGATCATAGTAAGGCCATATCACTGCTTTTAAATTTGGCACCTTACAGTGGCTCCTATTTCTAAATCCTTTTTGTTGTCCCCAATAGATGTTAACATCCCCAGGCTCACGGGATTTTGTTTTTTGACCTCCAACTGTCAGGCACTCTAGTGGTTACCTTCATTAGACAAACTCAAAACTGGCCACTTTTCTGATAACACACAGCTTGTGTAAGGCCAATCCCACAGATTACATATGTAGCGACCTCACCCCTCACACCCCTTCTCATTCTTGGCTTGTTGGTCTTGTCTAGGAGTTTAGTACAGGGGGGAAGGATGCGATACACCACGGCCCATGTCCTCCAGAGAGACTGGAGGTGAAAGCCAGAACTATATTGGGTTTTGTGTGTGTGTCCCAGAGTCAAATCCTTTCTTCGAAATGACTCCCTTTGCTCCTAGTAACCAGAGTTCCACACACTGAAAAGGTCCAACTCGTATTTATTATCTTCCAGCAATAAACAGTCATACAGCACAGACAGGTTGAGACCCATAGAACACTTCAGTATTTGTGGGGAGTAGGTCAAGGCACAATTCTTTAAGTAGAGCTAATCACTGTGGTGTCACCAATGGTTATGATGTATAGTCACTGCCACCGACTATATAGAACAAGAGCATGAATTACCTTCGCTATCACAGCCCCTGTCAGAGGGAAGACATCCATCCAAGAGAGTTACCGGAGGCCTCTCCGTCACCGGCAAATGCTGCGCCAGACTTTCCGGAGAAGTTTCGCTCACCGGCCTCCTCAATCTCAGACACGGGCACCCAAGGCATTAGGGCCCCCTCGGATTCCTCCACCCTCGCGGAACTCAGTCAAAGGTACTGAGTCCCAGGCCTCCGCATTAGTACCTCACCCCAGGCTAAAGGTGCCTGGGATGGACTCCATCTCCCGCTCCGGTCAGGTCAAGGGCACCTGGGCCCGGAACTCCGAAACGCCAGCACCCAGGCTGAAGGTGCCTGGGCGCGGCCGCGTCCTCCGACTCTGAACCCCAAGGTCAGGGCGTCCGCCCCTTTTATCTCCTCTCCCTTTGCGTCACAGCAGGTTCCCCGCCCCGCTGTACCAGCTCCAGGAAAGGACAAAAAGGGATGCAGTCTTGCGGTGAGTGTTCAGCTCCGGCCCAGTGCGACAGCGCCACCTGCAGGCCGCAGGGAACCCCACACCACCAGAGTCCTCCAAGAACCATAAAAGGGTCTCAGATTCCCTAACAATCAGTGCATCTGGGTTACACTACCACCCAGATGCCTCCCCTAAATTCACATACCCGCTACACATAGTTACATAGTAGGTGAGGTTGAAAAAAGACACAAGTCCATCAAGTCCAACCTATGTGTGTGATTATATGTCAGTATTACCTTGTATATTCCTGTATGTTGTGGTCGTTCAGGTGCTTATCTAATAGTTTCTTGTAACTATCGATGCCCTCCGCTAAGACCACCGCCTGTGGAAGGGAATTCCACATCCTTGCCGCTCTTACAGTAAAGAACCCTCTAACCCGAGACTGAAAGAGCCTGATACAGAACAGAGCACTCAGTTACCAATGATGATGTAAACCTATATGTTCTTAACAAATTTAATTTATTTTTCCACAGATAAAGGGGAACTATTTGTGCCATCTTCCAGTTACTTTGAGATTGTCTACCTGCACCCAGATAAACCAGCCATCATTCCATGCCGAGTGACCACTGCGTCTGCCAAAGTAACCCTACACAGGGAGTTCCCAGCTGAGGAGATCAAGGCTGATGGCACAGAGATTACCTATGATGTGAAAAAAGGTTTTGTGTACCAACATCCCACTGTCAACCAAAGTGGAGTTGTTTACTGCCGAGCAGAGGCCCGAGGGGCACCACAAATATCTATTAAATACCAGCTACTTTATGTAGAAGGTGAAGCAATTGCATGGATGTTTAAACTACCATAGATGTGGTTACCTGATATTCTTTCTAAAGAAGAACTTCACCCAATCTTTTCATCTTATTTTACTTTTTTTTTTTTAAATAGGGGATGATGTGTGCAATACTATGCTTACTTTTGTGGTCATGTACCTGTTCCAACTTACATACAAATTCAGCTTAACCACTTAAGGACCGCCGCACGACGATGTACGTCGTCAGAATGGCACGGACAGGCACAAGGACATACAGGTACGTCCCCTTTGAGAACCTGTCCGTGGGTTGCGCGCGCGCCGCCGGTGGCACGCTCCCGACCTGGTCCGAAGCTCTGTGACTGCGCCCACAGGACCCGTGGACCCAATCGCTGCCGGTGTCCCGCGATTGGGTCACAGAGCTGAAGAACGGGGAGAGGTAAGTGTAAACAAACCTTTCCCCGTTCTTCCTAGTGGCAGTGTAACTGATCGTCTGTTCCCTGTCATAGGGAACGACGATCAGTGATGTCACATGCCAAGCCACGCCCCCCTTCAGTTAGAATCACTCATTAGGTAACACTTAACCCCTACAGTGCCACCTAGAGGTTAAACCCTTCACTGCCAGTGTCATTTTCACAGTAATCAGTGCATTTTTATAGCACTGATCGCTGTAAAAATGACAATGGTCCCAAAATGGTGTCAAAAGTGTCCGATGTGTCCGCCATAATGTCGCAGTCACGATAAAAATCACTGATCGCCACCATTACTAGTAAAAAAAAAATATTAATAAAAATACCATAAAACTATCCCCTATTTTGTAAACGCTATAACTTTTGCGCAAACCAATCAATAAACGCTTATTGCAATTTTTTTTTTACCAAAAATATGTAGAAGAATACGTATCGGCCTAAACTGAGGAAAAAACGTTTTTTTTATATATATTTTTTTTGGGGATATTTATTATAGCAAAAAGTAAAAAATATTGAATATTTTTCAAAATTGGCGCTCTATTTTTGTTTATAGCGCAAAAAATAAAAACAGCAGAGGTGATCAAATACCACCAAAAGAAAGCTCTATTTGTGGGAAAAAAAGGACGTCAATTTTGTTTGGGAGCCATGACCGCGCAATTGTCAGTTAAAGCGACGCAGTGCCGAATTGCAAAAAGGGGCCTGGTCTTTAACCAGCCAAAATGGTCCAGGGCTGAAGTGGTTAAGAACAAACCTACAAAACCTTGTTTGTAACCTGGGGACTGCCTATACTTATAACATACAATTATGTAGGCGTGTAAATACAAATCTGTCATTATTATCATTTTACAGGTTTTATATACAGTAGCTCTTTACAACATGAGAGCAGATAGTACAGTTACAATACAATTCAATACAGGAGGAATCAGAGGGCCCTGCTCGTTAGAGTTTACAATCTAGTAGGGATTATTAAAATTTGTATTTAAACAAATAGATGTTGAAATCTAACTAACTAAAAGATGAACTCTGGGCAATCAGTCAAATACACAGTGGAAAACATTCTTTGAAAATGTTTTACCTGCTAAGAATTTCAGCTCTTATTGTGACTTATGCCTCGTTTCCACTGAGCGGAACGGTGCGGTCGGTACAGTTTGGAACGGTTAGAATAGTCTGATCTATTCTAGTGAGCGTTTCCACTGCAAGTCGGACCGTCAGGGGCCATACAGGGTTTAGAGAAAATGTCTAGCGTGTCCGCCAATCAGTGGAATGTATTGTAGCTCCGCCCTAACCGAACCGTTCCATTTTCTATGGCCCCACATCTGAAGCAGGACCCTGAAGGGTGCGGTACGGTGCGGTTTTATGGCACGCTTTCATAATGGAAACACCCAAAATAGCGTACCGTAGCGAACCGTACCGAACCGATCCGCTCAGTGGAAACGAGGCATTACACACCCCAGCCATACAGCCAGGCCCTGGTCCTCTCTGCAAATTACCTTGCTTGGTCCAAAACCCACCTTAATCTGTGAAAGGAGCAGAGGCACACTGATGAGCTATCCCTTTGCTGTTTCTGTTCTATGCCCACAAACTACCTAGCAAAAAACAACAGAGCGCCCCAAATGGTTGTAAACTGATTCTTCCTTGTGGGAATGCTGCTATAATGTCTTACAAAAGGTTGATATGAACACAGATTCAGGCACGTATGCTTTTTTTACGTAAAAAAAATGGTACTGTTACGTGCAACAGAGTTCTTTTTCGAGTTCTATAAGCTTCATGCACATAGGTGCATTTGCCCGCGCAGGAATATATGCTGCACATTTCTGGTGCCCAGGATGTGCTAGAGCTGTGTACATTTGCCAATAGACATGAAGCTGTATGCAATTATGTGTCGCCATGAAAAAAACAACGTAGTGCACATGCACAGGTGTAATGTTCTAAACGCAAACTACCTCCAGGACATTACGTCTTTGCGCGTGTGTTATGCTAATACCAACGCATACCTGCTCACAGCCGCCTTCACCTATTCATGTCTATAGGCAGCTGAATACAGCACCAGAACTTCCAGGGCACCAAAAATATGCAGCCTGTTTACAGTGGCGTCACTAGGGTTGGTGTCACCCGGTGCAAAAAAAAATGGTGTCACCCCCCAACAACTATAGTCCCCCCTCAGTACAGACCCCCCTCCACTAACTACAGACCCCCCTCCCACAGTATAGATCCCCTCCCTCAGTACAAACCCGCTCCACTAAGTACAGACTCCCCGCCATCAATATAGACCCGCCTCCCTCAGTATGAACCTCCCCCTCAGTACAGACACCCCCACCTCAGTGCAGACTGCTCCATAAGTACAGACACCCCCACCTCAGTGCAGACCGCTCCATCAGTACAGACACCCCCACCTCAGTGCAGACCCCCTCAGTTACAGACACCCCCTCAGTTACAGACCCCCCTCGTACAGACACCCCCCTCAGTACAGACACCCCCCTCAGTAACAGACACCCCCTCAGTTACAGATCCCCCCTCAGTTACAGACCCCCCCTCAGTTACAGACCCCCCCTCAGTACCAGACCCCCCCTCAGTACAGACACCCCCCTCAGTACAGATACCCCTCTCAGTACCAGACCCCCCCCCCTCAGTACAGACACCCCCCTCAGTACCAATCCCCCCTCAGTACAGACACCCCCCTCAGTACAGACACCTCCCTCAGTAACAGACCCCCCTCAGTAACAGACACCCCCTCAGTTACAGATCCCCCCTCAGTTACAGACCCCCCCTCAGTACCAGATCCCCCCTCAGTACCAGACCCCCCCTCAGTACCAGACCCCCCTCAGTACAGACACCCCCCTCAGTACCAGACCCCCCCCTCAGTACCAGACCCCCCCTCAGTACAGACACCCCCCTCAGTACCAGACCCCCCCTCAGTACAGACACCCCCCTCAGTACCAGACCCCCCTCAGTACAGACACCCCCTCAGTACAGATACCCCCCTCAGTACAGACACCCCCTCAGTACCAGACCCCCCTCAGTACAGACACCCCCCTCAGTACAGACACCCCCCTCAGTACCAGACACCCCCCTCAGTACAGACACCCCCCTCAGTACCAGACCCCCCTCAGTACAGACACCCCCCTCAGTTACAGCCCCCCCTGGTGCAAACTCCCTCTTGTGCAGACCCCAGCAGTACAGACACCCCCTCCCCCATCAGTAAAGATGCCCCCCTTACCTTTCAGACCTCAGAACAGAGCGGCAGATACACACAGCGGTGTGTCTCTCGAGCGCGGGCTCCTCCTCCTCTGTGGATGTAAACATAGAGGAGGCAGAGGGGGCGGCGGCTTCCTTCCGCTCCGCTGAGGGACACAGCCGCAGCGTGAGCCTAAGGCACAGGGCAGCGGGCGGGCGATGTCAGTGTGGCCGCTGCGCTACCCACGGGTGTCACCCCTCTGGTGGGTGTCACCCGGGTGCGGCCCGCCCCCCCCCCGCACCTGGCTAGCAACGCTAGTGCCTGTTTACACCGCATGGGCAAATGTGAAGACTAATGCCGCGTACACACGATCATTATTCACGACGGTTAAAAAACCGCCGTGAATAATGTCATTAAAAACGAGGGAACGGCTTGTTCCCCACACACGATCGTTTTTCACGTCGTTTTTTCTCTTGTCGAGAAAAACGACCGTCTGTGGGCTCCGCGGCAGTGTTTCCCTATGGGAAAACTGCCGCGGAAAAAATGTCGGACAAAAACGACGAGAAAAATTAGAACATGTTCTAATTTTTCTCGTCGTTTTTAATGCCGTTTTTCTCGTCGAGAAAAACGACATAAAGCCCACAGACGATCGTTTTTCTCGTCGAAAGGAAAAAATTTTGTTTTTCTCGACGAGAAAAACGTCCGTGTGTACGTGGCATAATGGTAATGTTCTATTGTTTACTGGTAAGATATTGTTTTTCTAATTATGGTAATGTGCAATTCTTAAGATGATGATTACTAATGTAGCTTTTCTTTATTATGTGTTTTGTGTTTAGTTCCAAGTGGTCCACCCTCTGCAACTATTACTTCCTCTGCCAACAAGGTTCATAGCGGAGGGGACTTCAGCATCTACTGCACCGTCCTAGGAGAGCCCAATGTAGAAGTAGAATTCACATGGATCTACCCAGGACAAGAAGTAAGGTTACAATTGTACATTTACATGATTGAAAGCTGAGTTTAGATCTTAGAAGCCCAAATTCTTCAATAATAAATGGTTGGCAAAAAATAAAATCATGTATGACCATAAGCACGGGGTTAGATTTTTGGGGGTATAAGTAGAAAAATGCTGTCCTTTCCTTATATACCTTTTTTTTTTTGTCTGGAACACACATTTTCAGCATGTTAGTCTTCTAGGAGGTTCAAGGCTAAAATGATACGTCCCTAAAATATAAACCGCTTCATGACGTTGTGTAAAGCAAATCCGAACACCTGAACACAATTTTTCAACTTTGACATGTGTTAGTAAAACATATCATCACAACTACTTTGTGTATTCAGTTGGATTATACCTTTTTTTTCTCAGGATAAATCGGGCTTTCATTTAGTGTTACATGTGTAGCGGGTGTCAAATTTAGAGGGGCGTACCTGGGGAATAGATGGCCCAGGTACATTGATTTTAGGGATTTATGGACACTTTGAAGTGTGGGAGGTATGAATGGTGTCATGTTCCCTGCGGTCCCTAGGTGGCGCTGTCACCTGGGACCGGGGTTGAACTGCCATTCTAGCGCCGTGCCATTTGTGTCCTCTCGCGGCAGTAGTACAGCGGGGCGGGGAACCCGCTGTGCCTGCTGGGAGGATATAAGGGGGGCGGACATCTTGCGCACGAGGTCCATTCCCCAGGAACCTTCAGCCTGGGGGCTGCTGCGGTTTGTCTGTGCCCAGGCGCCCTTGGCCTGGGCACGTGGAGTCGAGTTCCATCCCAGGCACCTTCAGCCTGGGGTGAGGTACTTTACAAGGAGACCTGGGGCCCAGTACCTTCGACTGGGTCCCGCAAGGGAGAAGCATTCCTAAGGTGCCCCCGGTATTGGGTGCCTGAATCCAGGGCGTAAGGGACCGGAGATGTGACCCTCCCGTAGAGCCGGTGCAGCATTTGGCCAGTGCCGGTGTGGGCCTCTGGTGACCGTCCGGATGGATGTCTTCCTCTGACAGGGGTCATTTGTCCTAATGGAGGTATTTCATGTTCTTATGGTCTGTGGCAGGGACCCATCTTCATCAGGTCAGTGGCAGGCCTCATCTAAGGCCTGTGGCAGGGGCCTCAACGTTCACCCGGGTCAGTGGCAGGGACCAAATTCACAGTCGGTGGCAGCGACTGTGCGCCAAGCCTGTTTGCACTAAACGGAACAGGAGGGACTTTATTCATTGAGTGTGCCTGGACCTACTCTTTCTCACACCCTGTCTTTTCTTTTTAAGTTCAACCAGCCTACCTATTGATCAAAGCAAATAAAACAGTGTTGGACTTTTTATGGTGTGGAACTCGTGTTACTGGAAGCTAAGTGTCCCTGTCTGTGACAGTGACAATCATCCTCCACAGGAGAAGCTGAGGCTCCGGCCTAAAACGCAGACCCGAAGGTAAACGGTTTTGCTCATATCTCTGCATACTACATCAGAGAGCCGAGCTGGTGGTGTACATCTTCCCCCTTCTCCCAGATACCCCTAGATGAGTCATACAGCCATAAAGAGAGGGGAGAAGGCAGGTGAGGGCGCTACACATGGTAATCACAGCGTTCAGTTGATGGGGAACCGGGACTCCCTCCCTGTTCCTGACTATTAGTACAAGACCCAGGCTCTTGGTGAGAGCCCAGTCTCTGTGCTCCCAGCACAAACACATGTATGCATATATGTGATCTCACAGAAGAAGACCCACTTTAGTGAGGCCACATGTATGAGTACAGGTGGGGGCAAGGGGCTGAACACACACTTGTGCTAGTAACTAAAATATGCATTGTCATGGATATGCAGTAATGTTTGTCTGTCAGCTTACCTTGCTCTCCATGTGTTCATCTTAGAGGCCAGCCTCTTTCACCTGGCTTCCTTTATAATCTCCTCCCAGCCTGACTCCACCCCAGGCCCTATCACAGAGCACTATATTAACCTGTGCACTGCAAGCCTGCTTTGCTGATCAACGTGTTTGTTAAGCATTGTGTGTTCGGGTTCCTGCCTGCCGTGTGCTACGTCTGTCTCTGTGTTACCGATATTGGCTTGTTCCCGACTATCCCTGTCTGCTTGTGACCTTGACCTTCGGCTTGTCCTTCGTTTATCCTTGTCTGCTTGTGATCTTGACCTTCGGCTTGTCCTTCGTTTATCCTTGTCTGCTTGTTGCCCTGACCTTGGCTTTTCCCCTCACTATTCTTGTATCCTGTGCTGCTGCTTCCCCTCTTTCCTCCTTACCCTACGAGGCGTGAGCTAGGAGACTCTAGGGGTCGCGACCTGGACCTAGCTGCAGCGTAACATCCTCACCACTAGAGGCTCTGGAGAAGACCTGCTGGGTCTTAGACTCCGCGCCCTGGTTGTGCTCCTCTGGTCCCGCTTTCCACAACCACCCAGTTTCCTATCCGCAGCAGTCAGCCATAGGGTTCACTATCTTGTGGTGCACTCCTGTCCCCCTACGGTGTGCATCTGTCATCTGGCCACAGGTGACCTGACATGCATAACCTGAATCAAAAATTATTTTCTGTTTTAACACTACATATTGCAGAGGTTGAGAGGTTATTACAATGTTTTCTATTATGATGTGATACTTACAGTATATACTAATATTATTCTGTGTAGCGGGCTCACCCCTCTTACCCCTTCTTATTCTTGGCTTGCTGTCTTGTCTAGGGGAAACCTGGGGGGAAGGATGAGATCCACCACGGCCCATGTCCTCTTCTGGATAGAGGTGAAGGCCCGAACGTATTTTACCATCGGGTCGTGTGTATAACCCGGGGTCAAGTCTTTCCTTTAACTGACCCCCCTTTGCTCCCAGTAACCAGAGTTCCACACCACTGAAAAGGTCCAACTCTTATTTATTCTTTAGCAGCAATAAATCGTCACTTAGCACAGACAGGTTGTGACCAACGAACAGTTTAGTACAGGTGGGGAGTAGGTCAAGGCACAATCCCTTAATCAAACTAAACCATTGAAATATCACGGTTATGGCGCACAGTGGCTGTGAATGTACTTCTTTCTTTCTCTGAGTCTCTACCAGCAACTCTGACGAACATGAAATAGGAGTTACATTCTTTAAGCTGTGGCCCCAGTCAAAGGGAAGACATCCTTCCGAGAGAGTTACCGGAGGCCCCACCGTCACCGGCAAATGCTGCACCGGGCTGTTCGAAAGGGTTACACTCCCCGGCCTCCTTGTCTCAGATTTGGGCGCCGAACACCTTAGGGCCCCTCGGACTCCTCCACCCTTGCGGAACCCAGTCGAAGGTACTGGGTCCCAGGCCTCCTCAACAGTACCTCACCCCAGGGCTAAAGGTGCCTGGAATGGACTCCATCTCCCACTCAGGCCAGGCCAAGGGCCCCTGTGCCCGGAACTCCGGAACGCCCACACCCAGGCTGAAGATGCCTGGGCGCGGCGGTGTCCTCCAACTCTGAACCCTGAACTCTGGGCGACCGCCCCCTTTATCTCCTCTCCCCAGCGTCACAGCAGGTTCCCCGCCCCGCTGTACAACCGCCGGAAAGGGACAAAAAGAGTACAGTCTTGCAGAGAGGGTTAAACCCCCAGCCCAGGGCAACAGCGCCACCCTCGGACCCCGGGGAACCTCACACCACCAGAGTCCTCCATAAACAATAATCAGCGCATCTGGGTTACACTACCACCCAGATGCTTCCCTTAAATTTAAATACCCGCTACAACTGTAAGCTGTATGTAAAAATTTAAAGAATCGGCGTAGAACCCTCTTATAATAATCAAGGGAGTGCAAGTTTAGAAACAGAAGGATGGACATTGTGTGAATGGAGATAAGAAACCATTAAGTGTTTTCAAGTGCTTTTCCAATATTAGGCTAAGTAACAGGTACACTGTATAGCAGGTAGCATGCACAGTGAGCAAGTACTAACTTTCTTCCTAATCCCCCACTGCCTTGATTTGCTGTTAGAATCCTGAGACATACTCAATGCTTTAAAATATGGGGAAACCTGACCCTTTTCCAGAGCCCTACAAATATACCACACTCTGGGGTTGATTTACTAAAACTGAAGAGTGCAAAATCTGCATGGTAGCCAATCAGCGTCTAACTGTTCTAACTTCAGCTTGTTCAATTAAGCTTTGATTAAAAACAAACAAACAGGAAGCTGATTGGTTTCTTTGCAGAGTTGCACCAGATTTTCCACTCTCCAGTTTTAATAAACCAACCCCACTGTATATTAGCTGTCGGCCAACAAAACCCCGCCTTTGCCACGTGAGCTCTCTGTGTGTATAAGTTTTTCAGGAAGTCAAAACCTACAGGGGATTGGAGGGTAAGTGCAGAAAGGAAAATAGGCTTATTCTGCTTGCTAGTGACTATTATAACAGGTTCACTTTTACCTAACACTAAAACATACAGTGCCTTGAAAAAGTATTCATACCCCTTGAAATTTTTCACACTTTGTCATGTTATGACCAAAAATGTAAATGTATTTTATTGGGATTTTATGTGATAGACCAGGGATATGCAATTAGCGGACCTCCAGCTGTTGCCAAACTACAAGTCCCATCATTCCTCTGCCTCTGGGTGTCGTGCTTGATGCTGTCAGAGTCTCGCTATGCCTCATGGGACTTGTAGTTTGGCAACAGCTGGAGGTCCGCTAATTGCATATCCCTGTGATAGACCAACACAAAGTGGCACATAACTGTGAAGTGAAAGGAAAATTATAAATGGTTTTCCAAATTTTTTACAGTCAATACTTTGTAGAACCACCTTTCCTGACAGACTCCATGGCAGCATACGTATGGGTTAACCCTGCCTCCACTCCTCCCCTATAGGACCCCAGTCCCATAAATCTTTGCTCTGTGCTCAGCGTTCCTTTTTTTGTCCTCCTCCTAAAGACCGGTTTGGTTATTTTGACTATCTAAGCCCAGGCAGATGGGAAAGGGGATGGTGACCTCCAGCAAATGGAATTCTCTGGTGAGGCACATGGTACAAGAATCCCTTAAAGAGTGGAATGCAAGCCACATGTAAAGTTCAACAGCCATTGCAGCATGTTCTCCCGCTAGGATGACCAGGAAGAACTGGAACTGTCCCAACCAAGCCACCCATCTATGAAGACCTCAGACAGTGAGGCAGAGGGAGATGAGTCTTGTTACCCTTGTAGCTCCTTTTGGTTAAGGCAATGAGGGGTGCATTTACATGAATTTAACCTGTAGAGTCTCCTGCAAAGCAAGAGGAATTTCTGTAAGCACCTTGGGCTCCGTTTTCCTCTAATGCAACTTGTCATGCAACTTTGGAAGGTTGCAGCGGCTCTGGAAAGGTTCCTGCACTACTTTAGTGTGACTTTTGATGAAGCTTTGATCCAGAGACTGCAAAGTTGGTTCAGGGATGCACGCAGAATCTTGTCAAGGTCACATTCCAAAGTCACACTCTAAATCATGAGACTTTGGGGTCGCAATAGTGGAAGACATACCTTAGAGAGAGTGTTCTATTTTCCCCATTCCTAACGGAACTAGGGGACATCATTCTGGATGAGTGTAGCAAGGTCGTGAGGTATACCTAAGTTCTAAACAAACATGACGTTTTTTCTTGGAAGTTGCACTAAACAGCCAGAAAGTTGGCTTGGGCTCTTGTGGCCATTTTGAAAAGGATGAAAATGTGGATGGAGAATGTGGACGCAGTATTCAAGAGCATTTTCAGAAACTCCGGAGCCGGAGCTGGTATCGGTTTCCATAGTGAGGCTCCAATTGACATCATCCGCATAGTGGCGCAGGTTATGCTCTAGTCAGTTACTCTAGTCAGTTACCAGAGGAGGAGGAATGCTGAGCAGGACCAGGGAGCACCAGGGCCCCAAGAGCACCAGGCACGGAGGAGGAGGAATGCTGGGCAGGGCCAGGGAGTCACGGCCATGACGTCACTGGGGCGGCTCTATCAACTAGTGACCAGTAGAGTCTAAGGTGGGGGTGGGGCTAGTGCTACAGCAGCTCAGTCTGCCTCTGTTGCCTGCATTTCATGCCCATACAGTCACCCTAGCAGGGGCGTATTTTTTGCCTTCACTCGAGCAGGGGGGGCGCTTTTTTGCCACCCCTTCAAAGTGCCGCCCTAGGCCTGGGCCTTGGCAGCCAAGGCCAGGATACAGCACTGGCCATATGTTTGCTGCCATGGAGTCTGTAACGGCACCCCAATATAAAGGGGTAAAACGCCGTTTACGATGTTCCCTCTCCTAGACACACATCCACTCGCTACCAATATCCACAGCTAAACGACCCTTTCCCATAGGAACCAATCCCTCTGGAAGAAAACGAGACGCACTCTGTCTTCTTCTGTAATAGGAATCCCTTTATTATTGAGAAACATTGTAACTTTATACACAATTCAATCCACATGATTTAACATGAACAAGGGCCCAGCTCCACCCACACATCCCAAGACTCAACACCTCATCCTGACGTCTGCTAGGCTTTAAAAGATCCCACACAATACACATCTTCTCACAAAGGGTTGGCAGCCAGTCTGTCTGGCACTTTACAATACACACAAGGACAGACTTAATGAACAATAGAATGCCAAACCTCTTAATTCCTCACAGCAATGATTACATAACCCCCACACACAGTATACATCCAATCTATATACAAAGTATATACAGCCTTGAATATGGCTATCACAGACCATACCGGGGGTTTCTTTTATTCACCCTGTGTCCAAAGTGATCCCACTGTCACACATCTCCCCTTTCGGCAGGGGACTAACAGAGGAGGGGACCCCAGACGGGTCTACTCCGAAGTTAGTCCATGGGTCCATTCTTCCAATGCTGGTATCCACCCAGTACCACAAATGAATTGCTCCAAGCAGAGCATTACTTACCCAGCCAACCTCTGCCTCTCTCAGAGAACATACCCGCCGCTGGGGAGAAGACAGGGTGACTGGGCTCAGTCCGTCATGCTGTTGGGGATCTGGGTCGACTGCCTGGCATCCCTGGGGTATACAAGTGGAGACTGAAGTCCCATCCACTTGTGGTAGGTGGAAGTCCCCCAGTGCTTGCAAAGCAAGGCTGACATCCTCCTGTCTCAGTGTCACACCATTTTCTGGGGTTGTGTCAGTGAGGATTGAAGTCCCATCTACTACCACAGGAACTCCCTCTTCTGTTAGTTGAGAGCCGAGGCCCGTGGCACTCGGCTCTGTTGCCAGCTCTTCTGCTGGGTTGCTGTGAGTGGAGACCGCAGTCCCATCCACCGATATCCGCTCAAGTGGCAGTTGTGTGCAGAGGCCAGTAGCATTCTGCCCTGCTGCCAGTGATTCAGCTGGGGGTAAAAGCTTTACCACCTCAGCTTGTTGCTGGAGAGAGGGGCCAACTGCCTCGGCTCCCTGAAACTCCCCAGTTGTTTCCGGTGCTGGGCAGAGGTTGCTATCACTCTGCCCTGTTGCCAGCACTTCTGCTGGGGACTCCACACCATCTGCTCTGGCTAGCTGTTGGGGAGGGAAAATGGCTGCTTCTCCTCCCTGCATCTCTGAAATCCACTCGGAAAGGGGAACCATCACCTTCTCAACTCGGGCCTCCAAAACTGCCACGGGTGTAGAGCAGGGGTCTGTAGTACTGTGTCCTGCTGCCAGTACTTGGGCAGGCGATGCATAATCCATAACATCCTCTGAACAGTCCCTTAAGTCCATACCGTCTGTAATCTGTGGCTGGGGAGATGAGCCAACTGCCCTAGCTCCCTGGAACTCCATATCATCCACTTCGGCTTTAAGGGTGGCAATCTTCAGCTTTTCCACTGCCGATTCTTCAGCCAGGCTAGCTCCCTGGAACTCCATATCATCCACTTCGGCTTTAGGGATGGCCATCTTCAGATTTTCCACTGCTGATTCTTCAGCCAGGATTTCATAGTTGTCAACTGGTATTTCCTGATAGTCCCAGGCAAAGGGAGCCCCACTCTGCTGCTGAGCAGATTCTCGCAGCTGTCTGTAGGCGATCTCCGATTGTCGTATTTCCGCCATTCTCCACTCATGTTGCCGCTCTAGTTCTCTCTTTTGTCGCGCATTCTGCAGCTGGATGCCTCTAATGGCTTCCTGAATGGCGGTCTCTGATGGGTTAGCACCATATAATGCCAACCGCTGTCGCACTCGTTGCTGAAACAAATCTTCAACTGACCGGGGTCCTGCATCACCATCTCTCTGGTCCATCTCGGCTCTCAAGTAAGTCTTTCAGCGTGACTTTCCTGCAGACTGCATAGCTGGTCATTCACTGTGGTGGCTTGGAGTGTCCCAGGAACTGGAGGGAAAATCCCGCTGCTGCCAACCAATGTAACGGCACCCCAATATAAAGGGGTAAAACGCCGTTTACGATGTTCCCTCTCCTAGACACACATCCACTCGCTACCAATATCCACAGCTAAACGACCCTTTCCCATAGGAACCAATCCCTCTGGAAGAAAACGAGACACACTCTGTCTTCTTCTGTAATAGGAATCCCTTTATTATTGAGAAACATTGTAACTTTATACACAATTCAATCCACATGATTTAACATGAACAAGGGCCCAGCTCCACCCACACATCCCAAGACTCAACACCTCATCCTGACGTCTGCTAGGCTTCAAAAGATCCCACACAATACACATCTTCTCACAAAGGGTTGGCAGCCAGTCTGTCTGGCACTTTACAATACACACAAGGACAGACTTAATGAACAATAGAATGCCAAACACCTTAATTCCTCACAGCAATGATTACATAACCCCCACACACAGTATACATCCAATCTATATACAATGTATATACAGCCTTGAATATGGCTATCACAGACCATATCGGGGGTTTCTTTTATTCACCCTGTGTCCAAAGTGACCCCACTGTCACAGAGTCCATCTGGAAAGGAAAATTACAGTAAGTATTTGATTCTCAATTGGATTTAGGTCTGGAGTTTGACTGGGTCATTCTAACACATGAATACGCTTTGCTCTAAACTATTCCATTATAGCTCTGGCTGTATGTTTAGGGTATTTGTCCTGCTGGAAGGTGAACCTCTGCCCGAGTCTCAAATATTTTGCGGACTCTAACAGGTTTTCTTCTAAGATTGCCCTGTATTTGGCTCCATCCATCTTCCCATTAACTCTGACCAGCTTCCCTGACCCTGCTGAAGACAAGCATCCCCGCAACATGATGCTGCCACCACCATGTTTCACGGTGGGGATGCGGTGTTCAGGGTGATGTGCAGTGTTAGTTTTTTGCCACCCATAGCGTTTTGCTTTTAGGTCAAAAAGTTCAATTTTGGTCTCATCTGACCAGAGCACCTTCTTCCACATGTTTGCTGTGTTCCCCACATGGCTTCTCGCAAAATGCAACCAGACTTTCCTATGGCTTATTTTCAACAATGACTTCTTGCCACTCTTCCATAAAGGCCAAGTTTGATGATAGTTGTCCTGTGGACAGATTCTCTGGCCTGAGCTGTGGATCTCTGCAGCTCCTCCAGAGTTACCATGGGCCTCTTGGCTGCTTCTCTGATTAATGCTCTCCTTGCCTGGCCTGTCAGTTTAGGTGAATGGCCATGTTTTGGTAGGTTTGCAGTTGTGCCATACTCTTTCCATTTTTGGATGATGGATTGAACAATGCTCTGTGAGATGTTCAAAGCTTGGGATATTATTTTATAACCTAACCCTGCTTTAAACTTCTCCACAATGTTATCCCTGACCTGTCTGGTGTGTTCCCTGGCCTTCATGATGCTGTTTGTTCACTAAAGTTCTCTAACAAACCTCTGAGGACTTCACAGAACAGCTGTGTTTATACGGACATTAAATTACACACAAGTGGACTCTTAGTACTAATGAGGTGACTTCTGAAGGCAATTGGTCCCACACAATTTTAGTTAGGGGTATCAGAGTAAAGGGAGCTGAATACAAATGCATGCCACACTTTTCAGATATTTATTTGGAAAAAATTTGGAAAACCATTTATCATTTTCCTTCCACTTCACAATTATGTGCCACTTTGTGTTGGCCTATCACATAAAATCCCAATAAAATACATTTACTTTTTGGTTGTAACATGGAAAATGTGGAAAATTTCAAGGGATGTGAATACTTTTTCAAGGCACTGTAACTTTTGTGTGGACTGACTCGCTCAGAAACCATCTATGATTGGTCTATGTCCCACAAGAAACCAGTCCTAATATTTGCTGTTCTGCTTGATATATCATTACCAAAGAACTATAACATTACAATATAAACAGGCAAAGCAAGTTGAAACAAAGCATGATGCAATTTTAACTGGGATGACAAAACATTATAGAAAATGATAAGAGCACACACCCAGAGGAATTCTCTTATTCATGACATTCCATGTTCTGTGCTTTGACCTCTTGTGATACATCTTTCTTTCAAAAACTCAGACAATTGTGTTCCTGCTGCACATGGAAATCTGGGTGGGACTGTGTGAGATCCACTATGTACTGTTGATATTGGCAGTAATAATAATGGTGATCATGACTTCTGGTTTCAATAATAAAGCTGAATGTGACCTTATCCTTTTCTGGTCAGTAAGAATGTTTCTCTTTACACCACAATTCTCAGCCTTTCCTTGCAAATTAAAAATTGCCAGGTGTATTTATAAGGCAGCACAAAGAGCAATGAGGCCCTGTAGCCCTCAGCAATTCATTCATTTTTACCCGTAGCAGGATCATTGGAATAAGATTATCGAATAAGCTGTCTGGAGTTGCTGATAATGCCAATGGGCTTGCTACTTTACACTAATTATTGTGAGCCCGGCTAGTTTGTACATATCAAAAAAAGGTGTAAAAAAGGCCTCCAATACACCGCTCGGCGCAATAACAAACTTGCTGAACCCAAAACGAGACCAAAAAGGTCTTCCAGAAAAAGACACAAATGTTGACAAATTGTTCCTTGTAGTTTTGTCAAACACACAGGGAAATCCTATCTGAGCAGCTGTTTAAACATAGAAACATACATAAAAATAGTATAAATAACATATAAAACAGTTCAAACTCTGTATCAGTCCGACTCATATACTTAAAAACATTGCTGATGTTGAGTGACAATAATATGTGGCCAACTCCACAAAAAAAGTATTTAGAAAGATGATGAGATAAAGCAGTGATTCAGAAAATCCACAGGTGATTCTAAAATAATTGCAGTGTGCACCTTCCACCGAATTCTCCAGATCCACCACGTGAGAACACAGTCCCCTTAGGGGTTTAAACTCACCAGAGCCTGATAAATAACCAGCATTGAACAGGAGATATTCATCCGACCCATAGACTGTAATCAGCATCAATCAGGGAAACACATGGATGATAGAGGCTCCAAGTATGGTAAATAAACAAAAGAAAGCGCAATAGTGTAATCCCGTTTATTAAATGGTAAATAAGCCCCTCACATCACACATCCCCTCATATAATATACGTACATCAGCAAAATAGTCAATGAGCATTTGAAAGAAAACACTGGCACTTCACCGTCTCCGCCGTCCGGCGTGTACTGCTGTAACCACAAGCTGTAATCCGATTATTTCCTTGTTCTGGGTTCAGCTGCGGTTGAGCGCACAGGTCACTTCCGCCGTGTCGTGTGGGTCACGTCCTGGCGCGTTTCGTCATATCCTGACTTCAACAGAGGGCGCGCCCACACGACTAACACGCTGGCTAATATTGTCACTGCCTCCTCCCCCCTAGCCAATCAGCGCATGCTCAGTACGGCGATAGGCACACATCGCCATAACACAGGTAAACAATGACAGCTTTCTACAGGGGGAGAAGCGGGACAAAAAGCCAAATTGCACTAAACACATTATCACCCGGATTACATATCACGGGTACTCTTAAAACTGCTTTATCTCATCATCTTTCTAAATACTTTTTTGTGGAGTTAGCCTCTAGGGATGAGCCAAACACCCCCACGTTCGGTTCGCACCAGAACCTTCGAACGGACCGAACGTTCGCACGAACTTTAGAACCCTATTAAATACAATGGACGCGAACGTTCAAAATCTAAAGTGCTAAATATAACGCCTAATATGCATGTTATTGTCCTAAAAAGGGTTTGGGGACCCGGGTCCTGCCCGAGGGGATATGTATCAATGTAAAAATAATCTTTTAAACTGTAGTTTTTTCAGGAGCAGTGATTTTAATGATGCATAAAGTGGAAAAAAAAAACGTGAAGTGTTCCATTAAATATCGTACATGGGGGGTGTCTAAAGTATGCCGGTGAAGTGGCACGTGTTTCCCTGGTTTAGAACTGTGCCTGCACAAAATGACATTTCTAAAGGAAAAAAAGCCATTTAAAACTGCTTGCGGCTTTAATGTAACGTCTGGTCCCGGTAATATGGATGAAAATCATTGAGAAAAATGACATGGCTACCCCATCAACCCCCCCCCCCCACCCTACCCCAGCCCATTACCAGCCCCTTTGGGTCTTGTATGGATATTAACGGGAACCCCGCACCCACAATAAAAAAAAGGCCCTATATACTCTGAACAGCAGTTTCCTAACAGACTCCATGGCAGCCTACGTCTGGGTTAATCCCGCCCCTCATACCTCATAGGACCCTTCTCCCATAAATCTTTGCTCTGGGCCAGAGGCCGTGTTCCTTTTTTTGTCCTCCTCCTAGGACCAAGATATAGTCTTACCTTTTCATGAAGTTTTTCTGTAATCCAGGCCTGGCGGTGTGCACGGCGATACGTTGGTGGTTAGCGGTGATCCTCTCTGCAGTTCAGCAATCCTAGCTATTAGCAGGTGGACATGGGCGATATGATGTGATACCATGAAGAGCTTACTAACCTGGCCATTGGCAGGCAAGCGGTAATATGGGCAAACGTCCCAGCTATTAGTGGGAGGCTTTGTAAACGCCCGATCGTGCGGTGGGTCGAGCGAACAGCTCCCCAGTCCCAGGTTCTGGTCCGGATCGTGCCGTGGTGGTGGTAATGTACAAAGATATTCCTTTTATATGGCAGCCGTATCTCTGTGTTTTGTGTGTCTCCTTATTTTCTATCAAGCTCCAGTGAGTGGCCACGGCGGCTGGAGCACAGCTGCGTTCCAGCTCGCCGTTTCAGGAAGTCGCTGCGCATCCGCAAGCCGCGAACAAAGATTCTGTGCTTGGTTCGTGCAGGCGCAGTTTCGCCAAAATGGCGGCGGCGGTCGTGAATGCGATTGGCCGCCACCGGATGGCAACCGCTATGGGGCGGTGACATCGTTAACGGTGGCAGATTTAAATAGCTGTCAAAGCAGCTATTACTTGGGATGACTTGCAGGCTTATGCGGTATTTACCCAGGCACTGGGCTCTGGTTTACAAGGTAAATTGTTTGCTGCAGGCTCCCTGGGTGCTGGCTATGTTTTGTTATGTGCTCTCTCATGCCTGTTTCTCATAAGGCTTTAATGATTCATTTCACTTTCAAACTGCCTTGCCATGGATCTGTCACCGCCCTCTTGTGGCCAACCCTTGCGCTGCAGGTAGGATTTATTTATTTTCTACCTATGATGCTTGGGTTCACTCATCCAGGAGCTCTTAACCCTTTCTTTTTCACTCAGCTCTTCTAGGTCTGAACACCAAAGCACGGCAAAGACCGTCCTAGGTCTCAATGTTGTCACTCCTCTTCAAGGTCCAGGCGTCAGATCTTCCTTTAGATCTAGGTACCACAGATAGGAGTCTAAAACCACCTCTGGGCGTCACTCTCACCGCCACTCCAGCCGCTCTGTGAGGAAAGCCTGCTGGGTATGCGGGGCCCAGGTTCCTGAAGGCAAATCGCTCTGCAAGCGATGCTTTTCTAAAGTCGCATAAGAAAGAGAGGGTGGAGACCAACAAGTGGAAGCACTGGTCAGAAAGGTGGTCCATGAGTCCCTGAGTAAAGGGGATTCTGGTCATACCCACAACCCTGCTGGCGACACTATGTCAGTCCCTATTAGGGATGATCTCAAGGCTCCAGGCCCTTCACAGCCGAGCCATTCCTCAATTGAAGCCTCAGACAGTGAGGTGGAGGTAGATGACCCTGGTGCAGGTTTTGAATTTGCCCTAGTACCACAGCTGGTCAAAAGCTGTTAAAGAAGCTTTGAGATGGAAGAGCCAGTGGAGGCACCCTCCAAACAGAGGAAATATTTTAAACACCTCAAAAAAGAACACCCTAATTTCTCCTTTTTGGGTGAACTCAGCGCAATAATTACCGACAAATGGGGTGGTGTTGAAAGGAAGAATTGCCTGTTAATGAAGGTATCAAAAATGTACCCATTTAAAAGCAAGGATGTAAAACACCTGGAGTCGGCTCCTCTCATTGACTCAGCCCTAATGAGGATGGTGAGGCATGTCACACTCCCATTGGAGGATACTGTTTCCTTTAGGGATTGCCTGGAGTGGAAAATTTATACCGACCTCAAGCAGATCTACATTACAGCGGGTATGACCTGCAAACCAGCTCTAGCTCTCGCAGCCCTTTCTAAAGCGATGGAAGTCTGGGCAGACGACGTAGATGCTTCTCTGAGGAGCATCTCGGAAAAACTGGCCAGGAGCTCACCTATTCATGGGCTAAGGTTGACGTTGGCTTTTCTCGTGGGGCTTCCCTAGACATAATTCACCTGGTGGCTCAGATCATGCTGACATCTGTCACGGCTAAGCGTGCCTTGTGGCTGCGCCCATGGGTAGCTGACCCTGCCTCCAAGCAGGCATGGTGCAGGATTCTATTTGGGGGTTCGTCTCTCTTTGGGAACATATCGGACAGTGCCATCACCCGTGCCACAGGGGGCAAGTCGGGGTTCCTTCCCCAGGATCGCCGTCTGCTAAACCAGAAGAGAACACAGCCCAGGCAAAGTTCAGATCGAGCAAGGAATGCTCGCTACTATAGGCCTGGCCGTGAGTTCAAGAAGACCTGGAAGAAAAAAAAACAGTCTTCAGTCCAGAAGTTTTCAAAAGGGGCATCTTCCGGTGGACAAGAATCCCCTAAGTCTTTATTATATTGCACCTGCCTAAAACAGAGCGAGTCGGCATCCTTGCCTCTCTCGGAAGAGAAAAAGCGAATTCTCCTGTCTCTCTTGTGGCTCAGGGCGCTGCAATTCCAGTTCCAGATGACAAAAGGTTTTAAGGGGTCTACTCGCCCCTCTTCATGGTGTTGAAGAAAAACGTCTCCTGGAGGCCAGTTATAGACCTAACCCACTTGAATTTTTTTTATCTAGAAGGAGAAGTTCAAGATGGAGACACTGCTCATGATCAGTCAAGCAATCCAACCAGACGATTGGCTTGTCTCTATAGACCTGAAGGACGCCTACTTCCATGTTCCGATAGCGTCAGAATTCCAGAAACACCTTCGCTTTGCTGTCGATCAAATCCGTCTGCAGTTCACCTGTCTCCCCTTCGGGCTTACAACATCGCCTCGTGTGTTTTCAAAACTTGTTGGCTGTCGTGGCTCTGATCAGGACCAGAGGTATCCGTCTGTATCACTATCTAGACCTGCTGTTGTCTCGGGACAAGGAGCAGTTGCTAATCCACAGATCCCAGGTCATCTCCACTCTACTCGAGTTTGGTTGGCTTCTGAATCTGGAAAAGAGCCATCTGGATCCTACGCAGTCCCTGGTATTCCTCGGGGCACACTTCAACGCTATCAAGAGCACCATCTTGTTACCCCTGGAAAAATCCCAGTGATCCGGGACAGAGTTTGGCTTACAATGTCGTCCTCATCTCCAAGCCTCTCAATGCCTAAAGATCATTGGCACCATGGTGGCAACAACACCCATGGTAAAGTGGGCTCAGGGGAAAATGCGGCCCTTCCAGAAGGGTTTCCTCCAGCAGTATAATCCAGGGCTTTGGGATCACTTTATCCAAATAACCTCATCCATGCGGGAGAGCTTTCCTTGGTGGCTACAACAGAGGAACCTCCTCAATTGTCACTCCATCGCATCTGTGTCTTGGGTCACCATCACTACAGATGCCAGCAACAGGGGCTGACAGAAGTAGCCCAAGGCATATGGAATTTTCCCTCTCACAGGATAGTCTCCAATGTTCTGGAACTCCGGGCAGCGTTCTGCGCTCTGCAGGCCTTTCACCACTTAACAGCAGGAGACTCAGTCCTCCTAAGACTGGACAACACAACGGCAGTCGCATACATCAAGAGACAGGGGGGTACTCGCAGACTCTCCCTGTCAAAGGAAATAGAGCCCATCATGATCTTGGCCCAGAAAAACCTGGCCAACCTGACAGCTGTCTATCTCCCTGGAGTCCCGAACGTTCAGGCAGATTTTCTGTTGAGAGTTTCTCTGGACAACGAGTGGACTTCCCCCCCGAAGTCTTCAGGTGGGTCCTGTCCCTGGGAGTCATTCCGGAAGTAGACTTGTTTGCCTCCCCATGCAACTTCAGACTAGAGAGATACTACACGAGGTCTTGGTATCCCCAGGCTTTTGGGTAGATGCTCTGACAGACCATTGGCGGTTCCACAGGGCCTATGCCTTTCCCCCGGTTCCTGTCATTCTCTGTTTTTTGTCGAGGCTCAGGATGGAAGAAGCAGAGATAGTGGCAATAGTCCCCTACTGGCCAAACAAGCCATGGTTTCTACTGCTGATGCAACTCCGCTTCCGGGACCCAGTTCCTCTACCCTCCAGACCAGATCTCCTATCACAAGGGGCATTTCTACATCCATGCCCGGCCCATCTACATCTGATGATCTGGTTCTTGAGAGGGGAAGGTTGGAGGCCCTAGGCTGTCAAAGTAGGGCCATCTCCACAATATTAAATGCCAGAAGAACAGGCACCAACAGGGTCTACCAGAGGATTTGGAAAAAGTTTTCAGACTACACCTCTTCCACTGCAGGTTCTTGCAAAAACCCAAAGATACATGATATCCTGGGCTTCTTACAATCAGGATTGGATCTCTCATTGTCAGTCAGCTCGCTGCGAGTCCAAATCGCTGTAATCTCTGCCTTTACCGGTGTTTCCTGGGCTAGACACCCTCTTACTCAGTAGTTTTTCAGAGGAGCAATAAGGCTCAGACCTCAGAGCCAAGTTTTTCTAATTGGGATCTTCCCCTTGTCCTGGATTTTTTCTTAGGTAGAGAGTTGGAACATGAAGATCAATCTTCTGTCAAATGACTCTCTCTAATAGTTGTCTTCTTGGTGGCTATAACATCGGCCAAGAGGGTCTCTGAAATCAGCTCTCTGGGATGCAAGGAGCCATTTCTAAACTTTTTAATTCCTATGTTGGGTTCAAACCCCAAAGTGGCATCTGTGTTTCATGACAATCAGGAGATTGCTCTTCCAACGTTCAGATCTACCGAGGATTCCAGTGTTTATCCCTTAGATGTTGGAAAAGCTCTGAGTCAGTATCTTGAAGCTACAGCTTCTTTCCGTCAGACTGACCACCTGCTCGTTCTTTTCACAGGAAGTATAAGGGAATGCGTGCCTCTTCCAGATCTATCGGAGCATGGATTGTTCAGGCCATTCAGTGGGCCTATAAAGCCAAGGGCTTGGCGCCTCCAGAAGCGGTGACTGCTCACTCAACTAGAAGTGTCTTCATCATGGGCGGCATCACGTCACGTGCCTCCAGAAGTTATTTGCAAGGTGGCCTTGTGGTCTTCAATTAACACGTTCATGGCACACTACTGCGTAGTGGTTTACGTATCTTGTCTGTTGATGGTGCCAATTAAACCTTTTTTCTTTTGTCCAGCACTCTGCCCACCTGGGTGTGTTTGGCTAGTTATTTCCCACACGTAGGCTGCCATGGAGTCTGTCAGGAAAACAGAAAATTTATATCAAATACTTACCGTAATTTTCCTTTCCTGATGGACTCCATGGCAGCAGGAGTTCCCTCCCAGTGGCTGGAGTAGGCTAAATTATGGAACACGGCCTCTGGCCCAGAGCAAAGATTTATGGGAGAAGGGTCCTATGAGGTATGAGGGGCGGGATTAACCCACACGTAGGCTGCCATGAAGTCCATCAGGAAAGGAAAATTACGGTAAGTATTTGATATAAATTTTCCGTTATACAGGCGGTGCAAAAAAGACTGTAGGTTTGTTCTTAAGTACAATCTGTTTGTAATTTGGAACAGGTACATTTTTTAAGTGTGGCTCCAGCCCAAAAAAATTATTTTTAAGCTTTTTGGAGAACATAGGGAAGGGTTATCACCCCTGTAACATTTGTTTTGCTGTCTGTGCACCTGTTCAGAACATTTCACCTCACTTTCCATCCCAATGACAAATGTTTTTGGAAAATTTGTTTTTTTTTATTGAAACAAGGATTGGTGATAAAGCATCAGTGGAGAGGAGACACCTTTTTCACATATTAACTCTTACAGGAGAGAATTTGCCTTCCTAGGGGTAGATTTCCTCTCACTTCCTGTTGTCTCCTTCCGTTTGCAAGTAGGAGTCGTTTGTAAGTTGGATGTTTGAAAATAGGGGCCTGCCATATATAGTCTTCAGAAATTTGCCCCTTAGGTGTTGGTGTTGCCACAACACTGTAAGCCCTCACAGTTACTCTTGGTGGGCGCTGGAACGCCCTGCTGTCAACTATTATATCAGGAATTGTATTTACATGCCACTGTTGAACAGTGGCAGGAAAAATTGGGTCTTTGGTGGTGGTGCCACAACACTGTAAGCCCTCACAGTTACTCTTGGTGGGTGCAGGATTGGGCCCTGCTGTGAATTATTAGATCAAGAATTGTAATTGCATGCCCCTGTTGAACAGGGGCTGAAAAATTGGGCCTTAGGCACTGGTGCTGGTGCCACAACACTGCAACCCCTCACAGATACTGTACTTGGAGCACAGCAATGAGCCCTGTTGCAAAGTATTGCATCAAAAATTTAGGCTTTAGGTGAATGCTATTCAAAGCACACAGTAGTACACTAAGTGAAACACTGACTGTCTGCTGCTAGCACAATCACTGGCCTGCCTATCTGTCACAGTATAGAGAATAACTGTATCCAGGTGAGCTTTAGGTAATCGCTATGCAAAGGATACAGTAGTACACTAAGGCCCCTTTCACACTGGGGCGGCTTGCAGGCCCTATTGTGCTCAAAATAGCGCCTGCAAACCGAGCCTAAACAGCGGCTGCTGTCTCTCCAATGTGAAAGCCCGAGGGCTTTCACACTGGAGCGGTGCGCTAACAGGACGTGAAAAAAAGTCCTGCTAGCCGCATCTTTGAAGCGGTGAGAGGAGCGGTGTGTTTACCGCTCCTACACCGCTCCTTCCCATTGAAAGCAATGGGAAACCGCGGTAATACCGCCAGCAATGCGCCTCTACAGAGGCGCATTGCGGGCGGTATTAACCCTTTTTCGGCCGCTAGCGGGGGTTAAAACCACACCGCTAGCCGCCGAATACTTCCGCAATTCCGACGGTATAGCGCAGCTAAAAATAGCGGCGCTATACCGCCACCGCACCCACCGCCCTAGTGTGAAACCGGCCTAAGTGAAACACTGAGGCTGGTTTCACACTGGGGCGGTGGGTGCGGTGGCGGTAGAGCGCCGCTATTTTTAGCGGCACTATACCGTCGGAATTGCGGAGGTATTCAGCCGCTAGCGGTATTCGGCCTCCCTGGCGGCGTCTTCCGCTTATGTATCCTCTCCCAGTATGCACAGCAGGCCAAACACGCCCACTGTACTGATGCCGAGAGAGGACACGCCAAGGCACAGCACTAAAACAAGTGGTTCAACCCTGACCCGTTATGGCAGCGCCACCTACAGGCCACAGGGAACTGCACACCAGTATACCACCTGGAAATAAAATAGCACAACCTATAAATTGAGAATGGTCCGAGCCCAACTACTATCTCAGACCAGCCCCTAAATTTGGGTATATAGCACCCCTAAATGGGGTGGGCGCTTCATATATTCTCCCTCTATTGCATTTTTTCTGTATATCAAGAAGTATATTTGGCAACTCTACTAAAGACCACTTAGATAATAGAAGTTATTAATCCACATGCAGTTAGCAAATGTTGCTGTATATACATTTTCTAAATTGTGTATGGAATTTTTTTTTTTTAAACAATTACACTCATTGAAAGTATTATGCACAGTAAGCTAGTTAGTTAACTAGGAGAAAAATACATATTTCAAAAGACTACAGTTTGATTTACAGTCCATCTTCTGTCAGTCCATTGAGAGGACAATTTACATCCTGCTTTAGGGACTATATATATGTAGCGGGTACTTACTTTCCCAGGGTAATTATTGAATTTTTCAGTGACACCAGTGGTGTGTCTCCGGCGGTCCACTGGGTGGCGCTGTCACCATGGGCCGATGGACGAATGTCGCTGTGTGCTGAGCCTACTTTTGTCCTCTCTGGGCAGCGGTATGGTGGGGCGGGGAACCCGCCGTGCTTGCTGGAAGAGGGGATAAAGGGGGCCAGCCATCTTGGTCACGGGAGTCTTGGTCCCTAGCACCTTTAGCCTGCGGACGGAGTTCGTGCTTGTCCTCTAGGCGGACTAGGCCTAGAGGACCACCGGAGATCGTGTTCCATCTCAGGCACCTTAAGCCTGAGGTGAGGTACTCGGACGGCGGTCCGGAGCTCAGTGCCCAACACTAAGTTCCGCGAGGGAAGGAGCCTAAGGTACTCCGGAGATGGATGCCTGAATCCAAGGTGGGCGTAATGGACCGGGGAGAGCTCCTCATCTGAAGACCCGGTGCAGTACTGTATACTGCCGGTGACGGGTGAGTCTCCTGTCGGAGATCGTCCGGAAGGTGAATTTCCCTCGTGCGGAGACCATAACCCACTCTTTGGAGGAAAGTGGAGGATCGAACTTGTGTCTGGGCCTATTCGCACTCACACCTCCTTTTCTGTTCTATAGCCAAGGGAGTCCATGTTATGTGTTAAATAAAGGAGTGTTGGACTTTAACGGTGTGGGGCTCAATTCCTGGCAGACAAGGTTCTTGGAGACTCTTGGAGGGAGGATCCGATGCACAACACAGGCCCAAAGGTAACGAAATACATTGCCGATACCACTTATACACCTGTGGTGGAAGCCTGGCGTAGCGCACCCTCTTTCCCCCCTCTCATACCCCTAGACCAGAGACATTGTTAGCAGAACTTTGTAGAAAGAGCCGCTACATATAGGAGAAGTTTTCTTCATTATATCTAGAAAACAGTAAACTATTAAACTAAAGGCAAAACTTTTTTTTCTCAAGGACCCAGGACATTAGTCCTAATCACGGGTTGTATGCAGCAACCTTTAAGTGATTGGACACTGGCAGAACGCCTTGGCATGATGGTTGGACAATGGCTGCTCACCTTGGCATGTAGTGTATCGCGTTGAGCTGCAGGGTGCTGTACAGGTCCAGGGTTTTGGCCCATCAGCAGTGTCTCACTATCCCTGAAGACCCCTTCATGAGCTTGCTCACCATGTAAGGCGAAGCTAGGATGGGGCTAATCTCTATCATTCTGTTCTGGTGTAAAGACATCTGCTGCGATAAGTTAGGCTTTGTGCTCCTTCTGGTCCCAGTGTTCTGGTCCTCTAAACCCAAGTGGCTATTGTGGAGCTTGGGCCGCAACACTTTAAATGATGTGTTGCAGCCATGGAGCTGGAGTGCCAGTGCTTTTTAAAACTGGCACCATTTTCTGCTTCACTTTGCACAAGTCTGTCAGATAGACCACTACTGTGCATCTGTGGCCTCAATCTCCCCAGACTTATTGTGTGCCAATTTTTACCTCTTGGCACGCTTTCTCCAGTTGGTCACATGAAGTGCACTGGATTCTGACTCCTATCAATAATCCCATCGCTTAAGTTCCTGGAATAGGCTGAGAAATATTGTGTGCAGTAGCAACAGCTAGCAGGAGACTGGTAACTTTGCAGATCTATGTACATATTTACCAGCACACTATGGCTGTTTAAAAAATGTCCAAAAGTTTGATTCAAAGTGATCACAACACAGTGGAAGAGTGCAACAATTCAGAGCCACATAGGACCCCTTCATCATCCTGTGTGGACCCAAAACATTGCACTCTTCCGCTGCGATATTATCACTTTGAATAAAAACCTTTGGACGTTATTTGAAAAACTATGGTGTGCTGGCAAATATGTACCGTACATACTCCTGGTTCTGGTCCTGGCGATACAGCACAGTGATCCTTGGATATTTCCTGGGTTCCAGCAGTCTACAGTGTCTACCAAGGAAGACTTCACCCTTCCCTCTCTGCAGTAGTGAAGGTCATGAGTACCCCCTTGGGGACAGTTAGCCCTACATGTGGCAGACTGTATTATAGATGTAGAAGAAAAGAGTCAAAAGGCCTCACCAGTACAAACTCAGTTAATAGCTCAAGGTAGGGGTGACGACATTCTGTCTCTGAAGGGCCCCAATACTATTTTTTCAACAGTCTGATTCTCTGCCTTCCTCAGGAAACTCCACTGTTCCCTCGGGTGCACACCCCTCCTTCTACCTATCTAAAGTGGAGATTTCTGCAGCCATGTTTGACTTTATGGTTTGAGTCCTGTTGAAGGCCTTAGATTGCAGGGGTTGAAAACAATCCTCTTTAGTCCCTCTGATTTTACTATTGTGGCTGCTTCATTGCCTGAGAAGGAGCTAGGCAAAGAGGATCTGTCCTCCGCATGTGAGGAATTGGTTAAGGTTGAGACGCGTTCTACTGGGATCTCACCAAAAATGTAATGATATCATTGCTACCCTTTTTAAGGTGGTCTAATCTTGTTTAATGTTAGAGCAGCCTGAGTTTGCTCACCCTAAGATCTAAAGCATGGGTTCCCTAAAAATGCCCAGACCTGCCAAGACATTCCCAGCTAAATAAATCTTAGAGCCCATATTTTGCAGTTACTAGCCTTACAGAAAAAATGTTTTGTCCCTTCTATGCATTTTGGCTCAGCAATATCCTATTGAGGAGGGTTTTTTCAGAAGTGGAGGGTCCCTGTGGTTGGTCCATCCATATTTGCCCTAAGGCCTTGAAAGTTCCTATGGAAGATCCCATAATAAAGGATCTAGTGGATAAGAGATTCAATGAAGGGGTGCCCCCACTCAGAAAGCTGTCAGACCTCTAAACCATCTAGCCCCAAGAAGTCAGAAACTTGTGGGTCCAGGCTCTCAAAAAACATTGGAAAGACATCCTCTTATGTTCTGTTGGGGACAGAAAGTGTAGGGGAATCTCCCTGATGAAAATATAACCCTGCTGTATCCAAAATAATTAAAACACTTGCCTCTAGGTATGCATTCAGCTTGGAACTTTAAATGAAATACCTGCAATATATGATTGATAGTGCCATGCACTGCACTGTTACAAATATGAAATGTGCTTATACAGTGTGTTTACAATACAAAAGGTACAATAAGGCCTTATGCACACTGGACATTTTGCTAACTCTCCTAGACTCCTTTGCTCTTGGCAGCAGCTGTCCCTGAATGCGCTGGCTGTGAGTTTTCTTTTCTGCCTTATCTACATTACAGCGGGTATGACCTGCAAACCAGCTCTAGCTCTCGCAGCCCTTTCTAAAGCGATGGAAGTCTGGGCAGACGACGTAGATGCTTCTCTGAGGAGCATCTCGGAAAAACTGGCCAGGAGCTCACCTATTCATGGGCTAAGGTTGACGTTGGCTTTTCTCGTGGGGCTTCCCTAGACATAATTCACCTGGTGGCTCGGATCATGCTGACATCTGTCACGGCTAAGCGTGCCTTGTGGCTGCGCCCATGGGTAGCTGACCCTGCCTCCAAGCAGGCATGGTGCAGGATTCTATTTGGGGGTTCGTCTCTCTTTGGGAACATATCGGACAGTGCCATCACCCGTGCCACAGGGGGCAAGTCGGGGTTCCTTCCCCAGGATCGCCGTCTGCTAAACCAGAAGAGAACACAGCCCAGGCAAAGTTCAGATCGAGCAAGGAATGCTCGCTACTATAGGCCTGGCCGTGAGTTCAAGAAGACCTGGAAGAAAAAAAAACAGTCTTCAGTCCAGAAGTTTTCAAAAGGGGCATCTTCCGGTGGACAAGAATCCCCTAAGTCTTTATTATATTGCACCTGCCTAAAACAGAGCGAGTCGGCATCCTTGCCTCTCTCGGAAGAGAAAAAGCGAATTCTCCTGTCTCTCTTGTGGCTCAGGGCGCTGCAATTCCAGTTCCAGATGACAAAAGGTTTTAAGGGGTCTACTCGCCCCTCTTCATGGTGTTGAAGAAAAACGTCTCCTGGAGGCCAGTTATAGACCTAACCCACTTGAATTTTTTTTATCTAGAAGGAGAAGTTCAAGATGGAGACACTGCTCATGATCAGTCAAGCAATCCAACCAGACGATTGGCTTGTCTCTATAGACCTGAAGGACGCCTACTTCCATGTTCCGATAGCGTCAGAATTCCAGAAACACCTTCGCTTTGCTGTCGATCAAATCCGTCTGCAGTTCACCTGTCTCCCCTTCGGGCTTACAACATCGCCTCGTGTGTTTTCAAAACTTGTTGGCTGTCGTGGCTCTGATCAGGACCAGAGGTATCCGTCTGTATCACTATCTAGACCTGCTGTTGTCTCGGGACAAGGAGCAGTTGCTAATCCACAGATCCCAGGTCATCTCCACTCTACTCGAGTTTGGTTGGCTTCTGAATCTGGAAAAGAGCCATCTGGATCCTACGCAGTCCCTGGTATTCCTCGGGGCACACTTCAACGCTATCAAGAGCACCATCTTGTTACCCCTGGAAAAATCCCAGTGATCCGGGACAGAGTTTGGCTTACAATGTCGTCCTCATCTCCAAGCCTCTCAATGCCTAAAGATCATTGGCACCATGGTGGCAACAACACCCATGGTAAAGTGGGCTCAGGGGAAAATGCGGCCCTTCCAGAAGGGTTTCCTCCAGCAGTATAATCCAGGGCTTTGGGATCACTTTATCCAAATAACCTCATCCATGCGGGAGAGCTTTCCTTGGTGGCTACAACAGAGGAACCTCCTCAATTGTCACTCCATCGCATCTGTGTCTTGGGTCACCATCACTACAGATGCCAGCAACAGGGGCTGACAGAAGTAGCCCAAGGCATATGGAATTTTCCCTCTCACAGGATAGTCTCCAATGTTCTGGAACTCCGGGCAGCGTTCTGCGCTCTGCAGGCCTTTCACCACTTAACAGCAGGAGACTCAGTCCTCCTAAGACTGGACAACACAACGGCAGTCGCATACATCAAGAGACAGGGGGGTACTCGCAGACTCTCCCTGTCAAAGGAAATAGAGCCCATCATGATCTTGGCCCAGAAAAACCTGGCCAACCTGACAGCTGTCTATCTCCCTGGAGTCCCGAACGTTCAGGCAGATTTTCTGTTGAGAGTTTCTCTGGACAACGAGTGGACTTCCCCCCCGAAGTCTTCAGGTGGGTCCTGTCCCTGGGAGTCATTCCGGAAGTAGACTTGTTTGCCTCCCCATGCAACTTCAGACTAGAGAGATACTACACGAGGTCTTGGTATCCCCAGGCTTTTGGGTAGATGCTCTGACAGACCATTGGCGGTTCCACAGGGCCTATGCCTTTCCCCCGGTTCCTGTCATTCTCTGTTTTTTGTCGAGGCTCAGGATGGAAGAAGCAGAGATAGTGGCAATAGTCCCCTACTGGCCAAACAAGCCATGGTTTCTACTGCTGATGCAACTCCGCTTCCGGGACCCAGTTCCTCTACCCTCCAGACCAGATCTCCTATCACAAGGGGCATTTCTACATCCATGCCCGGCCCATCTACATCTGATGATCTGGTTCTTGAGAGGGGAAGGTTGGAGGCCCTAGGCTGTCAAAGTAGGGCCATCTCCACAATATTAAATGCCAGAAGAACAGGCACCAACAGGGTCTACAAGAGGATTTGGAAAAAGTTTTCAGACTACACCTCTTCCACTGCAGGTTCTTGCAAAAACCCAAAGATACATGATATCCTGGGCTTCTTACAATCAGGATTGGATCTCTCATTGTCAGTCAGCTCGCTGCGAGTCCAAATCGCTGTAATCTCTGCCTTTACCGGTGTTTCCTGGGCTAGACACCCTCTTACTCAGTAGTTTTTCAGAGGAGCAATAAGGCTCAGACCTCAGAGCCAAGTTTTTCTAATTGGGATCTTCCCCTTGTCCTGGATTTTTTCTTAGGTAGAGAGTTGGAACATGAAGATCAATCTTCTGTCAAATGACTCTCTCTAATAGTTGTCTTCTTGGTGGCTATAACATCGGCCAAGAGGGTCTCTGAAATCAGCTCTCTGGGATGCAAGGAGCCATTTCTAAACTTTTTAATTCCTATGTTGGGTTCAAACCCCAAAGTGGCATCTGTGTTTCATGACAATCAGGAGATTGCTCTTCCAACGTTCAGATCTACCGAGGATTCCAGTGTTTATCCCTTAGATGTTGGAAAAGCTCTGAGTCAGTATCTTGAAGCTACAGCTTCTTTCCGTCAGACTGACCACCTGCTCGTTCTTTTCACAGGAAGTATAAGGGAATGCGTGCCTCTTCCAGATCTATCGGAGCATGGATTGTTCAGGCCATTCAGTGGGCCTATAAAGCCAAGGGCTTGGCGCCTCCAGAAGCGGTGACTGCTCACTCAACTAGAAGTGTCTTCATCATGGGCGGCATCACGTCACGTGCCTCCAGAAGTTATTTGCAAGGTGGCCTTGTGGTCTTCAATTAACACGTTCATGGCACACTACTGCGTAGTGGTTTACGTATCTTGTCTGTTGATGGTGCCAATTAAACCTTTTTTCTTTTGTCCAGCACTCTGCCCACCTGGGTGTGTTTGGCTAGTTATTTCCCACACGTAGGCTGCCATGGAGTCTGTCAGGAAAACAGAAAATTTATATCAAATACTTACCGTAATTTTCCTTTCCTGATGGACTCCATGGCAGCAGGAGTTCCCTCCCAGTGGCTGGAGTAGGCTAAATTATGGAACACGGCCTCTGGCCCAGAGCAAAGATTTATGGGAGAAGGGTCCTATGAGGTATGAGGGGCGGGATTAACCCACACGTAGGCTGCCATGAAGTCCATCAGGAAAGGAAAATTACGGTAAGTATTTGATATAAATTTTCCGTTATACAGGCGGTGCAAAAAAGACTGTAGGTTTGTTCTTAAGTACAATCTGTTTGTAATTTGGAACAGGTACATTTTTTAAGTGTGGCTCCAGCCCAAAAAAATTATTTTTAAGCTTTTTGGAGAACATAGGGAAGGGTTATCACCCCTGTAACATTTGTTTTGCTGTCTGTGCACCTGTTCAGAACATTTCACCTCACTTTCCATCCCAATGACAAATGTTTTTGGAAAATTTGTTTTTTTTTATTGAAACAAGGATTGGTGATAAAGCATCAGTGGAGAGGAGACACCTTTTTCACATATTAACTCTTACAGGAGAGAATTTGCCTTCCTAGGGGTAGATTTCCTCTCACTTCCTGTTGTCTCCTTCCGTTTGCAAGTAGGAGTCGTTTGTAAGTTGGATGTTTGAAAATAGGGGCCTGCCATATATAGTCTTCAGAAATTTGCCCCTTAGGTGTTGGTGTTGCCACAACACTGTAAGCCCTCACAGTTACTCTTGGTGGGCGCTGGAACGCCCTGCTGTCAACTATTATATCAGGAATTGTATTTACATGCCACTGTTGAACAGTGGCAGGAAAAATTGGGTCTTTGGTGGTGGTGCCACAACACTGTAAGCCCTCACAGTTACTCTTGGTGGGTGCAGGATTGGGCCCTGCTGTGAATTATTAGATCAAGAATTGTAATTGCATGCCCCTGTTGAACAGGGGCTGAAAAATTGGGCCTTAGGCACTGGTGCTGGTGCCACAACACTGCAACCCCTCACAGATACTGTACTTGGAGCACAGCAATGAGCCCTGTTGCAAAGTATTGCATCAAAAATTTAGGCTTTAGGTGAATGCTATTCAAAGCACACAGTAGTACACTAAGTGAAACACTGACTGTCTGCTGCTAGCACAATCACTGGCCTGCCTATCTGTCACAGTATAGAGAATAACTGTATCCAGGTGAGCTTTAGGTAATCGCTATGCAAAGGATACAGTAGTACACTAAGGCCCCTTTCACACTGGGGCGGCTTGCAGGCCCTATTGTGCTCAAAATAGCGCCTGCAAACCGAGCCTAAACAGCGGCTGCTGTCTCTCCAATGTGAAAGCCCGAGGGCTTTCACACTGGAGCGGTGCGCTAACAGGACGTGAAAAAAAGTCCTGCTAGCCGCATCTTTGAAGCGGTGAGAGGAGCGGTGTGTTTACCGCTCCTACACCGCTCCTTCCCATTGAAAGCAATGGGAAACCGCGGTAATACCGCCAGCAATGCGCCTCTACAGAGGCGCATTGCGGGCGGTATTAACCCTTTTTCGGCCGCTAGCGGGGGTTAAAACCACACCGCTAGCCGCCGAATACTTCCGCAATTCCGACGGTATAGCGCAGCTAAAAATAGCGGCGCTATACCGCCACCGCACCCACCGCCCTAGTGTGAAACCGGCCTAAGTGAAACACTGAGGCTGGTTTCACACTGGGGCGGTGGGTGCGGTGGCGGTAGAGCGCCGCTATTTTTAGCGGCACTATACCGTCGGAATTGCGGAGGTATTCAGCCGCTAGCGGTATTCGGCCTCCCTGGCGGCGTCTTCCGCTTATGTATCCTCTCCCAGTATGCACAGCAGGCCAAACACGCCCACTGTACTGATGCCGAGAGAGGACACGCCAAGGCACAGCACTAAAACAAGTGGTTCAACCCTGACCCGTTATGGCAGCGCCACCTACAGGCCACAGGGAACTGCACACCAGTATACCACCTGGAAATAAAATAGCACAACCTATAAATTGAGAATGGTCCGAGCCCAACTACTATCTCAGACCAGCCCCTAAATTTGGGTATATAGCACCCCTAAATGGGGTGGGCGCTTCATATATTCTCCCTCTATTGCATTTTTTCTGTATATCAAGAAGTATATTTGGCAACTCTACTAAAGACCACTTAGATAATAGAAGTTATTAATCCACATGCAGTTAGCAAATGTTGCTGTATATACATTTTCTAAATTGTGTATGGAATTTTTTTTTTTTAAACAATTACACTCATTGAAAGTATTATGCACAGTAAGCTAGTTAGTTAACTAGGAGAAAAATACATATTTCAAAAGACTACAGTTTGATTTACAGTCCATCTTCTGTCAGTCCATTGAGAGGACAATTTACATCCTGCTTTAGGGACTATATATATGTAGCGGGTACTTACTTTCCCAGGGTAATTATTGAATTTTTCAGTGACACCAGTGGTGTGTCTCCGGCGGTCCACTGGGTGGCGCTGTCACCATGGGCCGATGGACGAATGTCGCTGTGTGCTGAGCCTACTTTTGTCCTCTCTGGGCAGCGGTATGGTGGGGCGGGGAACCCGCCGTGCTTGCTGGAAGAGGGGATAAAGGGGGCCAGCCATCTTGGTCACGGGAGTCTTGGTCCCTAGCACCTTTAGCCTGCGGACGGAGTTCGTGCTTGTCCTCTAGGCGGACTAGGCCTAGAGGACCACCGGAGATCGTGTTCCATCTCAGGCACCTTAAGCCTGAGGTGAGGTACTCGGACGGCGGTCCGGAGCTCAGTGCCCAACACTGAGTTCCGCGAGGGAAGGAGCCTAAGGTACTCCGGAGATGGATGCCTGAATCCAAGGTGGGCGTAATGGACCGGGGAGAGCTCCTCATCTGAAGACCCGGTGCAGTACTGTATACTGCCGGTGACGGGTGAGTCTCCTGTCGGAGATCGTCCGGAAGGTGAATTTCCCTCGTGCGGAGACCATAACCCACTCTTTGGAGGAAAGTGGAGGATCGAACTTGTGTCTGGGCCTATTCGCACTCACACCTCCTTTTCTGTTCTATAGCCAAGGGAGTCCATGTTATGTGTTAAATAAAGGAGTGTTGGACTTTAACGGTGTGGGGCTCAATTCCTGGCAGACAAGGTTCTTGGAGACTCTTGGAGGGAGGATCCGATGCACAACACAGGCCCAAAGGTAACGAAATACATTGCCGATACCACTTATACACCTGTGGTGGAAGCCTGGCGTAGCGCACCCTCTTTCCCCCCTCTCATACCCCTAGACCAGAGACATTGTTAGCAGAACTTTGTAGAAAGAGCCGCTACATATAGGAGAAGTTTTCTTCATTATATCTAGAAAACAGTAAACTATTAAACTAAAGGCAAAACTTTTTTTTCTCAAGGACCCAGGACATTAGTCCTAATCACGGGTTGTATGCAGCAACCTTTAAGTGATTGGACACTGGCAGAACGCCTTGGCATGATGGTTGGACAATGGCTGCTCACCTTGGCATGTAGTGTATCGCGTTGAGCTGCAGGGTGCTGTACAGGTCCAGGGTTTTGGCCCATCAGCAGTGTCTCACTATCCCTGAAGACCCCTTCATGAGCTTGCTCACCATGTAAGGCGAAGCTAGGATGGGGCTAATCTCTATCATTCTGTTCTGGTGTAAAGACATCTGCTGCGATAAGTTAGGCTTTGTGCTCCTTCTGGTCCCAGTGTTCTGGTCCTCTAAACCCAAGTGGCTATTGTGGAGCTTGGGCCGCAACACTTTAAATGATGTGTTGCAGCCATGGAGCTGGAGTGCCAGTGCTTTTTAAAACTGGCACCATTTTCTGCTTCACTTTGCACAAGTCTGTCAGATAGACCACTACTGTGCATCTGTGGCCTCAATCTCCCCAGACTTATTGTGTGCCAATTTTTACCTCTTGGCACGCTTTCTCCAGTTGGTCACATGAAGTGCACTGGATTCTGACTCCTATCAATAATCCCATCGCTTAAGTTCCTGGAATAGGCTGAGAAATATTGTGTGCAGTAGCAACAGCTAGCAGGAGACTGGTAACTTTGCAGATCTATGTACATATTTACCAGCACACTATGGCTGTTTAAAAAATGTCCAAAAGTTTGATTCAAAGTGATCACAACACAGTGGAAGAGTGCAACAATTCAGAGCCACATAGGACCCCTTCATCATCCTGTGTGGACCCAAAACATTGCACTCTTCCGCTGCGATATTATCACTTTGAATAAAAACCTTTGGACGTTATTTGAAAAACTATGGTGTGCTGGCAAATATGTACCGTACATACTCCTGGTTCTGGTCCTGGCGATACAGCACAGTGATCCTTGGATATTTCCTGGGTTCCAGCAGTCTACAGTGTCTACCAAGGAAGACTTCACCCTTCCCTCTCTGCAGTAGTGAAGGTCATGAGTACCCCCTTGGGGACAGTTAGCCCTACATGTGGCAGACTGTATTATAGATGTAGAAGAAAAGAGTCAAAAGGCCTCACCAGTACAAACTCAGTTAATAGCTCAAGGTAGGGGTGACGACATTCTGTCTCTGAAGGGCCCCAATACTATTTTTTCAACAGTCTGATTCTCTGCCTTCCTCAGGAAACTCCACTGTTCCCTCGGGTGCACACCCCTCCTTCTACCTATCTAAAGTGGAGATTTCTGCAGCCATGTTTGACTTTATGGTTTGAGTCCTGTTGAAGGCCTTAGATTGCAGGGGTTGAAAACAATCCTCTTTAGTCCCTCTGATTTTACTATTGTGGCTGCTTCATTGCCTGAGAAGGAGCTAGGCAAAGAGGATCTGTCCTCCGCATGTGAGGAATTGGTTAAGGTTGAGACGCGTTCTACTGGGATCTCACCAAAAATGTAATGATATCATTGCTACCCTTTTTAAGGTGGTCTAATCTTGTTTAATGTTAGAGCAGCCTGAGTTTGCTCACCCTAAGATCTAAAGCATGGGTTCCCTAAAAATGCCCAGACCTGCCAAGACATTCCCAGCTAAATAAATCTTAGAGCCCATATTTTGCAGTTACTAGCCTTACAGAAAAAATGTTTTGTCCCTTCTATGCATTTTGGCTCAGCAATATCCTATTGAGGAGGGTTTTTTCAGAAGTGGAGGGTCCCTGTGGTTGGTCCATCCATATTTGCCCTAAGGCCTTGAAAGTTCCTATGGAAGATCCCATAATAAAGGATCTAGTGGATAAGAGATTCAATGAAGGGGTGCCCCCACTCAGAAAGCTGTCAGACCTCTAAACCATCTAGCCCCAAGAAGTCAGAAACTTGTGGGTCCAGGCTCTCAAAAAACATTGGAAAGACATCCTCTTATGTTCTGTTGGGGACAGAAAGTGTAGGGGAATCTCCCTGATGAAAATATAACCCTGCTGTATCCAAAATAATTAAAACACTTGCCTCTAGGTATGCATTCAGCTTGGAACTTTAAATGAAATACCTGCAATATATGATTGATAGTGCCATGCACTGCACTGTTACAAATATGAAATGTGCTTATACAGTGTGTTTACAATACAAAAGGTACAATAAGGCCTTATGCACACTGGACATTTTGCTAACTCTCCTAGACTCCTTTGCTCTTGGCAGCAGCTGTCCCTGAATGCGCTGGCTGTGAGTTTTCTTTTCTGCCTTAAAACACCTATGTGTGCATGGACTCATAGGCTAACATGCAGGGGCATTTAGAGGCAGGAACAAAATCTAAAACACCCCTAGGAGCAGCAGAAATAATGTCCAGTATGTATTGAGCCAAAAAGGGCAGGTGACTGATATTAATCGTATTTTTATGCAAAGTGATACATAAAGAAATTCTCACAAGCTGCAGTGCTGGAAATGGATAGTGGGTGTGGCTCCCTCTGGTGGTCTGTTAGCTTTTATGGTAAAAACATTTATAACAGAATAAAAAACTCAGCTTTGTAAAGAGCAAACAGGAAAAAAAACAAAAAAAACATTTCCAACCAATTTGACTAGTAAAAATAAAAAAAAAACTGTTAATATGGTTTATTCCTCCTAAATAACATTGTTACTATTTGCATTAGATTATTAAAGGGAAAATATATTTGTTCTATTTTATTTTAAATTGATTTTGTAGTATGCACACTTGATATAATGCTCTGCTTTTGTTCTTTGTACATAAAAGTGACACAATACTTCTTCATGCCTTCTGTATACATAGCTCTTAACTGTCCCTGATTTGCAACAATGTCCCTCTGTCACTTTTTCCTCCTTATTTGTCCCTCATTTTGTCTGATCTATATAGTTGTACATAAAATGCACTATTTATCTTTCAAAAAGTGTTTCCCAGTGTTAAACCATTCATCCAATTTCTAAAGTGCTGCATTTGTACATTTCAAAAGCCAATATACAGGAACAGTAGTGGTATACAAAAGAAAAGCACTTGTGGGTTTAACTAATCATTTTCTGGTAGAAATCTCCTTTAGGGAGAGTGGCAGGGAGTGTGTCCTGTGCCTACATACGTTTGATAATAAATGTCCATCATTCCCATCTCAAAAAGTTGGGAGGTATGTGTATACTGTGTACATAATTTACAGTATCTGTTCAAGCTCTATATGTACGGATGCTGCGCTGAAACACTGCTCGTGTTCTGCATGCTTGGTGTAATAGTCAGTATATGTATAATGCCCGCATGTATACTGCATGGTATGAATTCTCTTGCAACCTGCAAGTGGCTTTTGGTATCTGTTTTTATTCAAAGCACCCTACATAGCTTGCAATGTCTGCTAAACAAATTTCTTACAGTATGCATTCATAAGACTTTGTTATAAAAAAAAAAAAAAAAGGGGGTATACTGCGCTGAAATAAATATATCAAAAACAGCCGCCAACACTGCTGTAGATAAAGCAATAAAAAAGAGTGAAAGTAAGTGTAGCGCTAATATTGATAGTCTATGTACAATGAAAATCATACATAGATGTGACTAAAAACGTGGTTAAATATGTGTTAGTGGGGGCGTGGCCTGGACATGGCTGAGTGAAGCTGCTTCTTTCCAGAGCTCCCGGCTTCAACCCTCACTTACCGGCGACAATTGATCTAAAATCGGTATGAACTCAGGCAGAAAATATAAGACAAGAGCAGTAACAAAGGGGACCCCCCTAGGCAAATCCCCGGGAGCGATTCAACGCTATTTCACGCTCCTCCAGGAGAGCTCCCACGGAGACAGAGCGGCAGCGCCAAGGAACCTCACACGTGGCGCCGCACAGAAGGCCCGACCCCAGGACGCTGGTCTCCACTCGGAGGATACCCCTATATCGCCCGCAAGCTCCCTAACTGCAGCTCAGGGTCGACAACCGGACACAATGTCCTCCCACCAGCCTCCAGATATCGACACCCCAGACCAGGACATTAGAGCGCTGCTCCAGGCACTCCCCACCCGAGCCAACATTGCAGCCCTCCCCACCCGGACAGACATTGAAACACTAATCCTCCGATTAGAGGAAACTCACCGGAGGGACATTCAAGAGGTGAGAGGGGAAATCTCGACCATAGCGGAACGGGTAACCGCTGGGGAGACATCAGTCACGTCGCTGGAGGACCGGGTGCTGGCTCTGGAACACTCCCGCGACCAACATCGCGATACGGCGGTGGCGCTACAGCTCCACCTGGAGGACATCGAAGACCGGAGCCAACGCAACAACCTGCGGCTCCGTGGCATACCGGAGGACACCGACACCGAAGACCTGGGAGAGACTGTGAGGGACATCTTCTGCGCTGTCTTGGAGGATCCGGAGGCAGACGTGGTGCTGGACAGGGCGCACAGAGCCCTGGGCCCCAGGTCCACGGATCCGAGCAGACCGCGTGATGTAGTATGCAGACTGCACCGGTACGCTCAGAAGGAGGCTATACTGCGCCGTGCCTGGGACCACGGCCCCTTGGAGGCAACCCTCTCTTCGGGTGGGGGTGATGGTACAGGGGCTGGGGTTGCGACTCAGCACTTTGAGACTCACAGGGCTCCACATACTAGTGCAAATAACTGGCTGAAGCCACAGTGGAGAGCTTAGATCCTTTCGACGTCCTGTCTTATTCTTGATCAGGGATGGTGAATGCTGCACAAATCCCCAACTTGAATATGTTCTCATTTTATCTATGCCTAATAGATATCATTGTTTGCACTGTTTTCTGCACTTGTTCTTGTGCCAGTTATATGTATGTTTGAATACAATGTTTTATTTTTATTTTTTTTCTCGTTAGTTATTATCTACTCAGAATGATCCACCGATTTTGGTTCTACCATTCCATATTTGCCGGGAGTGGGCAGAGAGAGCCGGGGGCTCGCTCACTGGCTCTGTCTGTCCACCACTCCAATTAGGTCAGCGCTCGATACCCAGGGCCCTCCTGGAGAGCTCCTTAGCCGGTTAGGCTACCTTAGTATCCCCCCCTACAGCTGTCCGCTCTAGTGACAGCTTCCTAATTCTATACCTATCTTACGGGTGGGACACTCTCTGCCCTACTCATTAACCACCTCGGACTCTCTCCTTCCTTTTCCCCACCCCCATCCACTCCTCCTCTTCTGTTCCATCCCTCCCCCTTTTCCTCTCTTCCTGATCCACGGACATGGATGTTCTCCATATAATATCCTTGAACGCCAAGGGCCTAAATACACCAGAAAAGCGACGGATGCTCCTCCATGATATGCGACGCATGAAGGCAGATGTCATCCTCCTTCAGGAAACCCACTTTAGGGACGGCACTCTACCGATACTTAAAAATAGATTTTACCCCCATGTTTACCACTCCGCGTACACAGAGGCCAAATCTAGAGGGGTGTCCATCCTCATCTCAGCAAGGGTACCTTGGACACACACAGACACAATGACAGACACACAGGGGCGGTATCTGTTCCTGAAGGGCCAGATCGGAGGGGTGAGGGTTACCGTTGCAAACCTGTATGCCCCAAACGACCGTCAGGACGTTTTTATCAAACGACATATAGACCGACTCACAAGGTACTCGGAGGGACAGCTGATTGTAGGCGGCGACCTTAATGTACCACTGACATCGTCGGAAGACACCTCCTCCGGTGTCTCATCCACTTCACGTGACATGCGCAAACGTATTTGTTCCACTTTACACTCCTCTCGACTGATTGACGCGTGGCGCCTTCTCCACCCGGGGGAGAGGGACTACACCTTTCATTCTAAGCCACACCTGACGTACTCCCGAATTGACTATTTCCTGATCCCCCATGAGCACCTGCACGCGATACGTGACGCTTCAATTGGGGTAATTACGTGGTCGGATCACGCCCGATCAGCCTGAGATACGCCTTGTCGGACTTACATACGACGCAAAGGCCGCCGTGGAGATTGAATGAAGGTCTCCTGCAAGACCCAGAAACCTTGGCAGACGTAGTTAAAGAGATCGGACTTTACTTTGACTTAAACAGCACACCTGAGAGTGACGCAGGGGTGGTGTGGGAGGCACACAAGGCGGTGATTAGGGGGGTTCTTATCAAACACGGCTCCCGCCTGAAGCAATTACGGACGACCCAATTGAACGAGCTGCTTCATAAACTACACCAATTAGAGATGGCCCACAAGTTGTCCCCTACCAGACCACTCGGAACTGAACTTGACTCTACCCGCTCGCAAATCACAGATCTGTTAACCTTTAAGGCTAAGGCAGCGTTGCAGATCTGCCGGAGGAGAGTTTACGAATCGGGAGATAAATGCGGTAAACTATTGGCCCAATCGCTGCGGGAGCAGAAACTGGCGTCCTACATTCCACACATCATATCTGCCAATGGTCAAAAGGCTTCCCCTACCCCACCGTATTACGGAGGAGTTCAAAGCTTATTATGACTCCCTGTATAATCTGAACACAACACGCCCCACACCAGACGCAACATCGGTATATATAGCAAAATCCCTTATGCCCTCATTATCGGCGGAAGCTACAGAACTATTAGAGGACCCCATCACGCTACCAGGGCACTTAAAGCCACCAAGTCAGGTAGAGCCCCAGGCCCGGACGGCCTTACCGCCCCTTACTACAAGACCCTGCTTACATACCTAGGCCAACACATGGTGAAACTATACAATGACCTTAGCACTGGGAAAACGCTCCACAGGTCCACGCTACAAGCACAAATCTCAGTAATTCCGAAAGAGGGCAAAGACCCCGCCCAGTGCGGGAGCTACCGTCCGATATCACTTTTGAATACAGACCTCAAGCTCTTTACTAGACTTGTGCACAACGGAAAAATTCGTTCCGTTTCGGTTCGTTTCTTTCCGGTCCTGTTGATTCGTAATCATTCGTAATTTTGCTAGACGGGATTTTTCGTGTTCGGACTCATTCGTATTTTTGCAAGCGACATTTTTCGTTGAATTTTTTGTTGCTTTATAATTCGTACTTTCGGTAGAGTACGTTGTTTTTCGTTGATTCTGGACACAACTCCTACTTTCGTAACTTTTTTTGGGTTCGTTGATTCGTAATTTTCCGTGTCTCTCTCACAACGACGCTGCCTATTATGCCTAATGTGCTTCGAATGGATTTGTACTTTTCTAAATACATAGCGGTTATTTGTAACGATTCAAAATCTCGTATTTTACTTTCGTTTTTTACATGCGGCTATAGGCTCCGCCCCTGTACACCATTTTGAGAGGGTTCAGCACGGTGAGGGAGAAGCAGAGAGCAGAGCAGAGTGTTATTGTGCTTCGAATGGATTCGAAATCTCGTATTTTACTTTCGTTTTTTACATGCGGCTATAACCTCCGCCCCTGTACACCATTTTGAGAGGGAGTTCAGCACGGTGTGGGAGAAGCAGAGAGCAGAGCAGAGTGAGTGTTATTGTGCTTCGTATGGATTCGTACATTCGTAACTTTTTCATAACGAATTATGCCGAAGACATTCGGGCATTCGCTATTTGCGGTATAATTTATTTCGGATTCGGTCTTATTCGTAATTGCTTTGTTCGGAAATTCGAATGCTTCCGAATGTCCGAAAGTTGCTAAATTCGGACGAATTTCAATTCGTTACGAAACGAATTGCACAAGCCTACTCTTTACCAAAATCATCGCCAAAAGACTACAACAACACCTTACCCATCTGATTCAGCTAGACCAGGTTGGCTTTGTCCCAACTAGGGAGGCTCGGGACAACACGACCAAAGTCTTAAACCTCCTACACGTAGCAAACAGCACCAAAATACCTTGTATATTCCTGGGTACAGACGCTGAGAAAGCTTTCGACAGGGTAAGCTGGAAGTTTATGTTTGCAACACTTGCCCATATAGGACTAGGGACCAAGATGATGAACTGGATAGCTGCGGTTTACTCAGAACCGACGGCTAGGGTTAGGGCGAACGGTATCCTTTCTGACACCTTTCCAATAACTAATGGAACTAGGCAGGGGTGCCCACTCTCACCTCTGCTGTTCGCGCTTTCACTTGAGCCATTCCTGTGCCATGTTAGAGCGAACCCCGACATCGCCGGTATAGAGGTAGGGGACAGACAATACAAGGTATCTGCCTACGTGGACGACATGCTATTCTCCCTTACAAAACCAACTATATCCCTGCCCAACCTAATGCGGGAATTCGACTTATACGGACGGGTCTCGAATTTGAAAATCAACTTTAGCAAATCAGAGGCGATGGGTATAGGGATTCTTCAGCCCTTACTCACAAACCTCCGAGCGAGCATCAATTTAAAATGGACAGATACGGCTCTAAGATACCTGGGCACCCACATCTGTTCGACCTTCCATCGACTATTCAGACTCAACTTCCCTCCCCTCCTCAAGACTGTCCAAAAATTACTGGACCAATGGACCGGGGGACTACACACCTGGTTTGGGCGGTGTAACATCCTTAAAATGGCAATTTTGCCAAAATTCCTTTATCTCCTGCAGGCCCTCCCAATACATATACCTGTAGATTACTTTAGACAAATACAGTCCACCTTCAATAAATTTATCTGGGCAGGGAAAAAACCTTGTTTACACAAAAAGATACTAGTACTACCAAAACAATTCGGAGGTCTGGCTGTACCTGAGATCCGAAGCTACTACCAGGCAGTACACTTGAGCAGACTCCTTGATTGGTGCCGACACAAAGACACCAAGTTATGGCCACAGCTGGAGCAGGCGCAAAGCGACATCCCCCTTCATAGAGCCCCATGGTGCCCGACGGCCCTACCACCTAGCCTCAAACGGCACCCACTGATCGGAAACACCATTAAAACATGTGCACACTCATTGACACGCTCCTCTCTCTCTACTTGCAATTCGGCGCTGAGACCCATTCTTGGCAACCCCCAATTCGAGCCGGGTATGAAAGATAAACCCTTCCGAGCACTAAGTGAGGCGGGCATGCACCAAGCATCTCACTTTAGTAACATGGGAAGATGGAAAACGGTGGCGGAGCTCTCGGATCCGGGAGGCCTGTTCCGACTGGACTTTATGAGGGCGCTACAGCTCAGCCATTTCCTTACCAGCCTTCCACCTCCCAATGACGCAAACCAACCCCTCACAACATTTGAGGAGCTTTGTACAGAGACAGGAGTGCTGCCACACACGCTTTCCCTTACCTACGATATGCTTCTCACACCACTTGGTAACTATCAACCTCCGAGCCTTCTAAAATGGGAGAGGGACCTGAATTGCCACTTTACCACGAACCAAAAACAGAACATCCTCAGGTTCACGCACAAGTCATCCCTATGCACCAAAATCCAGGAGACAAACTACAAGCTCCTCACTCGCTGGTACAGAACACTGGCTCTACTGCATAAATTTTTCCCGGGAACGCCTGATATTTGCTGGTGATGCCGGAAGGAGAGGGGCACCCTTCTGCATATCTTTTGGTCCTGTCCCCGACTTCAGCATTTCTGGGGGAAGGTTCGCAGAATAGCTCAACAACTTACGGAAGGGAATGTCCCGAATGACCCGGCCTATCTCCTCTTACATGCCAATGACACACCGGCTCGCACCTACAAAACATCCGTCATACGTCACCTACTGGATGCGGCGAAGGCCTGCATCCCTCTCTTGTGGAAGTCCCCCCACCCACCGACCGTCGCCTCGTGGCTTACAAAAGTGGATGACATAAGTAGGATGGAAGACCTGATCCTAACTAGCCAAAACAGACAGGAGGAGTACTCCAAAACTTGGCAACTATGGAACTATCTTAGATATTCCGTCGAAGGACAACTCCTCAGAGGAGAAGGTCCCACACCCTGAAAACTAGACTTGACTCCATTCGACTCACACTTAATAAACCCCTACTTAGGCTTAAGCTTTGACGTCTTTAACTAGGCCACCCTCAACTTGCAAAGCAGCAATGCCACCCATTGGGCGGGAGCCCAGATCCATGTCCGTGGACCCCCCCCTCCCTCTCTGAATAACCCCCTCATCCCCCCCCTCCTACAATACTTACCCGGCTACTCCTTCCTTCAAGAGGCATGGTATGCCTGTTTATTTCTGTTATACTCCTGTTGAAATTAAAAATATGTGGAAAAACAGGGGGATTGAGCCCATAGGGCCGCAGTGTTCTGATCCGTTCCTGCGATTCACGCTGGAATGCCACAAGGAAGGTGGAACCTGGCGGGGTCCGCGCGGGGATCGTCCCCCGCGCGGATGTCTGCTAGGGGAGATCACTAAACCAGGTTAATCTGGGTGGTGGTATCTTGCATAGGCAGGATTGTACTATATAACTTAGAAGGTGCTGTTGAATTATTCCTGCATGCTTCCCTTGATGTGGATGTATTACGGTTGGCGATTGTGATACCTTTCGTACTGTGGTCCATGTGGACCGATCTCCCTGACATAAATAAAAAATTTAATTAAAAAAAATAAAAATATGTGTTAGACCAAAACAAAACCAGTGCAGAGCCACAAATAAAACCAATAAATCTGGTGATTATATATAGAAAGAATCATTACAATGAAAATTGATATGACCCATGTGTGACAGCAGGAAGGTAAAGTCACCTGGTTGCATCCAGGGGGGTAGATATATTTCTCCCAGATTCAGGCTTTATGCTGACTTATACAACTAGGGTGGAGAGTTGTATAAGCCCAGCTGAGGCTAGTAGGCTCATGGATGACTCATACCTCTAGGGAGAGGGCTGGGCGTCGTGCAGGCAGGGAGTTGATGAGACCAGCTGAAGCCTGTCAGTTCATTAAGGCCTCTATAAAAACTCCCAGATTCATTAGGTGTTAGCTCATGCCTGGACCCAGACCTGTGTGGACTGTCTAGGGAGAGTGAACCCCTGTGCGGTGAGGCAAAGCCTGTGTGGCTATTTGTTTGGACTTTTACTAAACCAGGGACTTAGGGACTAGGACAGCACCAGGCTGATCCCAGTTGTTAGTTTAGGAAACCTGCATGTTTAGTCAGAGGTCAAACTGACCAGGATTTATTTTGTTTATGTTTCTTTTTGGCTTTGCTGTGTTTTTGTCACTGTACATAGAGAAATAAACCGCACCTTTTGATTTTGAAAACCACAACCTCCGTCTGCTGGCCCTGTTTTTGTGTGGGGAGCCCAACCAGGGGGTCACACACACCCGCTACCGAGTTAACCCCCTCACAGTTGGTGGAGAACCAGTGGCAGTTTTTTTTAAGCCAGCATGGAGGAGATACTGAAACAGCTGGCTCTAGCAAATGCCAATCAACAGCAGACAAATGCAGGTTTGCAAAGGAGCCTTGCAGCCCAGCAGCAAGCTCATCAACAAGCCCAGCAGCAATCTGAGGCCCGCTTCATAGACCTGTTACAGAAGCAAGAGCAGAGACTACAACAAATGGAAGCAGTAATGCAGCAACGTCCGCAGACCAGTGAGGAAAGCCGTCCCACTAATACCGCGTCCTTTGGGGTGAGTCGTTTATTGACAAAAATGACTGGAGAGGATGATCCAGAGGTATTTTTGACCACATTTGAAAGGACTGCTGAAAGAGAAAAGTGGCCTGAGGAGCAGTGGGCTGGACTGGTGGCTCCTCTGTTAACTGGTGAATCGCAGAAGGCTTACTATGACCTAGAGCCTGACCAAGCAAAAGACTATGTGATGCTAAAAGCTGAAATATTGGCAAGGCTGGGTGTCACCCTGGCTGTCCGGGCTCAGCGTGTGCATAACTGGACTTTCCAGCTTGGAAAACCCCCCAGGTCTCAAATGTATGATCTCATTCACCTGAGCAGGAAGTGGCTACAGCCAGAGACTTTGTCCGCACCAGAGATTGTGGAACGTGTTGTAATGGATCGGTTTTTGAGAGCTCTTCCTACTGCCATCCAAAAGTGGGTAAGCCATGGAGACCCAGAGACGGCCGGTGGTCTTGTGGATCGTGTAGAGAAATACTTGGCTACAGAGAACCTGACGGCCTCTTCCAGAGACTCTCGGACTTTCCACCCTAAGACCAGACCATCCCCAGGGGCGGATAAGAGGATTCCAAGGGGTGAGGGTGGAGAGAGTGAGAGGGTGGGAGCTCTACCCAAAGTTTGGCGAGAACAGCCTGGGAAGTCAGGGGCTCAAGAGGCAGCCAAAAGGATTGTTTGCTACCGCTGCCGGCAAGCGGGACATATTGCAGCAAATTGCCCGGTTGTGGAGGAACCCATGCAATGTGACTTTCTGACGGACAGACGTCAGTCGCTGTGTGCGACAGTCGCATGCACTGCCATTCGGGGAACTGAGAAACATTTATGCAAAATGTGTATTAATGGTAGAAATGTTGTGGTATTACTGGATTCAGGTAGCCTTGTGACCCTGATAAAGGCTGAGTTAGTTAAAACAGAGGTCTCTGGGAATAGCAAGGTAGCTGTTATTTGTGTGCATGGGGACACCCGAGAGTATCCAGTGACTACAGTGTGTTTCGAGACCCCCAAAGGTACCCTCTCTCATCCAGTGGGCTTAGTATCTCAGTTACCGCATGACGCCATTGTGGGAAGAGATTTTCCGAAGTTCTGGGAACTGTGGGATGATCCTGAGCCCCCCACTGGTGCCCCTATGTACGAGGAATGTGATAGCCAGAACTCCTCTGAGAGTGGTGAGGACTCTCCAGAATTTCCCTTGTCAGTATTGGCAGGGGAGACTCAAGAAACTGGAGAGGAGCCCACCTCCTCAGACGAAAACCTACCGTCTGTGGAGTTTTCTGATCTGGAGGTTCACAGGGAAAATTTTGCCACAGAACAGTTAAAAGACCCCGCCCTAATAAAGGCACGGGAAAACGTAGTGGAAATAGATGGCGAGTTAGTGAACCCAGATAATACCTGCACTTACCCATACTTCAGCGTAGAGAAGGACCTACTGTATCGGGTGGCAAAAAGGGCAGAAGAAACCGTTGAGCAGCTTGTGGTGCCCAAACCTTACAGGAAGTTGGTGTTGGAGTTGGCCCATGGGCACATTCTTGGAGGTCATCTGGGGACAGAGAAAACCCGAGAGAGGGTATTACAGAGATTCTATTGGCCTGGGGTGATGAAGGACATAGAAAATTATTGTTCCTCCTGCCCTGTGTGTCAGAGGTCGGCCCCGATGCCACATTTCCGTAGCCCGCTGGTCCCTCTACCCATCATTGAGGTCCCGTTTGAGAGAATCGCAATGGATTTGGTAGGTCCTATAATCAAGTCCGCTAGGGGGCACCAGTACATATTGGTTATAATGGACTATGCCACCCGTTATCCAGAAGCGATCCCTCTCAGAAATACCTCGGCCAAAACCATAGCCAAAGAGCTATCTCTTGTTTTTAGCCGGGTGGGTATTTGTAAAGAACTGCTTACGGACCAAGGTACACCCTTTATGTCCCGGGTTATGAAAGAGCTGTGTAAATTGTTCAAAGTGACGCAATTGCGTACATCTGTGTATCACCCCCAAACCGATGGGCTGGTTGAAAGATTCAACAAAACCCTAAAACAAATGTTGAAGAAAGTGGTGGATAGAGATGGAAAGGATTGGGACTGTCTACTTCCTTATTTGATGTTTGCTATTAGGGAGGTGCCCCAATCCTCTACGGGATTCTCCCCCTTTGAGTTACTGTATGGGAGACACCCAAGAGGGCTGTTGGATATTGCCAAGGAAACTTGGGAAAGTGAGAGTTCTCCCCACAGGAGTGTGATTGAGCATGTCGCCCTGATGCAAGATCGAATTGCACAGGTAATGCCCATCGTGAAGGAACATTTGGCCCAAGCGCAGTTGGCACAGCAGAGAGTGTACAACCGTGGAGCAAAGACCCGTACCTTTTCCCCGGGGGATAGGATATTGGTACTTGTCCCTACGGTTGAAAGTAAATTCCTTGCCAAATGGCAAGGCCCCTACGAGATAATGGAAAAAGTGAGCGAAGTGAATTACAAGGTCAGACAACCAGGAAGGCGAAAGCCCGAACAGATATATCACGTTAATCTGTTGAAAGCCTGGAGGGATAGAGAGTCCCTAGTCGCAGAAACTTGGTCACCAGCTCAAACTGGTTGCGTGATTCCAGAGGTTGGAATAGCAGCCACCTTGTCACAACCCCAACAACAGGAGGTTAAGGAGTTTGTGCTTCGCAACAAGGAGGTGTTCTCTGAGCTGCCGGGACAAACATCTGGGGTAGAGCATGATATTATTACCCCGCCCGGTGAAAGGGTGAAGTTAAAACCCTATCGGATCCCAGAGGCCCGACGGGAGGCAATACGGGAGGAAGTACAGAAAATGCTGAACTTAGGGGTGATAGAGGAGTCCCAAAGTGATTGGTCTAGTCCCATTGTGTTGGTGCCTAAACCGGATGGGAGCTGGCGATTTTGTAACGATTTTCGTCAGTTGAACAAAGTTACAAAATTTGACACCTACCCCATGCCACGTATAGATGAGTTGATCGACCGGCTGGGAACAGCCCGATACATGACGACTCTTGACCTCACAAAAGGGTATTGGCAAATTCCCCTGGCCAAGTCGGCCAAAGAGAAAACCGCATTTGTAACCCCAGACGGGGCGTTCCAATATAAGAGAATGCCGTTCGGGTTACAGAATGCGCCGGCCACATTCCAGCGGAAAATGGACCAGATACTGAGGCCCCATCGGAAGTATGCTGCGGCTTACCTGGATGACGTAATTGTCCATAGCACAGATTGGGCCTCACATCTGCCAAAAGTGCAAGCAGTCCTAGACTCTATCCGGGAAGCGGGGTTTACGGCTAACCCCAAGAAGTGTACCATTGGGCAGGAGGAGGCCAAATATCTTGGGTACACCATTGGCAGGGGAGTGATAAAACCCCAACTCAACAAAGTCGAGGCCATCCAGAGTTGGCCACGTCCCAACAGCAAGAAGCAGGTACGGGCCTTTCTGGGAATCGCGGGTTATTATCGGCGCTTCATTCCCCACTTTGCTTCTAAGGCTGTGCCCCTAACCAACCTGACGAAAGGGAAAGGGTCGGTCATGATTAAATGGACCCCCGAGGCTGAGGCAGCATTCCAATTCTTGAAACAAGCCTTATGTAGCCAGCCAGTGTTGTACTCACCCGACTTCTCTAAAGACTTTGTCGTACAAAGTGATGCGTCAGATGTGGGGTTAGGAGCAGTATTGTCCCAGGTCTGGAACGGGGAAGAGCACCCAGTCATTTACCTCAGCAGGAAGTTGAAGTCCCATGAGGTAAATTACGCCACGGTTGAAAAGGAGTGTTTAGCGGTGAAGTGGGCTCTAGATTCCCTTCGGTACTATCTGCTAGGTAGGCACTTTGACATGGTTACGGATCACGCTCCGTTAAAGTGGATGGCTCAAAACAAGGAGACAAATAGAAGAGTGAATAGGTGGTTCCTGGCCCTACAGGAATTCAACTTCACAGTAAAGCATCGCCCTGGCGTTCAAATGGGGAATGTGGATGCTTTGTCTCGAGTACATGAATGCCTGATTGCTGGTGTTCCAACCCCAAGGTTAAAACAAGAGGGGGGGGTATGTGACAGCAGGAAGGTAAAGTCACCTGGTTGCATCCAGGGGGGTAGATATATTTCTCCCAGATTCAGGCTTTATGCTGACTTATACAACTAGGGTGGAGAGTTGTATAAGCCCAGCTGAGGCTAGTAGGCTCATGGATGACTCATACCTCTAGGGAGAGGGCTGGGCGTCGTGCAGGCAGGGAGTTGATGAGACCAGCTGAAGCCTGTCAGTTCATTAAGGCCTCTATAAAAACTCCCAGATTCATTAGGTGTTAGCTCATGCCTGGACCCAGACCTGTGTGGACTGTCTAGGGAGAGTGAACCCCTGTGCGGTGAGGCAAAGCCTGTGTGGCTATTTGTTTGGACTTTTACTAAACCAGGGACTTAGGGACTAGGACAGCACCAGGCTGATCCCAGTTGTTAGTTTAGGAAACCTGCATGTTTAGTCAGAGGTCAAACTGACCAGGATTTATTTTGTTTATGTTTCTTTTTGGCTTTGCTGTGTTTTTGTCACTGTACATAGAGAAATAAACCGCACCTTTTGATTTTGAAAACCACAACCTCCGTCTGCTGGCCCTGTTTTTGTGTGGGGAGCCCAACCAGGGGGTCACACACACCCGCTACCGAGTTAACCCCCTCACACATGTTAATAAACAAAGCAATAAATGATAACTGTGACAACTAAAATCTGTGAAATAAAGTCCAAGAGAAGAGATCGTTCATCAATTGTTTAGGTTGAAGTGAAGATCAATCCAATAAATAGTGTTCATTTGTGATATGAATCTATAATTCAAATGTGGAATGCTGTGAAGACCGCCACCAAGAGTGAGTTGAAGGAGGCTTACCGGAAGTCTCGGACTTGAAAAGGCATATGCCAGTCAAGTCGAGATAAGCTTGGGGGTTATGAAATCCAACATGGATACTCTGAAGTCTGAGGGGTCATTTACTCCACTTCAATCACACAGGACATCCAATATGTTGATCACGAATTCATGAACATGTGCAAAAGGCTCGGTATCCGTATGGGTACGCATAAAAGTAAAAAAAGCTCACATAGCGTGATACCGTAAGGAAAGATATTTATTTTAAAAAAGTAGCAATAAAACACTCACATTTAAGATGGTTAATAAGGCATGAAATTCAGGTACTGGAAGCGATACATGTAGACAGGTCCACCCGACTAGTTTCGACTAATTAGTCATCATCTGGGGTATGAACTCTGTCTTCCACGCATCGCACTAAATGGATAAAATGACCTCTATGACCCCGGAAGTGGACCACCGTTACATCACTTCCGGTTTTTTATTAAAGAGGAATTCGTATCAACTTGATGGTACTTGTGTGGTTAATATTGCTAGAGCTATCAGACCATTATATAGAGTTAAATTATAAATACTTATAATCTATGTTGTAAATGGGGGCGGTGTATCACATATCATGACACCGCCGTATATGTAACCAGGCCTCTCTGTGGGAACGCTACGTCAGATCCGCTGCATCGTCCCATCAGAGTACAGAGCAGTATCCAAGCCTCGTTGTGAAAGCGCTATGAAAACAGCGCCGCAACGTCACTTCCGCCACATATCATGTGACCCAGTCTATTAAACTCACTATCCACGCCTCGCTGTGAAAACGAGGCGTGGGTCCGGCGTGACGTAAGGCCAAACCTCCTAATTGGCAGACAGCGCTGATGCGTCCAATGTGAAGGGCCAATGCGGCGCTAAAGACTCGCCTGTCATCTCAAATTAATGGAGGCAAATAACATATATATATATGGACGAAACTGCTAACTAATTGAATAACATAGCAATCCGAAGAATGGCATATGTCATCTATGGTTAACATAGGAATATGTATTTGCACATTCTTTAAATTATAATTGGTTGTATAAAAGTGTATATAAAGAATAAAGAATCTTTCACATTGTATGATTACAATGTGGAAATTAAACCACACAAGTCCGTCATTAAACCTAATGGTAAAAAATCAATATATATTTATAGTTGTACCTCAAATATATAAAAAAAATTAAAAATTTATATTTGTAAAAATATAAATGTGTATCTAAAAAATTATTATCATAAAAATGATTGTGTATTTATATAGTTACAGTAACATTTAAAAATTGAAAATTAAAAGCAAAAATGGAATTAGTTACCGTATTTATCGGCGTATAACACGCACTTTTTTCCCCTGAAAATCAGGGGAAAATCGTGGGTGCGTGTTATACGCCGATACCCACATCCCTGAGCTGTCTCCGCTGACTGTGAGCGGAGCGGAGCGAGATACACATAGCCGAATGTACTCGGCTATACTCGGCTTTTCTCGGCTCCGCTCACAGTCACGCCCAGTCCCGCCATTGGACCTGTGTTATGTCCATCATAGGGCGGGACTCGGCGTGACTGAGCGGAGCCGAGAAAAGCCGAGTATAGCCGAGTACACTCGGCTATGTGTATCTCGGCGGCAGCTCTGCCCAGTCCCTGCGTCCCCGGCGTTCTCGGCGGCGTCCGCACAGTCTCGGCGCCAATTTTAAAATGATGCTCGGCGACACTGGGGCAAGGCTGCACGGCGACACTGGGGCAAGGCTGCACGGCGACACTGGGGCAAGGCTGCACGGCGACTCTGAGGCAAGGCTGAAATGGACTCTGGGGCAAGGCTGCAATGGACACTGACAAGGCTGCACTGTGACAAGGCTGCAATGGACACTGACAAGGCTGCACTGTGACAAGGCTGCAATGGACACTGACAAGGCTGCACTGTGACAAGGCTGCAATGGACACTGACAAGGCTGCACTGTGACAAGGCTGCAATGGACACTGACAAGGCTGCATTTAAATGTAAGTTATTTTTCCTTAAACTTCCCTGCTAAAAGTTTTTTTCCCTAAAATTTCCTCCTAAACTTGGGGTGCGTGTTATACGCCGGCGCGTGTTATACGCCGATAAATACGGTACTTATTATTCAAGAGAAGTCGTATTATATTGAGTGTTATTCAAGACATATTAATAATGTCCCACTCAACATTCATTCCCTGTGGATGGTGGGTCTGGAGCTCATATATCCAGAATGTTTCTAACCTGGATACTCCTCTAGTGGTGGCTCCTACCCTCCATGGGGCCACAAACCGGTCTATGACCAAAAATTGGGTGCCACTAGGATTTCGGGCATGGTGTTATCGGTAATGCCTGGGAACAGTATGTTTAATACTTCCAAGTTTTATCTTACTGATATGTTCGGACACTCTAGCAGTAAAAGTTCTTATAGTTCTACCAACGTATTGTTTGCCGCATGGACAGGTCAGCAAATATACGACATGAGTTGTAGCACACGTGCAGAATTGTTTAATGGGGTAAACCCTGTTAGTCACTGTTGTACTGTGTGTATTAAGTCATGTTCCTTAAAGTTGAACTTTAGCGTGTAAAATAAAAGTTGTTATCCGGTTGGATATAATTGCAGAAAAATCTATGTATATCCCTTCTGCAATAAATGCATTTTACATAAAAGCAGGGCTTTTTTTCTCAGAAAATAGGTGCAGGAACTCAACTATCACAGCGTTATGGCACACTTTCTTCATAAGTAACCTACCTATGCTCGCGAGCTCCCCCTAATGGGCAATACTACCGTCACTAACAGTTCTAGTCAGGCCTGACTAAATTCAATGCACAGTTCCTTCAATAGTAAGAGTCTTCGCTAGCAATCGTTGGTGCACATAACATTTGTAATCCACAAGGTGATTAAAGAAAGCAAACTGAACTTCCACAATGTTTAAGGATGTGGCGCACCACTCCAATAATGGCAGGCCTTCAATAAGTCACAGGCTTACACAGCAGTTAATGAAATCTGGGCAGGTGCCCTCTCACCCAAAGTAGGCCTTGTCTCTCCGGTACGCTCCACTGTCGGCGTCCCGATCCGCTTTCTCTCCGCAACTTGCAGTCTCCGGTTCCTCACACAGCCGCACTGGATGTCGGTAGAGAGATAGAGGGATGACTCCGGTCTCTGAGAAGCGAGAGCTAAACACCGGGAGAGGATCCCTCCTTAAGCTGAGCGATCCTACTCGATAGCTGTAGGCCCAGGCTTCAGGCCTAGACGCTCCGGCAGCAGGCCTCAACACAGACTTCCTGCTTGATAGATGGCAAGGTCCAGAGAGAGCGAGCGTAGCCCTTACCTTGCTTTAAGTAACCTCCCCCAGAAAGCTGTGCGAAGATGCAATGCACTTTGGGAGTACAGCTGCACTGTGGGTACCATAGTCTATTTGATACCCATGGCAATGGAGTCCCTTTCTCCCTGTACCATAAGTTCCACAATGCATCGTTCCATACAGTTAACCAACAGTCACTGTAATATCCTAAGGAGACTCCGGAGGGAGCTGGGGTCAATTCTCAAGATAACAACAGTCTTTAACACACTATAAAGTGACACCCCGCTACACTTGTCTTGCTGTATTAGGCTGAAACACCCAGCCAGCTCTAGTACATCCTTGCACATTGTAGGTGGCTCTACCTCTCTCACTTGCAGGGAGATCATCCAGTTGGGGGGGGGGGGGGGGTCAGGATCTGCACTGCACCCCAGGCACCTGCATCTCCCTTGTCCCCATCCTACACTCAGTGGGAGCCATGCAGGAGATCAGATCTGTGGGAGTCATTGGGAGACAAGCTGTCACTTTTAAACACAGAAGCCGGACTTCTGTGATTACAAGTGATAGTGGTGAGCAGAGGGCCTTACTCAGATGTGGTGGAACTGAGTTCCACCAAGTTGCAGCTGAAAAAAAGCCCTGCATATAAGGTATCAAGGTTCCTTAGATTGTTCACTGAGATGTGCCTGTACAGCCCTGAGTGCAATCTCAGCATGTCTTGCATCTTACGACTTATTTCCCATGTGCATGCAAGACAGTTACATCATCCCAGGCCTGCTAATCAAGATGACCAAAGTCACCGAAAAAGACTGGGTGAAGATGTCAGTGGTGGCAATGGAGCTTCCCACTGGAGGGGAAGTACAGTGGACTCTAGTTCTACTCTAAACAAGTTTGCCACACCCAGTTTTTGTATATTGTTTTTCTAGCATGGACATGCCTATTTAGATATTGTGCAATGTTCCTACAGTATACATTCCTAAACTCACATTGACATATTGTGAGATATAATACACATGTTTCTTGCTAAATAGACATCTTGCCTTGGCTGATCGCTGCTGACCAGCAGCAACAGAAGATGTGTCTATGATTGAAGTGGTAAAAGCCGAAGCAGACACTAGTTAGAGTACTCTACAATGACTACTTCTCCATGGTGGGTTTGGTAGGAGTGACCAGTTCATGAACTATTCAAGGTACTGCAATATCCTAGCTCCCAACTGTCCCTGATTTCGAGAAACTGTCCCTGATTTGGAGTAATGTCCATCTGTCCCTCGTTCCTCCTCAATTGTCCCTCATTTTCGTCTGATCTAAAGTGTTGTATATAAAAGGCAAAAAGTGTTTTCCAGCCCTAAACCTTTCATCTGATTTCTAAATTGCTGCATTTGTATATTCCAAAAGCCAATATAAAGTAAAAGTAGTGGTAAAAAAAGCCCTTGTGGGTTTAACCAATCTTATTTTTTTGTACAATTCACCTTTAAGGGGCGTGGCAAGAGGTGTGTCCTATGCCTGCATACTTTTTTTTGATAGGTGTCCCTCATTCCCATCTCAAAAATGTGGGAGGTATGCTATATACTTGCCTATAGAAAGGCAGAACACCAGCCTATATCTATGGTAATGACAGCCATCAGTGCAGATCCATGTAGCAGCTCAATGTCCTTGTTATTAGGAGAAGATCACTCCAATGATAAGGCTGGTAAGAAGAGCTCAGGAAGGCATACACTGACAGGAAGGATTAGCTGTGCTCTGTGATGAGAGGGATATGACTCATTGGTCTTATGGGAATAACACAGGCATATCTGTACAGCTGCTCCAGATGTTCTACTAACAAATTTCCAGTGTTTTGTAATTAGCTCTTTAGCAATGCACTGTTAATGAAAATTATCTTCATAAAGTAGAAATTAAAATTACATTTTCTACTGCTTAATAGATTTTGAGTTCCCAGTTTGCACCCAAAGTTTTTCTTATTAGACTCTTGTAATATGCTTTTTATCAATATGGCTGATATAGCCAATGCCATCTAAAACAAATTTAATGTTGAGTGGCAAAATGCTTTCTTTGGAGAACAATTGCAGTTAAGTGTCTCTTGTGGATGCTGAAAATCACATACAAACATACAAGTGAAGCCAGATGCCACCTGTTCTGTCTGCGTTTTTGTCCCTGAAGATAAACTCAATAAGCGTCACAGGGACGGCATCTCAATTTCCTTACCCTTTCTGGCTATTTCAGTGACTTCACAAAGAAAACAACTTAAGCCTCGTACACACGACCGAGTTTCTCGTCCAAAACCGGCAAGAAAAGTGCCGCGTGAGCTTTTTTGTCGAGAAAACCGTTCGTGTGTATGGTTTTACGACGAGAAAATTGCCGTGAATCTCGACGAGAAAATAGAGAACCTGCTCTCTATTTTCTCGTCAGGATTCCAGATTTCCTCGTCGTGTTTCTCGTCGGCCTGTTTTGTGACGAGAAAATGGTTCGTGTGTATGCTTTTACGACTCTTCCAAAAGCGTGCATGCTCACAAGCAACTATGAGACGGGAGCGCATCTTCTGGTAAAACAAGCCTTCGTAATGGAGATAGCACATTCGTCACGCTCCAAATTTTTGCATCGTTTAAATGTTGTGCATTGAAATCTTCGTTAGAATGTTACATTAATCCAAACGAATGAACTACTTTTGCTGCTGATATTCACACAGAGTTATGACTATCTTTTTTTAACCTTTTTCATGCTGCTCTTAAGAAGATTTATGTGTATTATATCGTGCAAGTTTTTAGGAATATTTAAAAATGTGATATTTTTCAAACTGATGTTAATTGTAATTTCGCAATGTTTTGGTAGTGATCTCCCATTGAATCTTTTAATATATATTATTAAAATTTTACACCCTTTTTTGGGAAATACGATTTCGTTATTTTTTTGGGGGGTTGGTATCTGTCCCTTTTTTTGTCAGTCAAATGTATCTGCTTACTCCAAAGCTAGATTTTAAATTTTTACAAATACACATAGTCAAGTATGAGCTTAAAGAAAAATAAAATTTATTCATGTTTGAACTAAAATAAAGAGAAGGCAGCGCTGGAGAAGCTGCTGCCATTTGTGCATCCCAGGGACCCCAGACCACACATCAACCCTGTGTGGACACTAAAATTGGGAGCTTGAGAAGGCCAACATTTCGGAGCACAATCTGATGCTGGCCTCCCAGAGGTCAGGAACAGCAGCAGGTGATATATATGTCCCAAGTGTGTGGTACTACAACAGGCTGCCTTCTGTCCGACCACAATGAAGCAAGGCCATCACTTCCTCGTCTTCCTGGCAACCTTCCCTGCAACCTTTCCTGAAGCCTTCCCTGCAGCCTTCCTTCTTCGTTTGGCTGGAGGCTGGGCCACTGGAGGGGTACTCCTGTCAGGAGGAGGAGGAGGTGGAGGAGAAGGGGGTGGCGCAGAAGAACAAGGTGGAGGTGGAGGAGAAGGGGGTGGGGCGGAAGAACAAGGTGGAGGTGGAGGAGAAGGGGGTGGGGCGGAAGAACAAGGTGGAGGTGGAGGAGAAGGGGGTGGGGCAGAAGAAGAATGTGGAGGGGGAGGAGGAGGTTGAGGTTGGGACAGTTGTGCCACCTCACAAATGGCGGTATTGGTGGTAATTTTTCCCATCACCCCCTTGTTGAGCAAGGTGATGAGCAGGGGCTCGCATAGGAGGCGTTGCTCCATGCTCATCACCTTGAACTTTTCCTCCACTAGGCCGGCAATGGCCTCTTCAGGGGATGTGGGCTCTTTGAGGGTGGCATGGGCCTCTTTAATAAGGGCCATTGCTGCCTCACTGGTGGTCCTGTCCCTCCTGCCTCTTTTGGGAAGCCGGATGGGAGGCACCTGGGATCTGGTGCTTCTCCTTTGCCCTGCCACCTCCTGGCTGCCACTGGGCCCTGCCACCTCCTGGCTGCCACTGGGCCCTGCCACCTCCTGGCTCACAGTGGGCCCTGCCACCTCCTGGCTCACAGTGGGCCCTGCCTCCTCCTGGCTGCCACTGGGCCCTTCCTCCTCCTGCCTGACAGTTTCCAGACCCTCCTCCTGGCTGATTTCATCCTGTGTATGAAAAAGGGACATAGTTTAATATGTTGGTTTAATCTTTGCAGCAAACTTTATAAACATGATTGAAGCAATTAGAATGTAAATCCAGAAATCATTTTTTCTAATTTACACCTACATCAGATTGACTATTTAGCACCCAATTAAGTGCAGACTAATGTCTCGAGATCTTGATTTCACTTGTGGAAGCCAAAATATTGCATGTTTCTCATCTTGACATATTTGGCAAACATTAATTTTATCCCAATACATTTTCATTTAATGCTATACCTGGCTCCAGATGGCCAAATCAGGTTCATCCAGGATGGCTGCCTCCTCTTGCTCCAGAGAAGGCTCAGGTTGGCTGCAGGGAAGTCTGGGGGGGGGAAGAGTGGAGAGTGATGGCCTTGCCTCAATGTGGTCATCCAGGAAGGACATCCTGCTGTAGTACCACAAAATCGGGACATACACATCACCTGCTGCTGCTCCTGACCTCTGAGAAGCCAGGACCTTAGAGCGTTCAGTCCTGTAGGTGCCTCTCAAGCTCCCAATTTTAGTGTCCACTTGTTTTGCTGTGGCTGTGGGCACCTTGGTCTGCACAAATGGGAGCAGCTTCTCCAGTGCTGCTTTTCTCACCCCTCTTTTTTTGTGGATGGGGTTTTTTGTCTACCACAGAGCCGGCAGCTCCCTTACCCGGTCAATAAATTCCGCCAGGAACTCTTTGTCACTAATAAAGACATTCATATTGTATCTGCAAGTTAAATAAATAATATATAACTAATGTGAGGCAAACAGTCTAACCTCCTTAACATCGTAGTCACCATACATATCCTACAACATTCTCAAGACAGTATAGGCCAACAATTTGGCACAGTCTCAAAATCACATACCTTCGTTCGCACGTCCGTCACTTGAACTCCTCTCTCCGCACACCGATCGTACTATAGTCACATGTGTGTTTGCTATATACACACCACGCATGCGTCAAAATACGAACACGTCGCTCCGCACACGTCGCCCGCCCATGACGTTCTAACTAACATCTTTTCCCCACCCCTTCTCTTTCGGCGCGCAGACAGATATGGCGGAGTGTAGCAGGTGTCTGATAATTACGCAACTAACGAGGAGGAGACAAGCCCGGAGACCAAGGAAACGTCACGATCAAGGAGGAGATTCAAGGCATCGAATATGTCTTTTGCCGAGATGGCGGAGATGGTGGACATCTTGCTCAAGTCTGATTATGACGCAAAACATGGGCCGTATAGCAAACCAAATAGAAGGAAGGCCAAAATCCTCACTAAAGTCGTGAAGAGTCTGAAGACGAATTTCGGGGTGAAACGCTCAAATGAGCAGCTCAGAAAGAGGTGGTCAGACCTCAAACTGAGGGAGCCAGAGCAGTTAAGGAGCATTAAGAGAATGCTCGCAAAAAGTAAGTAAAATGTACACTTTTCTGCTATTAATCCTTTTCTAAACTGACATGTTGCTGGTTTAGTTTTTTTTTCTTATTGGACTCCCTTCCAAAATGTAATATTTTGAACTTGGTTGGGCACAGTAATCGTTCGTTACGTTACAGACACTTCGTTCGGCCACTATCCGCTGTTTTGGCTTATTTTACAGCCACAAAAGTAATTAGACATCTGCCATTTTTTGGGAAATTTGGGGCACAAAGTTTTAGGCTAGATGATGTGTTTGTAAAGAGAATGAAATGCAAACTGTAAACTGTGTAAAGGAGAGGACACTCAGCAGCTGCTTCCACATCTGTACTTTGGAGCACTATAGTGTGGGCCACCAGACCCGCCTTTTTTGGGTGTCCCACACAGGTGCATCAGAGAATTTTTGTGTTGCCTACATGTCTAAAAAATGACAGACAAAGGTGAATACTAAGCATATTCTTGCTCAGAAATAATGCATTCATCTTTAACTTCCGCCCAAACACACACTTGTACCCCACTTCCAAGCAATTTAGCCTGTTTTTTTTTTTACATAGAGAATTTCTGTGTGATAACTCTACCTTTTGTTTGATTCTCATAGGGGAGAGAAGACTGGGAGGAGGACACTCCAGGGAGCACAGGAACCCCACAGCTTCACAACAGCCCCAAACTCCCAAAGACCCACAACCGAAGGATGTTGAGGAAGTTGAGGTGGAGGAAGGAGAAGTGCAGGAAGGAGAGGTGGATGACGTTGTGGAACTGGTCACCACAACAGGTCAGTATCTGTCACCACAGCTTCAGGTAAGAGATGTAGGCCTGCAGAGTTATAATACCTTTTTATTTTGTTTTTAGGGGATGTAAATGTTGTGCTGAAGGATAGTACAGGTTTCTCTGCTGACAGTGCCCTCTGCCTCATCCAGCAAGTGATGGAATGTAGCACGGAACTGGACAAAATTAAAGAAAGAATTCATGTGATGGATCAAACATTTAAAGACATTCTCGATGTTTTGGGGAGAATTCAATAAGGCATCCCAACCCCCTTTTTTTCATGTTTCTTCTTCAACTTTTAAAAAACTTTTTGACAATCAAACCAGCCAAAAATTGAATCTGCACACAGTGTGTCAACATGTGCTATCTGCCATCAGGGGATATCCATGTACGTCTTTTGGGGGTGCAACCCCTTCCTCGTATCTAAAGTAGGTGAACTGAGGAAGGGGTTGCACCCCCAAAACACGTCCATTGATCACCCCTGATGGCAGATAGCACATGTTGACAGTAGGGATCAGGAGTCTAAAATCCCTATAGGAAAATAATCCCAATTGTGTGCATATTCAATTTTTGGCTGGGCAAGGGGTGGCAGGACCCCATATTAGGACGGGCACATAGAGACATATAGTTTGTGTAAGTGAATGTCTCAGATTGCTCCGAGGTATCCAATTTTGTAATTTTTGGAATGCAACTGTTGTTTTTGTATTTTCCTAAGAAAACAATTGCCGGTTTGTGGCCAGGCAAACAAAAAATGTAAAATAAAAAAAAAAAAGTGTGTGAATTTGCACATAGTAAAATATTTGAACACAAACAACGTGTAGCTTCTTTTTCTAATACGCTCTAACCTTATTTGGTACATTTTTAAAGGTTACATAGTGAAATGGTTGGTATTTACTAAAGGAAAATACACTTGGCACTACAAATGCACTAAGACAAACTAGGAGACAGGAAACCAACAAAAGTTAGAAGTTTAAACAAGATTTTTATTTGGATCGTTAGACAGGAATCTTTAGACATAGCCTGGCATAGGAATTTCCCCCCTACCCGTGAAATAGTCCATGTATTTGTCCCGAACCTCACGGGCATTTTGGGGGGGCAAGCCAGCACGGGCAGATTCCAGGCCCGGCAGGGGATTATCAGGGGAAAGTCCAGCCTCTGGCAAAACTGAGGCCATATATGAATTTGATTTGCGGCAAAGAAAATTGTGTAGCACACAGCAGCATAATACTACATAGTTTATTTTGTAGTCCGCCAAGTGTATTGAAGTCATAAAAAGGCGGAACCGGCTGGCCATTATGCCGAAGGACCACAAGAAGGTAAGTGCAGGGCTGGGGGGGAACTGGCTGCATTGGAGGGGACAAAATGGCTGCATTAGAGGGAACAAAATGGCTGCATTGGAGGGAACAAATGGGGGCGTTTAATAGGCACCAGAGCAAAAAAGGAGGAAGTTTATTTCCTAAATTGGGGTTTGAACCCCCAAACATTTGGAGCAACAGGCGCCCCTGCTGGAAAGGTTAGTGAAGGAAAATATGCATGAAGGAGAAAAAAGGGGCAATCTAAAGCTTCCAGCATGCATGAGAACAAAGGGGACATTCTCAGCATATTACAATCATGGTAATTAGGGAAGGATGAAAGAAATACAATACATTAGCATACATGTAATACATAAAATGTGATGTTAATGGAGAAAACTTACCCTAATATAGTCCTCCTGCAGGACTTGTATAATAGCAGAACAGGTGTCTGGGATTATGAGGCCCAGAGCCTGGGGGGAGATGCCTGTCGTGAACTTCAAGTCCTGAAGACTTCTCCCTGTCGCCAGATAACGTAACGTGGCGATGAGCCTCTGCTCAGCACTGATGGCTTCCCGCATAACGGTGTCCTTCCTGGTAATATAGGGGGACACCAAAGCCAACAGTTCCTGAAAAACGGGGTCAGACATCCGCAGAAAATTCCTGTAGTCCTCAGGATTATTCTCGACGATCTCCCGCAGCAGAGGCATATGGCAGAATTGGTCCCGCTGGAGCAACCAATTCTTGGTCCATGAACTCCTCCTCACACCATTCATGGACTGGTCTTGGTCCAAAACAAGCAGACCAACACCAAGCACACGCACAGCACGAACTCGACGACGAGAACGTCCAGGCGACATGGCTAGGAAACGGTCGTCTTATCAGAACATACAGAACAGAACGCACTTTAGAACAGCAAGGCCTATGAATAACGAACTGAAAAACAGAAACGAACAGGCAAGAACGCACTGTAAAACAGATACGACCTGCCTAGACGCCCTGAAAGTCAAGATACGAACCCACAAGCACAAACTGAACCGCAGAAAACAAACTGAAAAGTACGAAGACTGAAAAGCGCGAATCGTCTCTTCCCAAACTTTTACTTCACACGCGGTAACACAAGATCAGCAAAAGCAGCCCAAGGGGTGGCGCCAAGAAAAAGATCTTCCCCTTTATAGTGCCGTCGTACGTGCTGGACGTGACCGCGGAGAACAACGAGGAAATTGGGAAATGTCAGTGTGTACGCATGGAAAGCTTGACGAGAAAATCAACAAGGTTAACAAGAATCTCGTCGAAAAAAACAACGTGTTTTTTACGACGAGAAACTCGGTCGTGTTTACGAGGCTTAACTCCAGTAATATGGCAATTGTGGTCTGAGCACAATTGTCTGTCCAACACTGGGCAGAGTCACTGTCCATTCCCAATAACACAGCTCACCATTACACCAAACATCATGTAATATGTGTTTCTGAAGTTTCAAACAGCAAATACCAGACTACAAGAAAATTGTCAAGAAAAGATAAGCTCTTCTTCTTGTAAATATGTACATGACGGGTCCAACAGCTGTCTCACCATTCACAAACAATAGTTATATCCTAGCTAACATATTACTGTATTTATCTGCATATAACAAGCACTTTTTTCCCCTGAAAATAGGGGGCAAATCGCGGGTGCGTGTTATAGGCTGATAGTATACATTGGAAGGTAAGGAGGGGGACGAACACAGCCAGAATTCACGAGCCGTCATCTCCTGTTCGGCTCTCACGTCACACACACAGTCCTGCCTCCGCCATTGGACCAGTGTTCTGTCTATCACAGGAGCTGGTCCAATGCAGATAGCGGGACTGTGTGTGTGTGACTGCCGAGTGAGAGCCGAACAGCCGTAATTCACGAGCCGTCATCTCCTGTTCGGCTCTCACGTCACACACACAGTCCCGCCTCCGCCATTGGACCAGTGTTCTGTCTATCACAGGAGCTGGTCCAATGCAGATAGCGGGACTGTGTGTGTGTGACTGCCGAGTGAGAGCCGAACAGCCGTAATTCACGAGCCGTCATCTCCTGTTCGGCTCTCACGTCACACACACAGTCCCGCCTCCGCCATTGGACCAGTGTTCTGTCTATCACAGGAGCTGGTCCAATGCAGATAGCGGGACTGTGTGTGTGTGACTGCCGAGTGAGAGCCGAACAGCCGTAATTCACGAGCCGTCATCTCCTGTTCGGCTCTCACGTCACACACACAGTCCCGCCTCCGCCATTGGACCAGTGTTCTGTCTATCACAGGAGCTGGTCCAATGCAGATAGCGGAACTGTGTGTGTGTGACTGCCGAGTGAGAGCCGAACAGCCGTAATTCACGAGCCGTCATCTCCTGTTCGGCTCTCACGTCACACACACAGTCCCGCCTCCGCCATTGGACCAGTGTTCTGTCTATCACAGGAGCTGGTCCAATGCAGATAGCGGGACTGTGTGTGTGTGACTGCCGAGTGAGAGCCGAACAGCCGTAATTCACGAGCCATCATCTCCTGTTCGGCTCTCACGTCACACACACAGTCCCGCCTCCGCCACTGGCATTGGACCAGTGTTCTGTCTATCACAGGAGCTGGTCCAATCCAGATGGCGTGGCGAAAATGTGGGTGTCTGTGTGACTGCCAGTGCTGAGTGAGAGCCGAACAGGAGAGGACGGCTCTGTGATTTCATGCACTGTCCAGGTTGCATTGATGGTGAGGTTGCATTGAGACTAAAAAGGAGCATTGATAAGGCAGCCTGATGAGATGGGCATTGATAAGGCAGCCTGATGAGATGGGCATTGATCAGGCCACATTGATCAGGCTGCAGATGGGCACTGACCCTTATTTTAATTCAAAGTTGTTTAGTTAAAAAAGTTTTTTTCCTGAAACTTCCCTCTTAAAATGTAGGTGCGTGTTATACGCCTGTGAGTGTTATACGCCAATAAAAACTGTATATTTATTATCAGGAGTCATCAAGTCAATGTCAACCGCTTGGGCAGTTTTTCTCCAGAATGTCTTCTTTTTTTTTTTTGGGTCTTCACAATCATATGTCTATACTTTCTTTGATTGTATTCAGTCATTACATTGCAGATTTAAAAGAGGTGAAAGAGGTTTGAGACTTTAAATGAGGAATAGGGCAGATTGGTGCCCGTGCCTCCATCCCTAAAATTATTTAAGAAGGAAGGGAAAAATTGGGACTTTAAATGAAGTGCGTGGGGACAGCTGGAAAGTATAGATACATAGGTAATTAATGTATACACATAGGTGGATTCATAATATAATACAATGTATGTGAATAATAAAACTGATTTAATTAACAAGCTTCATCGAGTGTGAAACAATGCTTGTAACAATACATACGTATAAAATATTCTTTGATCACTAGTATGACTGGAACCTAACCAGTGTTAATTTCATCAACTAAAACGACTAAAACATTTTAGTCGACTAAATGAATACTATTTTAGTCGACTAAAATACGACTAAAACTAAAACAATTGAGATGACTAAAATACGACTAAAACTAAAATGCCATTTTAGTCAAAAGACTATGACTAAAACTAAATTGAAATTTGACTTCAAAATTAACACTGGTCTATAGTGCATGTTCATACCTCAATACTATAAATAATAACATATTAGATTTTTCACTTCAGCAGTATATAATGAGTTTGTAAATTGTAGCGAAAGGTCAACTAATGCATTACAATTTGATTACACCCATTAGATTTTAGACGACTAAAATTAGTTTTAGTCAACTAAAATCTTCTGGGGATTTTAGTTGACTAAAACGTAGGACATTTTAGTCTACTAAAATGTACTGGAGATTTAGTCGACTAAATATGACTAAAATGGGACTAAAACTAAAATGCCATTTTAGTCCTAAGACTAAAATTAAATTGAAATGTGCTGCCAAAATTAACACTGAACCTAACACAATATACCATTGATTAAAAATTAGGAGCTGGCTTGTCTATAGAATTGAAAAAAAAAACAGTACATAGTAAATACACGCTTGATGAAAATTCATACATAAAATCAAACACATGATTGTAGTAAAAAATGCATCCTAAAAGCTTGACACGTTTTGTGGTAATAATCCACTTCCTCAGGAGCAAGATGCAGTGAAAAACTCAGCTCTAGATATAGAACGCAGTATTATGGACAAAGGGTCGCTGGGAAATGCCTGCGCTGAGAACTGTGGGAGTATAATCCCAGACCGCCAAGGCACAAGTGGGGATCCCACAGAAAAAATGGAGCTCCAATATGTGATCAGTGATGAGATGAGTAGCAATGTCAAAGGGAATCTCCTGGTACATTGGATGAACATAATCCAGGGTATAGTGCAACATGTCCCAGACGGGTGAATAGCTGTTATAGCTGCAAAGGGTGGGCCAACTGAATATTGATGGAATGAAGATGTAGCGCTAAGTGAAGAAATGAAGCCCAATAATTTGGGCCTCCAATCAAACCAAAGTGATAAATAATATCAATATAATGAGTCCATACAGTGTCCATAGAAAATTTTCGTGTTGTGAAGAAAGAACATGTAGCACTGAAGGGTCATCACATAACTCTTGTAGAAAAAGAGAGGTAGAATACTCTTACCAGAACATTAGACCTGTGGTTTAGGCAGGTCAAATAGGCATACGAAATCCCAGTGGCACTCCTCATCAGTTAGTCTGGAAACTGGATCAGATGGGTCCCCCAATGTAGACTGTCCAGTAGGCTCCCCGACTTGACAGCAGACTCTGGGTTTCACACTGATCCAGGTGGTCCTCCGATGGAACTGGAACCGCCACTCAGCAAGGAGACTCTTTACCACGGTGAATATTAGTAACCAATGGCCAAAGGAAGATTGTATCCAATCCGGGACAAATAGTATCATGCAAACGATGAGTAGAAACAGGAAGTGTTTCTACTCATCGTTTGCATGATACTATTTGTCCCGGATTGGATACAATCTTCCTTTGGCCACTGGTTACTAATATTCACTGTGGTAAAGAGTCTCCTTGCTGAGTGGCGGTTCCAGTTCCATCGGAGGACCACCTGGATCAGTGTGAAACCCAGAGTCTGCTGTCAAGTCGGGGAGCCTACCGGACAGTCTACATTGGGAACCCAACTGATCCAGTTTCCAGACTAACTGATGAGGAGTGCCACTGGGATTTCGTATGCCTAATTGACCTGCCTAAACCACAGGTCTAATGTTCCGGTAAGAGCATTCTACCTCTCTTTTTCTACAAGAGTTATGTGATGACCCTTCAGTGCTACATGTTCTTTCTTCACAACACGAAAATTTTCTATGGACACTGTATGGACTCATTATATTGATATTATTTATCACTTTGGTTTGATTGGAGGCCCAAATTATTGGGCTTCATTTCTTCACTTAGCGCTACATCTTCATTCCATGTTTATTAATTTTAGTCACATTTTATGTAGCAGCTTTATTTTTATTCACTATTTTAGATTAGCGCAGTATTTTCTCTCTTTATATGCACAACTGAATATTGAACCTTACAGACTAAGACTGAGATGCCATTAAAGTTGATGTGCGTGTAAAGGCAGGTGTCCCAATACTTTTGGTAATATAGTGTATGTTTCAGTGTTGAGTATTGGTGCTGTTCTGCACTACTTTCTCAGAGTAAACAATTTATTTATTTATTACAGGTACTTATATAGTGCCATCAATTTAAACAGTGCTTTACATACTGTATTTATTATACATGCATATCTGTTCCTGCCCTCAAGGAGCTTACAATGTAAGATCCCTAACTCACATTCATACACATACTATGGCCCATTTAGGCATTTGCAATTTAACCTACCAGCATGTCTTTGAAGTGTGGGAAACCAGAGTACCTTGAGGAAACCCACGCAGGCACATGGAGAACATACAAACTCCATGCAGGTGGTGCAGTAGTTGGGATTCAAACCGTTTATCCTAGTGCTGCTAGCCACTGTGCTGCCCCTTAAAATACATATTGTTTCTGATTGTGAAGAATTATTTCAATGACCAAAAGAAGTATTGTCAAAGTCCAATGCCACTGGCTAACTTTAGCATAGCTATTGATGATGCATCATAATAGGTCAAGTTCTTCATATACATGCTATTTAGCACATATTAAATATATTAGATGTATTCTGTGTTCAATAAAAAAATGCAAAAATCCATAGCAATCACATATTTCAGATTAGTAACTGATAAGTGCTGACTGCTTCATGCTGGTTACTGTACTTTGCACTTTCTGCTACTAAATATAAGTAGCCAAAGACGTGATATGAGGTCTTTGGCTGAAAAGTTAAAAGCTAGGTGGAACAAATAATATTTCCCAAGTCCCTGGGCACCAAGAGATGGTCCAAGGTACTCACTACTCATGGTTGACTAATCTAGGTATAACCGGTAATATAATAACCAGCTACTGGCTGAGGTTGGCTCTTTTTTTTTTTGCTGACTAGGCAATTCAAGTGTATATGTTGATATCAATAATCATATTGCACATCTGGCTTTATAATGTACATGCCACTTGTGGTATTATGCAAAGGTCACAATTTGAAAACACGATGGCACTGATTTATCAAATTGTTTACAAACAGTGTGGCTCAAGAAGGAGCAGTAATACTACTGGATAATGGGTTAAGACTAATGCAGCGTACACACGATTGGAAATTCTGACAAGAAAAGTTCGATGTGAGCTTTTGGTCGGAAATTTCGACCGTGTGTATGCTCCATCTGACATTTTCTGTCGGAATTTCCGACAACAAAAATTTGAGAGCAGGTTCTCAATTTTTCCAAAAAGAAAAGTTCTTGTCGGAAATTCCGATCGTCTGTATGCAATTCCGACGCACAAAAAACCATGCATGCTCTGAATCAATTAGACGCATGCTCGGAATCATTGAGCTTAATTTTTCTCGGCTCGTTGTAGTGTTGTACGTCACTGCGTTCTTGGCGATCGGAATTTCTGACAACATTTGTGTGACCGTGTGTATGCAACACAAGTTTGAGCCAACATTCCTTTGGAAAAAAATCCACGGTTTTCTTGTCGGAATTTCCGATTGTGTGTACGCGGCATTAGACAAGACATAAAGTACAGCAATATTTCAAAATGTAGGTTCTTTTCCAATCTGACATATACTGTAATAAATAATGGATCTGCTAAAATGTATTAAGATGGTCTAATATTTTATTTTTCAGCTGTAATCGGAAGCAACTTTGTGTATTATACAGTGTGTACTGATCAATAGGAGCTAGTATAATAGGGGAATGATATATTCTAGATGTGATTAATGTTTTATGGTTTAAGAGACCTTGAAAAAAAAACGGATACAGGTTTGAATGACAAGCAACTAGATTTCCCTGCACATGCCTGCAGCACCCTGTAAATCTTACAGTAAACCATGAAAACTGGGCTGGTTCAACTAGCAAAGTTCTGACGCTTCCAGATTGTGTTCAAACCTACTCCTGCCTCCACATTCTTATTGACCCATTACTATGATTCGTCAATGGCCAATAGCAATGTCTTGGGGGGCAAGCTTTAACACTATGAGGAAGTTTTGGATCTTTGCTTATTAGAGTGGTCCGACATCTGATCCAGTCTTCAATCCTTTGGAAAATGTCGCCGATATGTGTAGGCACATCCAAGTGCATGTAGCACGTTTTGCATGTAGCAGTTTGTTTTTTTTCAATGAGAGATTCACTATGGACCTGCAATTTCCATCTGACAAATTTTGGACTATAAAGTTTGACAAACATTTTTTTATTTTTTTTTTGCACAGTATCAAAGGCCTGTGACTATCCAAGACTCCTGGAGGCTGGTTAACCGTGGCATTGGACACACCACAAGAGTCTCAAAAAGCATCATAACCGTGGAAGACTTTGAAACCATTGATGCCGGATACTACATTTGCAGAGCACAGAACCTTCGAGGACAGACATCACTTGCTACCAGAGTAGACAGATATTAGACACATTCCATCCCAGACAATATTGCTCTACAGGCAAAGCTTATTGTATTTCTTGCACAAATATGTTACCAGCAAGACAATTTCCATTCATTCATGGTTTCCTCATATACAGAACATTACATAACATCCTACATGTGGGACATACTGGACTAAGAAGACTCTTCCTTGCCAAATGTTGAGATGTAATTCTTAGGCCCGAATTATCATAACAGTAAATAATCATGAAGATAGATAATTATCTGTATTCAGTCAAATACATTACTGTATATCATTCCATTTAATCATGGTTCATATAAAAATGCAAAATAAATACTTATTATTATTTTTCATTATAGAGCCCTCTAGCTTTAAGCCAGACATCAAAGTATACTTATTGAATTGGCTTAAAGTAGAACTGTGGCCAGGCTATGGACATTGAATACTTACTTAAGTAAATGAGCTTTAAAGCAAGCCCTCAACGACATTTGTAGCTGCAGACAATATGAAGTAATTCATTCTCAAATGTTATTTTGTTTACTTTTTTTTTATGTTCTTTTAATAGCTGGTTTTGATCCTCCTCACTTCCAGTGCCCAAACAAGAATTGCGGGAGCAGTCATCCTCCGCATAGGACAGGAAAACACTCAAGTTTTAACCCTCCTTCACACTACTAAAAAAAAAAGTGTAATTGTTTGAGAGATTTCTTCCTGTCCTACCAAGTAAGGAAATCTTCCCAATAGTGATATAGACTCAAACCCTGCCCTACTGTAAACAAAATGAAATAATATGTTGTGGTTGGAGTTCATCTTTAAAATAAACCCGTCCTTAGGGAAATCTGTAAACATCCATTGCTGACTTCTGAAGATCTCCGTTTCCTGGCTGTTACATTGACCTTCTGACCTCTACACTTTCTCATTCACTAACCTGGAACAAGCACGTGACAAGTAAAGTCAGAAATCATGACGTGTATTAGAAGATGCACTATATTACCACAAGTATTGGGACACCTGCCGTTACACACACATGAACTTTCATGGCATCCCAGTCTTAAGCCCTGTACACACGGTCGGACTTTTGGCCAACAAACTTCATTTTGAGAAAGTTGGACCAACAATCCGATCGTGTGTACACTCCATCGGACAAACTTTTTTTGCTTTTTTCTTGTTTTCATCGGACAAAAGTTGGGTCTGCAAACGGACAAACTTTTGCCCAACAAAAGCCAGATGGAGCAAAGTCCGATGGACAAAACAACTAATGTTAAAATCAACCAACAATAGCAGAAGTTGACCAAAGGGTGGCGGTAAAGAGCAGAAAAGAGCAGAAAAACCACGTAATGTTGCAAAAAGTTTTGGGAGTTTGCAGAAAAGTCCGAGCGTGTGTATGCTATGGGTGTTCCCGACCAACTCCGTTCGGACAAAAAAACACGGAAAAGTCCAATGGAAGTCCGACCGTGTGTACGGGGCTTTAGTCTGAAGGGATCAATATTGGGTTGGCCCACTCTTTGCATCTATAACAGCTTTAACACTTCTGGGAAGGCTGTCCACAAGGTTTAGGAGTGTGTCTATGGGAATGTTTGACCATTCTTCCAGAAGTGCATTTGTGATGTCAGGCACTGATATAGACGGATAGGCTTGGCTTGAAGTCTCCACTCTAACTCATCCCAAAGGTGTTCTAGTGGGGTTAGGTCAGGACTCTGTGCAGGCCAGTCAAGTTCCCCCATCCCAAACTCACTCATCCATGTTTTTATGGACCTTGCTTTGTGCACTGGTGCTCAGTCATGTTGGAACAGGAAGGGGCCATCCCCTAACTGTTCCCACAAAGTTATGAGCATGAAATTGTCCAACATGTCTTGGTTTTCTAACGCCTTAAGAGTTCACTTCACTGGAACTAAGGGGCCAAGCCCAACCCCTGAAAAACTACCCCACACCATAATCCGCCCTCCACCAAATGATTTAACACATGTGCACAAAGCAAGGTCCATTAAGACATGGATGAGCAAGTTTGGGGTGGAGGAACTTGAATGGCCTGCACAACCTGATAGAACACCTTTGGGATGAATTTGAGCAGATACTGCGAGCCAGCTTCTCTTATCCACATCAGTGCCTGACCTCACAAATGTGCTTCTGGAAGAATGGTCAAACATTCCCATAGACTGACTCCTAAACCTTGTGGACAGCCTTCCCAGAAGAGTTGAAGTTGTTATAGCTGCAAAGGGTGGGCCAACTCAATATTGAACCCTACGGACTAAGACTGGGATGCCATTAAAGTTCATGCAAGTGTAAAGGAAGGTGTCCCAATACCTTTGGTAACATACGGTAGATTGCACGTTGAAAATGGGTGGAACTCTGCTTTAATATAAGATCATTTGGCTAAAGCAGGGGTAGGCAACCCCGGCCCTCCAGCTGTGGTGAAACTACAAATTCCATCATGCCTCTGCCTCTAGAAGTCATGCCTGTGATTGTCAGGGTCTTGTAATGTCTCATGGGACTTGTAGTTTCACCACAGCTGGAGGGCCGAGGTTGCCTACTCCTGGGCTAAAGTGTAACTATGGTCAAAAATCTAAAAAAGACATCACTTTATTTTTTTTGATTCCCTCGTGACAGTTTACTACCTGGAGATCTGGCCAACACATCTAAAGTTTTTTAACTTCCTTTAACAGGCCAACCTGTCCAGCAAAAGTGGCAGTTAAAGGGTCGAGACATACTATTTAACGCTGACAGAGGTGCTTACATTCACTTATGTGAAACCTTTATCCCAAAAGGAAAAACATTTTTTTCTTTAACTGTTGCAAAAGTGTTAACTGGAGTTTGGCTTTAAAATTGTTAGTCACATGTAAAGTCCAAATCTACTAGTTCATCTAAAGCCTCATACACACACTTCAAACAAACTTTTCCGTGGATTTTTGTCTGAAGGGAGTTGGCCGGGAACACCCATCGCATACACACGGCAGGACTTTTTTGCAAACTTTCCCAACATCGTGGTTTTTCTGCTCTTTTCCGCCACCCTTTTTGTCAACTTCTGCTATTGTTAGTTGATTTTAACATTGGTTCTGGGCATGCGTGTTTGTACTTCGGACAAAAGTCAGATGGATTTCTGTACACACGATAGGACTTTGTACCGTAGGACTTTTGTTGCCGAAAAGTTTGTCCGTTTGCAGAGTGAACTTTAGTCCGATGAAGAACGAAAAAGTTTGTCTGATGGAGCGTACACACGGTAGGATATTTTTTGAAAACTTGCTTATTTTGAAGTTTGTTGTCAAAAAGTCCTACCGTGTGTATGGGGCTTCACACTAACCTCTTCACTGATTGGCTTACTGCTGTCCAAGTGTGGCTACGTTGTTCCTCCAGAGATGCAGTGGAGGAGTGAATGTAGCCACCCTAAGACAAAAGCTTTGTTTGACTGGCTGAAGCAGAGACCGTGACGTCATGAGCCCATCCCTCCATCTCAGGCAGGCATCCTAATACTTTTGGTAATATAGTGAATCTCATGGCCATTGAGAATGCTCTTACAAACGGCAATTATTATTTTTTTTTAAGTAAATACCTTTTTTCTTTTTATTTTCATCAGCACTTCTGGCTGTGGCCTCTGGGCAATTTAATCACTAGGTGATTAGCAAGGACTCCTGGAATATCGGTGTCATGTATCCCAGGAGTCCATGCAAATCGCCTAGTGATGAAATCTTGCATTATTTCCAGACCGGAAAGAATAGAAAGGAAGAGAGAGCGGCACGCAGTGGCATTACTGTGTAGGCACAAGATTGGGAGGTGCATGCTGGGTAGCCAGCTGCACCAATTTCCGGAAATTGAGAAAAGAGGGCTTCAGATGACCACAGCTGGCATTAAAACCTGCCAGCTTCCGAGATCTGGTATAGTATTCCACTAATTTAAGAAACTACAAGGACCACACATATAACATTATCTAAATGTTGCTATACATGTGTAGACAAGTACGGCGGAGTTTAAAAAAAAAAAAAAAGTATTTGGGTGGCTGGAACTCCGCTTTAACCATATAAAACAAGTCATTACGAATGTTGTAATATTAAAGTGACACAGGCAAGTGCAATACTTGTGCTGAAGAAATCTTGCTTTAGCGGGAACTAAATTAACTTTGCAAAACAAACCAAGCAACTCAACTATGTATGAAAACATAGCAACTGAGGTTGAGAAAATTGGCAGCAGGTTTTCTGAACTGATGAGTCAAAAATTGAAATATTTGGCTGTAGGAGGAGGCAGTTTGTTCACTGAAGAGCTGGAGAGCGGTACAATAATGAGCGTCTGCAGGCAACAGTGAAGCATGGTGGGGGTTCCTTGCAAGTTTGGGGCTGCATTTCTGCAAATGGAGTTGAAGATTTGGTCAGGATCAATGGTGTCCTCAAAGCTGAGAAATACAGGCAGATACTTATCCATCATGCCATACCATCAGGGAGGTGTGTGACTGGCCCCAAATGTATTCTGCATCAGGACATGACCTCAAACATGCAGCCAATGTCATTAAGAATTATGTTGTGTAAAGAAGAAAAAGGAGTCCTGGATATCAGTGAGTCTGTCTGGGATTACATGGAGAGACAGAAGGATTTGAGGCAGCCCACATCCACAGAGGATCTGTGGTTAGTTCTCCAAGATATTTGGAACAACCTACCTGCCGAGTTCCTTCAAAAATTGTGTGCAAGTGTACCCAGAAGAATTGATGCGGTTTTAAAGGCAAAGGGTGGTCACACCAGATATTGACTTGATTCGGATTTCTCTTCTGTACATTTAGGCCCCTTTCACACTAGCGGACCGTATGCCCGCTTTTCATCCATCCGTTTACGGATGAAAAAAGGACATACATTGGTCCCTATGAGATCGCGGGTGTCAGCGGATGAATATCCGCTGACACCCGATCTCCTCCGTGTCCGCAATCGCCCGATTCTGCAGATGGAGGAAAATCCTATTTTTCTATCCGTCTGCAGAGCGGATCGGATGAACACGGACAGACGGTCCGTGTTCATCCGATCCCCCCATAGGGGAGAGCGGAGATCTGACAGGGCGGTCCCTGCACAGTGTGCAGAGACCGCCCTGTCATCCGCCGGCTCAGCGGGGATCAGCGGATCCGTCCCGTGTGAAAGGGGCCTTACTTTCCATTTTAAGTGCTAAAAAAATAAACTAGTAACACTTCTATTTTTAAAAGCATTCTAATGCAGGCCATAGATGGTGCGATTTTCTTTCCTGCAACCACTAGTTGTAGGAAAGAAAATCGTTTAATTCACCCATTAACACAGTCAGTGTTGATAAGGAAATTCCTTCCCACAGAGCTATTGTGTTCTGCCGGCTGGGGGGCACAGGGAGCTGTCCCTGCCGAGGGAATACACAGTAAATATTGCTAGCGGCTATAGCTGCTGGCAATAATCGCATGAAAAATCTGAAATGCTGGTTGATTGACTTGGGTACAATCAGCTTTCCCATACATGGTTTGAATCTCAGCTAGTCCTTGTCGAACCAGCCGAGATTTGAACCGTCTATGACCGGCTTAAATTTAAAGCATATTTTCATACCGGCATAAAACTTTTGCACAGTACTGTATATACAGTACATGGAGGTAGGCATGTCAGAGTATAAAATCTTTTTTTCTTTTTTTTTTTCTTTAGGCCTGTAGATAAATATGTAGTTAGGTATGTTTGGTCTGGATCTGACTTTCTAATGGTCCAGGGAAAAGAGGGAATTACAGAAGTCAATGCTTGTGTTATACATCACTTGCATATGTACAGTGGAACCTCGGATTATGAGCATAATCCGTTCCAGGAGAATGCTCGTAATCCAAAGTACTCGCATATCAAAGCGAGTTTCCCCATTGAAGTCAATAGAAACAAAAATAATTTGTTCCGCATTGACTTCAATGGGATGCAATACCGCATGCGGCCAGAGACGGGGGGCGCCAGAGAGCCTCGGAAATGGCCGAAAAGGCCCGAGGACACGTCGGCTGACCTCGGAAAGACTTTGTTCCTGAGATTTGCAGAGGTCAGCCGTGCTGTCTTCGGGCATTTTCCGAACCGCTGGGATCCGCGACGTTCAGCTCTGCTCGGCTCCGGCGCCCCCCCCCCCACCTCAGGCCAAACGCGGTACTGCACACCGCTTTGGCCTGATCCGTGCTCGTATTGCGAGACAACACTCGCAAACCGAGTTACGATTTTAAAAAATACAGTGCTCGTATTGTGAAACGCTCATTAACCGCGTCACTCGCAATCCGAGGTTCCACTGTATTTTTTTTTTTCTCAACAGAGATGCCTAAAGTAATAGTAGTTAGGAGCATAGGAGTGATTGTCTGAAGCTGCGTATACATTAGAATTTTGTTCAACATTTTTCGTTATTTTTTTCTTCTAATCATTAGTGTGGTCTACAGTGGCGAGAAAATTTGAAGGAGCAGGATGGAATTTTTTTCTTGAACACACATTTTTAACAGTGTATGTGGCTCTTATTTGGTAAAGTTTATTCATTCCAAAATTTAATTTTAAAAGCAAAACGAAACCTTGAACTACTTTCGAACGATGTTTGAATGTACTGAAAAATTTTGTATGAATTTTCATTCGAAATTCTACTAGTGTATACCCAGCTTTAGCCTTCCTCACTACAGTACCATTTAAGACAGAAGTCTCACAATTTCCTGTGCTTAAAAGGATAGTGTTGGCAAACCGGCAAAATTGGCTAGTCAAATCCTTGCACTGGCTTTACTTCCACCCAACACAAGGCCGGGGGAAAACAAAAGTACAGTGGAACCTCGGATTGCAAGTAACACAGTAACAAGCGTTTCGCAATACGAGCAATGTATTTTGAAAAATGTGTTTGTCCCGCAAAACTAGCAGGATTCAGGCCAAAGCGGTGTGCAGTACCGCGTTTGGCCTGAGGTGGGGGGGGGGGGCGCCGGATGCCGAGCAGAGCCGAACGGCTCCGTTCGGAAATGCTCGGAAAGACTCGGAAATACTACGTTCCTGAGCCTTTCCGAGGTCAGCCGAGCTGTCCTCGGGCCTTTCCGGCTGTTTCCGAGGCTCTCCCGCGCCCCCTACCTCTGGCCGCATGCGGTATTGCATGCCATTGAAGTCAATGCAGAACAAATTATTTTCATTTCCATTGACTTCAATGGGGAAACTTGCTTTGATATGCGAGTACTTCGGATTATGAGCATTCTCCTGGAACGGATTATGCTCGTAATCCGACGTTCCACTGTAACTGTAATGACAAGAAAACAGAGGGCGCACCAGCCTAGTACATTATCTTTGTGACTACTGTATTAGCATAAAAAGTGTATAGATTTATATTCCCAAATGGCATATTGATATTGGATGTTGCCGTTTGTTAAGTATACGTCTATACAATTTTTAAACTAAGGTAAGGCTGGTGCACACTCAGTTGTCTTGTCTTTGCAGTACCATTTTCCTAGCTCGTCTCATAGAAAAGTAACTGATAGGCCAAATAACCACAAACACAATACAACTTCTAGGCAGGCTATTATCTGTGCAGAGCAAGTTACTTAATAGCTCAATTATACAATTCTTCATTATATTTTAGTGAATGCCTTCCCACAATTCTTAAGGATTCCATATTATTCTTTTAATACATGCCAAAGCTTAATATATTTATACCTTTTACAACATTATTAAAAGCATCATGGTATTTGTGTCTCTTGCAGTACAAAACTGTTTTATTTTTTATTTTTAAGCATGTTGTGAAATATTTCCTGAGGTGCACTGAAAAAAAGTGCCAGATCAAAGCTGCCTTTGCTCTGTGGGGGTGACCTGTTCCTCTGAACTGCATTAGATCACAGACAATTGCCAGGAATCACGCAAAGCTCTTTTGATCATGGAAGAACATTAGAGGGAATGCATTTATTGAACACTTGCATATCTTCTCATCATTTCTGCTCATGTACTATACACCTCTTAGAAGTTAATCCAAGTGCAATATCGCATATAAATGAAATATACAATATTAAAGGGTGTTTGTACGTTATCTTTGGTGTTTTATTATCTAGCATATACATTTACAGATAGATACACTTGAACCAGAGCACTTTCTTGCTGGCCATATTGTTGAATTGTTCTACACTAAGTTGAAATGGTCCCCTGAGTCTGCTGGGAAGCCAACACTTTCGGACATCTCAAGCTCCCTGGTCCTCACAGCTGTCAATGGTGTGTCCAACTTGACTACGCCATTACTGTAATGAAAAAAGGACAGTGGGCTATCTACCTAAATGATCTCACCATTGTGTTAATGATCAATGGCCCTGTACCAAACATCTGTCATAGCCATTCTTACCCCATGCCTATTTGTTCCTAGCATCTTATTTGTAAGTCTAAAGGCCCATAGACACAATCGGATTTTCCGACAACAATAGTCCGACGGACGTGTTTTATCGGACAATCCGACCGTCTGTATGCTCCATTGGACAATTGTTGTCGGAATTTCCGACAACAAATGTTGGATGGCCATGCTCTCAAATTTTTCGACAAAACATGCGTTCTGTCGGATTATCCGATCGTGTGTACACAAATCAATCGGACTAAAATCCAAAGTACAAAGACGCATGCTCAGAACCAATGCAAACATCAGACAATAGCAGAAGTTGCCTAAAGGGTGGCGGGTAAAGAGCTGAAAAACAACGTGGTTTGGTGAAAGTTGGCTGAAAATGTTCTGCGGTGTGTATGCATACCAAGTTCACGGCCAACACCCTTTGGACCAAAATCCACGGAAAAGTCTGATCGTGTGTACGAGGCTTAAGAAGACACTGTATGGTGTTATTGCAATGGCCCACAATGCAATGGGTACATGGCATTGGTCAATATAAATAGTAGTCAACACAGTCTGATGATGTGACTCTAGAACAGTGTTTCTCAACTCCAGTCCTCAAGGCGCCCCAACAGGTCCTGTTTTCAGGCTTGCCATTATTTTGCGCAGGTGATTTGATCAGTTTCACTGCCTTAGTAATTACCACAGCCGTTTCATCTGAGGGAAATCCTGAAAACATGACCTGTCGGGGCGCCTTGAGGACTGGAGTTGAGAAACACTGCTCTAGAAGCATGCAGGATTGCTTGCAAGAGGACCTGTTTGCATTGTCAGTAGATGGCTTTAGAAATTGTAGTCGTTTTCACTGGCCAAAACTGACTTGACAGCAGAATCCTAACAATGATTAAAACACACACATAGAAAGAAGCCTAAAGTAGAACTAAAGGCAAAACATTTTTTGTCTTTGTGGATAGAGTAATGGGAAGGGTATAACCCATGTCAACTTTTTTTGTTCCGCCAATTGTGTCCCTTTGGGGAGATTTCTTTTCACGTCTTGTCCCATAGCCAGAACAGAAAGGGGGAAGACATTTCTCTAAAACGAGGGAATGCCTGATTGTCACCATTAAATCCTTATTGAAAAATAACTTAATTGTTCCTATTCTGGGGACAACCCAAAATTCAGGATTTTGTTTGACATTTATTTTTGAAAACAACATCGAATTAGACAAATAGAGAGGGTGAATCTCCCTAATGGGGGCACAGACAGCAAAAAAAAAAAAAAACTGACATGTGTTCTAATTCCTCTCGACTCCTTTCAAAACAAACAAAAAAAAAAAAATGTTGCCTTTAGTTATACTTGCAATATAGGATATTAATGAGCTGCAATTTAGAAATAAGATCAGGGCTACTAAGCGTGGGGGTCCTCTGGTGTTAATAACTGGTTTGTTACCAAATCAAGAAATGGCTCACTGTGCAAAGAGTGCCCATAGGCTGGATCTCAGTATGGCCAATTAGGGTCAGACCAGCAAAACTAATCAACATTTTTCTGGCCAATAACTAAAGCCCCCAGAAGAGGTTGCCTTCTTCCCGCTACTTCCTCCTTTTATTCAAGTGATCCAAGCATGCCTGCTTATGAATATATCTTATAAAATATCTTATATATAGTTGGCAAAAGTACCCGATTGCCTTTTGCCTCCCGTCAATACCTTGTACAGCAGCAGAGGTGGATAGTAGTGTGGATCATTCAGGACTTCACTGACAGTGTTGTTTATACAGTACAGACTGTTTATAAAGGTCAAATGAGTGCTTCCGCAGCCAGGGTCTGGAGAATAGGTGATCCCAGGGAGCTGTGAGGTCAGGCTGGAGCAACAAGTGTGACGACTTGCCTTGTGCACTGGTCCAAATCATTTGGTGGAGGAGGTATATTGGTGTGGGGTTGTTTTTCAGGGGTTGGGTTTGGCTCCTTAGTTCCAGTGAAGAGAACTCTTAAGGTGTCCGAATACCAAGACATTTTGGACAATTTCATGTTCCTAACTTTGTGGGAACAGTTTGGGGATGGCCCCTTCTTGTTCCAACATGACTGTGAACCAGTGCACAAAGCAAGGTCCATAAAGACATGGATACGCGAGTTTGGGGTGTTGGGAGCTGTTATAGCTGCAAATGGTGGGCCAACTCAATATTGAACCCTATGGATCAAGACTGGGGTGCCATTAACCTGTTCTTATGCGCGCTATAGCCGCATGATGGCTACAGCGCGGACCTACATTGCCGGGATGCCGTCAATAGACATCGTGCCCTTTGCACGCTCCCAGCAGGGCGTGCACTATTATCACTGAATCAATGAGATCCCGGCCCCTTACCACATGATCAGCTGATCACGTGATGTAAACAGAAGATCGGTAATCGTTTTTCTCTCCTCAGAAAAAACAGCCGATCACCAGCTTCTGTGTAAGGGACATTTGTCCCGAAGAGGCACAGCCGCCTCATCTGTGCCAACCAGTACCGCCTGCCAGTGCCCACAAAATGCATATCAGTGCCCACCAGTGTCTACAAGTGCCACCAATCAGTGACAACTATCAATGCCCAGGAGTGCCACCTATCAATGCCCACCAGTGGTGGCAATCAATGCATGCGTGCCACCTAGCAGTGCTGCCTAGCAGTGTCACCTACCAGTACCCATCAGTGCCACCTCAGTGCCCACCAGTGATGCCTCATCAGTGCCCACCAGTGACGCCTCATCAGCGTACATCAATGAAGGAGAAAAAGTACCTGTTTGCAAAATTTTATAACAAAATATAAAATGGTTTTCAAATACCACCAAAAGAAAGCTCTATTTGTGGGAAGAAAATGATAAAAAATAGAGAGAAAATTTATTTGGACAGTTTCCAGGAACAGACTAGGTACTCCAGTCCCAGGTAGGTTAAAAAAGAGGAATAGGTAAAGAGAGACTATGCTCTCTCTGTACGATTAAAGGGACTTTTATGGAGATCATAAGTCTGTTAAGAAGTAAGCACTATAACAGAGTATGTAGAAAAATATAAATTGTTTATTAAAGGCATACATTAAAACATGACAAAGTCATAATAATAGTAACAAATGAGACCATGTTGCAGCAATTGATGCGAGGTAATAGATGGGTTAGTGCAGGGTGCCAACATGTTTCGCCATAGGCGTCGTCAGGGCGCTGCATCCATCTAGTTTTGCATCTATTTACATGAGACATAGAAGGAACATATGTAAATAACATACAGTTTACATGTAATAATTTATACTGTTTGTTCCATGTATTACTCTTAATGATGCCATATTTATAACAATAGACATAGTGCTTACCTGGTCTACCTGCATACTAAAGCTCACATACGTTGCTCGTAGGATGTCTGAAAAGACTGGGGGTAATATACTGATCCACTAAACGGACTGCTAGCTGGTGGGAGTCAGACCCAATCAGCCAAGGCGTGGAGTCACTGAACCGTGTGTATCCTAGCTGTGAGAATCACAGTTGAGGATCTAAAAATGATAATAATAATAATAATAATAATAATAATAATAATAATTGGAAATACTCGCGAGAGACAAGAAAAGTACATATGTGTGTGAAATTATTGATAATAACTACTCAAACTTGGAATGAATATAAACTTATATCAAACCGAGAATAGAGCTGGTAAAAATAAGTTAAGATAAAGCAATATTTCTTATTAAACTATATAGGGATACCTGTAATAGTGATGGTATAAGGTTGCTTAGTTCGTAAACCGAAAGAATAGGATACGCGGATAGGACATGTGGCTACTTTCCTGATATACAGGGCACTGGTGATTAGATAAAATAAAATAAAATAAAATAAAAATAAAATAAGGTTGAATTTAATATAATGGTAAAAGTTAATTAAATTCGAAAATATATTTATATGCAGAGTAGAAAAAGAGAAAGAGAAAGAAAGAAAGAGAAAAGAAAAGAGAAGAAAAGAAAAGGAAAAAGAAAAGAAAAAGAGAAAGAAAAGGCAGAGGGAGAGGAAAGGGGAAGATAAGGAAAGCGGTAGGGTGAGGAGTAAATGGGGTACAGAGACCAGGGGACCGGAGAGAAACTGGGAAAGTTAGTTGGATATAAATAGACTAAATACCAGACCGCTAAACTAAGTTAGTAGGGTACTATATATTTAGATAACTCGCCTTACAGGTAACACAGGTATACATAGATATACTTATGGCTTATAAATAATAAATAGCAGTATCTGCTTGAACTTGGCACAGTAAATGCACCAAAGTGCTTATATAGCAATGCAAGTCAATCAAGGGGCTTGCAATATACTTAAATGAATGCTGTTTAGTAAGAGGCACGTTCTATAGGACATGACAGAATATTAGGGCCATGTAGTTGGGAATATAGATAAATAGCAATGACCAGTAAAGGGGAAAGGCTGAGAGCATAGAGAAATGAAAGGGAATATATTGAAGAGTATAAGCTCTGCAGAGTAAATATACAATATAAGAAGATACTAATTGTAAAGTTAATTAACTAAGTTATAATCCAGTTCATAGCTAAGCATTTACCTCATGTATAGCAGTGTCCTAGGTCAGGGAGCAGACCTGTATGTCTTTCATCCACAAAGCTGCGTGTGCCGAGATGATACCGGCGTCGCCTGCTTATGTGGACACGATTCCACCGGAAGTGGAGGGTCACTCAGACGGCCCCTGACATCACTTCCGGCGCGGGTATCCCAAAGTGACGCTTGTGCTGCAGGACCCGGAAACAGGTCGGTACAGCGCATGCGTGTTAACCACGCAACAATAGGTGCGGGCTAAAACAAGGGAAGGCTAAGGAACCGCCTCCCCTAATGGGAACACCGAGTGACTACACTTGCCTAATAGTGCCGATGAGCGGATAAGTGCCCCCGACATCCTACACTGCAATGCCGTTGCTAAATATATGCCTGAAGAGCTTAATAATAGATAAGTAGATATCAGTGTAGGCGATCTCACTAAAAAGATACAAATACTATCCCCGCAGAATGTCCATTGGCATAGAGCTATGGCTAACATGGTTCAGTAACCTGAAGGGTAAGCAGTAAAACATACAGAAACATATGACGTTTATATAAAACAAGAAAAGCTGTATACATATCCGACATATTGGCAGATACCCCAGACCAGTGTGAAAAAAAAAAATTCAACCTTATTTTATTTTATTTTATTTTATCTAATCACCAGTGCCCTGTATATCAGGAAAGTAGCCACATGTCCTATCCGCGTATCCTATTCTTTCGGTTTACGAACTAAGCAACCTTATACCATCACTATTACAGGTATCCCTATATAGTTTAATAAGAAATATTGCTTTATCTTATCTTATTTTTACCAGCTCTATTCTCGGTTTGATATAAGTTTATATTCATTCCAAGTTTGAGTAGTTATTATCAATAATTTCACACACATATGTACTTTTCTTGTCTCTCGCGAGTATTTCCAATTATTATTATTATCATTTTTAGATCCTCAACTGTGATTCTCACAGCTAGGATACACACGGTTCAGTGACTCCACGCCTTGGCTGATTGGGTCTGACTCCCACCAGCTAGCAGTCCGTTTAGTGGATCAGTATATTACCCCCAGTCTTTTCAGACATCCTACGAGCAACGTATGTGAGCTTTAGTATGCAGGTAGACCAGGTAAGCACTATGTCTATTGTTATAAATATGGCATCATAAAGAGTAATACATGGAACAAACAGTATAAATTATTACATGTAAACTGTATGTTATTTACATATGTTCCTTCTATGTCTCATGTAAATAGATGCAAAACTAGATGGATGCAGCGCCCTGACGACGCCTATGGCGAAACATGTTGGCACCCTGCACTAACCCATCTATTACCTCGCATCAATTGCTGCAACATGGTCTCATTTGTTACTATTATTATGACTTTGTCATGTTTTAATGTATGCCTTTAATAAACAATTTATATTTTTCTACATACTCTGTTATAGTGCTTACTTCTTAACAGACTTATGATCTCCATAAAAGTCCCTTTAATCGTACAGAGAGAGCATAGTCTCTCTTTACCGATTCCTCTTTTTTAAAATGATAAAAAATGTATTTGGGTTCAGTGTAGCATGACCACACAATTGTCATTCAAAGTGTGACAGCTGAAAATTGGTCTGGGCATAAGGGGGGTTTAAGTGCCCAGTAAGCAAGTGGTTAAAGATCATGTGTGTAGAGGCAGGCGTCCCAATACTTTTGACAATATAGTGTATCTGATTATATATATTGAAAAAATATATATAATAATCGAAAAACACAAGTGTGGAAAGAATTAAGTAGTATGGTTAGTAAATTATAAAAAAAAAAAAATAAACAAAAAAACAAACACTAATTCCATGTACTCGATACTGGTAATTAACCTGCCCTACGTCAGAGCGAATACGCAAAACATTCCTAACACATCCATTTCTCCGCTCTGCATATTGGAGCATGAATATATAGATGTATAATGTGGCTATCATTCTGTAAATCATTTCAGTGGAAACACCAACGTAGACCCATAATTACCAGGACTAGAAAGAACAAATTCCACAAACATGTAATTTATGTATCTTAAACATGCAATTCCTGTTACCAAACATACCAGATCATGCATTTCTTCACTCCCCGATTTCATTGTTACAAATTTTCTCAAAAAGGGGATAAAATTTGCTGACACATGTATCGTTCAGGAGAAAGGGAGCCGCTCAGGTGTGGAAATCCTTCAAATCACCTCCTCCCAGCAGCCGAGGGTGCAAGCAATGCTATTGACAGCAAACAGGAACGAACAAGTCTTCTGGACTGCAGTACTCCAAAAAATAAAAGCCTTTATTTTAAAATAAGGAATCCAAAATACATGCTATACATCACGGCACACAGGTCCAAAAAATCCGGCTAACATGTTTCGCACTATGCTAGTGCTTATTCATAGCAAGTATCGTTCACCAAGTCTAAATATATTGGTTTTATTAAAGTGATTCTAAACACACGCTGAGGGAGATTAACCAAAGCTGGTGCACATCTAGTGCAGCTGTGCATTGCAGCCAATCAACTTTTAACTTGAGCTTGTTCAATTAAGCTTTGGCAATAAAACCTAAAGCTGATGAGACTGTAGGCCACACACACACACACCTTACCCATAACTAACTCTTAATACTAATAAATAAGCACAACACACCATTTAATTTTGGCAAATATTATTGGCCGCGGTACCTTTATTGGTTTTTTACCATCTTAAACATTTTAATCAGTAAATTCACCAAAATATATTTATCATCACCATAACCAAATTGTTCTGCCCAGTTATTAGAACTCGGGCAGCCAGTAAACACCACAATCATTTGAATCAAACAGTCCCCACCGGCCGGCTTGCCTCATGCCCGGCCCACCTCCACCACCGTGGCCATTTCAATACCAGACTGTATACCCAAATTAAACAGATCCATGCCGATCTCTGAAAGGTGAACCCCATCAGATCTGTAAAACCCCGGGACCCCACCCTCCAAGTCAACATGGCGGTAAGATAACCCACCAAAAGTGGGCATGTATTTTTCTAAAGCCCTATTCACCCGCTTCCTCCTCCTTTCCATCACTCTCCACAAGGGAGAGGAGAGAGCCAGGAAAGGCGGGGAATAATCTCGGAAAAAATTATAACTGTACCAGGAGAAGTTGAATGAAAACGATGAAGATCACGTTTGATCATAAATAAAAGGTCTAAAGTCCTGAGATTCCCTAAGTAATTTCCTCCTAAATGCAATACCAAAATTGAGGGGGGAGGCCATACCTGAAACAAATTATTTAAATGAAAATATAAGTTATATCACTGTAGACCGCGCACTCCCTTCCAGAATAACCTGAAGGATTCCGGCTGCAAGGATAAGTTCACCGTATAAGGCCGTTGGGTTGCTCTCTTATGCGCCCAGTGTACAAAGGAATGTCCCAGAATCCACACAGTGCGATGTAAGTCTGGAATTTAAACAAACAAGTTAGGACGTATATACAATTTGAAGCAATCTGACCTCTACCTCCCCATAGACTTAATAGCCGAATCCCGTAACCCATGCCTAGCGGCTTCCGAAGCTGCCCCTATTCGAAAAGAATGGGAAGAGAATTTTAGGTTCTGTAAGCCCAGCAACCCCAGACACTTATGGAGGATAAAATTAAATTGATAGCGGGACAAAGGTAACCGGTTTGTGTGTATAATAAGATGCCCATTACCCTGCAGTCTAATTGCCAGGTATTGGCGAACCACCGATACTGGGCATAACTCCTCATTCAGCTGAGCTTTTAAAGTGATCCATGACCCTTTACCAAAATTATCTTTGAACGCTGTAGCCATATGTGAACCTCAGATTGCTCCAGAACTACATGCTCCGAGCGTACGCCCGAGCGTCCATATTTAGAATCTGGCACCAGCTCCGAAATCCGAAATGCTCCAAAAAATCCCAGCACGAAAGCAGCTTTAAATAATAGAGCCTCGTAAGGCGAGTAACAAACCAAGGTAGTCCCAGCACATAAACCGGACAGTATTGATAAAGAAATGGGCCTTCTGTTATCAGCAACAAATGTTCTCCTCCTGTAGCCTTTCACAGCCTGTTTTATGGAAAAATAAGACATACAAGACGGCAACCCCTTCAAACGGCAGAAAAAGGAGATGCCCGCCATAGATCTTATTATATGACTGTAGGAAAACCCTGCTCCCATTAGGGACGCCACAAACGCAAGCAGTCCACCTTCTGTCGGTACATCCCCTCTGAAACCTGAATTACTTGCAAACGCCAGCCACTTCTGCCAGGATACAGAATAGCTTGCCCAAGTCTTGGGTGCCACTGAACCTCTGATGGCTTCAACGGCCATACTCATATCAGTAACCATAAATGATCCGGGCACATGGCGCCTTCCGCGTCCGCCTCTGGCAGCAATCTTCGAAAATGGTCCATCTGAAAGCGGGACAATGAGTCAGCAACTGTGTTTAATTTCCCAGGAGTGAATTTAGCCTTTAGCCAAATATTGTGTTTGAGACACAAAAATACAATCTGCCGTAATATTTTGACCACCCATAAGGAGCTGGAAGAAAGGCAATTGACCGCAAATAACACACCCTTATTATCAGTCTCCACTAAAATGCGCAGATTTGCGAAAGACTCGCCCCATAATTCTAATGCCACCAAAACCGGAAAAAGCTCAAGCAAGACTATATTCTTGGTGGCACCCAGGCTAAGCCAGGAGTCAGGCCAGGCTGCACAGCACCAATGGGATCCCCAGATGGCCCCAAAACCCTTGGAACCTGCCGCATCTGTAAACAACTTCATGTCAGGGAAAAAAGTGCCCTCCTTTTGTCATTCGTTTCTATGCAGATTTTGCACTCTGCATAGTTTTAGTAAATAAGCCCCATAGTTTAATTTACATTGTCCCTTCTTTCTGTATGTGGAGGATTGCACTGTAATTATTTTAATAATAAAAAGCATCTAAGGCAGGCCATATGAGATATGATTTTCCTTCTTGCAACCATGCTCAAATCCTCTATCAACACTGACTGCATTCCTCTCGCAGAGCTATTGAGGCGAGCCATCCCTGCAAGTCACAACGAAGATATTTGCCAGCACACCATGGAACGACATAAATAGCGGCCAAACGGATAGTTTATTGCATGATCACAACACAAGGAGAGTGCAACGTTTCGGAGTCATGCAGGACCCCTTTGTCAGGCATGTGAAGGGGTCCTGTGTGACTCCGAAACGTTGCACTCTCCTTGTGTTGTGATCATGCAATAAACTATCTGTTTGGACGCCATTTATGTTGTTCCATGGTGTGCTGGCAAATATCTTCGTTGTGACTTGAACCAGTATCCAGCGGATTGTTGCTGCAGCACCCAAATTTGAGAGCTCATTCAGGAATGTGTGCGATGGGAATATGAAGTATCCCTGCAAGAAAAACAGTGATTATTGCTAGTGGCTACAGCCGCTGGCAATAATTGCATCCTAAAAATCTGGCATGCTGGTTGTACTCAAGTCAATGAATGGATCAACTCGGGTCCAATTACCCTCATGGCCGCCATCAGGAGGAGACAGCTGATACAATTGTACCAGGCCAGGAGAAGGGGAGCCATGTTGTGCACTACAGAAACAAGCTTGACAGCTTCTGCTGCTCTGTGTCATTGAGCTCAGACATTGAGCTCATTACTGCCACCTCTGGCTACTATGTGCATGTGCACCCCTCGTGTGTGCTGCCTGTACTGTGACCGGCTGCAGCTCTTCTGTGTCTCAGCAACATGTCAGCTTTGTGGAAACAAGAGCTGGGACTAGGCAGTGTTGTGGAAAAATTTATTAATGTATGTTGTCAGATGTCCCCCAATGTCAGTTTTGCTGTAATGCGCTCATCTGAGCGTATTTGCACATACAGACGTTGGTGGAAGAACGGTGGCGGGAAAATCTTCCTATGGAAACAGCGATGTTTGCTCCATTTACAGATGTTGTTTTATACCTCGTCAGGGGACTGGCCACTTCTTGACATTGGCATTAAATGACTCCGAGCAGACAGATCTGTGTCCACAATAACAGTAGCATTGCTATACGACAATTGTGGTCCATTGAGGCATAATTGTCATATAGTTCCCGTCATTGGAAGCAGTGCATGCCACTGATAGTCTATTTGAATGTATACATGTCTGTGATTGGTTCGTTTGTTTTATGCATGTATTGTATTGAATCCTTTAAGCTATATTTCTTGTGTTGTATTCTGAGTGGAGCTCCTGTGAGCTCCACTTCCTATGGCGGGTGGGTCACATGTTGTGACATCACTTCCTTCTGAGTTTAATAAAAACTGTTTATGGGCGTCAGCTTGGCAGTCAGGCTGGGATGCTGAGATGAGAACATAGCTGTGTGGTGCTGCTTTCTTGGGATGATTGGGACGAATGGTGGTGAGTGAAACTTAGCTAAAGATAGCATTATTGCAATGAGATGAAATCTGAAGTGTGTGCTTATTTAGCACAGGAAATATAGGCTGTGTGCTCTGTATACAACCTATATTTCCACGACAGCAGGAACATAGCCTTTACAAGTTGGGGCTGTGAAGAAGAGGGGGGGCAGTTTGTGTACAGGGAGGGGTCCTATTATGTTACGCACTCAGGTTATCATTGACAGCTGTGGTCCGCACTAACAATCAGTAACCAGGCTGGACTCTTCATTCACAAAATAAACCTTCAAAAGGCACTGCAGCCTGTAGATGGCATCACACCTTTTTTTAATAATGTAACTTTCTGCAGAGTTACTTTGACTTTAAATTGTCAGATTCAATTGCAGTATAAAATTAGACATTTTGTCCATTCATCAGCCTATAATAAAGCATAATAAATAATGATAGAATTAAAATGGTTTATCAAATTAAAACAAAAAAAATAAAAAAACATTGCGGATGCTGCTCAATCTGGCCTGGACATTGACACAATGACCTCTGATCATGTAAGAGTTAAACTAAAGCACAGAGTTGGTTTTAAAGGTGCAAACTCCAGGGATTTTCATCCTTTTACCATTTAGAGTTTTCTAGAATATGCTGAATGAGACTACAAGAATATCAGGTTTCCTGACAGACTCCATGGCAGACTACGTGTGGGTTAACCCCGCCTCCTCTCCACAGCTATAGGACCCCTTACCCATAAATTTGAGCTCACCTCCACAGACAGGTGTTCCTTTTTTGTCCTCCTCACATGGACCCTTCATTATGCAATTCAGGTGCAGTCCAGGATGTCTGTCGGATCAGGTACGAGTTGTGCGGTGCACCCAGGGCCCAGCTATGAGCGGGTGAGTGGTTTTGGGCTGATGGATACCCCTATGGTGGAAGGGATGTGGCCCCAGCGTACCATGGCGGACGGTGGATCTCAGCTGGCAAGGTCTGAAGACTTTTTCTATTTCCATGGCAGATAGTTTTTGTTTGTTTGTTTGTTTGTATGTCTTTCTCTGCTGTTTTTTCTCTGTCATACAGCGCCGCCAAGCTTAGTATATGTGTGGAACGCTTTTGCGTTCCAGGATGCCATTCCCTTCCTGATCCCAGCCTGTTGATCGTCTGTGCATGCGCAGAGCCACGGTGAAACCGAGGCTTGGTTTTTGCGCATGCGCAGTATGGCGGAGGGGTCAGGGGCCGCGCAGGCGCAGTAGGTTCGGTCCCTCCGATGCATGCGCACAGCGGGACCGGCCATGACGTCATTCCGGCGGGTGATTTAAACCGCTGAGGAGCCCTATACAGGTGGGATAACCTGTGGGCATATAGCAGCAGCCTCCCGGAGTCTCAATACTACCAGGACGGGGTAAGCACTTCTTGGCAATGTAATGCATGTAATGCTTAGTGTCTCTTAACCACTTAAGCCCAGGACCATTTCGGGCCATTAGGACCAGGCCTGTTTTTGGGATTCGGCACTGCGCTGCTTTAACTGTAAATTGTGCGGACATGCAATGTTGTACCCAAATGAAATTTGCGTCCTTTTCTTCCCACAAATAGAGCTTTCTTTTAATGGTATTTGATTGCCTCTGCGATTTTTATTTTTTGCGATATAAACAGAAAAAGACCGAAAATTTTGAAAAAAAATGATATTTTCTACTTTTTGTTATAAGAAAAATCGAATAAACTCAATTTTAGTCATACATTTAGGCCAAAATGTATTCAGCCACATGTCTTTAGTAAAAAAAATGTCAATAAGCGTATATTTATTGGTTTGCGCAAAAGTTATAGCGTTTACAAACTAGGGTACATTTTCTGAAATTTACACAGCTTTAAATTTATGACTGCCTATCTCATTTCTTGAGGTGCTAAAATGGCAGGGCAGTACAAAACCCCCCCAAATGACCCCATTTTGGAAAGTAGACACCCCAAGGAAATTGCTGAGAGGCATGTTGAGCCCATTGAATATTTTTTTTTTTGTCCCAAGTGATTGAATAATGACAAAAAAAAAAATAAAAATTACAAAAAGTTGTCACTAAATGATATATTGCTCACACATGCCATGGTTATATGTGGAATTGCACCCCAAAATACATTCTGCTGCTTCTCCTGAGTACGGGGATACCACATGTGTGGGACTTCTTAGGAGCCTAGCCACGTACGGGACCCCGGAAACCAAGCACCGCCTTCAGGATTTCTAAGGGCACAAATTTTTGATTTCACTCCTCACTACCTATCACAGTTTCGAAGGCCATAAAATGCCAAAATAGCACAAAACCCCCCCAAATGACCCCATTTTGGAAAGTAGACACCCCAAGCTATTTACTGAGAGGCATGTTCAGTCCATGGAATATTTTATATTTTGCCACAAGTTGCGGGAATATGACAAACTTTTTTTTTTTTGCACAAAGTTGTCACTAAATGATATATTGCTCACACATGCCATGGGCATATGTGAAATTACACCCCAAAATACATTCTGCTGCTTTTCCTGAGTACGGGGATACCACATGTGTGGGACTTTTTGGGAGCCTAGCCGCGTACGGGACCCCAAAAACCAAGCACCGCTTTCAAGGTTTCTAAGGGCATAAATTTTTGATTTCGCTCCTCACTACCTATCACAGTTTTGAAGGCCATAAAATGCCAAGATGGCACAAAACCCCCCCAAATGACCCCATTTTGGAAAGTAGACACCCCAAGCTATTTGCTGAGAGGCATGTTGAGCCCATTGAATATTTTTTTTTTGTCCCAAATGATTGAATAATGACAAAAAGAAAAAAAAAATGTACAAAAAGTTGTCACTAAATGATATATTGCTCACACATGCCATGGTTATATGTGAAATTACACCCCAAAATACATTCTGCTGCTTCTCCTGAGTACGGGGATACCACATGTGTGGGACTTTTTGGGAGCCTAGCCGCGTACGGGACCCCAAAAACCAAGCACCGCCTTCAAGGTTTCTAAGGGCATAAATTTTTGATTTCACTCCTCACTACCTATCACAGTTTTGAAGGCCATAAAATGTCAAAATAGCCCAAAACCCCCACAAATGACCCCATTTTGGAAAGTAGACACCCCAAGCTATTTGCTGAGAGGCATGGTGAGTATTTTACAGCTCTCATTTGTTTTTGAAAATTAAGAAAGACATATTTTTTTCTTTTTTTTTTCTTTTTTTACATTTTCAAAACTTTGTGACAAAAAGCGAGATCTGCAAAATACTCAACATACCTCTCAGCAAATAGCTTGGGGTGTCTACTTTCCAAAATGGGGTCATTTGGGGGGGTTTTATGCCATCTGGGCATTCCATGGCCTCCGAAACTGTGATAGGCAGTGAGGAGTGAAATCAAAAATTTACACCCATAGAAATCCTGAAGGCGGTGCTTGGTTTTTGGGGTCCCGTACGCGACTAGGCTCCCAAAAAGTCCCACACATGTGGTATCCCCGTACTCAGGAGAAGCAACAGAATGTATTTTGGGGTGTAATTCCACATATGCCCATGGCATGTTTGAGCAATATATAATTTAGTGACAACTTTTTGTATATTTTTTTTTTTTTTGGTCATTATTCAATCACTTGGGACAAAAAAAAAATATTCAATGGGCTCAACATGCCTCTCAGCAAATAGCTTGAGGTGTCTACTTTACAAAATGGGGTCATTTGGGGGGGTTTTGAACTGTCCTGGCATTTTATGCACAACATTAGGAAGCTTATGTCACACATCATCCACTCTTCTAACCACTTGAAGACAAAGCCCTTTCTGACACTTTTTGTTTACATGAAAAAAAATTTTTTTTTGCAAGAAAATTATGTTGAACCCCCAAACATTATATATTTTTTTAAAGCAAAGGCCCTACAGATTAAAATAGTGGGTGTTGCATTTTTTTTTCCACACAGTATTTGCGCAGCGATTTTTCAAACGCATTTTTTGGGGGAAAAACACACTTTTTTTATTTTTAATGCACTAAAAAACACTATATTGCCCAAATGTTTGATGAAATAAAAAAGATGATCATAGGCCGAGTACATGGATACCAAACACGACATGCTTTAAAATTGCGCACAAACGCGCAGCGGCGACAAACTACATTCATTTTTAAAAGCATTTAAAAGCCTTTACAGGTTACCACGTTAGATTTACAGAGGAGGTCTACTGCTAAAATGACTGCCCTCGATCTGACCTTCGCGGTGATACCTCACATGCATGATGCAATTGCTGTTTACATATGACGCTAGACCGACGCTTGCGTTCGCCTTTGCGCAAGAGCAGGGGGGGACAGCGGTGCTTTTTTTTTTTTTTTTTTTTTTTTTTTATTTATTTGGCTTTTTTATTTTATTTTTAAACTGTGCCTTCCATATTTTATTTTTTTACCATTTTTATCGTTATCTCAGGGAATGTAAATATCCCCTGTGATAGCAATAAGTAGTGACAGGTACTCTTTTTTTGAAAAAAATTGGGGGGTTAGACCCTAGATCTTTCCTCTGCCCTCAAAGCATCTGACCACACCAAGATCGGTGTGATAAAATGCTTTCCCAATTTCCCAATGGCGCTTTTTATATCCGGGGGGGGGACATTCCCTCCCACTGCTTGTAAAAGCAGTCTAGAGGCTAATTATCTGCTAGAATTGCTTTTACATGAAAGCCGGCTGCTGGCTGAAAAGAATGATACCAAGATGATACCTAAACCCGCAGGCATCATTCTGGTATAAACATTCAAAGTCCAGCAACATACCAGTACGTTGCTGGTCCTTGTTGGACATGTATTGTAATCTTTTTTTTCATACAGCCTATTGGCTGAACGAAAAAAAGAGATTGATTGGTGGGTATGCCCACCATTAGAATACCTCCCTTCATCCACCCACTTCTAATGATGGGCATATATGCCGAAGCATGGGGGCATCCTCCCGCAAAAAAGTTATGCCGCGTACACACGGTCAAGCCTTCGTCGGAATTTCGACCGTATGTACGCGGCATAAAAGGTTATGCCGCGTACACACGGTCGGACTTTTCCACGGGCAAGCCTCCGTTGGAATTTCGACCGTATATACGCGGCATTAGGAGCAAAATCGCTCCTCCGCCCCTGCTGCCCCCATGCTTCGGCATATATGCTCTTTTTTTTAACTGTGGTGGTGAAATCACCTCCTACAGCGTTGGAGTCACGGCTTTATGTATCGTGGGAGCAAACGCTGTTGCTGTCAAGATAAATAGATCCGCGCTGCAACTGAATGGCGTACCTGATAAGCAAATGGTGGTTAACATTAAAACAAAGTAACATTACAGTACAACAGTAAGACCTTACCATGCCATACCTGCAAAGCAAATACCAAAACAAAACCTAGTAAAAAATAAAAAAATGTTTTAACGCAACCTGTGCCTAAATATATATATATGCCGAAGCATGGGGGCATCCTCCCGCAAAAAAGTTATGCCGCGTACACACGGTCGGAATTTTCCACGGGCAGGCCTCCGTCGGAATTTCGACCGTATGTACGCGGCATTAGGAGCAAAATCGCTCCTCCGCCCCTGCTGCCCCCATGCTTCGGCATATATGCTCTTTTTTTTAACTGTGGTGGTGAAATCACCTCCTACAGCACTGGAGTCACGGCTTTATGTATCGTGGGAGCAAACGCTGTTGCTGTCAAGATAAATAATTCCGCGCTGCAGTTGAATGGCGCACCTGAAAACAAAAAATTACATACCTGAAAAGCAAGCATGATAAAACATTGCAGAATAGAATACAGTAAAAAAGAGCAGAACAATAGAGAGAAAATAGAGAGAGAGAGAACAATAAAACGACAACTATTTTTGGTTTTTTTATTTTATATTTTTTTTGTGTTTTGTTTTTTACGTTTTTTTTTTTCTTTTTTACACTTTTTTTTGTAACTTTACAACTGTAATGGTTCGGGTCTCTCAAAATGTAATGGCATCTTGGGAGACCCTGTGTAAGTGTGTCCTTGTCTGTGAAATGCTGTACCCTACGCTAAACCTTCACTTTTGAGTGGTAGCGTTCAAAACATTCACCTTGGCAAAGACCAGGCTTGTCAGGACAGAGTGGACAAAAACTACGGGTGTCACGCCTAAATCCGCGCTTGCTACAGACACGACATCTTTTTTGGGGGTGGCTTTGGGTAGGGGTACTCGGGAGGACATACGAATAATGCCTCTCATGCAGCCGGCTTACTGCATTTGGTAGGGGATGGTGAGGTGCAGAACCGCCTGGATACAGGAGTTCTGTGACTATCTCATTCTGGAATTTTAGAAGAGATAACGTCCCGCCTGAAGCTCTGTATAGCACATGAGCGTTCAGCAAAGCCAATTGGAATAATGATAGAGACACTTTTTTGTACCAGCGTCTCGCCTTACGGTCAATTAGATACGGCGCCATCAACTGGTCGTTGAGGTCCACCCCTCCCATATTTTGGTTATATTCGTGGACACAGAGGGGTTTCTCCACAACACCAGTCGCCGTACGAATTTGGACTGTCGTGTCTGCATGAAGGGAGGCAAGAAGGAAAACATTCTTATTGTCCCTCCACTTCATAGCGAGCAAGTTATTACACTTCAAGCAGGCTCTCTCCCCCAGCCTAAGACGGGCATCTACAAGCCGCTGGGGAAAGCCCCGGCGATTAGGTCGCACGGTGCCACATGCTCCAATCTGATGATCAAACAAGTGACTAAACAGTGGCACGCTCGTGTAATAATTGTCCACATACAAGTGGTACCCCTTTCCGAATAAGGGTGACACCAAGTTCCACACTATCTTGCCAGCGCTCCCTATGTAATCCGGGCAGTTGACCGACTCAATCTGACTATCTTTTCCCTCATAAACCGTAAAGTTCACTACATAGCCTGTTGCCCTGTCACAGAACTTGTAGAGCTTGACCCCGTATCTGGCACGCTTGCTGGGAAGGTACTGCTTGAAAGACAAGCGGCCAGAAAATTTAATCAGGGACTCATCAACGCAGACAACTTGATCGGGAGTTAACAAGGCTGCAAAACGTTCGTTGAAGTGGTTTATGAGGGGCCGAATTTTATAGAGCCGGTCGTATTCAGGGTCCCCACGTGGACGACAAAGTTCATTGTCGTTGAAGTGCATGAACCGCAAAATCTGCTCGTATCGTGCCCTGGACATGGAGGCAGAGAACACGGGCATGTGGTCAATTGGGTGCGTGGACCAATAAGCACGCAATGACGGAAATTTATGTGTGCCCATGTTGAGGGAAAGGCCCAGAAAGGTCTTAAATTCGGAAACCGTAATTGGTTTCCAATTTCTGGCAATTTTAGGCAACTGGGGGTTAGCGGCGATAAATTGACCAGCATATAAATTACTCTGGTCCACAATAGATCTATAGAGATCTTCCGTGAAAAACAGCGAATAAAAATCAATTGGAATAAAATCAGCTGTTTCCACCTGAATACCGGGTTGGGCAGTGAATGGGGGAAGTACGGGTTCTGCAGAAGTGGTGGGGACCCAATCAGGATAGGCGAATTCTGCAGGAAGGGCAGTATGGGCACGACGGGCCTGCCTTTGTCTTCTTGGTGGCAGCGGGACACTACTTGTGCTTGCCACCTCGAACTGCACTTATGGGACTCGCCACGTCACCAAGTGTTACTGCAGTGCTGGATGTACGTCCAGGCTGTACTAGGCCGCTGGTGCTTGCCAGTTCACCAGAAGGAATAGCGGCGCTAGTACTACTCTGCTCCATGATACGAGAGACCTGCGGTTCTTGCTCCTCAACAACCTCAGAAGATCGGGATCGGGTACACCTGACCTTAGCAGGGACCTCAACTTCGTCGTCAGAGCTATCTGACGTGGGGCCGCTGACGTCACTGTCTTCTACGGGAAGATATTCTGAGCCTGAATCTGACAGATACGTGACCTCCTCTTCACTATCTGTCATGCTCAGAATCTCGTAGGCCTCTTTACTAGTGTACCTTCGTCTTGCCATTTTGGGCTCTAAATTTAGGGGTACACTAGTAAGATTCACAGGAAAAAAAGCACCTGACTGTCGTCAGCAAATATATCAAACGCTACAAAAAAACTGTTAGCGATCGCAGGGATCAGGCCTGTCTCTGCGAACGCTGCAGTTATGTGTGTTGTGTTTGGTAAGTGACAGTGATCGATCGATACTGCACTTGGCTGGGCTGGGCTGGGCTGGGCTGGGCGGAGGGGCTAAACGCAGGCGCTAGCAGGTATCTGGGCTGATCCCGCTAACACTGCGTTTTTGGGAACCCTAAACCGCTGGGGATGCTAGTATAGATCTGATCAGATACTATACCACTAAGGGGGGTGTATGCTTTGCGCGTGGGTGTTAGCGTTACTGGCACTAACCTAACACTGCCTGGGGCGACGCAGACCCTCTCTGGCGCTAAAACCTAATTGATCTCACCCGCCGGGCGATCAGGGGGGTTAAACCTTTATTGGGTTATATACGGCGGGTGCCCTGATGCTATAAAAAGCAAACTAATCAACCAGCGTCACCCGTAACCTTTATATGGTGATCACTGGTGAAAGGGTTAACTAGGGGCAATCAGGGGGTTAAAACCTTTATTAGGTTAAATATGGGGGTACCTGACACTATATAAAAACCTGACGGGTAACCTAAATAACTAAATAACTTACTGGCTAACCAGTGACACCAGTGACGCTTATACGGCGATCACTGGTGAAAGGGTTAACTCTAGGGGCAATCAGGGGGTTAAAAAAATATATGGGGGTACCTGACACTAATAAAAACCTGCGGCGAACCTAAAAAAAAATAACTGCCTATCTAAAACACCAGCGACACGAATACAGCGATCGGAAAAACAATCGCTTAGTGACGCTGAAGTTAGGGGGTGAAAGGGTTACCTGGGGGGTGATCAAGGGGTTAAACCTTTATTAGGGGGGGTTAGGGGGCTACCCTGGACCTAAAGGGGCCTAATCCTAACTGCCCTGCAACTTTTTACAATCACAGATGACACTAAATGCAGTGATCAGTAAAATAAATGATCACTGCAATCAGTGACACTGTGATTGGGGGCTTTGGGGTGACCTGGGGGGTGATCTGGGGGTGACTGGGGGATGATTTGTGTGCCTATGTGTACCTACGTGTCAGTGGACTGTTGGTGCACTAACCTGCTTCTTCTCTCCTCGGCGCCGGGAACGAAAAGACCGCGGCGAGGGAGATGACATCACTTCCTCCAGCCTGTGTTTACATTTCAGGCAGGAGGAAGCAATTTCATTCGCCGGGAGCGATCGCGAGGGGTGGGGCGGAATCGAGCGGCCGCCCCCTCATGCCTGATCGCTCCCGAACACTTAACGGCCGCTCACTGCACTGCGCTGTTCTTGCATTGATTTGCTTATCCTTAGTCTAGGTAGTGGAGTTACGCATCATTGTGTGTCTTCCTCGTCATGGACTCATCTGCACCGTCGTGTGGCCAGCCCTCCCGCACAAGGTCTGTGCGGAGTGGGTAGGGGGTTGGTGTCTTTGGTGTCATTTTTTTTCTGGTGGTTGCTAACGGTTACAACCTGCCCACCTTCCTCCCCCTCCCTTTGTCTGTATTATCTCTTACAGCCCGGCTACATCAGTTCATCGGTCACAGGATAGGGACCTTGCCAGGCTACACCATCATCATCACCATCATCATCACCATCACCAATCATCCTCCAGGTCCAGACGTGACACTCCGTCTGGGACCCACTATCATAGGGGACGCTCACATTCCCCCTCTAAATATAGGAGATGTTCCCATTCCTCCTCAAGTCACCGCTACCACCACCGCGATGATCGCTCTGATCACAGAGCCTGTTGGGGATGTAAAACTAGAATCCCAGAGGGCAAATCGCTGTGTGACCCATGCTATGCCCGAGCGGTCGGTGAGAAAGAGACCGAAAAATCAAAATCTTGAGTCTCTTATTAAACGTGTGGTACAGCAGTCTATGATGGAAATAGATGTCCCCCCACACGAGGAGCCAGTCCACCACCTTGTCTGGCTCCTTGGCTGACGAGGCCCAGGAGGATTCCGGCCAATTCCAGCCCCATGATTCCTCCCATTATTCCTCGCAAGACGAGATGGAGGGAGATGATTCTGTGATTCCTCCCATGATTCCTCGCAAGACGAGATGGAGGGAGATGATTCTGTGATTCCTCCCATGATTCCTCGCAAGACGAGATGGAGGGAGATGATTCTGTAGTGGGATTCGACTACGCTTTAGTCTCTCCACTGATCAAGGCAGTGATGGAAACCTTAAAGTTGGAAGATACCACTGCCCCCCCCCCAGAGAAACAAAGGAACTGTTTAAGAAACTGGGGAAAGAATGTTCCAATTTCACACCGAGCTGAAAGGAGTGTTTAAGGAAGAATGGGGCAAGGGGGATAAGAAGGTTTGGAAAATGCTCCCCTCGTGGATGCAGCAGTAATGCGTCTAGCGAAGCATGTCACCCTCCTGCTAGATGACACTGTATCTTTTAAAGATGGTCTGGATTGAAAGATTGACCAAGACATTAAGAGAATATATAACTTGAACGGTATGGTTTGCAAACCAGCCCTAGCCCTTGCAGTCACCTCCAAAGCAATGGAGGCCTGGGTGGAAAATGTTGACTCCGTTCTGAAAGGTGTCTCGGAGGAATTGGCACAAAGTTCAGCAGTGCAAGAACTTAAACTGGCTATCGCCTTTTTGGGAGAAGCTTCAATTGATCTCATCCGCTTGATGGCTAGATCCTTGCTATCTTCGGTCACAGCCAAACGAGCACTATGGTTGCGCCCCTGGCTTGTTGATCCTGCCTCAAAGCAGGCATGGTGTAAAATTCCTTCTGAAGGAACTTCCTTGTTTGGAAACAAACTGTATAATGCCATTTCAAAGGCTACAGGCGGAAAGTCGGGATTCCTCCCTCAGGACAAACGTCTGTTTAACCAAAGAAAACCTCAGCAGAGACGCAGTACAGAGCGTTCAAGAGAGGCATGCTCCTATAGGCCCGGACGGGATTTTAGGAGAAGCTGGAACTGGAATAGGCAGATATCTTTCCCAAAAATCTGGCAAGAAACAGACGCCCGGTGGGCGTGAGCCAACCAAGTCCTTTTGAGATTGGGCCTGCCCAAGCGGTCGGGTAGGGGCTCGCCTACGTCTCTGCCGGCACGTCTGGGTGACCTTGATCTCAGATTATTGGACCATCAAAACGGTCTCAACAGGTCACGCATGGTCCTTCACCAAAGTCCCTCCATGCAGACCAATGCAATCTTCACTGCCTCAATCAGAAGAAAAACAACAAGTTCTTCTTTCATATGTGAATGCCCTGAAAGATCAAGGAGCAGTGGTGCCCGTCCCAAAGGACGAGGAATTCCAGGGGGTATACTTCCCCCTCTTCCTAGTACAAAAGAAGAACGGCTCTTGGCGTCCAGTTATAGATCTCACTTTCCTGAACAGGTACATAAAGCACGAGAAATTCAAGATGGAATCACTCTCATCCATCCAAAAAGTCGTTCAACCAGGCGACTGGTTGATCTCAATAGATGTTAAGGACGCGTATTTTCATGTTCCCGTGGCAGAAGAATTCCACAAATACCTTCGATTTCAGGTCGAACGAGAGCACTTACAATTTATTTGTCTTCCATTCGGACTAACGACCTCTCCAAGGGTCTTTTCCAAGGTACTGTTGGTAATTGTGTCTCTTATCAGAATACAGGGTGTGCGTCTGTATCATTACCTGAACGATCTGCTACTACTGTCCCAAGACAAGCAGCAGCTGCTGATCCACAAAGATCAAGTGATCTCTACATTGATAGAGTTCGGATGGCTCTTAAACCGACAGAAAAGTCAGCCAGAACCGACCCAACGCCTAACCTACCTAGGAGCTCAATTCGACACAGTAGAGAATACCATCTCTCTTCCGGAAGAAAAAATCCCGGTCATTCGGGTAAGAATATCTTTAGCCCTAGACTACTCTAACCTAAGGGCATCACAGTGCCTGAAGATAATCGGCACGATGGTGGCCACGTTCCCCATGGTCAAATGGGCAATGTGGAGGCTTCGGCCTTTTCAATCAGGATTCCTTCAGCAATGGAAGACAGACGATCGCAATCAGCTGATCAGGACTACTCAGTCAATGAGGAACAGTCTTCTCTGGTGGCTTCAACACAAAAACTTGTTAACATGCCACTCCCTTGCTCCCATCCAATGGATGACTGTTTCATCCGATGCCAGCAATGCGGCCTGGGGAGCACATTGTGGGGCAGAACTGGCTCAGGGCAAATGGGATGCCCATCTCCACATTCCAGGGTCAAACGTTCTGGAATTGCGTGCGGCATGGTGCGCCCTTCAAGCCTTCTCCCACCTTCTGAAAGGGAAGTCGGTCCTACTCAAAATGGACAATACCACCGCCGTGGCATATGTGAAGAGACAAGGGGGCACTCGGAGCCCCACCCTTCTCCAAGAGGTCGAACCTATCATGACCTGGGCTCAGAGGAATCTACAAACTTAACAGCAGTCTTCATTCCAGGGGAACAGAACATTCAAGCGGACTTTCTGTCACGCAGCAACCTAGACAACAACGAATGGTCACTGCATACACAGACATTCAAGTGGATCCTATCGTTGGGAATCGATCCAGAAGTGGATCTGTTTGCATCCCCCTGCAATCACAAGGTAGACAGATACTACACTCGAGGTCGGTGCAGTCAAGCCTTCGGAGTAGATGCATTAACAAGCCAATGGAAATTCAACAAGGCATATGCCTTCCCTCCACCTCCGATCATGCAAGAATTCCTGCAGCGGCTCCAGTTGGAGAAAGGCGAAGTGATAACAATAGCACCATACTGGCCGAACAGGCCATGGTTTCCTCTCCTGAATCTGATGAGCTTCAGGGACCCGCTAGAGTCTCTTGGGTGTGCTTTAGGGGTAATCTCTACCCTTATGAGCTCCAGAAAGCCTAACATGAACAAAACCTACAACAGAATCTGGACCAGGTTTGTCAGCTTCATGACTTCTGCTGGAAAATCTTTCAGAAATCCTGGAGTTCAAGACGTTTTAAGTTTTCTACAATCAGGCTTGGATCTTCCTTTGTACTCTGAGGGAACTGATTGACAAGTTTCAGCCTTATCGGCATTTTCAGGAACATCATGGGCAACTCATCCCCTGGTTCAACAATCCTTTCAGGGGGCTTCGAGAATCAGGCCTCAGAGGAAACCTAGATTCCCCAAATGGGATCTTCTGCTCGTCCTTGATGCTCTTTCAGCACTCAACAACAAGGATCTTTCTATTAAGGACTTATCAATCAAACTGGCCTTACTAGTGGCCATTACTTCAGCCAAAAGGGTTTCAGAAATAAGCTTCCTGGGTTGTCAAGAACCCTTTTTGACTTTCTTCCCGGACCGAGTGGTCCTTATTCCCATGCTTGGGTCTAAACCAAAAGTCAAGTCAGTTTTTCACGAGAATCAGGAAATAGTCCTTCCTACTTTCAATTCTCCAGAATCAGCAGATGTTCATCCCTTGGATGTAGGTGAGACTCTGAAAGAATATTTGCGAGTCACTTCATCTTTAAGAAGCTCGAACTACCTGTTCTTGTTACACACTGGTAGCAACAAAGGAAAGAGGGCTTCCTCCAGAACAATAGCAGCCTGGATCGTCCAATCTATTCAACAGGCTTACAGGGCAAAGGGCTTAGCTCCTCCAGAGGCGTGACGGCTCATTCCACCAGAGGCATGGCAGCCTCATGGGCAGCAGCTCGACACGTGGCTCCTGAAGTGATATGCAGGGCAGCCTCGTGGTCTTCTATTCATACATTTATGTCTCATTATTGTATTGAGCCTGCTTCCCTTTCCTCTGTTAATTTTGGTCGAAAAATCCTGTCAGTTGACGGGAAAGATTAAAATATTTTTTTTTAGCAAGCATACCCTCCCGTGTGGATTGGCTAGTTATTTCCCACACGTAGTCTGCCATGGAGTCTGTCAGGAAAACGGAAAATTTATTACCAAATACTTACCGTAATTTTCCTTTCCTGATAGACTCCATGGCAGACGGAGTTCCCACCCATGAATTAAAAATATGAGAGTTGAAATTTGAGTCGGCTAGTTACGGAACACCTGTCTGTGGAGGTGAGCTCAAATTTATGGGTAAGGGGTCCTATAGCTGTGGAGAGGAGGCGGGGTTAACCCACACGTAGTCTGCCATGGAGTCTATCAGGAAAGGAAAATTACGGTAAGTATTTGGTAATAAATTTTCCGTTTTACATGGCTGTCTGACTCGTTGGAGCAGTATCTGTAATTCCACCAATAATCAATAAATAATTGTTGTGAAGTCACTACATGTGGTGCAAGGATATTGCTGGTATATTAAAGTGCAACTCTAGCTAAAATGTAAAATGCTTGGGGCAGGGAAACATTAGAATCCCTGCCAGATTTTTTTTTTTTTTTATTGCTGTCTTTGTTCTCGGTGAAAAAATAATCTGCAAAAGGCAATGTAAACCTGACAGAGCTTTTAACCCCTTTGTGGCAATTCTTAAAACTTTTAAAATAAATCTAACAGAAAGAAATATAAAGGTTTTGATTGTTTATCTTCTAAAAATGCTAGTTGCCTAACAACACCAATCCATAAGTAAAGACCAAGAAGGGCAGAACTCTGGACCTGCATACTTGTTCCGAGTCCGATACTTCATCCCATGGCTATCATGCCGATTTAATAGCTTCAATGCTTTTTAACGCAAGAGGAGAGATCATCAATATTAACCTGATTGCTTCAACTGTAGGTACATGAATGGCCCCATTTATAAAGCCTTATTGTGGCCAACCCACGTTTTAAAAAGATAGCAAAATTATAAAGCAAAGCATGGCTTTACAAGATTGCCATCCACTTCATCAGCTTTGGGATTTTAAAGCAAGCAAGCCCCATTCATTTTCATTGAAAAAAAAAAACAGGAAATAAAGAAAAAAAACGCAAAAAAAAAAACAATAGGATTTTTATAACAGCTTACCTGTAAAATCCTTTTCTTGGAGTACATCACGGGACACAGAGCGACATAGTCATTACTAATGGGTTATATAGATACCGTCAGGTGCTGGCACTGGCAACTTCCAAAACCGGAAGTACCCTCCCCTATATAAGCCCCTCCCATCCGGGAGCACCTCAGTTTTGTAGCAAAGCAATAAGTGTCCCTAAAGAGGGGCGGGAGCTTTGTGTCCCGTGATGTACTCCAAGAAAAGGATTTTACAGGTAAGCTGTTATAAAAATCCTATTTTCTTTCTCGTACATCACGGGACACAGAGCGACATAGTCATTACTAATGGGATGTCCTAAAGCAATGCCAAATGAGGGGGGGGATACACCATATATAAGCTGAGCGCTATCAGACATGAGGATCTTTTGCGGCCTGCAACACACTGCGCCCAAAGGCGACATCCTCCTGACTTCTAACGTCCACCTGGTAGAACCTAGTAAATGTGTGTACCGAAGACCATGTTGCGGCCTTACAGATTTGAGCCAGGGAGGCCTGGTGATGCACTGCCCATGAAGTTCCAACTGCTCTCGTGGAGTGCGCCCTAACTTTGAACGGAGGCGGTCTACTTCTCAAGCCATAGGCTTGTATTATGACCTGTCGAATCCACTTGGCTAAAGTAGATTTTGACGCTGCCTGACCCTTTCTGGGGCCTTCCGGCAGAATAAACAAAGTATCCGTTCTGCGAATCTGAGCAGTGGCTTTTAGATAAGCTTTAACTGCTCTTACTACATCCAAAGAATGCAATAACTTTTCCTCTACCGAAGTAGGTTTGGGGAAAAAAGAAGGAAGAACCACATCTTGGTTCAAATGAAAACTCGATACCACCTTAGGAAGAAAGGCTGGATGAGGACGTAACACTACTCTGTCCTTATGGATAACCAGATATGGCTCCTTACAGGACATAGCTGCTAATTCTGATACTCTTTTAGCCGAACAAATGGCTACTAGAAAAATCAATTTCCTGGTGAGAAGCACCAAGGAAATATGCTGTAATGGTTCAAATGGTTGTTTCTGTAGAACCGACAGAACCAAGTTTAGATCCCATGGACATATGGGAATATTAACCGGAGGACTAATACGCATCACTCCTTGTATAAAGGCTTTGACTAGTGAATGCGAAGCCAAGGGCCTTTGAAAAAATATTGACAAGGCCGAAATCTGACCCTTGATAGTACTCAAGGCAAGCTTCCTATCTACAGCCCATTGTAGGAAGTCCAGAATCCTACCTATTACGTATTTACGTGGATGCCATTTCCTGGCCTCACACCAGGCGATGTACGCCTTCCAGATTCTATAGTAGATCTGCCTGGATACCGGTTTCCTGGCATTGATCATGGTAGACACCACAGCATTAGAGAGCCCTCTCTTTTTTAGAATGTGGGCTTCAATAGCCAGGCCGTCAAACCTAGGGCTGGTAAGGAAGGGTGGTATATCGGTCCCTGCGAAAGCAGGTCCGGACGATGTGGGAGGGTCCAAGGACTCCCCACAGACATTTTTACAATCTCCGCGTACCATGCTCTTCGGGGCCACGCTGGAGCCACCAGAATCACTGGTTTCTTTTCTACCCTGATTCTGCGGAGTAATCGAGGTAACAATTGTGGCGGTGGGAATGCATATATCAGCTTGAACTGATCCCAAGGGAACACTAGGGCATCCGAGCCGCAAGCTAGGGGATCCCTTGTCCAAGAGACAAACCTGTCCACCTTTGCGTTGAATCTGGATGCTAGCAGATCTACATCCGGTGTTCCCCACCGCTGACATATTGTCCGGAAAACCTCGGGATGAAGGGACCATTCCCCTGGGCATAATTGTTGGCGACTTAGAAAGTCCGCCTTCCAATTCTCCACCCCTGGAATGAATACCGCAGATATGGCTGGAACATATCTTTCTGCCCATCTCAGGATGTAATTTACCTCCCTTTGGGCTGCACGACTCCTGGTGCCCCCCTGACGATTGATATATGCCACTGCTGTGGCATTGTCTGACTGAACTCTGACAGGGGACCCTTGGAGTTTGGATGTCCATGCTACTAGGGCATACCGGGCTGCTCGTATCTCTAAGAGATTGATGGGCAGGGCCTTTTCTGTATCGGACCATCTGCCCTGGAGAGACCATTGCTCCAGTACTGCTCCCCAGCCTACAAGGCTGGCATCTGTAGTGACCACCTTCCAGGAAATTGGACTGAAGGATTTCCCTCTTTCCAGATTCTGGGGAACCAACCACCAGCGGAGGCTCCTGCGAACGGAAGGGGACAAGGACATTGGTAAGTCCAGAGCCTGAACTTTTTTGTTCCAGGCTGACAGTATGGCCCTTTGCAACTTCCTTGAATGGAATTGACCGTAGGGTACTGCTTCGAATGATGCCACCATCTTTCCCAGCAGCCTCATGCACAGGCGTATGGATGGCTGTCTTTTTGAGCCCACTAAGTGGATCAAATCTCTCAAAGACGACCCCTTTTCTTGAGGCAAGAAAATTTTTCTCTGGTCTGAATCCAGCCTTAGCCCCAAGTATTCCAGACTTTTGACTGGTTTTAGGGCTGACTTGTCTCGGTTGATAATCCAACCGTGATATTCCAGATACTTGATTGTCTCGTGAACAACCACTTCTAGTTTTTCCACTGAGTGGTCTATCAGCAACAAGTCGTCTAGATATGCCATTATCGTTACACCTCGTGTTCTTAGATTGGCCAATAATGGGGCCAAAATTTTTGTGAACACTCTTGGTGCTGTGGCCAGACCGAAGGGTAAGGCTCTGAACTGAAAATGGCGGCCTTCTACCGCAAAGCGTAGAAATTTTTGGTGGGCTGGAAAGATGGGAATGTGCAAATAAGCATCCTTGATGTCGATCGAGGCTAACCATTCCTCCCCTTGTAGGGCAGTGGCTACCGATCGGATCGACTCCATCCGGAAAGTCCTGATATGCAGGAATTTGTTTAGCCCTTTTAGATTTAGTATGGGCCTCACGTCCCCGTTTGGCTTCGGAACTGTAAAGAGGTTTGAGTAAAACCCGAACCCCCACTCTTCCAGGGGAACCTCTATAATTACTGCTTGAAGCAATAATTGTTCTAGTGCCAACAGGAGGGATCCTCTCTTCTGGGGATCCCTTGGCACGTTTGACCTTATAAAGCGGGAAGAAGGGGAGTTTTTTAACTCCAATTTGTATCCCAGATTTACTGCGGAGAGCACCCATCTGTCTCGGATCGTGTCCCGCCAGGTCTCTGTGAACAACTGAAGTCTTCCCCCCACCCGATTGGGTGGGGGCAACCCTTCATGCATTTGACTTTGGGGGAGGTTTTGTACCTCTCCTGCTCCAGGGCTTTTTGTTACCCTGCAACTGTCCCTGATTTCTACCTCCGGGATTTGACCGAGGAGGCCGTCGGAACTGTTTCACAGCCGATGTCCTAGGGACTGGAGAAGCCGGCCTCTTAAAAGAGGGACCTCTAACTCTATTTTTAACCGGCAAAAGTGTACTTTTACCGCTGGAAATTCTCTGGATATACTTGTCCAGGTCTTCCCCGAATAAGCGCTCCCCATGAAATGGGAAGCTGACCAGCAATTTTTTACAGGGAGCTTCAGCAGACCAGTTTTTGAGCCATAGAAGCCTGCGCATATGTACTACAGACAGCGTAAGGCGGGAGGCCTGATGGATTGAATCCTTTATAGCGTCCACCGCAAAGCATAAGGCTCTAGGTAGATCAGCTAGGGCAAGAGCCTGCTGATCCGGCAAGTCCCTTAAGACCTGTTTCAACTGATCCTTCACTGCTTGGCAGACCCCAATAGCTGCCACTGCTGGTTGTGTCACCAATCCTGCTGTAGAAAAAGCAGATTTTAATAAGGACTCCAATTTTTTATCTATTGGGTCCTTGAACATTTGGACATTTTCCACCGGACATGTCAGTGATTTATTCACACAAGAGATGGCTGCGTCCACTGTAGGGACCCTCCATTTTCTGATGAACTTATCCTCCATGGGATAGACCACCGGAAATCTCTTGGGGGGAGTAAATATTTTGTCAGGATGCTCCCAATCCTGGTAAATGAGCCCCTCCAGTAAAGGATGGATCGGAAAGGAACAAACAGTCTGGGGAGCTTTTAGCGACCCCAACGAGGAGACAGAAGTGGAGGATGGCTCCGCAAGTGGCATTTTAAATGCTGATCGGACCATATTAGTCAGGGACTGAACCCATAACCTTTCAGCATGTGATGCTGAGAACGGCTCTTCCACTGTTGATTCCTCTGCAACCGAATCGACCTCATCCTGATCCCCTCAGGTAGGTCGACCTCTGTATGGGACTGTTGCTCTGTTAACAGGCACTCTGAGGGGGGAGACGGAGATCGAGCGCTTTTCTCCTGTGACAGGGAAGCAGCGATCAATGCTGACAATCTCTCTTCCAGCCCTCCCAGAGCTGAGGAAAAAACCTCCTCTGTTACATACACAGGAGCAGGTGAACTGAGGACAGCCACAGTACCAGGTACTCCTGAGGGTGCTCTACGGTCACTAACCTCTGATTCTTCAGGGGAGACTGGTGCAGCCAAAGCATGCCCAAGATCCTCAGAGCCCGATGGAGACCCCCTATTCCTCCTGGAATTTCTAGTCCCGGAGTTTTTAGACGGCATATTCCTAAGCCACAAAGCTGAGGTATTCCAGCCGAAATACACCAGTTACTGATAATAGTCTAGCATAAATGCTGCTATAAGAAACAGTTGGTGTCTACTAATGTGCCTTTCTAGGGGATGCCTGGATCAACCGCTTGCTGTATGCCTTTAAATGTTGCCAGCTCTGTCTCTGTACTTCATAGCCAGCTCACTACAATATTGTGGTTTTTTAACCTGCTGGGACGCCCGCACATGCGCAGAAGCGCTGCGGCGCGCACAGAGCGTCATCCCCCAGGCTCCGCCCCCTTTCCCGGCTCACCTCTATATATAGAGGCGCGTGCACGCGCACGCGCGCGGCCACGTGCGCCTTCGGCGCTAATTTCAAAAAATGGAAACAAGGGACAGGAGCCAGGGCCCCTCTTTGCCGCAGGCCGGGGGATGGACGAGCACTGCAACATGGCAGAGGAAGCAGTTTCCTATAAGAGAACTCACCATCTGCCTGGACTTTGCTCTGCTGAGAAGAAACTAGTCCACATGACAAGAAAACATTCCACAGCGGCCTCTAGTGGACAAACACAGGTACCGCAGTCTAATATATTAAATATATATATAAAACATTTTTTTTTTTTTTTTCTTGACCACCATTAAAAATTATTACATTTTTTTAGTAGTTACAGGCATGCACAGAATTTTGCGGGAATACCATTAGGTAACAGACAGAAAGACAAATTAGGCTTGGGGGTCCCCCAATAGAACCAAGTTCCTGGGGGCCCCCACTTACCTGTTCCCCGCCGCAGGACTTTGTTTGGTCCACAAAAGCCCAAACTTCACCTATCACGGCAGGCATTGTAATCAAACCTTCAGGGACCGGGTTCCCAAGGATTCCACTCCCCTGGACCTGTATAGCACCCTGCACAGAAAACATCTTGCTCGTGGGTATGACCAGAGCTCTGGATCCCAGGGTCCAGCTCTCCTAAGAGAAGCATTACAGGCAAAATCTTGCTCTTCTCTGCAAGGCCCGGGTACCGACCGTTTAGCTATGAAGCTTTTTTGGTCGGATCCGGAATAGCTTACTGAGGCCCAAAAGAACCTGTACGCAAGCTCAGTGAAAAACACATGTTTCTTCTTGGCCAACACCTTAGACACTGGCAAAAAACTGAGGTGCTCCCGGATGGGAGGGGCTTATATAGGGGAGGGTACTTCCGGTTTTGGAAGTTGCCAGTGCCAGCACCTGACGGTATCTATATAACCCATTAGTAATGACTATGTCGCTCTGTGTCCCGTGATGTATGAGAAAGAAACACACACACACACACAAGAGTGCTATTAGACCCAGTTACATGACCTGTCAAAGTCAGGTGACCAGCCTCACCTTTTATTCACAGTTCTATGCAGCATGATGCAGAGAACACCAATTGTACACTGCAGGCACCTCAAAGTGGCCTGCACTTTGACAGGCCATAGATTATGTGATTCTGCAGGAAAGAAAATCGCTTGTTTCCTCCCATCAACAGTCAGTGTTGCTGGGGGAATCCCTCCCTTTAGAGCAGTGGTTCTCAACCCTGTCCTCAAGTGCCCCCCACAGGCCATGTTTGCAGGTTCTCATCTTGCACAGGTGCTTTAAATCAGAGTCAATGGCTTGGTATTTTGGACAGCTGTTTTATGTAAGAGAAATTCCCAAAACATGGCCTGTTGGGGTGACTTGAGGACAGAGTTGAGAACCACTGCTTTAGAGCTGGTGTTTTCCCAGGTGGGAAGGGGGCGAGGAGAGCCAGGAGGAAACTGACTTTTGCTAGTGGTTATAGCCTCTGGCAATAATTGTATGCTAGAAATCCAACAGGCTGGTTGTACCCAAGTTGATCGATGGACAGAATCTCGGTCAGTCCCTGTTGAATCAGCCGAGATTCGAACAATCTATGGCTGGCTTTTATGAATGAGGTGTTAAAAATGTGTGTGTGTGTGTGTGTGTGAAGTAAACACTGTGGTGTCCAGTAGAGAATAGATCTGCTGTCCGTTTTGCACATTTTTTTTTCCTCTGTATGTGGAAAGCTCTTTACTTACAGGTCAGCCTCATGCAGACTTGACAGCAAAAGTGGTTAACTTTCAAAAAGATTCACTGGCAGTCCCTCTATGCAAGTGACTCCCGGTCGCTCTGCTACTCCGATCAAGGGCTACAGCGGGAGGGGCCAAGATCCCACTCTGACGTCAGCGGGGAGATTACGTGGCTGCTTGGCCCCTCCCGCTGTAGCACTGGATCGGAGTAGCAGAGTGGCCGGGAGTCACGTGATTGGCCTTCTAATAGCTGAAAAAAGGTATTTAGAGCCTTTGTTTAAAAGGACAAAAAAAAAAACACATAATGTACTTGCATTATTCCTGGATAAAATAGAGGGTCTGCTAGTGACCATTGTTAAACTTTTTTTCACTACCAATAGCGGCAGGAGGAGGGGGTGCAGAGACACAGAAACATGGAGCTGAAAGGCAGGGAGGGAGAGCTGCAAATGATGGAGGCACGTAAACTGACCACAGTAATCAGGGCTCAGCAGCCATGATAATCCTGGTCAGTACACAGGGGGGGACATAGGAACAGGCAGGATCACCGCATTTCACTGTCGCTATGGGTGAATAACGCTGAATTGAAATATCACTTGACATTTCAGAAAAACAAAAAGTTAATTTTGTGATCTGAGATCCACATATCGCCACGGTCCCCCAGCGCACACTAGTCCAAAAAGAATATGGTAACCGTCCAACATATCTTTACGTTTCTATCCACAGTCTGTATTGTATAGGAGGAAGAGGCTTAACCACTTAACGACCGATCACTGTATATATACGTCGGCAGAATGGCACCGACAGGCACAATCACGTAGAGCGTACGTGATCGCCTTTGTACAGTTGGGGGGTCCGATCGGACCCCCCTCCTATACAGTGAGCGGCCGTTTATCGTTGGGGAGCGATCAGAGATGAGGGGGGTGACCATTCGATTTCGGCCACCCCCTCGCGATCGCTCCCGGCGAATGAAAATGCTTCCTCCGCCATGTGATGTAAACACAGGCAGGAGGAAGTGATGCCATCTCCCTCGCGGCGGTCTTTTCGATTCCGGTGCCGAGGAGAGAAGAAGCAGGTTAGTGCACCAACAGTCCACTGACACATAGGTACACATAGGCACACATTTCACCCCCCAGTCACCCCCAGATCACCCCCCAGGTCACCCCCCAATCACAGTGTCACTGATTGCAGTGATCATTTATTTTACTGATCACTGCATTTAGTGTCATCTGTGATAGTAAAAAGTTGCAGGGCAGTTAGGATTAGGCCCCTTTAGGTCCAGGGTAGCCCCCTAACCCCCCTAATAAAGGTTTAACCCCTTGATCGCCCCCCAGGTAACCCTTTCACCCCCTAACGCCAGCGTCACTAAGCGATCGTATTTTCGATCGCTGTATTTAGTGCCGGTGGTGCCCTAGATAGCCAGTTATTTATTTTTAGTTTCGCCGCAGGTTTTTAGAGCGTCAGGTACCCCCATATATTATTTTAACCCCCTGATTGCCCCTAGAGTTAACCCTTTCACCAGTGATCACCGTATAAGCGTCACTGGTGACACTGGTTACCCAGTTAGTTATTTAGGTAACCCGTCAGGCTTTTATATAGCGTCGGGTACCCCTATATTTAACCTAATAAAGGTTTTAACCCCCTGATTGCCCCTAGTTAACCCTTTCACCAGTGATCACCATATAAAGGTTACGGGTGACGCTGGTTGGTTAGTTTGCTTTTTATAGCATCAGGGCACCCGCCGTATATAACCCAATAAAGGTTTAACCCCCTGATCGCCCGGCGGGTAAGATCAATTAGGTTTTAGCGCCAGAGAGGGTCTGCGTCGCCCCAGGCAGCGTTAGGTTAGTGCCAGTAATGCTAACACCCACGCACAAAGCATACACCTCCCTTAGTGGTATAGTATCTGATCAGATCTATACTAGCGTCCCCAGCGGTTTAGGGTTCCCAAAAATGCAGTGTTAGCGGGATCAGCCCAGATACCTGCTAGCACCTGCGTTTAGCCCCTCCGCCCAGCCCAGCCCACCCAAGTGCAGTATCGATCGATCACTGTCACTTACCAAACACAAAACACATGACTGCAGCGTTCGCAGAGACAGTCCTGATCCCTGCGACCGCTAACAGTTTTTTTTGTAGCGTTTGATATATTTGCTGACGACAGTCGGGTGCTTTTTTTTCCTGTGAATCTTACTAGTGTACCCCTAAATTTAGAGCCCAAAATGGCAAGTCGAAGGTACACTAGTAAAGAGGCCTACGAGATTCTGAGCATGACAGATAGTGAAGAGGAGGTCACGTATCTGTCAGATTCAGGCTCAGAATATCTTCCCGTAGAAGACAGTGACGTCAGCGGCCCCACGTCAGATAGCTCTGACGACGAAGTTGAGGTCCCTGCTAAGGTCAGGCGTACCCGATCCCGATCTTCTGAGGTTGTTGAGGAGCAAGAACCGCAGGGCTCTCGTATCATGGAGCAGAGTAGTACTAGCGCCGCTATTCCTTCTGGTGAATTGGCAAGCATCAGCAGCCTAGTACAGCCTGGGCGTACATCCAGCACTGCAGTATCACGTGGTGACGTGGCAAGTCCCATAAGTGCAGTTCAAGCTGGCGAGGTGGCAAGCACAAGTAGTGTCCCGCTGCCACCAATAAGAAGACAAAGGCAGGCCCGTCGTACCCATAGTGCTCTTCCTGCAGAATTCGCCTATCCTGATTGGGTCCCCACCACTTCTGCAGAACCCGTACTTCCCCCATTCACTGCCCAACCCGGTATTCAGGTGGAAACTGCTGATTTTATGCCAATCGATTTTTATTCGCTGTTTTTCACGGAAGATCTCTATAGATCTATTGTGGACCAGAGCAATTTATATGCTGGTCAATTCATCGCCGCTAATCCCCAGTTGCCTTCCATTGCCAAAGATTGGAAACCAATTACGGTTTCCAAATTTAAGACCTTTCTGGGCCTTTCCCTCAACATGGGCACACATAAATTCCCGTCATTGCGTGCTTATTGGTCCACGCACCCAATTGACCACATGCCCGTGTTCTCTGCCTCCATGCCCAGGAAACGATACGAGCAGATTTTGCAGTTCATGCACTTCAACGACAATGAACTTTGTCGTCCACGTGGGGACCCTGAATACGACCGGCTCTATAAAATTCGGCCCCTCATAAACCACTTCAACGAACGTTTTGCAGCCTTGTTTATTCCCGATCAAGCTGTCTGCGTTGATGAGTCCCTGATTAAATTTTCTGGCCGCTTTGCTTTCAAGCAGTACCTTCCCAGCAAGCGTGCCAGATAGGGGGTCAAGCTCTATAAGTGCTGTGACAGGGCAACAGGCTATGTATGGAGCTTTATGAGGGAAAAGATAGTCAGGTTGAGCCGGTCAACTGCCTGGATTACATAGGGAGCGCTGGCAAGATAGTGTGGAACTTGGTGTCACCCTTATTCGGAAAGGGGTACCACTTGTATGTGGACAATTATTACATGAGCGTGCCACTGTTTAGTCACTTGTTTGATCATCAGATTGGAGCATGTGGCACCGTGCGACCTAATCGCCGGGGCTTTCCCCAGCGGCTTGTAGATGCCCGTCTTAGGCTGGGGGAGAGAGCCTGCGTAAAGTGTAATAACTTGCTCGCTATGAAGTGGAGGGACAATAAGAATGTTTTCCTTCTTACCTCCCTTCATGCAGACACGACAGTCCAAATTCGTACGGCGACTGGTGTTGTGGAGAAACCCCTCTGTGTCCACGAATAAAACAAAAATATGGGAGGGGTGGACCTCAACGACCAGTTGATGGCGCCTTATCTAATTGACCGTAAGGCGAGACGCTGGTACAAAAAAAGTGTCTCTATCCTTATTCCAATTGGCTTTGCTGAACGCTCATGTGCTATACAGAGCTTCAGGCGGGACTTTATCTCTTCTAAAATTCCAGAATGAGATAGTCACAGAACTCCTGTATCCAGGCGGTTCTGCACCTCACCATCCCCTACCAAATGCAGTAAGCCGGCTGCATGAGAGGCATTATACGCATCTCCTCCCGAGTACCCCTACCCAACGAACCCCCCAAAAAAGATGTTGTGTCTGTAGCAAGCGCGGATTTAGGCGTGACACCCGTTATTATTGTCCACTCTGTCCTGACAAACCTGGTCTTTGCCTTGGTGAATGTTTTGAACGCTACCACTCAAAAGTGAAGTTTTAGCGTAGGGTACAGCATTTCACAGACTAGGACACACTTACACAGGGTCTCCCAAGATGCCATTACATTTTGAGAGACCCGAACCATTACAGTTGTTAAAGTTTACAAAAAAAAAGTGTAAAAAAGTGTAAAAAAGAAAAAAAAAAAAAGGAAAAAACAAAAACACAAAAAAATATAAAATAAAAAACCAAAAATAGTTGTCGTTTTATTGTTCTCTCTCTCTCTATTTTCTCTCTATTGTTCTGCTCTTTTTTACTGTATTCCATTCTGCAGTTTTATCATGCTTGCTTTTCAGGTATGTAATTTTTTGTTTTCAGGTGCGCCATTCAATTGCAGCGCAGAATTATTTATCTTGACAGCAACAGCGTTTGCTCCCACGATACATGAAGCCGTGACTCCAGTGCTGTAGGAGGTGATTTCACCACCACAGTTAAAAAAAGAGCATATATGCCGAAGCATGGGGGCAGCAGGGGCGGAGGAGCGATTTTGCTCCTAATGCCGCGTATATACGGTCGAAATTCCAACGGAGGCTTGCCCGTGGAAAAGTTCGACCGTGTGTACGCGGCATAACTTTTTTGCGGGAGGATGCCCCCATGCTTCAGCATATATGCCCATCATTAGAAGTGGGTGGATGAAGGGAGGTATTCTAATGGTGGGCATACCCACCGATCAATCTCTTTTTTTCGTTCAGCCAACAGGCTGCATGAAAAAAAAGATTACAATACATGTCCAACAAGGACCAGCAAGGACCAGCAACGTACTGGTATGTTGCTGGACTTTGAATGTTTATACCAGAATGATGCCTGCAGGTTTAGGTATCATCTTGGTATCATTCAGCCAGTGGCCGGCTTTCATGTAAAAGCAATTCTAGCAGATAATTAGCCTCTAGACTGCTTTTACAAGCAGTGGGAGGGAATGCCCCCCCGGATATAAACAGCACCATTGGGAAATTGGGAAAGCATTTTATCACACCGATCTTGGTGTGGTCAGATGCTTTGAGGGCAGAGGAAAGATCTAGGGTCTAACCCCCCCATTTTTTTTAAAAAAAAGAGTACCTGTCACTACTTATTGCTATCATAGGGGATATTTACATTCCCTGAGATAACAATAAAAATGATAAAAAAAAATAAATATGGAAGGAACAGTTTAAAAATAAAATAAAAAAGCAAAATAAAAAAAAAAAAAAAAGCACCGCTGTCCCCCCTGCTCTTGCGCAAAGGCGAACGCAAGCGTCGGTCTAGCGTCATAAGTAAACAGCAATTGCATCATGCATGTGAGGTATCACCGCGAAGGTCAGATCGAGGGCAGTAATTTTAGCAGTAGACGACCTCTGTAAATCTAACGTGGTAACCTGTAAAGGCTTTTAAATGCTTTTAAAAATGAATGTAGTTTCTCGCCGCTGCGCGTTTGTGCGCAATTTTAAAGTATGTCGTGTTTGGTATCCATGTACTCGGCCTAAGATCATCTTTTTTATTTCATCAAACATTTGGGCAATATAGTGTTTTTTAGTGCATTAAAAATAATAAAAGTGTGTTTTTTCCCCCAAAAAATGCGTTTGAGAAATCGCTGCGCAAATACTGTGTGGAAAAAAAAAATGCAACACCCACTATTTTAATCTGTAGGGCCTTTGCTTTAAAAATATATATAATGTTTGGGGGTTCAACATAATTTTCTTGCAAAAAAAAAATTTTTTCATGTAAACAAAAAGTGTCAGAAAGGGCTTTGTCTTCAAGTGGTTAGAAGAGTGGATGATGTGCGACATAAGCTTCCTAAGGTTGTGCATAAAATGCCAGGACAGTTCAAAACCCCCCCAAATGACCCCATTTTGGAAAGTAGACACCTCAAGCTATTTGCTGAGAGGCATGTTGAGCCCATTGAATATTTTTTTTTTTTGTCCCAAGTGATTGAATAATGACAAAGAAAAAAAAAAATGTACAAAAAGTTGTCACTAAATTATATATTGCTCAAACATGCCATGGTTATATGTGGAATTGCACCCCAAAATACATTCTGTTGCTTCTCCTGAGTACGGGGATACCACATGTGTGAGACATTTTGGGAGCCTAGCCGCGTACAGGACCCCGAAAACCAAGCACCGCCTTCAGGATTTCTATGGGTGTAAATTTTTGATTTCACTCCTCACTGCCTATCACAGTTTCGGAGGCCATGGAATGCCCAGATGGCACAAAACCCCCCCAAATGACCCCATTTTGGAAAGTAGACACCCCAAGCTATTTGCTGAGAGGTATGGTGAGTATTTTGCAGATTTCACTTTTTGTCACAAAGTTTTAAAAATTGAAAAAAAAAAAAAAAAAATATGTCTTTCTTCATTTTCAAAAACAAATGAGAGCTGTAAAATACTCACCATGCCTCTCGGCAAATAGCTTGGGGTGTCTACTTTCCAAAATGGGGTCATTTGTGGGGGTTTTGGGCTATCTTGGCATTTTATGGCCTTCAAAACTGTGATAGGTAGTGAGGAGTGAAATCAAAAATTTGTGCCCTTAAAAATCCTGAAGGCGGTGCTTGGTTTTCGGGGGCCCGTACGCGGCTAGGCTCCCAAAAAGTCCCACACATGTGGTATCCCCGTACTCAGGAGAAGCAGCAGAATGTATTTTGGGGTGCAATTCCACATATAACCATGGCATGTGTGAGCAATATATCATTTAGTGACAACTTTTTGTACATTTTTTCTTTTTGTCATAATTCAATCATTTGGGACAAAAAAAAAATATTCAATGGGCTCAACATGCCTCTCAGCAAATAGCTTGGGGTGTCTACTTTCCAAAATGGGGTCATTTGGGGGGGGGTTTGTGCCATCTTGGCATTTTATGGTCTTCAAAACTGTGATAGGTAGTGAGGAGTGAAATCAAAAATGTATGCCCTTAGAAACCTTGAAGGCGGTGCTTGGTTTTTGGGGTCCCGTACGCGACTAGGCTCCCAAAAAGTCCCACACATGTGGTATCCCCGTACTCAGGAGAAGCAGCAGAATGTATTTTGGGGTGTAATTTCACATATGCCCATGGCATGTGTGAGCAATATATCATTTAGTGACAACTTTGTGCAAAAAAAAAAAAGTTTGTCATATTCCCGCAACTTGTAGCAAAATATAAAATATTTCATGGACTAATCATGCCTCTCAGTAAATAGCTTGGGGTGTCTACTTTCCAAAATTGGGTCATTTGGGGGGGTTTTGTGCCATTTTGGCATTTTATGGCCTTCGAAACTGTGATAGGTAGTGAGGAGTGAAATCAAACATTTGCGCCCTTAAAAATCCTGAAGGCGGTGCTTGGTTTCCGGGGTCCCGTACGTGGCTAGGCTCCTAAAAAGTCCCACACATGTTGTATCCCCGTACTCAGGAGAAGCAGCAGAATGTATTTTGGGGTGCAATTCCACATATAACCATGGCATGTGTGAGCAATATATCATTTAGTGACAACTTTTTGTATTTTTTTTTTGTCATTATCCAATCACTTGGGACAAAAAAAAAATATTCAATGGGCTCAACATGCCTCTCAGCAATTTCCTTGGGGTGTCTACTTTCCAAAATGGGGTCATTTGGGGGGGTTTTGTACTGCCCTGCCATTTTAGCACCTCAAGAAATGAGATAGGCAGTCATAAATTAAAAGCTGTGTAAATTCCAGAAAATGTACCCTAGTTTGTAGACGCTATAACTTTTGCGCAAACCAATAAATATACGCTTATTGACATTTTTTTTACTAAAGACATGTGGCTGAATACATTTTGGCCTAAATGTATGACTACAATTGAGTTTATTCGATTTTTCCTATAACAAAAAGTAGAAAATATAATTTTTTCCGTTAATATCGCAAAAAATAAAAATCGCAGAGGCAATCAAATACCATTAAAAAAAAGCTATATTTGTGGGAAGAAAAGGACGCAAATTTCGTTTGGGTACAACATTGCATGTCCGCACAATTTACAGGTAAAGCAGCGCAGTGCAAAATTCTGAATTCACCTCTGGTCCTTTAGCTACCAAATGGTCCGGGGCTTAAGTGGTTAAATGGACTATGTGGGCACCGTATGTGAGACCAATGTACAGTCAAAGGTATAAATATAAAAAAGGTTTTTATTACACAGATATAAAACAAATTTACCATGTACATGTTTATAGATTAAAAATCATTTGTGACAAACATAAGACCACTCATATAGGCATACTATTGTTGCCAATGGAATATCATACATATACAGTAGCATAGTATAGAAGACTCAACATGTTTCGCGTTTGATTCCGTAGAATCCGCTTCTTCAGGAGCTAGATACTATCAATATTTTTCAGTAGATAAATATGAGTTTTTGTCACATGGCTATAAACAAAGAAACGACAGGATTAATATAAAATGGGAAAATGTGGATATATGAAATTATATTTTACAATAAAAATTGAATTCATCACATGAACCATAAAGCCAGACAGAGTCCCAAAGTCTCACCATGGGAGCTGGGCCACGCAGTAGCCGAGATGCGGATCAGTCAAATGGGCCCGCCCTGGAGGATAAACTGGACCCTCACCAAAGAACACAGATTCCAGAGGTATATATCTAAGATAAAAGTAATAAATAAACATATCAGTGTATCATTCCATTATTGGCTGCACTAAGCAGGCCAAATAGTGGATGGTATACCCTGAGTATTAATTTCCATATGTAGGTATAGCCATACCTCCTGAGGCGACACATCCAATTCATCCCAGAGGCATCAAGCACATGGAGCAGAGGATAATGAAGGTAATTAACCCTTCTGGGTGCAGAGAGGGCTGTGGAATAAATAGCAAAGATGTTATTGAAGAACACTACGCTATACATTAGTTTGGGTCTATCTGGTAAGTCGATTTAGAATCGACTTACCAGATGGAAGTGTCCCTGAGTGCCTTGGGGAGAGTATAACATCTAGGCAGTTCTATATAAAGACCGGATGTTAACTTAATTGGGATCAGCTGACAAGAATGGTGAAATTAGTGCTGGTGTATCTGTGTATGTAAATGTGATAAAGATAAATATATAATCATATATACATATATATATATATATATAACCATAAATAAGTGATAACATAAATCATGGTTGTGCTGTAAAATATAAAACATGCTAGAGTTAGTAATTAAATGCATAGTTGGTGTGTTGAGTGGAAAAATAATAAATTGTTACCATAATGGCTAAAAAAGAAGATGTGAAAAAAATTTACAATATATGATATAATAGCAATGCATGGATCCAAGATTCCTATATCTAGCAGGCTTCCCAGATAGAATAGGGTTTTATAAATTAGAGGAGTAGTGGTGACAATAATAGGATTTTTATTACAGCTTACCTGTAAAATCCTTTTCTTGGAGTACATCATGGGACACAGAGCCTTAAGTAATTTACTTAATGGGTAATAGGCCTACCTTCAGGTGTTGACACTGGTAAACCCTAATTAAGGAAGTTTACTCCCTATATAACCCCTCCTCCTTCCAGGAGCACATCAGTTTTTTTAGCAAAGCAATATGTCTAAATCCCAAAAGAGGGGAGGGACCTCTGTGTCCCATGATGTACTCCAAGAAAAGGATTTTACAGGTAAGCTGCAATAAAAATCCTATTTTCTTTATTGTACATCATGGGACACAGAGCCTTAAGTAATTTACTTAATGGGACGTCCCATAGCAATGCCACTTGAGGGGTGGGAGAAACAACCCGCAGGGTACACCCAGACTTGAGGATCTACACTGTTGCTTGTAGCACACTGCGCCCGAAGGCGATATCCTCATACCTCCTTACATCCACCTGATAAAATTTTGTGAATGTATGCACTGAAGACCAAGTTGCGGCCTTACAGATCTGAGCCATGGAGGCCTGATGACGCACTGCCCAAGAAGCACTAACCGACCTGGTAGAGTGCGCCTTAACTCGAAACGGGGGAATCTTGCCCCTTAAATCATAAGTTTGAATTATCACTTGCCGAATCCACTTTGCGAAAGTGGATTTCGACGCTGCCTGCCCCTTCTTAGGACCCTCCGGCAGAATAAATAAGACATCAGTCTTACGAATCTGAGCAGTTTTCTTTAAATAGATTTTCACTGCTCTCACCACATCAAGACAATGTAGTGACTTTTCTTCCCTGGAACATGGTTTTGGAAAAAACGATGGCAGGACAATATCTTGGTTCAGGAGAAAACCTGAAATTACTTTTGGCAAAAAGCCTGGACGAGGGCATAGTACCACTCTGTCCTCATGAAATATAAATACGGCTCTTTATAAGAAAGAGCAGCCAACTCTGATACCCTCCTTGCTGAGGATATAGCAACCAAAAATACCAACTTCCTTGTCAGAAGGACTAGGGGAATATGTTGTAATCGGTTCAAATGGCTGTTTTTGTAACACAGACAAAACTAAATTTAAGTCCCAGGGATTCAAGGGAGGTTTGACGGGCGGATTAAGCCGCGCTACTCCCTGTATAAAGCCCCGGACTAAAGAATGAGTAGCAAGTGGTCTCTGAAATAAGACCAATAAAGCTGAGACTTGGCCCTTAATAGTACTTAAGGCCAATTTCATCTCTACCCCTAATTGTAGAAAGGCAAGAATTCTGCCTATGATATATCTCCGAGGGTGCCAACCCTTGGATTCACACCAGGAAACATAAGCCTTCCAGACTCTATAATATATTGTTCTGGAAGCTGGCTTCCTGGCATTGATCAGGGTGGAGATAACTGACCCGGAAAGCCCACGTCTCTTTAGAATGTGGGTTTCAATAGCCAAGCCGTTAAATTTAGAGACCGTAAGGAAGGATGGATTGCTAGAGGCAAGAACACCTTTTCCTGGGCTGTGTCTATGATCAGACCCAAGTACTCCAGTCTTTTTAGCGGTATTAACCACTTAACGACCGCCCACCGCCGATTTACGTCGGCAGAATGGCACGGACAGGCAGAATCACGTAGATCTACGTGATCGCCTTTGTGCAGTTGGGGGGTCCATCCGGACCCCCCTTCACTGCAGTGAGCGGCCATTAAGTGTTCGGGAGCGATCAGGCATGAGGGGGGGGCGCTCGATTCCGCCCCCCCCCTCGCGATCGCTCCCGGCCAATGAAAATGCTTCCTCCGCCAAGTGATGTAAACAAGGCTGGAGGAAGTGATGTCATCTCCCTCGCCGCGGTCTTTTCGTTCCCGGCGCCGAGCAGAGAAGAAGCAGGTTAGTGCACCAACAGTCCACTGACACGTAGGTACACATAGGCACACAAATCACCCCCCAGTCACCCCCAGATCACCCCCCAGGTCACCCCAAAGCCCCCAATCACAGTGTCACTGATTGCAGTGATCATTTATTTTACTGATCACTGCATTTAGTGTCATCTGTGATTGTAAAAAGTTGCAGGGCAGTTAGGATTAGGCCCCTTTAGGTCCAGGGTAGCCCCCTAACCCCCCCCTAATAAAGGTTTAACCCCTTGATCACCCCCCAGGTAACCCTTTCACCCCCTAACTTCAGCGTCACTAAGCGATTGTTTTTCCGATCGCTGTATTCGTGTCGCTGGTGTTTTAGATAGGCAGTTATTTTTTTTTAGGTTCGCCGCAGGTTTTTATTAGTGTCAGGTACCCCCATATATTATTTTAACCCCCTGATTGCCACTAGAGTTAACCCTTTCACCAGTGATCGCCGTATAAGCGTCACTGGTGTCACTGGTTAGCCAGTAAGTTATTTAGTTATTTAGGTTACCCGTCAGGTTTTTATATAGTGTCAGGTACCCCCATATTTAACCTAATAAAGGTTTTAACCCCCTGATTGCCCCTAGTTAACCCTTTCACCAGTGATCACCATATAAAGGTTACGGGTGACGCTGGTTGATTAGTTTGCTTTTTATAGCATCAGGGCACCCGCCGTATATAACCCAATAAAGGTTTAACCCCCCTGATCGCCCGGCGGGTGAGATCAATTAGGTTTTAGTGCCAGAGAGGGTCTGCGTCACCCCAGGCAGTGTTAGGTTAGTGACAGTAACGCTAACACCCACGCGCAAAGCATACACCCCCCTTAGTGGTATAGTATCTGATCAGATCTGATCAGATCTATACTAGCATCCCCAGCGGTTTAGGGTTCCCAAAAACGCAGTGTTAGCAGGATCAGCCCAGATACCTGCCAGCGCCTGCGTTTAGCCCCTCCGCCCAGCCCACCCAAGTGCAGTATCGATCGATCACTGTCACTTACCAAACACAACACACATAACTGCAGCGTTCGCAGTGCTTGGTTTTTGGGGCCCTGTACGCGGCTAGGCTCCCAAAAAGTCCCACACATGTGGTATCCCCGTACTCAGGAAAAGCAGCAGAATGTATTTTGGGGTGCAATTCCACATATAACCATGGCATGTGTGAGCAATATATCATTTAGTGACAACTTTTTGTACATTTTTTTTTTCTTTTTGTCATTATTCAATCATTTGGGACAAAAAAAAATATTCAATGGGGTCAACATGCCTCTCAGCAAATAGCTTGGGGTGTCTACTTTCCAAAATGGGGTCATTTTGGGGGGTTTTGTGCCATCTTGGCATTTTATGGCCTTCAAAACTGTGATAGGTAGTGAGGAGTGAAATCAAAAATTTATGCCCTTAGAAACCTTGAAGGCGGTGCTTGGTTTTTGGGGTCCCGTACGCGGCTAGGCTCCCAAAAAGTCCCACACATGTGGTATCCCCGTACTCAGGAGAAGCAGCAGAATGTATTTTGGGGTGTAATTTCACATATGCCCATGGCATGTGTGAGCAATATATCATTTAGTGACAACTTTGTGCAAAAAAAAAAAGTTTGTCATATTCCCGCAACTTGTGGCAAAATATAAAATATTCCATGGACTGAACATGCCTCTCAGTAAATAGCTTGGGGTGTCTACTTTCCAAAATGGGGTCATTTGGGGGGGTTTTGTGCTATTTTGGCATTTTATGGCCTTCGAAACTGTGATAGGTAGTGAGGAGTGAAATCAAAAATTTGCGCCCTTAGAAATCCTGAAGGCGGTGCTTGGTTTCCGGGGTCCCGTACGCGGCTAGGCTCCTAAAAAGTCCCACACATGTGGTATCCCCGTACTCAGGAGAAGCAGCAGAATGTATTTTGGGGTGCAATTCCACATATAACCATGGCATGTGTGAGCAATATATCATTTAGTGACAACTTTTTGTAATTTTTTTTTTTTTTGTCATTATTCAATCACTTGGGACAAAAAAAAAAATATTCAATGGGCTCAACATGCCTCTCAGCAATTTCCTTGGGGTGTCTACTTTCCAAAATGGGGTCATTTGGGGGGTTTTGTACTGCCCTGCCATTTTAGCACCTCAAGAAATGAGATAGGCAGTCATAAATTTAAAGCTGTGTAAATTTCAGAAAATGTACCCTAGTTTGTAAACGCTATAACTTTTGCGCAAACCAATAAATATACGCTTATTGACATTTTTTTTACTAAAGACATGTGGCTGAATACATTTTGGCCTAAATGTATGACTAAAATTGAGTTTATTCGATTTTTCTTATAACAAAAAGTAGAAAATATTTTTTTTTCAAAATTTTCGGTCTTTTTCTGTTTATATCGCAAAAAATAAAAATCGCAGAGGCAATCAAATACCATTAAAAGAAAGCTCTATTTGTGGGAAGAAAAGGACGCAAATTTCATTTGGGTACAACATTGCATGTCCGCACAATTTACAGTTAAAGCAGCGCAGTGCCGAATCCCAAAAACAGGCCTGGTCCTAATGGCCCGAAATGGTCCGGGGCTTAAGTGGTTAAGGAAGATTTCTCCAGATTGAGAATCCAACCCAATGCTTTCCGATAGTCGGTTGTAGTGCGTACAGCTTGCTCCAAGCGAATCACTGATTGATCTATAAGTAATTGATCGTCTAGGTACGCTAGGATTGTTATGCCCTGTGCCCTTAACCTGGCTAGAGGTGGGGCCATCACCTTGGTGAACACCCGGGGTGCTGTGGCTAGCCCGAAGGGCAGGGCTACAAACTGGAAATGCTGTTCTAATTCAAACCGCAGAAATTTTTGATGAGCAGGGAATATAGGGATATGCAGATATGCATCCCTGATGCCGATTGACGCGAGAAGTTCGCCTCCTAGAAGGATAGAAACTACTGATCTGATTGTCTCCATGCGAAAGGAACAGATCTTCAGGAATTGATTTAGCTTTCTTAGATCTAGAATGGGTCTGACGTCTCCATTTGGTTTTGGTACCATGAAAAGATTTGAATAAAACCCCAGACCTTGTTCCCTTGTGGGGAATCTGTATGATCACCCCTTGAGATCTTAATCGGTCTAGTGCTTGAAACAGAGATTGTTTCTTCTCTGGATCCTTGGGTACGCTTGATCTTAGGAAACAAGATGGTGGAAAGTTCCGGAATTCCAGCTTGTATCCCAGCGTTACAGTGGAGATGACCCATGTGTCCTGAATTTCCTTTTTCCAGACTTCTGAAAACTGCAGAAGTCTTCCCCCCACCTTGGTGAGGGGGGTTGCCTCTTCATGACAAGGCTTTAGGATTCTGTTTTGCAGATTTCCTACCCCAGGGCTTCTTTTGAGCCTGGGTCTGACTCTGAGGTCTTCCTCTAGAGTCTGACGGCGGAGGTCGTCGCCACTGCTTAGAGGCGGAAGCCCTTGGCGCAGGGGAAAGGGCCTGTTTAAATGAAGGGCGTTTGTATTTTCTTTTGACGGGTAAAAGCGTGCTTTTCCCACTAGAAATTGTCTTGATATATTTATCCAAGTCCTCTCCGAAAAGTCGCTCCCCATGGAAGGGAAACCCAGTTAGGAGGTTCTTACATGGTGTTTCAGCTGACCAATTCTTTAGCCACAGGATCCTGCGCATATGTACAAGCATAAGCGTAAGGCGGGATGCCTGGTGAATGGAATCTTTAATGGCATCTATGGCAAAACATAATGCCTTAGGCAGTTCAGCCAAATCCTGAGCTTGTTGTGTAGGAAGTTCTCTAAGGGCCAATTTAAATTGGTCCTTCAGGGATTGGCAGACGCCTATTGCGGCGACTGCTGGCTGGGTGACGGCACCTGCTATGGAAAAGGCAGATTTTAGCAGGGATTCCAACTTCTTATCTGTTGGATCCTTAAGCATTTGTGCATTGTCTACAGGACAAGTCAAGTTATTATTCACATTGGAAATCGCAGCGTCAACTGCTGGTACTTTCCATCTTTTGGAGAATCTTTCCTCCAGAGGATAGCGATTTGCAAAACTCTTAGGAGGGAGAAAATGTTTATCCGGATGATCCCATTCCGGAAAAATAAGCTGTTCTAGCAATGCATGTGCTGGAAACGCATGCAAAGCATGGGAAGGTTTCAAAGAACCTAAGGAAGAGGCCGGGTTTTCATGAGACTCTGTTAGAGGCAGCATGAAGGTGGAGCGAACCATTTCGCTAAGAGATTGTATCAGCAATTTCTCAGTTTGGGAAGCTGAAAAAGGTTCATCTACCGTTGTCTCCTCCAAGGAGGAATCATCGGTTTGTCTTTCTTCCTGATCGATTGAGGGTAACACCTCATCGTGAGTCCACTGTTCCCCTAGTAAAGCTAAAGTGGGGGAAGGGCTAGTACGTTTCTTATCACTCTGAATAGAGGATGCGATTAAAGCCGCTAATCTTTCTTCCATACCCTGGAGGGAGGAGGAGAGGGCATCTTCAGTCACATATCTAGGTGCTGAGATGTGAGAGGCATAATTGGTAATTCAGGCGAGAATGACAGCATGGAATTACAGCTAGAAGTCTCAATGCCTGGGGGTGAAATCTTTGCTTTTTTGGCTTTTGAGGTGTATTTTTTGTTAGGCATAGTCCTAAGTACAAAAACAGAGGCGCTATACAATTTGCACTAAATCGCTGAAAATAGTCATGACTTTAAAAGCTGCTATAAAGTTTCAGCCTAGTGCTGAAAAGAGTGTCTTTCCTGAATCAGGAATGCCAGTGCAACCCATACGTGTCTCACAGCTCATGTGTCTCTGTGTATGCTTCCTCCTCAGCAGCGGAGGAGAGACTGACATGGCTATATGTTTCCCATTTTCGCGGTACTGCATTTAGGCTCCGCCCCTACGAAAAAAATTCCACCCCCTTTTTCCATAAAAAAAAAAAAAAAAGTTTTTTTTTCTATGGATCCCTGACCAAACAAGAGAAGGGGAGGCTGAGGGGAGCAGAGACTGCATGAGGCAGAGAAACAAAAAAACAGCCAGACAATCCTATCGTGGTACATAGCGGGACCTCTGCGTCCCCCACGCCGGGGGGTGCAGCGCTGCTGTCTCCCTAACCCACTGGTCCCATCAGAGGGGGGAAAAAACTCCTTTAAAAGGCTTTATCTTACCTTGGTAAGAATATCCCCTCCACCTGTTGTACCAATCAAGCACGGACTGAGCTTAGTGAAGACGACAGAGTATGGTAAGTGCATAGGCTCCCTCTAGTTGAGACTTTAAGGCATGACAATCTCTTTTCCTTAATGGAAGAAATACATAGACATTGAAAATACCTAAGTTTCTTCCTTACCTTATCATCGTCGCTGGATTTTTCTGAATTAACAGAAAAAATCCAGCTTTCACCCATCACGGTGGGCTGTGTTTAGCCAAACCTTCAAGGACGGGGGTCCCTGAAAAGGGATTTCCACTGCCTTGTGCCATGTATAGCACCCCATCAGGAAGCAAATAGGTAATGTAACAAGACCTAAGCCCTGGTTTCCTGGGGTCCCGCCCTACAAAGAGGCGTTACAGGCAAAACCTTGTGCTTCGGATACGAAGTCCCAGGTACCATCCATTTAGGCCACAGTGGCACTGTGGTGGATCTGGCTTCTTTTTATGCAGGAATTTAAATCCAGCATGGATCCCTCCTGGAGCTCCTCAGAGCACATCTTCACTCGTGACCAACACCTTTAGACACTGGCGAAAAAACTGATGTGCTCCTGGAAGGAGGAGGGGTTATATAGGGAGTAAACTTGCTTAATTAGGGTTTACCAGTGTCAACACCTGAAGGTAGGCCTATTACCCATTAAGTAAATTACTTAAGGCTCTGTGTCCCATGATGTACGATAAAGAAATCCTAATTCTATGAATGTATTTCCCCATCTGCTAAGAAAAACAAATCAGGGACTACATGTGGTACTTACTGCTGATGCCAATGGGAAGAGTAAGGATATGTCCTCAAAGCAGCATACAGCTGATGTGTCAGCTGTTGTGTCTGCTTTTATCTGTGTCAAGTGAAGGTCCCGCCCCGCTGGCGTCCATGACGCTAAGCGTCTGACATCGCCAGATAATTGTCCCGTGGTGCGCATGCGTTGGAAGACGCATGCGTGGTCATCCTATCTGGTGGGTGCACCAACAAAAGGACAGATTGTGCCCCAAAGCGGCGATAGTCGCTGGGACATCTCCCACAGGACATGGGTCCCCAAATGGCGGCACCACAGGATGATCCGCAAATCAGTCGGCGGCGCAGATCCCGGGCCGATACCATGGGCTCCATCTTGGAAGGGGGCATGCCCCTCCTCAATGTCTGATAACAGTGGGACAGTCTGGATCCCCCCCAGTGGTGAAACAGTAGAGCTGCATTCCACCATGTCAGCCACTGTGTCACTCTGGGAGAAGGCTTCAAAAATATGGACACAAGTGTAAAGATTAATGTCATGATGATACAAAAATTAGTAATATGGGTACAAATGTTTTTGATAAAAAACATGTATAACGAAACATGTCGAGTCTTGTATACTATTCCATTGGCAACAATGGTATGCCTATATGAGTGGTCTTATGTTTGTCACAAAACTATTTTTAATCTATAAACATGTACATGGTAAATTTGTTTTATATCTGTGTAATAAAAACCTTTTTTATATTTATACCTTTGACTGTACATTGGTCTCACATACGGTGCCCACATAGTCCATTTAAGCCTCTTCCTCCTATACAATACCCAATGGGACGAAGGCACCAATTTATATTCTGATACCATTAGCACTTCCATACACATATCCACAGTCTGTGCTCTCTTAACTAAAAAACAAAAAAGTGCTAGGGGGATATCAACGCTGGCCCTATCATTTGCTGGGGGTCACTGCTGGCCCTGGCGCATGCTGGGGGTCATCATTGGGGACACCGACTCCCAACAATGGGGCCGATTTTTCTCCCACAACGTATTTGGTGTATCCCCATAGCCCGAATTTGTTTATTTAAACCATGGCAGAACAAAGGGGAAAAGGTGGTACACTACAAGCCATACATCATAGCAGACCAGGGGGGAAAGGCTGGTACACTACAAGCCATACATCATGAGGCAACACCCACTTTATTGACCATACCAATAAGTGTACAGCAGATGACAGGCTACATGCACTGCATTCGATAACTGATTTTTTTTCACTTGCCTACCAGCAATATAAGGACTACAGTTACATTATATCTGCTTTTATTATAACACATGATTTGGGGCACAGGAGACTTCTCTCCCCCACTTTTACTCCCAGCACAGAGTCTTCAGAAAAATTCTCTGGAGCCACCCCCTGCCATTAAATGAATGGACTAAAATAGTATTCACTATTTAATAGTTCCCACTACAGTTACCTTTCCTCAGGCTTGAGAAGAGTCTTTACACAAAAAGCGTTCTGCAGTAGTTAATAGATGGAGCAAGAAGGCATTTTCTTTTTTCAGTTATGGTGCATCATAGGCAGTACCAGCGACCACCACCCAATTGCACTAAGTTACTGCGCTGAGTGGAAACCGATTTTTCCTATAACAGTAAGTTTGAAGTAGATCTCTGGCAGCCTAAAATTAAACTCTGGCTTTGTATGCAAAAAATGGTTGTTATTCGGTAACACCAACAACTTAAATCCTTGATGAAGTTAGATTCCCACCACAAAATTTAGAGATCTCACAAAGGATTCACCTACATGCTACTCAGTTCTACATTGCTACCAGAAAGGAATTTTTTTAATGTTTTTTTCACCCCAAAAAGCTCTGTTGCTCAGTACTGTGCTTTAAACCCATTCTGCTCTGCTAGCTAAGAATCCATTACAAAGTATTTGCTTCAACCAGATTAAGCAAATTCGTCATCAGACTGCCCTATAGGGGGACCTTCCCCTGAAAAGCAGCATAATCATAAAAAAAAACACCTGTGGGGGGGGGGATTTAATTACTTATATACCTCTCCACCAGGTTCCATTGTGCACAGGGTGACATGATCCTCCTGTCGACAAGATCCCAGGGAATGGTGAGCACTCACAATCTCACTAGAGGCATGTTTATTTGACCAGAGGCATGTCTGTGGCTATCTTTGTGGATGATCAGGGCTGTAATGGTCAAGATTAAAACACTGAAGGTGATATTTAAAGAGGACCTGTTGAAGAGAAATATAGGAATGGTCGTTGCGGATAGGTCTTTAAAAAAAGTGTTCTTCTCTTTTCTTCACTCCAAAGTAAGCTGTGACTGGTTTGAGGTCAGTGATTCACCAAGATGTCTGTTCTGGAGCATACACCTTTAAGAATAACTCCACAATGACAAGCCCCCCATTTCTCTTCTGACCTTTCAATGTACTAAACATTGGGCAGTTTGTACATCATTTGAAACATAGGATAACAATGCACAAGAAAAAAATGACTCCACAGAACTGTATGAAGTAAATTACTGCACCAATAAATTTATTTTCTTATTACATGTCAGAATATATTTCCATCATTACAAACCAAGCAACTACAGATTTATTATTTCTTTTTACATCTAAGTTTGCTAGAAGCTACACACATTTGAATGATGCAGATGAAAACAGATAAAACAAAATACACAAAATTTATCCTGTGCCCATATTTGTCCTATCAGTGACCACATCAAAGTCCTGTGATCAGAAAGACGAAACAGGGGTACAAACCAATACAAATTGGTGACAGCCCGGACCGTCTTTCCCAGAAAGCCCAGTGCCAGTATGAGCAGGACTTCAATGCCTTAAGAAGTGAACACAAAACAAAACAGAAAACTGATTTTTGCTGGGTAATAAAATTCTTTGGAAACGTTTTTGGAAACTCTGCAAACAATTTAAACTAAACCGCACTGCAATAAATTGTCAGGTCAACAGGAGGTAAAACAGCAACACAAGTCATCTGACCGTTCCTGCAGGTCTTTTTGCTGAATAGTGGAAGAGATGAGCTACATTAAATAGTATACAAGCCTTCCTCCTCCTTTATATTCTGGTCTCGGACAAAGTTGACATTATTGTAAGGCAAAATACAGACTTATTTAATTAAGCAATGTGCAAACTAACTATTGATTGCCAGCATCCAGAATTAATCTTTTACTGATTAACTCCAGTAAACTGAATCCAATTGGTTGCACATAACTGCAGTTATTAAATGTGCCTGTTTGTGGCAGTTCCCCTTATATATGGTCTTTTGATGCATTTACCTTTCAGCGTGTCAGTTCGACCCCAATAAATGAACTCCTAACTGCTGCAAAGACACAAGCTCAATACAGATAATGTTACAAATACGCCATGTGATGCCTTTTGCATAGACCCGAAAAGTAACGTTATGTAGCAGATGTTCAGCACAGTAGAAGTGCAGAGTTTTTATTTAACAGACTCAAACACACCATTTTTACATTTTAGAGACCAAGACAGTCACAGGGGCACAACACGAGGGCCCAAAAACCTTGCTAGACAGTGTTCTGATGCTTCCATAGAAAGGTTTACAACAGGAATAGGCAACAATGTATTGTGCTGAGTTCCTAAAGCAGTAACACGTTTTATTTTTGAAATACAGACATGTTCCATGGATATAGTCCTGTACAAAAGACAGAAAAGAAAAAAACCCTAAAAAACAAACACACAGGCAGCATGAGGCACACAATTTAGATGTGTTACCATCCATCTCATTCACTTTACAACCACCCCATCCAAGGGGAGAAAAAATTACAGGTGATAAAGAAACTATAGAAAGTTTGTGATCTTTTATCTACAAGCCCTGAGCTTTTTTCCCTATATACTCGCTGTAGGTGAAAAAAGGCAAAATGCAAGAACGGCTGTATCTTGCTAGGTAAGTGCTTTGTGCAACAATGTTCATTTCCCAGTCCAAAGTCTTCTCTTTAGATAAAAGAGCAACAAGAACAAGTCGCCCCTTCATTTCCAGTAGGTCGAAGAAGACTTCTCCCAAATTCCAGTTGTGTGTAATGGTTAGATAGCTAATATAGCTTTTATTTTCCACTGTACATATTCAAAGCAATCTCACCGCTATGTCCTGAAATGTTTCGGTGAAGTCTAACCATTGTAGGGGTGTCATCTAGGTGACACTGTTGGGCTGGAAAAGGAGCCCGAGTTCCGTGATGAGTGAAATGGGATTCCGGGGGAGGATGGAGACAATTTTTTAGGACTGCATAGATCACCATTGTGCAACTTCCATAGGAGTTCTTCATTTTCCATCGAGAGCCGCTTGTTCGCCTTGGACTCTTTGTCTAGAGATCGCTGCAGAACCTCTTGCTCCGTAGACAGCTGCCTACAATGGAAAAATTTCTAAGTCAATTTTGTGTACGGATATAAACATGGAAAAAAAAAAAAGAAAAAGATGAAAGCTGGATGACAAATCTGTTATAGTTGTATAAGCTGGTTTCTGGTATAGTAACACCAATACAGACAGAAATGTTTTATTTTCTTCAAGCAATCTCTATGGCTAACCTCAGCCTTGCTCTACTATTTGGTAAGCCACTGAACTGGAACAAGTATGTAGCCAGTGAAGTATAGGAACACCAGATAAACAATTATTCCCAGTCAGTGACTCTGTGTCTAAAAGGATAAAAGTGAACTGTCAGCGCACACACTGGTATTACTGAACACTTAAAAACGGCAATGCATATGTCTAAAAAACAGTCACAGTTCAAATAGTCCATATGGTGGTACAAATGACCAGTCCTAAAAAGGAAGGAGATGAGAATGGTGGGCGGCAGCGGTCCTCAGAGAAAAGCCAACTCTGTTAAGGAAAGATAAGGGGACAAAAAAAGGAAGCGCCACCTATGTAAGAGAAAAATGTTAAATCTCAAAGGAAATGCACTTGCAGGACACAAGTACAAACAGGGCACATCACGGTCTCATAAAACACGGTGCAGTCCGGTCTCGGTGTCTAACCAAAGCGGAGTTTCACACGTTTTTTCATTTATTAAAAGTCAGCAGCTACAAAAAGCATAGCTGCTGACTTTTAATAAACCGACACTCGCCTGTCCCACGGTCCAGCAATGCGGCCGCCCAGAGCCCGACTCCTCTCCTTGGTGCCATCATATCTACTGTGGGCACCCGGCCGTGACAGCTTACGGCGTCATGGCCGGGTGCGCACTGCACGAGTCGCGCTGCCATTGGCCAGCGATCTTCTGGGACCTGTGTTGTGTCCCAGAAGATCGCTGGCAGGGAGGGGCCGCCTAGGGCAAGAGGAGTCACCACCTAGGCGGCCAAGGACATGGAAGGAGGAAGTGGGACAGGAAGTCCCACTAAAAAGAGGACACACACGCTCCCCCCCAAAAAATTACATGCCAAATGTGGCATGTCAGGGGGCGAGGAGTGCTTAAAGCAGACGTTCCACTTTTGGGTGGAACTCTGCTTTAATAAAGCTAGGATGAAAATGACAGCTCCAATATTTCTATCCTTACAGTTTCCCTTTAACACAACATGTAGTCGGCAGATTTTTCCATTTGTAAAAACAATACAAAAATATAAACATAAATAGGCCAATATATGGCCTTTGAAATTGGTTACTATTCTGCCATTGGTCCCCTCTGCATTTATGTCAGAAGGTAAAAGGAGCAGATTTTACCGACACATGTCACATTAGAAAGGAAATGGAGATCTTCATAAGTGCTGAAATAACCAGGTAATACAATCACCCAACTCTAGAAGTAGTTACAGAAGTAGTTCTCATAATGCTGCTTTGCCAATTGTTCAGGCATTTGTCAAAATATTAATAGATTCATAAAATTTCTTAGAAATGTCTGCAATATCAATTCACTGTAAACACACCAAAGATGTCAAAAAAATTATAAGTGTGTAAATCGCCCCCATTATAATCACTCTTAACTTGGACTGAAGATCACGCACTCACCTCTAGCTTTGCCAACAATTCACTGAGTACATAAAGCAAAATGAATTGGGATCAGTCAGCTACTGTGCACTACAAACCAGATAAATTTTTACCTTGAGAGTGCTATGTGATTCGCCATACGAGCTTTAAGATCCTCATTCTCCTGCTGACATTTGTTCAGCCGTTCTACCAGAATTGTATTAGTCTCCACCTAAAGAAAAAACGAACATCTCTTAAATGCAGGACCTGCCGGGTCAACCATAAACAGGATCTTGTGTTTGAAAAGGGCAGGAGATTGCCACGTGCGAGTCTAATTACATAAAACGAAACATTGTTTCCAGAATTATGGGTGGAGAAGCATAAGCACACAAGGAATACAAGTAAATGTCACAGCAAGACCAAAGGAACAAATTGTGTGAAATCCTGCACGGTTGACACTCCCAACTGTATGCCAGAGAAGCAGCATGTGTGTTTTTGTAGTTCTGTGAACTGCGAGAATACTCTGGTTTATTATTATTATTGCACTCACAGACAGCCAAAACAGAATGGGTTACTTTTACAGGACCAGAATAACTTTAATACAAGGAACAAGGCAGTACTATACTTTACACTGCTGTGGAGGGCAGTCTCATTTACATTTAGCAAGCCATTTGTAGAATGCACATGACATCATAGAAATACCAACACTATGAGATCACTGATAGAACACCAGTAATAGTATGAGGGACAAGCAGGTGCCACTGCTCAACACGCTTCTAATGCAAACAGGCAGGGAAAATGCACATACTTGCTTACTTTCAAAGTGCTCGATGAATCATGTACAAAACATTTTATAATCCCCAGGTGACAGAAAATATTTTGTGCTGTACAATGTCTAACATTATTACAAAAAAAGAATGGGAAAAAATAGTAAACATTTGTTTGGTAGTGTGTGGCCTTCTACCATTCTGATATTTACAGTAAAGACCAGGGGAAAGGTCCAAAGGTTTGGTCATCAGCCAATCATATTTCAGCAGTTACCCTTTAGATGCAGTTACCCGTTAGACAAGACCGACGAGTGCCCTTCATTTTGGAAGGGTGTTCAAAGGGTTCCCTAGCTGTTCATGTGACAAAATATGGCAGTTAAAGAATAAGTTCACCTTTTAGAAAAATAATAATAATGCACACTTTTTTGCAGGTAAAAAAATGTGCACTTATTATTTTCTTCTTTTGGAGTCTCTCAAGCATTGCACCAGTGATCAGAAGATTGCAGATGCAATGCGTGTCTCCTGCAGATCTGTCAGTGTATCTGTGTGTCGCACATCCCGTACAGGCAGGCAGATACACTGACAGGAAGAAATCAATGAATTACCACATCGATCCACAGTGCCGTGGTAGTTCATTGAGAACTATAAGCCGACAGCCGCTAAGGATGTTGGGGCTTGTAGTTCACACACAGCACTGATTTTAAAAAGGAACAGCTAGTATGGAAAACTTCTTCCCGTACTACTGCCACAGGGGGTATTAGCGGCTGCAGCATTGGGAACATGTTCCACCCAAAAATTGGACACCTGTTTTGATACTTGTGGACCTCAATTTTCTCTGGCTTTATGGACTTTCATTAATACTCACCACATATGGACTAATCTTTTATTCTTATTCACAATTACGGAATTAATTTTCTTTATTTCATCACATATTTCTTAATCTATGCCACTGGTTTATATATTATGTGTTAATATGTGATATCCCTTAGGGGTCGATTGATTATCACTCAATGGTTGATCATTAATGTTTAAGATCATTTCACTTCTGTTTTTAAGGGGAGCGCAGCTTTATTTTTTCTATTTGCATTGTTGGTGTATCTCACTTTTTAGTTGCTGCCTTTTAGGTTTATAACATATAGCACGGTGTCCTATTTTTTTTCTATTTCTGGAACATGTTACCAAAGGTGAACTTATCCTTTAAAGCAGTAAAACACCCTAAAACAAAATTACATACCAGTTTACATATTCTTAGATGTGGTGGCTGTATTTGTTTTTTTTTAGGTTTTGCAATTAGTGGGTTGAAACAAACTATGTAAACACTAACAGGGGTGCTTGCAATGGTCAGCTTTTACGTAAAAAAAACATCTAAAAAATAAATAAAAAAATTAACTACTGTAACTGCATAAAAAGGTTTTAATTCAGCTTTAAATTTGTTAGCCAAGTCAATCAAAATTTTCTAGTGCATCCAAACACGACCCTCTCCCCAGATTGACAATGCTGCTGTCCAAGGGTGATTCCGTTGCTCCGCCATCCAGTTCGGAGCTACCCATAGATGTGGGGTATGTAAGAGGGAAGGGACCTTAAAGGACTCCATTTTATGAAGAGTACAAAAATCTAATTTTCTCTTAAGCGTCCAATGAGGGACATAGGAATTCTTAGACTGTCAGAAAATGCAAAAGCAATCCAAGAGAGGGGAAGGGTAACTGCTGTTAACAGCATGCCCTCCATCTGGATCCTGCAAAGCAGACAATGTAGGCGTTTGAGGAGGAATGGCATAGATGAGACTCCACTGAGCCCACTGAGCATCCAGTGCTTTTGCTAGACAATCACTGTATCCTGCATAAACCCTCCAGCACTTGCTGGCTGACTGGGGAGACTTCCAGGATTTTAGTATTTGGCATGAATTCACCAGCAGCTGCTGAGACTAGAAAAAAAAAAACGAAAAACTTCCAAATTAACAGAAAACAGCAAAACTAAAGAAAACACATCCTCCCTCCTGGGCACACTAGCAAAAACTAAGGCATAATGCCTTTGGGTGGGGTTATCCTGTACTGGGCAGTGTTTATTTTTTTGGTGCCAGTGTTTATTTCTCCTGTTGGCGGCAGATTAACCCCAACAGTCTAAGAATTCCTGTTCCCCTAGACAAAAAAAAAAAAAAAAATGCACCTTGCATCTTATATGCACATCAGAATTGGGCCTACTTAATGAGTGCAGTTGCAGAAATCTAAACGGTGCAGAAATATTCCCCTTACACCCACTCCCCAGTGCAGTGATATGAACAGTCAATCCTGACATCAATTTTTGACTGTTTGTGTAACCTGCAAAAAAAAATTGTATGTTATTTTTCAAGGGAATAACAGAATGGTAGGGAAGGTAAATGGTCTCTACCAAAAAGGAAACTGATGAAAACGCTTACCAATTTCTCGATTTGCATCAGTTTTTTGTCTTGTTGATGCAATTTCTCGTTTTTAATTTCCAAAACGGCCTTTAGACTCTCCAGCTCCTGTTGCAGATACATCACCTGGGGGTTCTTCTGCACAGAGTAAAAAAAAGACTTGTTATTCCACCATGAGCATTGTAACCTTGATGATTACTTGCCAGAAGAGGTAATCTGCTGGGAAAGTGTGTTCACACAGACGAAGCCTCATGACTGAAACAAAATCCAAAATAAATGGGTTGTCCTACAGCAGTAAAATCCTACACTAGGGACACTAGTTTTTGTGACAATCGGGATTCCCTCCCTTTGGTGGAATTTCATCCCACTTTGTTTTGTCTATGGGACAGGAAGTGAAGAGAAATTCCCCAATGGGACAAAGACGGCAAAACAACAGGTGTCAACAGGGGTTATAACCCTCCCTTATTCCATCTAAAAAAATTTTTTTAAAGGTGTCTCAAAGTCTTTAACAAACAGCACACCCATCATTCCTAAAATGGCACCCCTTACCTTATCCTGGTTGTACAAGAACACCTGAGCTAGGCTCAAAGAATCCTGTTGGATAACCAGCCAAGATGGAATGCCTCTGATACAGAACCAGTAAATTGTGCATTACCCTACTGCACAATTCCGGTAGTTTAAATCCAATCATTTTTGCATCCGCCACAGAAGCATACCGCAGGTCAATTAGACTATGCGACAGCATTCCATGTTGTAGGGGGAACAGGTCATCTTGAATAACAACTACAGTATGTAGAGGGGATCAGGAGGGCATAACGGGTAATACTGACCTGGGTGGTTTTCTCTTTGGATTGTTTTCTGTGTTCTTCCTCAACTCTTAGTTTCTCCTTTAGAGATTCATTCTCCCGTTTCAGTTCCTCTATTTTTTTCTTGTAAAAGGAAGAAAGGGAGATCTAGGTTTAGGTAATTAATCTACTTAAAAAAGTAGAAAAATAGATGACATGTAATAAAAAACAAAACAAAAAAGAACCTCTAGCTCAGCTTGTTTTTCTTTAAAGGAGTCTTCCAACACTTTATTCTCACGTTCTTGGCTGTCTTTCAGGCCTAGGGAAAAGGTTGAACATGTTACATATTCAAAAATAGCAAAATGAAGATGGTCCCATATTTGAGATCATAAAACAATAGTAGAAGCCATTTTTTTGGAATGAAAATAAAGATTTAAAAAGGGATTCACTGAAGAGCTAAACACAGTTGAGCTGCTACCTAGCCAATACATCATCTATGGCATTTGGTGGTTAATGGTTCCTGGCATTTCACTAGTGTTTTTTTATCAAAAGGCAAGCTACCCTATTCCAGCTAAATCTACCACTGCGAAAGATGACAGTTAATGTGAAATCACACCCCTAAGGTACAATCAGAATCATGCAAGAGTCAAAATATATTTTAACCGACAGCTAGGTGTGATTCATACCATCAGCATGAGATAAAATATCATACCTGTCAAGGACTTGTCATATTCGCTCTTTATGTGTTCTAGATCGTCAGTATGACTAACTTCAGCTGCTAGCCTGTAGGCTTCATGAGTGCAATTCAGATCATCAACCTGTAAGCAGTAATACGAGATATTTAGATTTACCACATTGAAGTGTATGCACAGTGCAACCTTTTTTTTTTTTTGATAGGTTATTTGTCAATCCTATTAGTTTGTTTTTTGCTGTCTCCCCATTAGAGAGATTTCCCTCAACTTCCTGTCCTGGAGACAATATTAGAGGAAATCTTACAAAAATAAGCAGAAATCCCAGCATAGACGGTCGCCACCAGAACATTTCTCACACCCGAGCAGAGATTTCAGGCGTTTTTATTTGAGCATTTTTCAGCGTTCTTGCAAGCATATACAAGTATTTCAGACGTGTATTAGAAGAGTTTTCCATGTGTATTGGAGAGCTGCTGTTTGGCCAGAAAATGCGCATAAAACACATGTGTCATGCATTCTAGCATGGGCCAAAAACACTCCAATCTGCCCAAAATTTAACTCTACAAGTGAAAAATGCTCAGATGGGAAAAGGGCTTATTGAAAAAACATTGCGATTTGGCTTGTTGAGCATTTCTAACCTTCAAGCATCAAAACACTCAGGTGTAAATGGGACCTCACTCTGGTGACAACTAATGTTTTTGATCAGGACCTGTCCATCAAGGGCAGGTAACAGATAGATCGTCAACACATCCCCGATTTACCAACCTTTTAGCCCTGGATCAGTGAATGGTGGACTGCGGTCCAGGTCACTGTTATGTCCGTACTGCCGTGGTCACACCACTAAGGTCTTTCCCCCCAGCCTCTGCTGATCTCATCCTCACAGCAGAGAAAAGAGCAGGAGGCAGCACAGTTATAGATGGAGGGTGGGAGTTAACCTTTCAAGTTAACCAGCAGATGAGTGGTTGCTAGGACGCAGGGCAGCCCTAGCAACCAATCACTAGCTTGTTAATGTTAAAAGTTAACTCTGGTGGCTCTCGCTTCCGCCCTCTGCCCAGAACTGTGCCTCCTTCTGCTCTCCACTCTGTTGTACACCTGTGTAAGATAGGAGAGTGAAGCTAGGACACTGGTGTGTGTTGGGGGGTTTGGTGTGTGTGCGTGGATATAAAGGGGGCAGGTGCTACAGGCAGACGACAATACCTTGGGGAGGTTAGCAGAGGATTCTTCTATGGGGGCCGAGCACACTGCTTTGGGAGGGGGGCCAAAGAAGACGTGTGTGTATATAAAGGGGGTCAGACACTACTCTGTGTGTGGGTGATGTGAAGGGGGGGGGGTGTTTGCACACAGGACACTACTGTTGGAGGTAATGTAAAGGGGGGCAGAAGGCACTACTGTGAGCAATATGGAGAGGGGGGGGGGAAGAGGAGCCCACTGACACACTATAGTGTGGATTTACTAAAACTGGTGCAGCTGTGGATGGTAGCCAATCAGCTTCGAACTTCAGCTTGATTAAGCTTTAACAAAAAAAAAAGCAGAGCTGCACCAGATTTTTCACTTTCCAGTTTTAAAATCAACTCGTGTGTTCATGCTGTCTTTTAATCGCTTGCCGACTGCCGCACGAACATTTACGTCGTCAGAATGGCACGGACAGGCAAATGGACGTGTATATATATGTCCCCTTTAAATTGCCACGTGAGGTGGCGCGCTCGCGACCCTGCCGCGAGCTGCGAGACCCGCGGACTCTATGATCGCTGTAAAAATGACAATGGTCCCAAAATGGTGTCAAAAGTGTCCGCCATAATGTCGCAGTCACGATAAAAATCGCTGATCGCATTACTAGTAAAAAAAAAAAAGAAAAAAAAGAAGATTAATAAAAATGCCATAAAACTATCCCCTATTTTGTAGACGCTATAACTTTTGCGCAAACCAAACGCTTATTGCGATTTTTTTACCAAAATTATGTAGAAGAATACGTATCGGCCTAAACCGAGGAAAAAAATAGGATTTTTGTACTCACCGTAAAATCAGTTTCTCTGACAAGTGGGTTTATGTCCCTGCTCATAGGAGAAGACTAGGCAGAATGTTAAATGTTATAATATACATTACATTACCAGAGCTGAACAGCCCCGGCCCAGGGGGCGGTCCCTCCGGACATAACCCTCCTACCTGCAGCCAGCAGCCTCAGTTCGTAACAAAGCAGTACAAACCTTAAAAAGGAGGGGTGGGTGCTGTGCAAGTCCATGGACGTCAGAGAAATGGATTTACGGTGAGTACAAAAATCCTATTTTCTCTTGCCGTCCATGGACTGACACAGCCTCTTCATACTTGACAAGTGGGATGTCCCAAAGCAGAGTCAAAGAAGAGGGGTGGTAACAGTACTTGAAGGAAAAACTGAACTTCACCCAAAACAAGCAGAGCTCCTCAACGGAGGAGTTGCAACATTAAACAGCCGCCTGTAACACCTTGCGGCCGAAGGAAGCATTAGAAGATGCAGCCACATCAACCTTATAAAACGTAGAAAAGGTATGAACGGACGACCAGGTCGCCACATTGCACACTTGTGCAACCGACGCTTGATGTCGGAAAGCCCAGGAAGCACCAATTGCCCTGGTTGAATGCGCCGTAACCGGAAAGGGAGGCGCCCGCCCCTCGAGGGCATAGGCCTGTATGACAGTCTGCTGGATCCACCGAGAAATGGTGGCAGCAAAGACCGCTTGGCCCTGTTATGGACCAGACACAGACACAAACAGTGAGTCAGACTTGCGAATAGAAGTCGTAGAGGACAGGTACACTCGCAAAGCACGTACCACATCTAATGTGTGAAGCGCAAACTCTCTGGGATGCGATGGACGAGGACATAAAGACGGAAGCACAATGTCCTCATTAAGGTAGAAGTCCGAGACCACCTTCGGGAGAAAAGAAGACCGTGGACGTAGCACCGCCTTATCCTTATGAAGGACCAAGTACGGCGGCTTGCAAGACAAGGCCGCCAATTCAGACAACCGTCTGACAGAGGTAATGGCCACTAAAAAAGCCATCTTCTGGGATAGAGTTGAGAGGAATCTCTCTGATGTTTTCAAACGGAGGTTCTTGAAGAACTGAGAGCACCAAATTCAGATCCCAAGGAGGAAGAGGTGGTTTAACAGGGGGACCCCATGCACAAAGGTGATAATCAAGGAATGATTCGCTATCGGCCGCTGAAAGACTGCCTGAGCAGAAATCTGACCCTTGATGGTGCTTAAGGCAAGCTTTTGGGTCACACCATGCTGTAAAAACAGCATAATTCTGGGAACGGCATACGTTCGCGGACGCCAATCCAGCTCCTCGCACATGGCGATGTAGGCCCTCCAGGTATGATAGTATATCTTCCTGGAGGAAGATTTCCATGCCCCTCAACACCTGGCTTTCAATAGCCATGCCGTCAAAGCCAGCGACTGTAAAGCAGGATGAAGTATGGGACCTTGAGACAGAAGGTCCTCCCGCATTGGCAGACGCCCTGGAGCCGTGGGGTATGTCGTGAACTGATCTCACGCAGAGCAAGGATCAGCACACTCGATGGTCGGACTGGGAAGACTACGAGGATATCTAAGTACCCAACCTGTTGCCCAGCCGACAGTTGATAGAAGATCTCAAAAATAAAATAAAATTCCAAAAAGGAAAAGAAAAAGTCTTCAGGAGACTGGCTCCGAAGAGAGCCACATCTTCTCCTCTGCTAGGCAGAAAAAAAACTGAGGCTGCTGGCTGCAGGTAGGAAGGTGATATCTGGAGGGACCGCCCCCTGCGCGGGGCTGTTCAGCTCTGGTAATATAATGTATATTATAACATTTAACATTCTGCCTAGTCTTCTCCTATGAGCAGGGACATAAACCCACTTGTCAAGTATGAAGAGGCTGTGTCAGTCCATGGACAGTAAGAGAAAAAATAGGATTTTTTACTCACCGTAAAATCCTTTTCTCTGAGTCCATGGACCGACACAGCTTCTCTATTGACAAAGTGGGTATTATCCGTTAATTAGGAGTGACTAGGCAGAAAAACTTGTAAAAAGTGTTGCATCACACCTTCTACAGTACCGCCCAGGGGGCGGACCCTCTGGGTATACCCTCTCAGTCTGCACATCGCAGATCAGTTCGTCAAAAAGCAGTACAAACTTAAAAGGAGGGGTGGGTGCTGTGTCGGTCCATGGACTCAGAGAAAAGGATTTTACGGTGAGTAAAAAATCCTATTTACTCTTTCGTCCATGGACCGACACAGCTTCTCTATTGACAAAGTGGGACGTCCCAAAGCAGTGTCAGAGAAAAAAACGAGGGGTGGTAACAGCATAAAAACAAACTTCACCCCAAAACACAAAACAGCACTCCAACTCTAAACAGCCGCCTGCAAAACCTTGCGGCCGAAAGAGGCATCCGAAGATGCACCTACATCAATTTTGTAGAATTTTGTGAAAGTGTGAGCGGACGACCAAGTCGCCGCTTTACATAGTTGGGAAACAGACGCTTGGTGTCGGAAAGCCCCAGAGGCACCTATTGCCCTGGTCGAATGCGCCGTGACAGGAAAGGGGGGCGCCTGACCCTTTAAGGCGTAAGCCTGGATTACTATCTGTCGGATCCACCTAGAGATGGTGGCCGATGAGACTGCTTGGCCCTTCTTGGGACCAGCCACCGAAACAAACAGTGAGTCTGACTTCCGGAACAGGGAAGTAGCAGATAGGTATACTCTCAAAGCTCGGACAACGTCCAAGGAATGCAACGCCGACTCCTTAGGATTCGACGGATGAGGACACAAGGATGGAAGTACAATGTCTTCGTTGAGATGAAAAGCCGAAACGACTTTCGGAAGAAAGGAAGGCTGCGGCCGCAGCACCACCTTATCCTTGTGGAAAATCAAAATAGGGAGCCTTGCAGGGCAAGGCTGCCAGCTCAGAGACTCGTCTAACTGACGTAACAGCCACCAAAAAGACCACTTTCTGAGAAAGTGTCAACAGGGGAATATCTCTAATATTCTCAAACGGTGCCGTCTGAAGCACCGAGAGGACCAGGTTCAAGTCCCACGGAGGTAATGGGGGGCGGACCGGAGGGGCCACATGTCGAACCCCCTGCCCAAATGTACTCACGAGAGAGTGAGTCGCCAGGGGTCGCTGAAAAAAGACAGCCAGGGCAGATATCTGTCCCTTAATCGTACTTAGGGCAAGCCTTTGGTCTACCCCATGCTGTAAAAACAGCAGGATTCTGGAAACCAAATAGGTACGCGGATGCCATTTCATTTCCTCACATATGGAGATGTAGGCCCTCCAAGTGCGGTGATAGACCTTCCTAGAGGACGGTTTCCGAGCACTTCTCATAGTAGAGATTACTGAGTCTGACAGGCCCCGATCTCTCAGTACCTGGTTCTCAACAGCCATGCCGTTAAAGCCAATGACTGTAAAGCAGGATGGAATATGGGACCTTGCGATAGCAGGTCCTTCCGTAGTGGTAGGCGCCAGGGGACGTCTGCTACCAGACGTACTAGATCGGCGTACCAAGGACGCTGAGGCCAATCTGGAGCGATTAGGATCATTGGAATTCCCTCTGCCTCCACTCTGCGGAGCAGAAGAGGAAGAAGCCTTAAGGGAGGGAAGGCATAGATTAGCCGATACTGACCCCACGATGCTACCAACACGTCCGTTGCGTCTGCCCATGGGTCTCTTGACCGGGCCACAAACCTCAATACCTTCCGATTGAGTCGGGAAGCCAGAAGATCTACGTCTGGTGTGCCCCATCTTTGGCAGAGGAGTTGGAACACCTCCGGGTGTAAGGACCATTCTCCCTGGTCCAGCATCTGGCGGCTCAGGTAGTCCGCCTGCCAGTTTTCCACACCCGGAATGTACACGGCCGACAGTGCCGGTACGCTCCTCTCTGCCCACTTCAGGATGCGAGCGATCTCCGATGCTGCAGCTGAGCTTCTTGTTCCTCCTTGATGATTGACATATGCCACTGCTGTGGCGTTGTCTGACTGGATCCTGACTGGACGCCCTTGCAGTCTCTGAGACCATTTGAAGAGGCACAGCTTGATCGCCCGGATCTCCAGGACATTGATCGTCAGGAGGGCTTCCTCTGGGGTCCAGCGACCTTGCGCCGACTGGACACCCCAGACTCCCCCCCCAACCTGTAAGGCTGGCGTCCGTCGTGATCACTATCCAGTAAACCGGAAGAAATGACTTCCCGGCCATTAGAGCCGGTGCTGTCAGCCACCATACCAGGGATCTCCTGACTAGGTGGCTCACTCGGATTTGATAATCCAGAGATGAAGGGCATCTGTTCCATCTGGACAGAACTTCCTTCTGTAACACTCGAGTGTGGTATTGAGCATATGGGACCGCCTCGAAGGAGGCTACCATGAGGCCCAACACTCGCATGTAAAAACGGAGTGACGACCAATTCCTGGAAGTCAGCTGCCGTACTGCAGCACGGAGGGTCTGCAACTTCTCCACAGGGAGGAATACCTTTGCCTCTGAGGAATCCAGAATCAACCCCAGGTACACTAGGCGTTGAGTGGGCACCAATACTGACTTTTGCGTGTTAAGTATCCAACCACAGTCTCGAAGAGTCTGACAGGTAATGGACACGCTTACCTCTAATTCTGAGCTTGAAGGGGCCTTCAGCAGAAGGTCGTCCAAGTAACCTGTGATAGCGATACCCCGCTGTCTTAGAAGTGCCAGAATCGGAGCGAGCACCTTGGTGAATGTCCTGGGTGCTGAGGCAAGGCCAAACGGGAGGGCCACAAACTGGTAGTGGTTCTTCCCGATAGCAAATCGCAGAAACCTCTGGTGTCTGGAGTATATGGGGACATGCAGGTATGCGTCCTTGATGTCCAAGGAGGCCAGAAAGTCCCCCGGATGGAGAGCCGTGACTACGGATCGAACCGACTCCATCCGAAATCTTTGTACCTTCACAAAGCAATTGAGGGCTCTGAGATCCAAGATTGGACGAACCCCCTCCTTCTTTGGCACAATGAACAGATTTGAGTAAAAACCCTGACCCCGTTCCTGTTCTGGAACTGGAATAACTACCCCGTGTTCCAGTAGACCCTGGACCGCCCCATACAGGGCCTCCCGACGGGTCGGTAGTAGCTGGAGATTGGAGGTGATGAATCTGTCTGGTGGACAAGAGAGAAATTCTATCTTGTAGCCTGAGGAGATTACTTCGCAAACCCACCTGTCGGAGACTAGAGCAGTCCACTGAGTCGCGAATTCGTGAAGACGTCCCCCCACCCGAGAGCTGGGTGGGGGCGGACCTTCATGTGGACGCAGATTTGTCCGCAGGCTTGTTGGGTCTGCGGGACCAAGGACGCTTTTGTCCTTGGGCAGGCGCTTTGTCGGCCTGGGGTCTTTTCCCTGTCGCCCTAGGGGGACGAAAAAACCACTTGTGTGCAGTAAAGGAGGGCCCTTGCCCTTGGCGTGGCCCCTTACCCTTGCTAATTTGGGGAAGCAAAGTGCTTTTACTTCCTGTGGCATCCTTGATGATGTCATCCAGAGAAGCCCCAAAAAGTCTGTCGCCCCTAAAAGGCAGATCCAACAGGGCTTTCTTGGAAGTCTGGTCCGCAGACCAGCCTTTTAGCCAGATCAGGCGGCGTATTGCTACTGCATAAACCGAAGTTTTAGACAGCAGGGGAATAGTATTCATGTCTGACTCGCAGACAAACCTAAGGCCCTGGACCAACAGGTCGGCCAATGTTATCTCATCAGGAGGAGCATCTCGCTCCTTAACCCCTGGAGTAGCAATCTTGCCCATTCAGTAAGTGTGTGAGACACTAGGGCCCCCGCCAATGCCGGGCGTACTGCCGAGCCTACCACTGAGTATAGGTAGCAAGCGAGTGCTTCAGCCTTCTTATCCACAGGGTCCTAGAAAACAGGAGCCCCTTCTACAGGAATTGTGGTGGCTCTATTAAGTCTGGACACCGGAGGGTCCACTATAGGGGGGAGAGGTCCATTTCTTCAGAAAACTCTCCTCAAAAGGGGTACCGTACCGCAAACCTCTTTGGGGCTGTAAAGACCCTCAGTGGGTTCTCCCATTCCTTGTATAAGAGTTTATCAAAAGACACACAAGGGAACACCTTAGCAGTGCGGGCAGGTCTATGAAACCCAAGTGGACCGGAGTCTCTGCTGCTTCTGCAGTATTTTCCAACTTTAGCGTATCCCGCACTGCAGTAATAAGGTCAGATACCAAAGCCGTCTCGCGTACTGACCTGGACTTGGAGTCCTCCTCACTGTCCGATCGGTCACGGTCTGCAGTCTCTGATGCATCAGAATCTGGGCCATGAGCCGTAGCTGGACCTGGTTCTGCATCAGAAATATCCCCAGAAGCTTGCAGGGGACGGGGCGTTTACTACCCCCTGTATTCCCGTGTGCTGCTTCCACCCTGGCAGCAAACGCCTCTAGGATTGCAGTCATAGCGTTCATAGACACCTCAGGGGCACCAGCTGTTAAATCTGGTGTTTCAGGGGAGAAGACATCTGGCTCAGATGCCATGCTGACCACACGCTGACACTCACAGGGCTCCAGGCAAGATATCAATAGGCCACCCTCCTGCGCTGCAGAGATGCTGGGTTACCCAGAGGACTCACCACCCTGGATAGGTACTGCTATGCTGCGCCTGTGATGCTGTCCCCTTGCTGCTGTGTCAGTCTGCTTCTTTTATCAGCACTTCCTGTGTGAATTTTCACGCCAGTGTAATGCACCCTAGAGGCCGGAGGCTCTCGCAAAATGGTTGCCAAAAACGTCTGTATGGAAGATAATGTGGGCTCTAAGAAAATGGCCGCCGACAGAAGATAGAGGTCAGGCAGCCATAGCCCCCAAAAAGATGGCCGCCGAACGGCAATATCTGCATACAGGGTGGACCAACATGGCCGCCGATCACCTGATAGGGGCCAGTGGGTGTGGCCGAACCACAGGAAGATGGCCGCCAGGCAGTTACAAGAGGCCAAACTTGGCATGGACCACCTCAAAATGGCCGCCGACAGCATGGAGACACAGAAACACAGGTAAGCAAAAATGACATTTCTTTTAAATGTTAGTTACAGCCAGCCCCGCTCCAGTGGGACCCCCTAGGTGACCCCCAGCACCCAGCAACCTTTAGCTAGAAGCCCAGGGAGGAGGGAAAGGCAGGGAGAGAGGGAAGAAAGGGGCCACAACCACTTACTTGATCTCTCCAGGAATGTCCAGCTAAATCACCCAGCCGAGGCAGGGGAGTTTTACTTACCTATCCTGCATGTATTCTGCTGGAAGACATTCCAAACAGATCATCGTCCGCGCACGGAAGGTGACTGTTGGCCAGGCATGCTGTGATTGGACCCAGAAGGGACGATCATATGTATGCCCTGGAGCATGACGCTCACCGGACAGGCTGCTGCGACTCGGCCGCAAGGTCAGCCGAAGCTGAGCGGTCCGATGCAAGCCTTGGAGCGTAAGCTCACCGGCCAGGCTGCTGCGACTCGGCCGTAAGGTCAGCCGAAGCTGAGCGGTCCGATGCAGGCCCTGGAGCGTAGGCTCACCGGCCACCCGTGGAGCGACGGGCATGTCGTGGAAAACCCAGCGCGTAGCTAGGGTCGGCACACGCTCGATGGCCGAAACTGGGGAGACTACAAGGATCGAGGATCCAGCCTGTCACCCAGTCGGCAGTTGATCGAAGATCGCAGGAAACAACAAATGTAGCAAAAAAATAAAATAAATATATATATCTTTTTTCCCCGGACCAATGGGCCCGAAGGGAGCCATGTCCTACTCCTTGCTAGACAGAAAAAAACTGATCTGCGATGTGCAGACTGAGAGGGTATACCCAGAGGGTCCGCCCCCTGGGCGGTACTGTAGAAGGTGTGATGCAACACTTTTTACAAGTTTTTCTGCCTAGTCACTCCTAATTAACGGATAATACCCACTTTGTCAATAGAGAAGCTGTGTCGGTCCATGGACGAAAGAGTAAAATGTTTTTTTATATATTTTTGGGGGATATTATAGCAAAAAGTAAAAAATATTGATTTTACTCCAAAATTGTCGCTCTATTTTTGTTTATAGCGCAAAAGATAAAAACCGCAGAGGTGATCAAATACCACCAATAGAAAGCTCTGTTTGTGGGAAAAAAAGGACGTCAATTTTGTTTGGGAGCCACGCCGCATGACCGCGCAATTGTCAGTTAAAGCGACGTAGTGCCGAATCGCAAAAGTGGCCTGGTCTTCGGCCAGCGAAATGGTCCGGGGCTTAAGTGGTTAATTAGGGGCTTGATAACTAAAATGAAAAAGAAAAATAAGGGCAGCACAGTCCGGGGACCTTTTGATCTTTCATGTTGTCCAGTTAGATCTCCAACTCCCAAAAGTTGTCTACACCCGTTTTTCCCCTCACTTTGTCTTGGTAACAATGATCACTAAAACAAATAGAAGCGTGTTTCCGCAGCAAAGGTCACAGAAAGCATTAAATAATTGACAACGGTGGTCTCTCATCCACCAAGCAAAGTTTACCTTCTCCTGAAGCTCATTCTTGTACTTCTCGGCTTCCTCAATGAAGATGGTCTGTAGTTTTTCGCACTCTCCTGTGTAGAACTGCTTGAGCTTCTCCTCCAGGTCAGACAATTCAGCAATGTGCTCATCCTTCACCTTTTGCAGGATGCCCTCATAAGCAATCAGCAGGTCATTCTTCTCCTTTTCCAACGTCTCACAGGTACTGGATGCAGATACTGCACAAAACAAAGGCAAGATTAAAGTTGAAATCTATTTACGGTAAACATTTTTAGGTTTAAGCTCATGGCTAATGCCTTCTCAAGAAAAAAACAAAAAAGTTACAAGGAGTATGTGAATGTTGACTTTCATAGGATCTTGATCTATACAGGCTTAATCATTGGCTTTATGGTAATTTGGTCAGCATAAAGTAAACCTAGATAAGAAACGGAAACACTCCAAGTAAGCTCACTATGTGTGAAATGCATTAGAGGAGCCCAGGTGGTTGTTCTGCTGACTTTGAGCTACAATAAACCCCAACAGTGAATTTCCATATTTGAACTTGCATTGATGTTGGGTGTATAGATTATCAAAGATATGAAACTTTGTGCCGAGCTGCAGTGAACTTCTCTGCACCAAGTAAATCTGGGTTCTGTCGCTTCTGAAAACAGGCAGTCTTTTTGCTGACTTCAATCATTTATACTATATTACCAACAGTATTGGGACACCTGCCTTTACACGCACATGAACGTTATTGAGTTGGCCCACCCCTTGCATTTAGAACAGCTTCAACTCTTCCGGGAAAACTGTCCACAAGGTTTAGAAGTGTGTCTATGGGAATGTTTGACCATTCTTCCAGAAGCACATTTGTGAGATTAGGCACTGATATGGACGAGAAGGCCTTGCTTGCAGTCTCCCCTCTAATTCATCCCAAAAGGTGTTCTATCAGGTTGAGGTCAGGACTCCACCCCAAACCCGCTCATCCATGTCGTTATGAACCTTGCTTTGTGCAATGGTCCAAATCATTTTATGGAGGGGGGATTAAGGTGTGGGGGTGTTTTTTTTAGGGGTTGGGCTTTGCCCCTTAGTTCCAGTGGCGCCAGCAAACCAAGACATTTTGGACAATTTCATGCTTCCAACATGACTACGCACCAGTGCACAAAGCAAGGTCTATAAAGACATGGATGAGCGAGTTTGGGGTGGAGGAACTTGACTGGCCTGCATTGTCCTGACCTCCACCCAATAAAACACCTTTAGGATGAATTAGAGCTGAGACTGCGAGCCAGGCCTTCTCGTCCACATCAATGCCCACCCTTACAAATGTACTTCTGGAAGAATGGCCTAACAGTCCCATAGACACACTCCTAAACTTTGTGGACAGCCTTCCCAGAAGAGTTGAAGCTGTTATAGCTGCAAAGGATAGGCCAACTCAATATTGAACCCTACGGACTAAGACTGGGATGCCATTAAACTTCTGTGTGTGTAAAGGCAAGCTTCCCAATACTTTTGGTAATATAGTGCAAGTCATTCAGCATAAGTAAGCAGATCACCAAAGTTGGGCATAGTCACAATTTCTCATCTGCATGCTGGTTTGGAGTCAGTGACAGTAGTGAAGTAAGGGCATCAGAATAACCGCTGGGCAGCAAGCATTTTCAGAAGGTCAGAGAGGTTTTGACTGGTTTATCTTAGCAAACAAGTGTCAAGCTCTCCTTGTAATTGGTCATCTATTGGAGAATAAATATATATTATATATACATACATACACACACACACACACACACACATATACATACACACACACATACATACATATATACACCTACTGGAAACTTAGACCGGCCATACACGGTTGTAACCTTGGCCAGTTCAGCAAGAACCAGCCAAGATTTGAACTGTAATGGGCAGAAGGAATGTACCAAGTCGATCAATCAACTTGGGGACATCCAGCCTGCCAGATTCTCTGGAGATTAACGCTAGCGGCTGCTATAGCCGCTAGAAATCACTGTCTTCTCCCGGTGGGGATGGCTTTCCCCGTCCGCCCCCACACCAGGAGAAGACAATTGCAGATTCCCCTGTCAGCACTGTTGATGGGGGAATCGTTCTTGTAAGCAGTGGTTGCAAATTGATCTTCACTATGATCAAAACACCACCTCATTAATGGTGACAATACAATAATACACAAATTAAGATGTATTTGAGTCTGCTGATTATCTGCAGACATACAAAATAAAAACCTCAACATAAATGTGGCAAAGGACTGTATGTTCTATGCACAAGTTATCCATCTTCAGTCAGGCAGTTGACTTGTGAGGACTTGTCTATATACAGCAGTCAAAATGCATAGAATGGAATTTACCAGCATACAATTGCCTCGCAGCAGTAATGAGTGCACTTGTGTCAAGAACAATTTAAGGTAAACAAACTATTTGCATCACAAACATTCAATGAAAGCCTGCTATACATTTTTAAGCTCTGCTGTGCTTTATTAAGGGTAGCCCTCTTTTATATTAAATCTCCATTACCCCCTGCACAACAGCTGCAAATTCCCAGCCAGACATTAAGATCACCCATGTCGATTAGTGAAAAATAATGCCAGAATGTAGAATTTTCCTTATTGACTTCACTAAGAAATATGGCAAGCAGCAGGAATTGATGAGCATAGGGTGAAAACACCAGAAGAACTTAAACCTGTCACAAAATTGGAGAATTCCACCATCTGACACTACCTAGGGATGACCTTCAGTAAAATTGCAAGTCCATCGATCAACAGACCCAGAGATTTGATCACCTGAACTTCTATACAGCGTTCAAGTTGAGTTTGAACCTCACCACTTTCTGTAGTGTTCAGCTCAATTCTCACCCAAAACTGCCACCCCCTTCCCCATTCATCAGTTTTTTAATGCATATGGGTGGCTTCTCTGAATATGGACACTCAGGAGATGGGTGCAGCCAACCTACCACAACTATATATGGCTATATTTCTGTACTTTTTCCCATAATTTAGGCAATTATTTTTAGGTATATAAAATGGTCTATTGATTGACTTGACATTTTGTTTGCACTTAAGCAAATCCCACTTATGCATTTTGATCACACGCTCACATATTGTATTTGTTAAGGCCTAATTAAGTTCTTCTAGCCAAACAGCTATTCCTTCATTACTATGTGACCAGAGTACACTTTTTTTTTAACAAGAAAAAACAGAGTACACTTTACATAGTGAACATAAGTGCACAGAAGAGGACTGGGTCTGTCCCTTTTAATGTGTTTGTTTTTGTCAGAAGAAAAAAATCCTGCAATACAAAATCCAGCTATTAATAAAATATGCTCTTCCTGAGACGGCACATAATGAGACATTTAATTGAATTTGCTTCTTCATGTAAAACAATAGGAACCACTTTTGAAAAGAGACATTTGAGAACCTTAAATATATTGTATTATTGCATGGCCAATCTGGGTTTGTTCAGGTTTTTACAGAATTTCACATATCTTGATCCCCATTCTGTACAACACATGGCTCTACAGGAAGAGACAATCGAGTAAAGGTGGCTATACAGAATACAATTTTTTTTCCTTTAGATTTACCTTCAACAATGTAGTGCAACTGGCCTGCCTGATTCAACGCTGTATCCTGGCCTAGGCCAACAAGGCCCAGGCCTAGGGCAGCACTTTGCAGGGGGGGGCAGCACGGAAAGAGTCCCCGCTGACTTGCGCTACACTATTAGTGTAGCGCCAGTCTTATGGGGCGGACTGAGCTGAGGAGGCACTGCTTCTAATTTTGACTGTCCTATCATCCTGGACCACAAACCTTCCTTACTGTACTATATGTTTTCTGCTGCACCATTGGCATGGTTATATCTTCTTAGTCCTCTCCATAAAATTATCAGAAATTTGAGCTTAAAGTAGTACTATAGGCAACACTTTTTTTAATTTTGGATAGAGTAAGGGATGGTTATAGCCCCTGTCAGTTTATTTTTTACCATGCCTGTCCCCTTGCAGAGATTTCCCTTCACTTCCTGCCCCATAGCCAAACAGGAAGTGAGAGGAAATCTATGAAAATTAAGGGAATACATCCCCCCCCCCCGCAGGCCCTGAGAACGAGTGTCCCCACTCGAAAATTTCAGAGCGGGTCTTAAACAGAAAGGGGTGTGGCATTGACAGGAATGGGTGTGTCATATTTAAATTAGGGGGTGCACGAGTTTAGTCAGGCCTAGGGCAGCACAAAACCTAAATTCACTACTGGCCTGATTGCATACAATTTTAAAGTGTTGAGGTTCGACCTCATATTATATAATTTTGGTAGATCTAAAGGAAAGTTGAACAAGAAAATTGTATAATGTGTAGCCAGCTTAAAGCAATGGCAACACATGAGTATTTGGGAAGTACAGCCAAGCTAAATCTCCTCCTTTTCTTATCCAACAGTACATGTTATTTGTTGCTTTGGATTGCTTTTTAAACTGAAATGTTCAATGGATAAATGTATTGTATGTAGGCTAGCACAGCACACTACACTAAGTAGAGAAAAGAGAAATTGGAACAAAATTGATAACTGATCTACAATGCCCAATCGGGTTCCAGTTTTACGCTCTGGCAAAGTTAAAAAACCAACCTGATGGGTATCGACAGATTATTCGATTTGGTTCCCATTTTTCTTTCTTCTAGACGTGGCAAACTCAACAAAAATGGCAAAAAACTATCTATATTACGATCACTTGCCTTAATCATTAAAATATGAGTAAAAATCCTTTCATAACATCATTTCCTGCTCGTTTTTATTTTTAAAATGGCGTAGGGGGGGAAAAAAAAGAGAAAAGTATGAAACTGTGTGAAGCAAAAAATGACATCCACCCATACTTCCATATCACCTATGGGTCGGTTGATGGCGATGAGGGCTGCAAGCCGGCTGGCTGGACAAGTCATCAATCCAGAGAGCAGAGGTGGTATATCCCAAGATAAGATATTGAAAAAACCCTCAGGGGACAAATGTCCCTGGGAGTAAGGGACAAATGTCCCTGGGAGTAGGGTACCCCATGGATGGTCAAGTGGAAAGTGAGTAGCATAACCGCAAGCCATCTGCAACGGGTATAAAATAATGTGTATTGTTACATATACTGTGCTTACTTGAATTAAAAAGGAGAGAAGGGAGGACCTGAGTGGACACCAAAAGATAAGTGGGAAAAGTGGGTTGGCGTTTTTGTGAGGGGAACTTGGCGATAACTGCCAAGCAAATTCCTCTACTCAGGTGATGGTGCCTCCCCTCCTCCTTTTTGCCAGTGTGACGTTGATTGTCACCCTTGATTACACTAGAGTATTTATACTCCCGCCCAGTTGAACAGATGCCCCCTGTGGTTGTTGGCCCCTTTGGACTTGTGGCACCACTATGGACCATGTGCATTAGCCTTGAAGATTAAGGTAGCCCATGGTAGATTCTTTCACTAATTTTTTCATTTTCCTTCTTGGTGTGTAGCCTTTACTTGCATTTATCCATCCCCATGGTTTGTGAAAATATTACTTTGACTATCACCTTTTTCACTTCACACCTAGGCATGGTTTATTCCCAACTAATCACTTTGTTCCCACTTATCTTTCGGTGTCAACACAGGTCCTCCCTTCTCTCCTGTTTAATTCAAGAAAGCACACAACAGAGTATATGTAACAATGCACATTATTTTATACCCATTGCGAATAGCTTACGTTTATGCTACTCACTTTCCACTTTACCATCCATGGGGTACCCTACTCTCCCAGGGACATTATTGCAGAGGGCTTTTTTCAACATCTTATCTTGGGATATACCACCTCAGCTCCCGGCTCTGATGACTTGTCTAGCCGGCTTGCAGCCCTCATCGCTATCAATCAGACCCATAGGTGATCTTTCAGTATGGGTAGATGTAATTTTTTGCACCACACCATTTCATACTTTACTAATAGTAAATACTTATCAATTTTAGTTATATACCAGCATCTGCTCCTGATGAGTGGAGGTTTCCACAAAACGTGTCAAGCAATTCCGATGCTACTATCATGTTTACCATATAGGATCATTCTACTATTTTTACTGTTTTACGCTATAACAATCGTGATTTTTTATATATACCTACTATGTGATATATGGATCAACGTGCCTGACATTTTACAAGTTACTACCATTAAATACTATGCCATTATTCTATAATGTATTATATATGAAATACATTTTTATTATGTATATATTTTCCTGTGTGCTAGATGCTGAGATTCAGTGTGTACTAGTTATAATATACAATCTATTGGTCAGACACCCATTGCCCAGTATTACTTTTCCAGTTGCATGTTTCATATAAAGTCCCAAATTCTTCTTTTATTCTAACTGCTAAACAGGGATGGAGGCATTAGACCTACAATTCTTATGCCTCATATAAAGTCCCAAACTCCCTACTCCCCCTTCCCTTCTATTCCAAAGATGCAAATCCCTCCCTCTATCAAGCTTACCACCTCCATACAGAAATAATGTAGAACAAGTCATGGCAATTCAGTAACGGGAAAGAGATTGACCGCTGGAGCACACGGGCAATGCTGGCGACTAGCCCTTAGCCTTCTTTCCATGTTTTTGCATAACTTCCAAATGACAGATCCTCTTTAATGGGTCAGTCCACCCCCAAAAGTGATTTTAGTTATAGGTGGAGCAAGCTACATATGGGAATCTTATGTCATTTATGTATTGAAAAAAAATCTGCCTGCCATATTGTAATTCTAGATTCTGTCCCCATCTACTTTGGAGATTTTTGTGTGCGTCTCAGGACCCGTTTGCTGCATTCTCCATAATTTGAAATGAAATTATCCAATAGAGTGGGACAGTCTCAAAATAGTCAGAGCAGTTGTGCAGGAATTCAAGCACAGATCTTGCGCCAACAATATCACTGAAAGATTTGCTGTTCCCTCTTAGCTTAAACCAGAATAAGAAGCTCTGGCTGTACTGCAGCAACTGTGCAATCTTCTAGTCAGGCCTTACGCTTAAATGCATTTATATTTTTCATTATAAAAAAAAAAAAAAAAGGAGATTACCAAATGAGTTGCCATCCAAATGCACTCGCATTAAAATCCTGAGCAGTTAACAAAACTTTCAGCACAAATGTAGCAATTACCTACCTAAAAGCATATCCATTTAAGTGGATACAAGATGGTGACGATATTTAACACTAATCAAAATATTGGCAAGCACAAATAATTTGAAATGCCATCTTAAATTATTCATTTCCTATTAAAATGAGAAGCATTTGAATAAAAACCCCTGAAGAAAGATTACTCTTTATTCATTGGTTTAAAGGGAACCTGTCAAAGCAAAATACCTACATGAAAAAGTCTCGGCTGAAGTTACTGTTCTGACTTGTGGGATGCATACTAGATAGGGGCAGGAATCTGCCTGTGAATAGAGCTTATACAGCTTATTCCACAGTACTAGATACAGAAGGAAATGCTGGAGCCGACATGTGCCATGAAAATTATAAAACAATCTGTGGCAAAACCCATGGTCCCTGGGTATTTGCTCTAGAGGGGTATAAGAACCATTTTTGTGGGCACGCGGTAAGAAATTTAAATACAGCTTTTAACATCGTATCTACATGGATGCAATTTGTGGTATTTTGCTGCCAGCCAATAACACTGTAGCATGTGTCATTAAGGCCATAAATAGAATATTGATTTCGAATTATGCACAGGCTGGATTGTTCCTATTCACTTTCATTTCAGATAAAGTGTAAGGTAGTTTCCCTCGTTTTTGGCTTTGCATTACTGATTCTCTTAAAGTAGATGTCAAACCGTTGGCTTAGCTGAAAGATCAGAGATTATCTATAGAGAATTGTTTGCTCCATTTTACAAACCCAACTAACAAAATCAACCAAGTTTACAAATGTGTCCTTTGCACTGCAAAGGATTATTCTATGCCACATTAGTTGCCCTTCAACCCTTGTTTAAAAAAGTCTTGCAGGCAGCATAGTCAACTACCATTTAAAGTTGCCTTCCTTTTTAACTACTGCTTTTGCTCTGCGCGAATAGAAAACACTTGCATAATCTGAAATACATAAAGTTAAAGGCTCAATCTGCTGAAGCTTATATTCTATGCAGATAAGAATAAACCTCTTACTAGGGCAATTTATTAAGGCAGACCCAAGACATGAGACGATGAACACAAGTCCTGTGGAATTCTGTTCATACTGAGCAATTTTTTTTTTTTTAAATTCCACGTTGACCTTCAGGAACATAAATACTGACTATCTTCCTGCCATCAGAATGCCTGTACAGACTTGAATATATAAAGAATATAGTCAGAGGGCAACACTATTAAAATGATAAAAACGTTCCCCTATTCCACATGCTCTTGTCCTAGATTCCCATCTGCCTTTGCAGGTCCCTCTGGCTGTTAAAGAAAAAAGAAAAGGGGCTTGTGTAGCTGGGCAAATTCAGCGCTGTTCAGTTGTATTCAGATTGCATTTGAGATGCTTCAGACTATATATTGAGTGGTGAAGGGAAAAATGCAGTTCTGAATAAAACAAATGCACATGTACTTAAAGTGGAAGTAAACCCTCCAATCATTTTCAGTCAAGGAAGCTGCCATCTTGGCCTCTGTTTAATCTTCAACTGCCATGATGCTGCACATGTGATCAGTTATGACACCAGTCATTGGATGGTTTGACAGTTTGGTTAAGAGCACAACCAATGTGACAGTTGGCATTCCCGGCATGCCGGTAATGTAACTGCTTTTTGAAACTGTTAAATAGATGGGTTTACTTCCACTTTAAGTGACTGGCTGGAGAACCAAGTAGATGTCGCAGAGGGAACAAGCAAACTGACTGGCCTAAATCTACCGAAAGACATTGGACAGTGGCAGTGGGAATGAATATTTCTACCTACAAATGGGAGCACTTTGAGCCCCAAGAAAATCCAATCTGAACGCTCCCTTATCTGACCATAAACAGCCAGATTTGGTGAATGCTCTCTGATGCCATTATATAGTTTTTTTTTTATGAAGCAGGAGAGGAGTGATAATGGCCAGGCATTACTCGTGCTATTTCCATGCCAGAGTTAGATGTTACCATGTCCTCTGGTTTCATTCCACTTCCCATATACAGAGGTGGGAAGAGTGGATTCCTCCGAAATTGGCTCTAGTGTGCATTAATGTGGAACTCAAATAGGATTGTGGGCTTCTTCACAGAACAGGGAATGCCTCCATGCATTTCGGACTGTGCTACTTAAAGTGGTTGTAAACCCACTTTTTCAACTTGCACCTACAGGTAAAGCCTATATTAAGGCTTACCTGTAGGTGCAAGAAAAATCTCCTAAACCTACACGTTTAGGAGATATTTAGTAAAAATGACATTGCTCTGTGTCTACGGCGCATGCGCGCCGTAGAGAACGGCGCATTCATGGGGTTAATCCCATTCACAAAATCGGCTACTTGCCAGCAATAGCTGGGCGTAGCCGATTGTGACGGCTCTTGCGCGCATGCGCAGAGTGACGTCACCGCCGCTCCGGCCAATCACAGCGCCGGAGCGGCGCTGTGATTGGCTGCAGCGGCGATACCGGAAGTAACCTTCCGGCTATCGCTGCAGCGATGGATGCAGCTAGATGGAGGGACGCGGACGGCTTCGGGGGCCCCGATCTAAGGTAAGTGGTACATAATGAGCTAATATGCTAGTCATACTAGCTCATTATGCCTTTCTCTTACAGGTGGGGGGGAAAAAAAAAAACTAAATGTGGGTTTACAACCACTTTAATGTGTTGGTGACATGCATTTTAAAGAAATTAGGTACTAGCTATAAAATTCCTAATATGCCAATTTTGGATTTCCTAGAACAATTGTACTCAACATAGTAAAACAAGTGTGCAACACATGGGTCATATACCATGACGACATTTAAATATGCATGTTTAATATAGCACAATAGGAAATACTATTTTATTTTAAAAATGAGAAATAGAACCTTGTATTCTTCCAGTCATGAGCATCACTAATAATCAAGATAAGAACTTTCAACTATGAAAACAAAAGTAAGTGAACAGTAGTGGAGTTGCCCAAGCAAGCAGATGCTTTCATTTTCTAAATGCTAGAAGGCCGGCTAAAGCTGGAATTTGATTCCCTGGGGCACTTGTTTCTATGCAAAGCCAATTCTGTATATTATATAGTTATAGCAAACATTACCATGTTATACATGCTAAAACATACCTACTCAATGAAGGCAAAAGTTAAAGTGTATGGCAGCTCCTTGGAGCAACTTGCAGAAACACAAAGCAGTCACCTGGTTCATTCGCACAGCTGAGAAAAGGTTGGAGGTTACACTACTTTGTCTGCCCGTCATCCTTGGACAACGTTATAATGTAAGTACATTAGCAAGAGCTGATCTCACTAAACTCTGCTGCCTGGATTTTGTCATGGAGAAGTCTTCCTAATTATCTTGTTAAACTACATTCACATTAGCCTACATTAGGGATTTATCCATTAGGCAGAATGAATCGAGTGAAACTGGTACTCTGTTTATCACCATGTAGCACACAAAGTTCAAACAAGGATTTAAAACTGAAGATACGCAACACCTTTAAAACCAAACATGTTGTGGATAAAATGCATGAACAAAACGCATGATAACCAATGACGGTCCCACCTAAGAGAACGGAATCTCCAGGTACAAATTACTCCTTTTCCTTGTGTATGTGGTCATTATGTAGAAAGCTCCATCAACCTGTGTGCCCATATGGCCCAAAAGTTAGAGGCAATATGATGGAGCAGATTTAACAACATACGTGCAGTGGTACAGTGTGCCTCATGTAAAAACAGAACTTTGCGAGGGCCCGATCCTTCTGGAAAGATCTCACTGGATAGCCTTCAGGTTTATTTCGCTCACCAAAGGAAGTTTGGCCACATTTACTACTAAGTTTACTGGCGGTGCTATCTAGGAGGTTTGTCATCTCTTTTCGACTCTAAAGCCGGTCACAGATTGAGCGATTATCTTTTCTGCAACCATGGGAATCCTTCCTGTTAAGCAATTGTTTTCATCCCAGCCAGAAGAGCACACAGTAATTCTTGCTAGCGACCATAGGCGCTGGCAATAATCGCATGAAAAATTTGACATGCTGGCTGTATCCCAGCTCATCACCTTGGGTAAAATCAGGCTGTCCATACATGGTTCGAATCTTAGCCGGTCCCTGCTCAACCGGCTTAAATTTAAACTGTGTATGGCCGGCTTAAAGCAGAACTAAACCCATCAATTTAAGTTTTTAAAAAAAACGCTAAATTTCTGGGACATGCTGGGAATGTACCTGTCACATTGGTTTTGCTCTCAACCAAAGCTCGATCCAATGACTGATCACATGTGCAGCATTTATGGCAGTTAAAGATCAAACAGAGGCCAAGATGGCAGCTTCTTTGGCCGAAAAAAAAAAGGGTTTAGTTCTAACGGTTCATGCACACCAGGGGCAGAAAAAAATGCCAGAACCTAGGACGGAAAAATTATACAAATGCTCATAGTAGCTCATATTGCACAAGCGTTTATGAGCAATTACTTTTACAAGTGTTTTTTCTAAAACATTCACTTCTGCTCATTTTTCAATGTACACTTAACATTTTTTTTAATGCTCCTAATGAACGCCACTTTTTTCGGCCCGAAAGCTCTTCCCAAAAATGCAAATCAGAATGTTTTTTCCTAACTCCCTCTGAAAATACACCTGTAAACTCCCTAATGTGCATGGACACATAGGCTAGCAGAACTACTTCTACAAGCCGAAAAAAATAATTGCTCCGTGTGCATGAACCCCAATAGTGAATTCTCGGTTGCAAACCTGCACAACTGACAAAGGCAGTTGGTAAAGGGGTGCTACTCTCTTGGTAAGGATTTACATTTTATATTTTCTAAAAATGAAAGTACAGTAGTAGGAATACCAACCCTGCTATGTTTGGAAGCGCTGAGCTGGAAACCATAGCAAAGGGATCTCACTGCTGGAATTAAGAAATACGAGAATCTGTTAGATGGCTCAGACTATACCCATAGGCAAGATATCACTTTTGGGTAAAATAATTAAACCTTGCCATGATATAAACTGTGCTTTATAAAAGGAGACCCATTTCTGAAAAATCAAACAAAGTTTTATGTTATGCAATACCAAATTGGTTTTGGAAATTAAAATAACTTGAAAGCGGCACACAGCATGCATACAATCGTAACAAGGACATACTGTAGATGGCATACTTGAAATAACACCAGTTTCCACACAATGTTGAAACCGCTACATACCATACATATCTGTGAATAGACATTTCACATCAGATTGCTACGGTTTAACTTCAATAACTGCTGTGCATTTATGTGCAGAACTGAGAACTGCCTCACATCAATGTGATATGCACCTTTCAGGACAATGAGCCGCTTTCTACTTTGGCAATTTTAGCAAAAAATACAAGTTTTATGAAGACCAGCAAACCGTTATTTGGTTTCTAAGCACCCAATCAGGTTGACCGCAAACATTTTCCCCCGCATCTCTCTCCAACCAAGACTGGATGCTTGAAATCTTAAGCCATCTAGACCACACTTTGTCAGGTTTGGGTTGTTTAAGGCCAAGCTAAGGCTTCATATAAAAACTTTGACAACCACAATAGATGGCCCATTGCTTGCTATTATTGGACTGTTTCTGAAGCAAGATGGTAATAATGGATTGTCTCTGGCAGTAAGAGGAACTTCTTAATGCCCATATTTTTCCACTTGAGGTACAATCTTCCTGTGCTCCAAATCCTACATTCTTTAAAAGCTGAAAACAGAGTGCATCAACAACTCAACCTTTGTTCTTATAGGCAGACCTACCCACCCATCTATGGACAGCCTAACACTGTAAAGCGCGTTCATAAATTATTTAGAACCCCTTCACTTTTTTTTATTTTATGTTGCAGTTCAACACTACAGTTGTTTAAATTAATTTTTTTCTCAATAATCTACACTCCGTACCCTATGACAACGTAAAATCAGAATTTTAGAAAAGTTTGCAAATGTATGTAAAAAGAAAAACTGAAATATCACATTAGCATAAGTATTCAGACCCTTTGCAATAAAACTTGAAACTTGGCTCAGGTGCCTCCAATTTCTCTTGAACATTTCGGAGATGTTTCTACACCTTGATTGGAGCCCATCTGTGGTAAATTAAATTTTTCAGACACAATTTGGAAAGGCACACACCTCTCTATAAAAGTCCTCACAGCTGACAATGCATACTGTATCAGAGCAAAAGCCATGAGGTCAAAGGGAACTGTGTGCAGAGCTCAGACAGGATTATTGCAAGGCACAGACCTGGGGAAGGCTACAAAAAAAATTCACTGTAGTTCCCAAGAGCACAGTGGCCTTCATAATTCTCAATTGGAAGAAATTGAGCACAACCAGGACTCTTCCAAGAGTCGAACTGAGAAATCAGCGAGAAGGGCCTTAGTAAGAGAGGTGGATGAGAACCCAACGGTCACTCTGAGCTCCCGAGATCGGAGATGAGACCATATTCTAGAAGAACCACCAGCAATGCAGTCCACCACCAATGCAGATTTTATGGCAGAATGGCTAGACGGAAGCCTCTCCTTCTGGAAAACACATGAAAGCCCGCTTGGAGTTTTCAAAAAAGCACATGAAGGACTGACTGAGCAACAAGATTCTCTGGTCTGATGAAACAAAGATTGAACTGTTAGGCCTCAATTCTGTTATGTCTAGAGGAAACCAGGCACCACTCATCACTTGCCACCCCAATAGTGAAGGATGGTGGTGGCAGCATCATGCTGCAGGGGTGTTTTGTAGAAGCAAGGACTAGGAGACTGGTCAGGGTTGAGAGAAAGCTTAATGAAGTAAAGCACAGATATCCTCAATTAAATTCTTGTCCATAGCGCTCAGGACCCCAGACTGGGACAAAGGTCCCACATGCCAATGTGACAACGAGCCTAGGTACACAGCCAAGACAAAACAAGCGTTGTTTAGGGACAATTCTGTGAATATCCTAGCGTGGCCCAGCCAGAACCCTGACTTGAACCCTATTGAAAATCTCTGGAGAGACCTGAAAATGGCTGTCAATTGACGGTCCCCATTTAACCTGAGTGAGCTTGAGATGATTTGCAAAGAAAAAATGGCAGAAAATCCCCCCGTGCAAAGCTTGTCGTGTCATACCCAAAAAGACTTGAAGCTGTAGTAGGGATCAACCGATATCGTTCTTTCGGTGCCGATATAACCATATTTCAGCCACCTCTCCTGCCCATAGCCGATATTTTGTACATTTAAAAAAAACAAATGTTTACACTTCATTTTTGTTTTTTATCACCGTTATTGCTGTCACAAGGAATGTAAACATCCCTTGTAAAAGTAATAGGCATGTGAGAGGTACCCTTTCTGGAGAGATCAAGGGTCTATAAGACCACAAACCCCTCCTCTGCACTTCAAAGTATTTAAAACGTCAAGATCAGCGTTTTTTAATACTTTATTTTTTAAAACTGGCGCCTTTAAGATGCTAGTAATCTGGGAAGTGATTACTAGATCCGAGACGATCTTCGGCCAGCCGGTGGATGTGTCGGCAGGTTGTTCAGGCCTCCCGGTGGGACAGGAGAGCCCTGGCGAGCGGTGGAAGGTGGTGGTAGGGGGGGGACGGAACATCCTCTCTCGCTGCTTGTATTAACAGCCGAGCGGCTGCTGAGCCACATTGGTTATTACACTACAGCCGACCGTCCACTCTAAAGAACGGTACCAGGGTGATGCATGCAGCTGCATGCATCACCCCGGTAAAACCCCTTGAAGCAATATTGGTAATATCGGTCAGTTTTTTGACCGATACTTCTAAAAAAGTGAATATCGGCTGTACCGATAAATCGATCGATCGATCGATCCCTAGGCTGTAGTTGCTGCCAAAAATGCATCAAGAAAGTACAGAGTAAAGAGTCTGAATACTCAAGTAAATACGATATTCCAGGTTTTTAATAACTAGCCAATAAACATGAAGTGGACCTGTCAGATTCAACCACATTAATCGTACAACCTGACATTTTGGACCCATCATACTTATGATCCACCATTTGATACACAAAGTATTTCTAGAAAAAATATGTGCACTTAAACATATATTCTTAAGACCACCCAGGAAAACAACTGATAAAGCAGAATCACTTACATTAACCTGAACTCTGCTGTATGTTATGGCTAATTTATAACCAGTAAAACAACTGCTTTAAATACCACAACTCCCCTTTTTCTTTGCAAGGCCTAACATATCAATTTATTAAAGCCTGGCACATGCAATTTCCTTAGCTTAATTGTATTTTGTTGTTGCAAGCAAAACAAAGCAGGAAAAAGGATGTCAGTGGAGGTCAGATGGGTATTGCTTTCACCTCACTGGCCCTCTCTCTGTCTGGCTGTAGCTGAATTAATGACCTTAATGTCACTGACTGTTACATCATAGTTCGTAAAGTTATTCACGCAAAAGCCCACAAAAAGCCACAATAAAAAAAGAATCTTCGGATAAACATTCACTCAGTGTAGCTAGTATTGGCTAGCTAATTGAAATAAGTGCTTTAGACAAATAAATTTGGTCACTTCAGAACCAATTTGCAGAATAATCTGCATATAGAGGGAGGAGTGTATGGATGCAATACTTGTACTATGGGGGGAGGGGGGGTTGTTTTATTTTTATATTCAAGGCTCCATGCACACCAGCTTTAAAGCATTTTTTTTTCCAGATAGTGGTGTTATATGTGTACATGCACACTATTTTAGTCCAGCAGTGTTTTAGAAGATTCTGCTTCTAGGAGTAGAAGAACATTTATTTTTTGTGTTTTTGGAAGCGATTTGCCAGCAGAAAAAAAAACTCTAAACGCTCCTAACTGCTGCTAAAATGCTGGCACAAAAACACCATTATGAGTGATTTTCTGGCTATTTTTTTAAGCTGATAGTGTGCATGAGCCTTAGACCTCATTTATTAAAAATACATTACAGAAAACATACAAAACAAATTGCATTAAAATTCATTGGCTATTCACAAAATGCCTTGAAGCAAAGACACTGCACTATGACACACCGCCTCTTTCATTTTTACGCTACTTCATCAACAATTGGAGAGTGGCCTATGGGTCCCTCATGTTAAGTTTATTATTTAATGATACGTAGGTGGTGTCTTGTCTTTTCTTCAGGGCATATTTGTGAATAGCCAATGAATTTTAATGCAATTTGTTTTGACTGTTTTCTGAAATAAATTTGTTTTTAATATATACCTGTGTTATGCCTATAAAGTCCATCATCTGCCAACCTATTTCTCAAAATTAAATCTATTGGGACGTGGCATTATATACCCATTACTCATGTCCACAGTACCACTCTGTGGTGATATGATCCCTAATCACTTAGACCTAATTTAGACTTGATTTGCTGTCTGAAGCACAATCTGTTTGGATCGCACTTCAAAACAGCAATAGACAGGCGGTGAGGTGTTGTATTTCTTCCTTACCGCCAGTTTTAGCCCCCAATTATTGGACAACTATGCATTGTGTGCAGTTGCGGCGCATGTACCCAGGGCGTACAATTCCTGCTGAGGCCACAAATCAAAACACATAGCAGCCACAGCATGTGTACACCCCTGGTCACTGCCTCAGGAGGAGTGATTGAGGGACTGTAAAAAGGCGGTTTTACTGCCCCTAAACAAGGCCTAAAGGTCACATTATTGAACCGTTACAGAATGATACAGAATCCTTGAGAATAAAGATACAGTAGCATAATAAATCCCATGTTGAAAATCGCAAAGGGGTTTTTCATTTTTTTATGTTCATGAACTACTCCAAAAGGTACGATTATAAAAAGCAGTACATTTGACATTTACTGCATGTGACTCACAAAATTTAGAAATGCATGCACCAGGAAGATTTACCTCTAATGAATGTCTGTTGAATGTCACATTCACTGCTTTACAAATATACAGTGGCAGCTGGTGCGCAAAATTTTTGGGGGGCGCAAACAAACTGAAAAAAACACCCATCAGACGCAGCCACTGGTGCCATCAGATGCAGCCACTGGTGCCCTCAGACGCAGCCACTGGTGCCCTCAGACGCACAGAAATTATTTATCTTGGCATCTTTCTACATCACAGAAACCTGACATTTTAACAGGGGTGTGTAGACATTTTATATCCACTGTACCTATGCATGTTATTAGTTAGAAATGGCAACATAACTTCCTATTCATCTAGTACACTGGAACCCAATGAAAAACCATTAACTGAACCTCGTACAGTGCTCCACTAGATGCAAGGGCAGTCTTACAGACATCATTGAGAAATTATGCGATTATGTCCACTTTGGCAACCCAACACCAAAATGTACATGCTAAAACAGTTTCCGGTTGGTAAAAAAAGTTGTCTCTTGCATTAAAAAAAAAAAACTATAAAAGCAGCCAAATAAAATGTAAATACAGTTCAGGAAAATCTGATATCTTCAAAGTGCCATCCACAACAATCTATATTTAGTTTTCACTTCGAGAAGATGAGAATGTAGATTACAGTCCCTAAACTTGGCTAGAGTAGGCATAAACTTGACACTGGCTCCATTATGAGCTGGCGGCAGTGAGAGCTCCTAGTACTGTACTCTAGCTGCTCCTGGCACCCCTCGGTGCCCTGGCACCTTTTACCCTGCTCCATATATAGATTTCTGGTAATCTACTCAAATGGAACGACACAGTGGGAGATAGACAATGCATACAATGAAACAAATTCAAATACAGAAAAATTGTATATCTATCTATAGATACAATTCCAAGAACAAGAATTGATGATGCAAGAAGCCTCTGTGGCCAGTACAGAAAGAGCCCCAAGCACAGCACACCTATCAGTTGGGAGTGCTAGCCGGGGTATGAAGAAGCCCACACACACGTAAAAACAAGTACATTGGCCAAAGTGCATTTGATGTGCATTATTGGGCTGGAGATGGGTGGTTTGTGCTGCATGGGACGACCCTGAGGTTGGCCAAAAAAACATGCAAGTTTTTAAGCATTGCCAGTCACTACTAGGTCATTTTTTCCTAGGGGGGAATAAGTGTCCAATACATGCTCATCAGGGCAGAAAACTACACAAAGTAGTCTGTTTCTTAGGTGTAGGGCAGTACGGAAATAAATTAGGCCAGCCATAGACCATTTGAATCTTGGCCGGTTCCTACTGAACTGGCCAATATTCAAACCATGCATGGGCAGGCTGGATTTACCAAGTTGATCAATTTTGGCACAACCAGCCTGGTAGATTTATGTGCGTTCTCTGCTATAGCCGCTAGCAATCACTGTCTTCTCCGGGCAGGGACAGCTTCCCCTGCCAGCCACTGCACTGGGAGAACACAATGACTCCGCAGGAGGGATTCTTCTGTCAACACTGTGTTCATGGGGTAATCATGCAAATCTCTTTCCTGCAACCCGTGGGTGCAGGAAAGAAATCCACACCATCCATGGCCTGCCTTATGATGCCTGAAATTGTAGACATTAAGTCTTTGCAGGTTTGTGTACATAAAAAAAAAGCGGTGGTTCTGCTGGTGGTGGCGGTCTTCAGGGAACCAATAGTAAGTGGCAGTAAAAATCTATCCCGTCTAATTGACTGTTCCCTGCTTGGGAAACATTGGTCAGAATAATGGAGAAGCCCTACAAAAGCTAAGTTCCTCTGATCAGACCAATTACAGCAAGGCGATTAGTCTCTAATTTCTGCAAGAAATTCTGTAATCAGCATTATTAAGCACTTTTGGAAATGTGATTGAAAATACTGACAGAGTCCTTTTTTAAAGCAGGCCATGCATGGAGTGAAATTCGTCCAGTTCAGCATGGACCAGCAAAAATTTAGTCCATGTATGGGCAGACTGATTGTCTCCCAGTCGATCCATTGATCAAGCTGGGCACAACCAGCCTGTCAGATTTTTTACATGCAATTAGGCCAGCCATACACTGAGCAAATTTCTTTCCTGCAGCCACGAAGCGGGTGGGAAAAGCTGTCCCTGCTGGGAGAAGACAGTGATCATTAGCCGTTAAAGCAGCCACTGCTTGTGATAAATGCAAGAGAATCTAATCTGGCAGGCCGGTTGTACACCCAACTTGATTGCTCAACTTGGTACATTCAGCCTGCCAATTAACGGTTTGAATCCCTGCTGAGCCGGCAGAGATACGAACCATGTATGGCCGGCCTCACTGCCTTCAATGGTGGAAGAAAAGAAAATCAAATATATGGGCTGCCTAATCTACATTATCATGTTTGAAGAAAACCTTTGCTGACTCTGAATATGAGTCTAGTTGCTTGGCCATCATGGTGATTCACAGGTTTCTGAATTATTGACTTTCTAATCTGCAGATATAAGTTTCATGTCAATGACAAACTAATAAAGCCAGTGAGAAAGTGTAATGACCAGACAGAAGGTGATCAGTGATGGCAGCCTTTATTCTTCTCAGGATAGGTTACCTTTACACATACTGTACAATCCAGTGCAGTGGTCTGCAGCCAGTGGCTAGATGTGCGACTTCCAATCTAGCGCCTGCTAGTGGCGCCACATACGTCATACCACTTTTTTCTACACTTTTCCACACACCTATTCTACCTATATAGACCATGGAAGTCAGCAGTCACCAAGTTCTGATACATTACAAAGGCAGGATGACCTTTCAGTTTCATGATAAGCAGCTTACACAAACTTTTTACTTTCCCACATGAACTGTAGAAAGTAAACACTGGAAACTATAGCAAATGTAAGCCATATACTGTACCATGCTAGTTGCAGCTTTTCTTCCCATCTCAGAATAGCTACTTCTTTATTTTAGGCCTGTGTAGGTATTTCCAGGCATTTCCCCAATGCTTTGCTATGGGTGGAAAATATTTTGTCATGGGTTGTTTTTTTTTTGTACGTCTTTAGAATTGCAAGAAGGTCATATGGAAACAATATTGTCTTGTAGATAAGAACCGTTCCATCTCCTACAGGTTCAGTGCTCCGTCATTCTACAACTAAGAGCCAAGATTTAGTAAGATATATACCTCGTGCTGTCCACGCATAGCTACATCCAGCAAGATCTTTTTTTATTTTATTTTTTTAACATGGAACAAAACTATTTTAAGGCTTAAAAGACCAGCAGCAGCAACATAAGTGGGGTAAAAGAAACCAGAGCAATACAAGGCTAGCGTTTCTAAACAAATACTACTAGAAATAATGGGGGGGTCAAACATACTACAAAAAAGGTACATTAGGCACATGTGAGTCAATGGAGGAAGATTTCTGAAGTCTCTCCACAGTACAAAGGCAACAAGTGCAATGAATCAAGATGTACCTAAAAAAATACACATATCCAATCTTCAACACCAAGCTATTTTCTAGGTTACAAATCAAACAATGCCAACACTTCCTAATAAGAGCCCGGGCAACAAATATAACATAATGACGTATATAAACATTTACCGATATGGCAATGTCCATCTTCTCCTAGGTAAAGTATTGCACTCCAGACAAGGACTTGTCTGCAGACATGTATTTACTTCAAGGTTTGTGGACATTTTAATCTGATGTGCAACTGAGATAAAGTGAAGAGGGCAGCCACTTCAGTAGCCTTGGAGCAAGTATGTGAAGGACTAAAGCATTCAGGTTTGTACCGAGATTGTTTACAACAGCCCACTGGACCTGATGGGATACCAATTTCACCAATGCATACATTTTTTTTTTATAGCATAAGAGAAAAGAGAGCTACCGACGCAAAAAACGAAATATATCTCTACTAATCTAGTTGCAATCAGATGTATGCCACCCTAGAGTAGGATGTGTGCATTATGACCAGTATGTGGATTGCGCCAACTACGATGCCATTTTAAAGCCTATCAAATCTATTGTGCGAAGAAACAAATAGGTAGGTAACCCTATTGGTTGTGAGGAATCCTTACGGATCCTACTACCAGTGCCCCTTATTCTATAAATGTGGTATATCTCAACAAAGTGCAAAAAGCAAAAAAACTGTGTGATATTATTAACAATAAACGACTAAGTGCAAGTGCACCACCACCTAATATAAAAATGGCCACTCAACAGATGGATATGAGTGTGCGCCTTTGGTTCATTACAGGATAACAACTCCCTTGCAATAGATCAATCCGCAGCCTTTCCAAGCAGTGTGACAGAAGGTTTGGCTCTAATGTTTCTCATAAAAAATGGATCGCCATCATGGTATAGTAAGTAACCACAATTTATTAAAAAGTTAAAAACTGATTTTACACTTACATTTCATGGTGCCATTATGCCGGCACCAAGCTGATCCAGCCGTGTATGCAGGGTGGGTGATGTCAGGCAATTTGCCGCTGTGTGTTCTCTATCAGTGTGCACCTCAACCCTCGTTCTCGTTCTCGTATGGCAGGAAGTGACAAATCTCCCAGCAGCCTCTACGCATTTCGCAGTTCCTTTTGCATCATCAGGAAGCCAAACGGAACTGCGGAACGCGTAAAGGCTGCTGGGAGATATTCGTCACTTCCTGCCATACAAGAACGAGGCTCACGCTGATAGAGAACACACAGTGGCAAATTGGCCGACATCACCCACCCTGCATACACGGTTGGATTAGCTTGGTGCCAGCGTAAAATCTGTTTTTAACTTTTCAATAAATTGTGGTTACTTAAATATACCATGATGGCTATCCATTTTTTATGAGAAACATTAGAGCCAAACATTCTGTCACACTGCTTGGAAAGGCTGTGGATTGATCTACTGCAATGGAATCGTTATCCTGTAATGAACCAGAGGTGCACACTCATATCCATCTGGTGAGTGGCCATTTTTTTATACAAAAAAGAAAAAAAAAAGTGGCCATTTTTATATTAGGTGGTGGTGGCGCAAGCACTTGAAGGTGGAAGTAGAAGCACTGGTCCACGTAACAGGAACAGCATTGAAAGGAGTGATTACTCACTAAGGATATTTATTTTGCCTGTCATTTATAAGAAGGAATTACTCTTGCACTTTATTTGATTTATGTACTTATTGGAACTAGCTGGAAGATACCATACATACCTATACCGTATCTTGTTCTACACTATATACATTTTGCACTTTCACTTTGTCGTTTAATTTTTGTTAATATTGCACAGTTTTTTTTGCATTTTGTTGAGCCAAATAGCACAGATATATGATATACCACATTTATAGAATAAGGGGCACTGGGAGTAGGATCCGTAAGGATTCCTCACAACCAATAGGGTTACCTACCTATTTGTTTATGTTTCTTGGCACAATAGATTTGATATGATTTAAAATGGCATCGTAGTTAGCGCAATCCACATACTGGTCATAATACATTTTATGCTGGCCATAGATGGCGTAAATTTAAGCAGAATTTTCCACCAGGACTTTATTTCCAAACAGTGACTGCAGATGTAGTCACAGTTTGAGTATTCTGACAGCCGTTAAGTAAAGCAGCTGTCAGGATACAAGACCTGGCAGAGGAGATTTTCCCATCCTTTCCAAATAGTGTGGATGGAACAATCTACTGATCTCTCTGACAACAGGACTGGATGAGAGAGACCTTCATATTTATGGCTTGCCTAAGGCTGGCCATACATTATACAATTTTCTATTATAATTTCATATAGATTTACCTTCAACTATGTAGTGATTGCATACAACTTGAAAGTGTTTAGGCTTGCCCTCAGATTAGGTGGTTTTAGTGAATCTAAAAAGGACATTCAACTGTAAGCTACTTCAAGAAGGATAAATATGAATAACTCTGCCTCTGTGGCACTAGAGCTCTTGAAAGGACCTGGTTTACCTAAAATTTTATTCCATACTCCTTAGTTTCGAAATCCAAATTTGACTCCAATAGTTCTTCCTACTTTCACTCTCATCTTCCTTCTAGACTTCACTCAAAACCCTTCTTTGGGATACTTTATTTTTTTTGTTTAGAGCCATCACAATTGTTAAATGTAGCTATCACTTCTATAGTTCATTATTTATCCTCATTTTCCATTCTTCATTTATCAACTCATGTTATGTAAGGCAATTGGAATAGGGGAAGTGTTTATAGTCCAAACCAGAAGAGCAGTCCAAGAGGACACAGCTGCTCCTCCATAGATACACCAATCAGCCTTAACTTTGCGATCACCCACCTAATATTGAGTAGGTTCCCCGTTTGCCGCCTAAACAGCCCTGACACATCAAGGCATGGATGCCTCTAGACCTCTAAAAGGTATGCTGTGGTATCTGGCACAGAGCCTTCAATAGCAGATTTCTTACATCCTGCTGCCATAAGGGAATACCTTTTCCATATTGGGGTGTACTTGGTCACCAACATTGGGTAGGTAGTGTCAAGTAGCATCCACATGAAAGTCAGGACCCAAGGTTTTCCATCAGAAAATTGCCCAAAGCACCACACTTCCTCTTCAAGCTTACCATTTTCCCCACATAGCATCGTGGTGCCATAACTTCCCAAGTAAGCTACGCACACGCACCCAACCATCCACGTGATGTAAAAGAAAATGCAATAATCAGACCAGATCACCTTTTTCCAATGCATCATGGTCCAGTTCTGATGCTCACATGCCCATTGTAGGCACTTTTAGCTGTGGACACAGATCAGCATGGGCACTATGACCCACACACGTCACAACAAACTGCAATGCCAATTTTTTTCGACACATCAACTTCAGCGACAGGTTGTTTACCTGCTGCCTAACATATCCCACTGACTTCATGATGCCATTGTAACAAGATAATCAATGTTGTTCAGTTAACCCATCAGCGGTCAAAGTTTTGGCTGATTGTTGTATAGTACAGTTAGTGAACATTACCACTTTAAGTGTGCTAATGGCAGGATCACCAGGTGAAAAGAAAGAACTGCAATACATTACAGCTTTGTTTTTGGGTTTAGGCATGCTTTAGGATACCAAAATGCACAAGATGACCTTTGCCCAGTCAGGCTGCTTTTAGCCAGATCACTCAATTGTCTTCTTGTCAATGGCTAAGAGTAGACACTCTTGAAGGTTCATTTTTAGAAGACACTATAGAATTGTTTTCAGCCAACCACCTTTATTTACCCATGAAACAAGGTCTCTGTAGATGCCAATATGCACACAGGTGACCTGCATACTCAAACTGATTTGCAGGCATTTGAACAAATGATGGTCAGCATTAGTTTATTCCTACATTTTTATACAGCTTCCAAGTTCATTGCAGGACTGAGGACAGTCTGACCTGTTCTGACAACTGCATAAAAACAATACATTCCTGGCATGAAATGAGCAGATTTGTGTAATTAAGGCTCTGCTTCCAAATACCTGGTGTTCAATCTTATTCAGTGGAAAATCCAGCATCCCTCTTGCAGAAGCAGAAAATAAGTTTACTATGAAATGGGTTTAGACAGGCACTGACTTCACTTTATAGATGGGGCTGGAAAAGCGCAAACCCATTTCTAAGGCAGTAAGATAACTGCCAGGAATCTGATGAACCCAGGGTCAGTCAACAGGCTCTAGAGAAATTCACAACTCCAGAGTTTCCATGGGAATCTGCCTCAGGGGAAAAACCATTTACAACACTTTCAAAAACTTTAACTCTTTGCAGAAAAAAAAGAAAAAAAAAAAAAAGAAGAAGATGAGACAGTGAAGATCTGAAAACACAATACATGAAAGACCATGATTTTATCATCAGGTAACCAGTTCAGAAACATGGCCATACAATGGCAAATCTCCACAAGACAAAAGGTTTGAGAACTTCCTATTGTTGACAACACCTCTGAATACAGGGAGTAGACATGAGTGTTCTGTTGTAAGCTGGTCATAGATGGTTGGAATCTTGGCTGATTCAGCAGAAACCGGACAAGATTCAAACTATGTATGGGCAGGCTTATTGCACCCAAGTAGATTCATCGATTGACTTGGCTACAGCCAGCATGTGAGATTTTTCATGCAATTTATGCCAGCGGCTATAGTCGCTAGCAATATTTACTGTGTGCTCTCAATAAACATTGATTAAACATAACCATAGCCGGTTACACCCAGAATTGCTAGCACCGACATCTCCCCAATAAAGTCCTTCATCAATACAGGAAACTGCCAGGTGGTTTAACTTTAGCATCTGCCAAAAAAACAAAAGATCACTTTTGGGTAGGCTTAGACATTTCCTGTATAGTTTGAACCTAAGTGCCGGTTCACACTGGGGCAACACGACTTCCAGCGCGACTCTTCAAGGCAACTTGGAGACAACTTGAGCGCGACTTCAGCGCTATTTGGAGCGACTTACAACGCGACTTCAAGTCGCCTCCAGGACAGGCGACTTTGCCAGTGGCCAATCACATAATAATCTGCTCTGTGGGAGGGAGGGGTTTGCCTTAGAAAACAATTTTCACTTCCTGGAAAGTTGCTTCAGTTAAGACGGGGGATCCGACTTGGAGGCGACTTCTATTGAAATCAATGGGTACAAGTCGCCTTGAAGTAGTACAGGAACCTTTTCTGAAGTCGGAGCGACTTCAGTAGCGTACATTAAGACGGCTCTCATTGACTAACATTTAATTTCTCATGTCGCGCGACTTGGGGCGACACAAGTCGGATCCCAAGTCGCGGTAGTGTGAACAGGCACTTAATCCCAGGTTCACACTGGGCTGCGGGAGTGAAGCCATGAGAGTTCAGCTGACAGTTAAGTGTCAGTCCCGATTTCGGCCGCGATTACAGAGACATCTGTGCAGATTTCTGAAATCGCAAAAAGTAGTACAGAAACTACTTTTTGAAATTGGGGCAATGCCGCAGATGCGTTGTGGCGCACAAATTAGGATGGTGCCATTGCCGGCAAATGCCACCGATTTGAATTCAAATCGCACCAGTGTGAACCAGGGCTAAAGTGGAGTTCCACCCTGAAGTGAAACTTCCGCTCACCAGATTCCTCCCCCCTCCGGTGTTCAGGATACCTACCTTTAACAGGTATCATTTCCCACTTCTGGGAGCCTTAATCGCAGAGGCGGGGACTAGTAGGAGAGGAGCGGCCCTCGCGCATGCGCAGTAGGGTTCCTGGCATGAAGCCAAAAGGCTACACTGCTGGGTACCCTTACCCGCAATGGCGGCGGCAGCACCCGACAGATCAGCTGCGGGTGCCGACATTGCTGGACTCCAGGACAGGTAAGTGTTTTATTATTAAAAGCCAGCAGCTGCAGTATCTGTAGCTGCTGATTTTACTTTTTTTTGGGGGCGGAACACCGCTTTAAGCTTGCAAACATAACCCAGTAGTTTAGTAGACTAAATAAAAAGAGAACATGTTCATTCATAAACACAGGTTAGGGTATTTGCCCACATAACCAGGCTTATTTAGTAAGATAGGATAATATGCATGGTTCAAAGAGCGAGAGTGAACAGTCTTGAGGATCAAACTACAACCAACAGAAATCAAATTGGTTTCTATGGTTTACTTTATATATACTTAAACGTTGTATGCCTTGTGAGGTTATGAGGATCTGTCCTTACCCAAGTCTCCTTGCAAATTCTGAAGTTCCTGAGAGATCTCTTTGCGTTTCTTCAGGGCCTCATCACGCTGTAAAAACAAAAACATTTATTGAGTATTTTACTATATCACCATTCACATTCCTGTAAAAAAGCTACAACACACAAGCACAATGTTGGGTATCATAAGGCCTATAAAACCAGCGTGTTGCTCTGTAACCCTTTCCTGACCAGATCTAACATTACAACCTCTGTAAACAATCAGCTTTTATTAACTATTCAGCAAGCTACATTAGACACGTTTAGCAAAAAGGACAATGTTTTGTCTACGTTTGTTTTCTCTTTTCTTTTTCAGTAACTGAAAGACTAGAAGTGCAAAAAACTTTCCATCAACACATATGAAAAATAAATCAAAAGGCAAACATCCCTGATCAGCTTTCAAACCAGTCGCTGCAATACACCAACATAGACACAGAAACATATGTTAAAATACAGCCGCTGACAGGGAGCCAAGAAAAATCGCAGAGTAATAGCATGCCAAGATGAGAATCTTTGTACCAGACACTAGGATGGATCCACCAGAAGCACCTATTCTGCCTCCTTTGCTTTAGAGGTTGTGACTTCATTCTGTAATGTCCTTTGCTTGCTCCTCTCCATGAACAGCATAGAAGACGCTGTCCTAGCTCAGAAATTCTTATTAGTCTAATTGAATGGCCCCAATCTCTTCCCCGGGGAACATAAATCTATTAGGTCTGCAGGGACAGGCAAGTTTGCATAGTGCAAAGCAAATGTAATTCACTCATTCTTTAGCTGTAAACACAGTATACAGTAAAGCAAGATTACGATTGTAAGGCATGCATAAAGATATAATAAAAGGGGAAAAATGCATTTATATATAGTACACTGCAGTCTTAGAATGACAAAGGAGTATGATCAGTCTCACCGCTTATATTCAATATCCTGCTTGAGACACTCCTAGATGTAAACAGTACAGTCAAAGCAGAACAAGTAACTGCTGCCTTAATGATCTTCTGTTTGCAACAAAAAAAAAACGTCCTATGCTGGCATTGCTCCCTTTGCTGCAGCAACCGTAAGAACTCCATGACCACAGAGGGGGGAAAAAAGAAAAAAAAACGTAGATAAAAAAAAAAAATCAAAACTGTAATTACCCTAGATGTATCACATGGGGAATAGACGCACAATTTGCTGCTTGAGCAGCCCATTTCCCAGCTTCTGTATTCCCAAGGTGCACACTCCTGGAGGACCCACTGCAGACACAACTGGTCTGGCCACATTTAAAGAGCAGCTGATAGGAGTTCCATAGGACTCAGCCTGTCTGCCTGACACTCATGCTTTGCAGGTTTCCTACTGATCCCTCCCAGCTCCCAACACATACTGCAGTCCCAGCTCCTGGCACAGGCAGCTAGTGATTACTTTAAGCCACAACCCCTTTCGAATATGAAAAACGAGAGGCAGACATTAGCCTGATCGATTGCCACTTACTCAAATATCAGCTTGGACGGCAAGAGACCTCGGCGCTAAGTAAGGCTTATATTTAGCATATATGGGCCCCTCTGCTTTACTCTTTTACAGGCACACACATCTTTAAACCATTAAAATTCATCTTTAAAACCTGTGAGATTTTTTGTTTTGTTTATTTCATTAATTTTTATAGCTACAATTTTTTCTAATATCAGTAATTTTTTTTTTTTTTAATTCAGGATTTATTATTATAAAGCCTTTGACATGCAAAGATCATATTGTGTGTGTGTGTATATAAAAACTACGGTACTTAAATGAGGCATAAGGCACAATCAATCAATCTAATGGCCCCGTACACATGACGACAGATCGTCAGACTTTTTTTGCAGAATAGTTGCAAGTAGAACTTGAATAGGTTACTAAAGTCACGAAAATTCTCGGAAGTGATGTCATGTGTTGTAATGCATTTGTATTGTATTTTCGGACGACAACTATACTGACTGAACGAAAATCGCGCTTGTCCGATCTAATAATAATTGGATGAATTGTCGTGATCGGCTCTCGAAAGCTCTGTACTAACGATCCGATTATCGCACGATTCTTCCTCGGACGACCGTTTTCATACGATATTCGGATCGTGTGTACGGGCCATTATGCATGAAATTACCGATAGATTTTTCTCTTAGCAACCAATCAACTTCTCCATTTCATTTTCAAGAGCTGTATAGAGCAGGAAATTAAATCCCAGATTGATTGATTGTATACAGGGAGAGAAAATGTTCGAACAAGGTATCAAATGCCTCATACGTCATCAGTCATTTATTCCTGAGGCATCTAGTGCCTCATACCTCAGGTGTCAGCCGTACTGTGTGAAAGAGGACTTTTTAGGCAGTTCTTTGCACTGCTTACAAAAGAATACTGGTTACAGAGGACAGGTAAACTCCATATGGCACACCCACACTGGAGGACATACACATCAGAAGGGTCTGTTAGGTTGGCTCCAAGTTTCATTAACATATCTATAGCTCAATTAAGAACAACTTAATTACATTACAAAAAGGAGGACAGGAGACAATGCATGGCCAGCCTGCAGATCAGAAAGCTTTAACATTATTATGCTGCATTATGTAATACATAAGAGACTAGAGCATTAAATGGTGATGTACATTATTTATATAGAAGACATATAGCAAGTCCTTTAACTCCTTCAGTCATAACACTAAATGAATGGCTATGTAGGCATACAACGCATTCCCAGGGGAGAACACTAAGCCAGAGAAATGACTACTCTGGTCAGATGAATTGATTACGAGCAGCTAGTCCACTCATCACTGCAATGACACCAAGATCAAGTAAGGAGATCCTGGAAAGAGAGCTGCTAATTTATAGGGGGTGAGAGTTGCACTGTCAATAAAACAGTTTGAAAGAACAAATAAGCTTGTAATAAGTTACAAGGCAACATAAGACTTCAGATAAAACCTACATGAAAATACACATTAGTCACGATGAAGCTTTACATCTTACAGCAAGCGTATATTACAAATCTAAAGCTTCTTTACAATGTAATATTACTTTCAGATTCCAGAAACCATTGCTGGTCATCAGCTGTGTAGTAATCACCAATGAGGAGACCAGGCTGAGCAGCAATTTCCAGCACACTTCTGACGCTGTCTGGTAAACACTGCAGCTGTGCAAAAGTTAGAGTACCCCTTTCTTTGATTTCTCTGTACTTGTTGGGAGGGTCTGCATCCTGAAGCCTGCACTGTGCAACTTAAGCTGGTCATACACTAATAGAATTTTGCTCAAAATCTCTCAATTTAAGAATGTTAGTTTGATTTACTAATCCTTCGTTACCGAGAAGGTTTGCAAACGCGTTTGTGCAAAAATCTACCAGGGTATAGCCAGGTTTTGTACATATTGCATATCCAATTCAATTGGGTCATCTCAAATGGACTTATTCATTCAGTATAGCCAGATTCAATATGACTATCACCATGTGAGAAGGGGAATGGTGAAGTAGATTTAGGTTTAGATATAGTTTATTGGCCATTGTGTGTGACTTTTGGATTTTGCAATAAATGTATATATGTTTTACACACCTTGATAAAAAAAATTGGGGGTCGGATTGCCTTTTTTTGCGCCTTAAAATTCCCAATCACTGTCATTTTTTCCTGAGTCTTCCCAATCAGAATGCAGTTTCAAAATCCGGTTTAAATTTTAACGGCGGCTGTGAAAAGACATCTAAGGTTTCTGCACCAAAAAATGGCCAGTGGGTATGTCTATTAACACATCTACTGAAAAACAAGCGGGTAAGAGAAGGATTCCTAGCTTAAACTGCCTACCTTTTTGCCTGAACTGTGTCCTTAAGCCCTGGTTCACACTGGTGCGATTTGACATGTCAAATCGCATGTCAAAACGGCGGCATTTTCCGGCAATTGCACCGTCCTAATTGGTGCGACGCCGCATCTGCGGCGCTGCACCGATTTCAAAAAGTCGTTTCTGTACTACTTCTTGCGATTTTGGCCCACGATTTATGTTGACATCTGTGCAGAAACCTGCACAGATGTCCCTGTAATCGCAGCTGAAATCGGGACTGCCAGAGGGAGTGAAATCGTGCGAGTTCAGCTGAACTCGCACGGCTTCACTCCCCTAGCCCAGTGTGAACCTGGGCTAAAGGTTAGCAAAAGAATGCAAATTTACAAACATTTACGTCTGCTCCATACTAGAAATGTATACAGGCATACCCCACTTTATATACCCTCACTTTATGTACATGCAAGTATGGACACATTGGCGTCTATAGGAAATCTTGACACCAAACTTGGGGAGCACCAAGGGGGGACCCAGGACTACAACATATTCGATTTTGGGGTCGACCAGCTTGCCTAGGTAATCAGTTATGCCTGTAAATGACTATTGCAATGCCATACATGCATTGATAAGTGAAAAAAGGTATTGCTTCACTGCAAGTACATTTTTGTTTTACATACATGCTCTGGTCCCATTGTGTACTTAAAAGTGGGGTATGCCTGTACAGAGAAAAAGGCAGAGCAAACAAGCCTACTAAAGAGTGAGTTTAGCCAAAACAGATGTTAAAGGGTAAACCCCAAAAAAAATGTTTTTCCTGTTAAATAAAAGCATTTAAAGTGTTATATCGACATGATTAAAAAAATTCTGCTGATCTTGTCAGAAAACTTGAGATAGCGTCCTGTGCTCTCTGCCCATTCTGACTGTTAAGCCCTGTACACACCGGCCGAATGCTGGGCGACATCGACAGATTCAATAAAAAAAAATCGTCCGACATTTGGCCTGTGTGTATGCCAGCCAGTCTGACAGAAGCTGGCCGAGCATGCTGGGAAGCAGAGTGTGGCAGGGGGCCGCCCCCTTGTCAGAACACAACAGCTCAGTGGGGGAGATCGCTGTACGAACGTCGGATCATTAGTAAAGCGTCTCCCGGAGACGGAGCGGACTGTTTTTTTTTTTTTTTTTTTCATCCAACCCAGCAAAAAAAAATATATAAAAAAAAAAAAAAAAAAGTGTACCAGGCTCCAAGCCCCGTACACAGTCCGAATGCCGGGCAACATTGGCCCAGTTCAATAAACACCGGCCGACATTCTGCCCGTGTGTATAGTAGCCGGTCCGACAGAAGCTGGCCGAGCATGTTGGAAAACCAGCAGCTGACTGGCTCCCGATCAGCCAATTGCTGAGAGCGCTGATCAAAGTGTTCTGGCGGGAAACCATCCCCCTCTCAGAACACAACAGCTCAGCAGGGGAGATCGCTGTACTAACGTTGAATCATTAGTACAGCGGCTCCGACCGGAGCGGACATTTTTTTTCCCTTCAACCTGGGTTGAATGGGAAAAAAAAATCATGGTGTGTACCAGGCTTTACTGTGTTCTCAGATATCTTTGAAGACTACAGAACCACGCCCCTCTGTTATGGAGAACAGGAGAGGGGAAGGGTCCCATCTCCTGTTAGTCCCATCACGTTTCTGTTTTGATAGAGAAACCGAGTGAGCATTGTTATCTGTGCAAAGATCATGTCCCTGGGAATATGATGCGATTACCATTTGATGGACTGATCCAGTACCACAAACCAGGTGACAGACTAACACGGTCCCCCCCCCCCCCCTCCAAAAAAAATTTGATAAATAAATATCCCTGCTGGGTACCAAAAGCTGGTAATGAGTTTAACCTTGAAGGATAAAAGACTGAATAGGCAAATAACACAGGTGTGAAGTAAGAGATTATACTAAAGTGTGAACTCTGTAGGCTGCCATTCCTGATCTCTTTTTGATAATGTTGATTCCCTGGCTTCAGCCTTAATGCTCTACGTCTCTGCTCCAGAAGAAGTACAAGTATAGAGACACGGACATCAGACACTTCCTAGACATCCAAGTACAAGCCAAAAATATCCTTTTCACCAAGGAGGAATTTGTCACCAATTGTAGGTTTCGGCCAACTCTTGGCACTTAATCTGGCTGGTCAACGCGTAGAATTTTTTTTACTGGAGTAAAAATCCCCCAAAAAATAAAAAGTCCAAAAAAATAATAGTTCACATGGGTAGATACTTCTCTGTACTATAAACAAACCTCCAGTATATAGGATCTTCATGTTTTGTTATTGGATGGCTCAGATACAATGCTGATTATAGGTACACACTGCTGTCATCCTCTGCGATCTTGAGCCTGTTTTCCATGTGATAATGTGGTGTGACTTTGATGTCGGTTGCATATTCTATGGGGCCAAAATTTGCACTGGAATTGCACCGATGTGGACAGAAACCATTAAAAACAATGTTTTTTACTGTCATGCGATTCTGTGCGACTCAAGTTGCTTGTGACAGCATACTAGTGTGAACGAAGCCTCGGCATACCTTGGCATTAATCGGTTGTAATAACTGTAATCTGTCTTGATAAATGCACCAAAAGTTTGCAGGCAGAAATCTATTTATCACAGATAAAAATCAGAGCTTAACATAGACTTTCAACAAGGATGGATTTACAAATGCCAGCATGTTACAGCAATACAAGTGAAGATGTCTAAACTTGAATTGTCTGCCGTTAATTACACTGAAAGTCGCATTGAAGCTCTGTACAGGAGGATACCAGCTTTACAGACAAACAGATCTGATCTTCCCATTTAACCCACAAGGATAATGTCAACAAACAAGAGGAGCTTGATGACTACCACTAGTGTGACTTCCCAAATGTTCTACTTATTGACAGCAGGCTTGGGAAGTCTCTGAAGTGAATAGGGGCTTCTACACAGATCACAGGGGCTTTGTATGATGAAGTACCTGCAGCTTAAAGTCATACTAAAGTCTCTGTTTTATCTTGGCCAATTAGGAGGGAGAGTCTCTCCTGCAACATCGCTGGATAGAGATGGGTTTCAGGTAATAGGGGGGCGGAGGGGGGGCTGCTGAACACAGGTTTTTTGTCTTTATGCATTAAGATAAAAAAAACTTTCTGCCTTTACAATAACTATCTCAATCTTTCATAAGTCCCAGCAACCTGCACAGTAGATCACATTTACTTCTGTGAGTTGCACAAAGACAAATTGATTCGCAGTAATCATGTGCAGTGTAAAGCCTCGTACACACTACTAGTTTTCTTCCGTTAAACCCAGAGTGTTTAACAAAAAAAAATGAAACTGACAGCTCCAGTTGGAGCGGCTGTACTAACCGATGTTAGTACACCAATCTCCCCTGCTGTGCTATTGTGTTTTGACAGGGGGAGAAGACAATGGCCCAACAGGAGGGATGCCCGTCAGCACTGTGTGTTGATGGGGGAATTGCTCTGTGTATGGCCGGTCAAAGGTCTCATTTACAAAGGCATTGAGGCCTATACATGGTTAATGAGACTTTTCTTTATGCGCCTGGCACAGCAGACAGACCGCCCATTTAAGTGAATGCAGACTCAGTGGCTGTACGGCATTTCACCCTAGGAGAAATCCAATCAAGTGTCCTCATGTGCTAACAAGGTACATGCAGACAGGAGAAGAGAGCAAGGAGATGACCTCAGTCTGTTGTTGCTCCACCAAGGGTAAATCACAGGCTGAGGTCATGGAGGTGATCTTGCTTTGTTGCTCAACAGGAGCAGAAAATGCTAGGCTTGCTGTGCTCTGGCAGGAATGTGTAGATCTCAGGACTGGGTGAAAAAAATTAAATAGAATTAAAAAAAAAAAGACAAATCCTTTGACAGCTCAAACGCATGTATTTTAACGGTCATCTGCCAACATCCAAACTTTTTGTCTAAACAGTTGCAACAGTTTTCCCCACCACTATAACCTAGGAAACTTAGGGTTGAAAATGTATGTTGATTTATCACTTAAAGTAGTTGTATACCTCCGACGTGAAAAGTGAACTAAGCATATCCTTCTATAGTGTGTACTTGTCTCAAACCAAAGCACTGAATGTGATGTCTGTCTATCCGTTTGAGTCATATCTGACAGGTTGTGATGACTCCAGGAGATGGTGGTGGCCTCCAGCCTGTGATCAACAGCCCCAGCTGTGTCAGTTTCCCTATGAGATTGTGTAGAGGGGAGTGTCCCTTCCCCACTCAGGTCTCAGATTACACTCAGCTCTCCACTCTGAAGTGTGTGACATCAGATCCTTGCCCCCTACCTCTGGGGCAAAAAGCTGTGTAAAATTTGCAGATAAACTAGTTGTACAAGTACAACTTATATAGGAGGATTTGTTTCATCCCTATCACCTGAGGCCATCGCTTCACTGTAAGAGTTTACAACCACCTTTAGACTGAATTCTTTGTGAATTGCGTAGCTAGGGTGTGGCGAAGTGCTAGCTTTTCACCTCAATATTTTGGACTTGTATAAAATGTCCTCTTAGCCCCCTCAGAGTTAAATGGTATAACATTAGATAATGTGCCATCTTTGCCAGATCACTGAGTGTTAAGGTGTTAGGATCTTCAGTCGTTTATAGATGAATGTAATAAACATTTCAAACACTCATCTCAGTCATCAATGTTGGTAAAACTCCAAGCCTCTGTTATTGCTCCATTATTGTGTGCCATGTTCCAGCGGTGATATAAAAGGTTAACATAACCTGCAAATATGTGATGCTTTGCATGGGCATCCAACACTGTGCATGTTACTGGCACACCTACTAAAGTATCAGTGTGGCATGGGCACCTATACTAACCACATCCTCCTCTGTACAAGCCTTGCTTTATCTGTAAAATATTCTAATACGTGTTAAATGAGGGATGAATGTCCCCCTACATGCTGCAGAGGGGGTTTATATCTGGTGCGTATGTGTTCAGCTAGCCATACACCGTCACAAAATCAAACAAACATTTTGAAAACTTATCAGTTGATGGGGATAAATTGACGATAATTTCCAAACACAGCCAAACAAATTGAAGGAGAATAAAATTATTTTCTTCCTTTACTTAACTGAAGGCCACTCTAATCATTAATGTGTCCTCAGTTGGGAAAAGTCGTTATTGTAATGTGCATGCGTGGTCACAAACATTTGCAAATATACTGTAGATGGCATAGCACTGTATAAAGGAATAATGTAAACAAAGGTTTATGCAAGTTTAGAAATATACTGTACATCTAATTATACATACAGTGAGGGAAAAAAATAAGTATTTAATCCCCCGCTGAATTTGTGCATTTGTCCACTGACAAAGAAATGATAAGTCTGTAATTTTAGCGGTAGGTTTATTTTACCAGTGAGAGACAGAACAAAAATATCCAGGAAAAATCTATAAATTGATTTGCATTTTAATCCCCTATCAGCAATATTTCTGGCTCCCAGGTGTCTTCTATACAGGTAACGAGCTAAGATCAGGAGCACACGCTTAAAGGGAGTGCTCCTAATCTCAGCTTGTTACCTGTACAAAAGACACCTGTCCACAGAAGCAATCAGATTCTAGTCTCTTCACCATGGCCAAGACCAAAGAGCTGTCCAAGAATGTCAGGGACAAGATTGTAGACCTGCAGAAGGCTGGCATGGGCTACAAGACCATCGCCAAGCAGCTTGGTGAGAGGGTGACAACAGTTGGTGCGATTGTTCACAAATGGAAGGAACACAAAATAACTGTCAGTCTCCCTCCGTCTGGGGCTCCATGCAAGATCTCACCTCGTGGAGTTTTAATGATCATGAGAATAGTGAGGAATCAGCCCAGAAATACACGGGAGAATCTTGTCGAGGATCTCAAGGCAGCTGGGACCATAGTCACAAAGAAAACAATTGGTAACACACTACGCCGTGAAGGACTGAAATCCTGCAGCACCCATAAGGTCCCTCTGCTCAATAAAGCACATGCACAGGCCCATCTGAAGTTTTCTAATGAACATCTGAATGATTGAGAGGAGAGCTGGATGAAAGTGTTGTGGTCACATGAGACTAAAATCAAGCTTTTAGGCATCAACTCAACTCGCTGTGTTTGGAGGAGGAGGAAAGCTGCCTATGACCTCAAGAACACCATCCCCACCATCAAACATGGAGGTGGAAACCTCATGCTTTGGGGTTGTTTTTCTGCTAAGGGGACAGGACAACTTCACTGCATCAAAAAGGACGATGGCCATGTACCGTCAAATCTTGGCTGAGAACCCCCTTCCCTCAGCCAGGGCATTGAAAATAGGTCGTGGGTGGGTATTCCAGCATGACAATGACCCAAAAACCACGGCCAAGGCAACAAAGGAGTGGCTCAAGAAGAAGCACATTAAGGTCCTGGAGTGGCCTAGCCAGTCTCCAGACCTTAATCCCATAGAAAATATGTGGAGGGAGCTGAAGATTCGAGTTGCCATATGTCAGCTTCAAAACATTAATGACTTGGAGATGAACTGCAAAAAGGAGTGGGACAAAATCCCTCCTGAGATGTGTGAAAACCTGGTGGCCAACTACAAGAAACGTCTGACCTCCAATTGCCAACAAGGGTTTTGCCACCAAGTCATGTTTTGCGAAGGGGTCAAATTCTTATTTCACTCATTAAAATGCAAATCAATTTAGAACCTTTTTGAAATGCGTTTTTCTGGATATTTTTGTTCTGTCTCTCACTGTTAAAATAAACCTACCATTACAATTTTAGAGTGATCATTTCTTTGCCAGTGGGCAAACATACAAAATCAGCAGGGGATCAAATACTTTTCCCTCCTGTATACAGTATATCTTGCAACATTGGTTTGTATTCCTTCAGTGATTTCATGGGAGGTATACAACTATTTGATAGTTTTATGAAATTTTTTTTTTTTTTGTGAGCCACACTTCAATAGAAAATTGTGGAGTCAATAATGGAATCATCAAATGTTCTGAAAAACATTTTTAGCAATACGTACGAATGTTTAATCAATGGTCTATCCATGTATGGCTAGCTTAAGTATTTTCCTTAAGTCGGCCTTGCATGGATCGAAATTTGGCTGTTCAGGAAGGACTGAATGAATTTTGATCCAAGTACCAAGCGGATTGAACCCAAGTTGATTCATTGATTGACTTGGGTACAACCAGCCTGCAATAATCATTGTGTTCTGCCAGCTGGGAAGGCTCCCTGTGTAACCCTCCCCCCTCCCAGCAGAACACATTAGCTCTGCGGGAGGCATTCCCCCATATTCTTAAGGGGGAATCTAGCAATTGATGAAAGGAAAAAAAAAAAAGGTGATAAAAGTTGATTCATCTATGGGCTGCCTTAAGCCAGCCATAGATGGTTTGAATCTCGGCCGGTTCAGTGGGAACAACTAGCATGTCGGATTTTTGGCACAGGGATTATTGCCAGCAGCTATAGGCGCTAGCAATAAAACACTGTGTTCTCCCAGCAGAGACAGATGGCTGAACACAATGGGTTTGCGGGAGGGATTTCCCAATCAACACTGACTGTGTTGATTGGGGAATCGAGCAATTTCCTCTCTCCCCACCCGTGGTTGCAGGAAAGAAAATCGCATTGTCTATGGCCGGCTTTAAAGAGCCCTTTTAACATCTGGTATCAGAAACTTAAAGGCAAGCCATGTTGCTATACAGAAAGAGCCGACTGTAGTACAGGTTTGATTATAGCTATGATTCATATCTGGTGTACATCTAGTCAAGGGGACAGATTAGTGGTGGCCACCCAGAAAAACAGATCTCTGGCTCTGAAGCATGGGAACATTTTCTCCTTCAGTGCAATGAGATTATGTCAAGTGGTAGGCACTGTGACAAAACAAAGGAAAGACATTTGAGCTTAAACAGGCCGCCAACTCGATAACAATGTTATCATGAGACAACATTATCAAGTGTTGGAAAGAATAATTACAGCAAATGGGATTTTCAGTCAGGGACATTCAAGACAAACTCCTCACCGGGATTTTATGTGTAAATTCCAGAAAATCACACCTAAACCAAACGTAAAAGGATCCATGTACTCCACATATGCCAGCACTAAATAGTGGAGAAAATGAGGCTCAAGCGTCACATCTCCTAGGAGTACACATTTATTCTGTTTTAGAAAAGCGATCTGGGGCCACGTGTACACTGAAAATGTATATATACCATTCTGACCCATTTATATGAGCAAAAGGAATGTAAGCAACAAAGTCATAATTCATATTCTGAATCGCGTGTTTCCATTCATTTCTACTGGAAAAAAATTGTGCCAAAATTCCAAATTTGAGACAAGAAAAAAAAGCTCCAAACTTTGAGCTTCAGGCGACTTGGAGTGGAGATTTGAATCATCTCCATAGAGAATTGATTTTTTTTTTCCACACCAGCTTAATGCCCCGTACACACGATCGTTTTTCATGCCGTTAAAAATGCCATTAAAAAAAATGGCCATTAAAAATGATTGTGTGTAGGCTCCAGAGCATTTTTAACGACGTGAAAAACGGCCATTAAAAATTTCGAACATGCTCTCTTTTTTCACGTCGTTTTTCATGTCGTTTTTTTTAACGACGTGAAAAACTATAGTGTGTATGCTTTAACGACGTGAAAAAAAACGCGCATGCTCAGAATCAAGTATGAGACAGGAGCGCTCGTTCTGGTAAAACTAGCGTTCGTAATGGAGATAGCACATTCGTCACGCTGTAACGGACTGAAAAGCACGAGACTGAAAAGAGCGAATCGTCGCTCAACAAACTTTACTAACATGAAGGGTGGCGCCATTCGAACAGAACTTCCCCTTTATAGTGCCGTCGTACGTGTTGTACGTCACTGCGCTTTGCTTGATCGTTTTTTTAAATGATCGTGTGTACGCAAGACAGGCTTGAGGAGGAAATATGAAAAAAAACGACGTGAAAAACGGCAAGAAAAAAAATGGCAAGAAAAACGATCGTGTGTATGGGGCATAAGAGCTTCAAGCTACAAAATGCTGAGGTGTGAATGGGGCCTAACAGCTACTGCATGCTACTTGTATAGATCACACTATAGGGCAAACTACGGCCCTCCAGCTGTTGCAGAACTGTAAATCTCTGACATTCAGACATGACTAGGCATGACGGGGATTGTAGTTCCTGAACAACTAGAGGGCCATAGTTTGGAGATCCCTGCTATAGGGAGTCCTTATTTTGTGTAGCGATTAATCAATAATTTTAGGGCATGTTATGGCTTGTGCTTTACCACACAGCAATATAGTTCAACATGAAATGTCAAGAACTGCTACATGCTGCATTACCACAGCCCATTAACCTGAATGAGTCCCAATGCAGCACATGCAGTACACTGTATTGCAGCTGCTTTGTATATGAGCACCAGCATATTCCTTCATGCATGGCACTGTGCACACAGAATACAGTGTGTTCTGGTAAATGTGTTATTTAGTAGCGTGTGTGTGTGTGTGTGTGTGTGTGTGTGTGTGTGTGTGTGTGTGTGTGTGTGTGTGTGTGTGTGTGTGTGTCTAGCTGTGCACAAAGAAAATATGTTCAAGATATCATTTTATAGGTTTCATATTTGCTGACTCATTTTTTAATGACACACTGGAGTTCTTAAAAAGTATAATAAAATTTGGCATTACAAATAGGGCTGTTTGTGCAAATGCAGGCTATGGCTATTTAGCTTTATGAACAGAAACACTGTATTTGCATTGACTAGCCTAGCCATCTATAAAACCTTCCAATTTGCCAAAACTCAGAATCTTTTTAAAAACAGTACATTACATGAGTCTAACAAATAAGGCGAATGTAACGCAGATACCTTGTTCGGTATGATGTCAAAACAGGTACATTGGGGTACCGTCCGACCCTCTGGTCATTCAATCCTGGTTGCAGTTGCTACGGGACTCTGATTGTCAGAAAAGCCTATATGAAAGCTCTCTGTGAGTAGGACCATTATGTTTTTTATATATTTTAATAAAGCTTTTTAATCTGGTAATGCACTAGGTCGGTGCGCCCTCCTTTCTTTTTATTTTTTTAAAACAGGTAACTTTCTATACCTATAAGACAAACAAACAAACTCAGCATTTGGGAGCATAAGGGGTTAATGTTTGCTTAAAGTGGACCTGAACTAAAGTAAAGATAAGCTTTAGAAATCCCTATTATGCTCCATGCACACTAGCATTTTACAATAGCTCAAAAAAGCTAGAAAGACAACGCTGGATGAAAAATTATAATAGCATTTTTTGTGCCAGCTTCTAGTAGCATTTTATTTGCGTTTTTGGCAGGCATGAGGAAAAAAAAAAAAAAAAAAAAAGAAGCTGTTTGTAGCATTTAGTAGCATTTAGAAGCAGTTCAGGGCACTTAGGTTAGAGTGTTTAGGAGCACTCGGTATTTTTTTCTGCAGAAAAAAAAAAAACAGTCTAAAAAAACTCTACAAAAAATGTTTTTTCTGCTTCTAGACGCTGAAGCGCCAAAAAGCTAAAAGCCTAAAGTAGTGTGCATGAACACCATAGGCGTGCGCACAGGGTGTGCCAGGTGTGCCCAGGCACACCCTAATTAGGGAGATGCAGCGCAGATTTCCCCTGCTGTCTGGTGTCTTCTCCCACAGCATGGCTGGCTTCCCTCCTCTCCCATTGGCTACTGCAGTGGGCACACAGATGATATTTCAGGATGAGTGGGGGAAGGGGTAATGTAATTTACCGCCCCTTCCCTTCCTGAATGAACACAGTGAGAGATTGGTATCGTGTATCGTGTTTGAGCTTTCAGGTTCACACCCTAATGCAACAGGCTGCGCACACCTATGATGAACACATAGGATACCACTATTTGGCTTCTTGGAGCAGAAGCAAAAAAGGCTAACAGCTTCTAGGAGCTTAAAAAACGCTAGTGTGCATGGAGCTTAAATGTTAGCTGTGCGCCTAAGGAGTACTCTTCTTTTTTTATCATCAGGATAGGTTTTATTGAAAACATAACCAGGTAAATATACATTGCATAAAGTAGACAAGTATGCACACCGCATTAGATGTCTTGTTACATAAAAACATATCCATGCCCTAGTGGGCCAAAATTACTATACACTATCCAGAGCAGATAATAAAATGAATAAGGAAAGGGATGGTCGGCACTCAGGATGACATCCAAAATGGTATTTCTTTATTAAATACATGTACAAAGTTTCTTGTGAAAAAAAAAAAAATACATGTACAAAGCTGTAAAACAGCCTACGCGTTTCAGACATTAGTCCTTAGTCATGACCATGACTAAGGACTAACATCCGAAACGCGTAGGAAGTTTTACAGCTTTGTACATGTATTTAATAAAGAAATACAATTTTGGATGTCATCCTGAGTGCCGACCATCCCTTTGCTTATTCTGCTATGTTTAAGGTGTCAGAAGCCTCAAGGCTGAGCACTGGGCGGAGCTTTTATGTAGGAAGGTTACAGCGCCTATACACCCGTTTTCCTATATAAAAGGAATACGTAAGGAGTACTATAAAAGTCACCTTTTATCTTAAACTCCTACTGAAAATAGCAGTGCATTTCTTGTGCTTACATTGGTAGGGAAGGATGGAGGTTGGGGAAGAGTTCTGCTTTAAGGGTCTGGGTGCAGATATGCATGTTGCCAATTCAGACTGGCTGTCACTCTGATCAAATGGCCTCTGGGTTTAAAAAAAAAAAAAAAAAAAAAAAAAAGGGTTTCTCACAGATTAGGAACAAGAAGCAAAATGCAATGTACAAGTGCTACACAAAGGCAGTTTACCAAACTGGGTAAGGGAAGCAACGCAAGAACACCACCACTACAACCTGCCAGTATGAACTCCCAACTGGAGCACGCCACAGCCTGGTGATCCACAGCTGCCTTTGCTGTTAATACTTGTAGGTAATGGACAAAGTCAGAGGAAAAACTCCTACACTTAGCTAGGACTTGTAAATGAACATTGCTGGGACAAGGTCATGTAGCATGGATTATCAGGGAATCCATGGAACAAGTGCTTTCACTGACAACTACAGAAACTATGAATCTACTGAGCACTCAAGTAAAAGCACCAGCCTATTATTAACCTTCTATATTTCTGTGTACATTTTTACATACAGGAACTATCCAGGTACACTGATGGGTGGTGGTTTGGGTAAAGGTTTACCTACCACTCCATCTCCCTTTGTTTGTCATTGTGAGAAAGATAGGCTGAACCCATGTAAACAAAGGAAAGGTTGATCACAATAAAGCCTCATACACACGATCAGACTTCCATCAGACTTTTCCGTGGATTTTGATCCGAAGGGCGTTGGCCGTGAACTTGGTATGCATACAGACGGCACAACATTTTCAGCCAACAAAACCTAAATGTGTTTTTTCTGCTCTTATGCGCCACCCTTTGGGCAACTTCTGCTAATGTTGTCTTAATGTTTAACATGGGTTTTGAGCATGCGTGTTTGTACTTTGGATTTTAGTTGGACGGATTTGTGTACACACGATTGGATAATCCAACGTAACAGATTTATTGTCAGACAGTTGGTGAGCATGAACAGCCAACATTTGTTGTCGTTAATTCCGCCAACAATTGTCTGATGGAGCATACACACGGTCGGATTATCCGACACAACACGTCCATCAGACAATTATTGTCGTAAAATTGGATTGTGTGTACGGGCCTTAAGACTATTGTATATGTTCTGATTGCATCGGACAAGTACTACGAGTGACATCTTATCTCCCGGGGACCCAATTGGGGAGAGGTAGCAAACATCTGCACTTGGAATGAGAGGTTTTGTGCTAAGGGGGAGGGGAGGATTTATGCTAGGGAGGATTTATATATGCCAGGAGTAGGGGGAATTTGTTGGAATGAGCGGTTTATGCCGGGAAGGGGGGGGTAGATTTGTGCTAGGAGGGGTGAGGAGAGGGGAGATTTGTGTTGGTTAGGGTAACTGGGGGGGAGGGGGGAATTTGTGCTAGGTGGGGGAATTTAAGGGGGGAGAGGTGGTTAGCTAGGATGGGTAAAAAAAGATAGGAGGCATGGAGATGGGAAGCAGGATTAGGGAGTGCCAAGATTTGTCTTGGTGGGGGATTTGTACTCAGGGGAGGGGAAATGTTGTTATTTTTGTTTGGGGAGAATTTTGGCTTGCAGAGGAAATGTAGGCTTAGGGGTAAGTGTGCCAATTACTGCTCGATTTTTTTTGGGGGGGGGGGTTTGCTTCTGAGCCATGATGCTCACACACACTGGGGTGGGCAGTTTGTCATCTTTGACCTGGGTGCTATATGGCCTTGTCCCAGTACTGCTCAGTTTGTATTATGAGCTATACCGAGGAACTTTGCCCTTATATTGGGGTACAAAAATGACAAGCCATGATATATAAATGTAGCGCCCTGCTCCTGATGACCAGGCGCTATGTCTAAATTTAGTGGGTGTCTGAGCTGGTAGTTAGCTCAGACTCTTACAATTAAGGCTAAATCTGTCTCTGTTCCGGCTATGGCTGTGCTTGGAGGGATTTCCTGTTAGCCTGAAGGTGGCGTTACCACCACAGGCCAGTGTTGGAAAACAGGCAGGCCAGAGTCTATTGGGTATTTTTCCCCGGGAACAGCCCAGTGGGAGTGGTCTCCATGCTGAGCATGCTGGGGAAGGCCATTTTCGGAGTCTCTTCGCCTCGTGGGTTAGTGAAATCTCAGCCACGGAGCCATGTTGGCCCGGTTGGCTTAAAGGTTCTGAAACTGTAAGGCTGGATATCCGGGTACTAACAATTCTGTGGCAGAGGATTATAACAGTTCATCTATATCATCCTAAAGTCTGTGGCAGAGACTGTTATTTCTTCATTTTGTTTGTGCATCACCCCGGCTGCTAGGCCAAGTGAGAGGGGCCTATCCGGGTGAGCAACACCCACTTGGAGAGTGGGTAGTGTGACTTTTAAAACTGAGAAGTTTCCCCAGTGATCTGCATTGTGTGCCTGAACCTTCCCCTAACCCTTCATCCCTCCACCTATGCAAGTTTGTGAGAAATAAAACTCAACGAAAAGGATTTATAACTTCTGTGGACATTGGACTTTCTATAGACTCTCAATCCCCTAGACAACGAATGGTGAGAACGTGCAAGGCCCAAATCTAAAACCAGCAGCTCCTATGGGGTTAGTGCTACATGTGGGGGCTCGTCCGGGATTTGCCGTTACCTCTCGCAACTGGACTGAAAGATTTTTGTGGTTTCACCGAAAGTCTACAATTAAGAGGGTGCAGGACTGTGTTCTTGAAAGAAAGGGGTTAAGTGTGCAGATCACTTTGGTAACTGCGTAGGCTGCGGGCGGAGCCAGGAAAACCTGCAAGCTATGTGCCAAAAAGACCAAGGGGGAGGAGTTCCTGCCTCTGGCGTGAGACGCGTGTGTGTCTGGCGCCAAAGGGAAGAAACTGCAAGTTCACAGTGAGAGGATCGAAGAGCAGCCATGTCACGGTATTCGTTGGCACAGTCCTTGTCAGGGCCTAGGATGTTCTCTACTAACGCTGGTGCGAGCGTTACACGGCCAGGAACCCTGTTGACTGATACAGGTATCCGAATGAAGCCGCATGGGCATTTCATCTTGTACACTAGTGGAGATGTGGAAGCGCTGGACATGCTGTGCCCTAAATGTGAGGGACTGGCTGTTCAAATACTCCAGTTCGCCCTACGCTTGCACTGCGGGGAGTACTTGTTTGCAGTGGACCAACCTACTGAGTCGCCTTGTGCCTACCAGGTGGACTGGGCCGCAGGCATCGCTACGTTGGAGGATGTTGCCAAACCTGTTCTCATTGCGCCTACTGCGGTGAGTGATCCTGGAAGGAATGTCGTTGCTATGGTTGTTGCAGAGCCATCAGCAGACATTGATCCGGATACCACCTCTACTGCACTTGTCCCCAATGCACCCACCTGGAGAAAGGTGTGATATGTGAAGGCTTCCCGCAGCCGCAGCGGAGGCCTAACCCAGAGACTACCAGAACCGAACCCCAAGAGAGGATATCCCTGGGAAGTCCACATCAGGAACCGGTAAGACATCTGGGGAAAAAGTACCTGGGACTGCGCAACTATTTGCCGGCAGAAGAGTGGGAAGACTCAGAGTTAGACTCCCTGTCGGATATTGGAGACGATGACCTGTTCGAGTCCATGTCTCAGGAGTTATTGTGGAGTAACGGAGAGGATGTTGCCTCAGCACATAGCTGTTCGGAGTGGACAGCTATGGACTCCAGGGAGACAACCCCCAGGGTGGAAACCCCAGACATTGATAAAGGGACTTTGCCTGATAAAGAGATTTTACCTAAACCCGCCAAGTCCATGGTAAAGAAATCACCAGACTTGTGTGTGTTAACCGGGAAGGGAAGCTTCCGATCGTTACCCAGACTCGCCAGTCTACAGAGAGTACTCATAAAAAGGGTCACCACGGAGTACGGTATGGAATTCCCCTACATCCCAAAAGGAAATAATGCAGGAGATTGAGGTCAACAGAGAGCAGTGGTACGGTAAGGCCATTTGGGACTATTTGTCCATGCCAAAGCCATTTAGAAAACTGGACTACTCTTTTATTATGGCTTAACGATTTAAAGGATGTTGGCTGCACTGGAGTTACGGCCGACACATTCACGCTGATCGGGCGATTATCTGCAGACCAGGAAAAGATGACAGTGTATTTTATCACTACCCTGGACAAGCAAGGAAAACCACCGACTCTGCCGGATCCCAGGTTTTATCTGTGATCATACAAAGCGACCATTTGTCTTCATTTTCTTTTTCACGCAAGAAGGAAAATCAAGTGAGGAGGGTTTTTGTTTACCTTTTCCTCCTTTGCTGTGCTAACTGGATTCTGGAGAGAATAAGTCAGTTAGGATTAGGGTTGCTGAGGACTTGGGGGTCAAGATGTTCATCTGCTTCAGCCCTTGTATTTAACAGACTTGTGTGCTACTTCTGATACTAGGTGGCAGTGGTTAGTAAAGTAGGGAGAGACTTTGTTTTTTTTCTTCTCCCCAAGTTTAGTCACATCTTTAAAAGAAGGAAAGTTACACCTCTTAGGAGATGCAGCTTTGCGTCTTTTGAAGTGCCTTGCTGTAGTCATGATATTTGGCTGTGTGTGTCTTTTCTTTTTTTTTCAGCTGACCCGGATCTTCTGTCAAGACTGCTGGAGAGTGGGTGGTCTAGACAGTTAATGAGAGGGGTCATAATGTGTATGTTATTGTGATTTTATTGCAAGCTCATGTTAATGTTTTATGTCTATAGTTGTTCTCCTTTTCCCTTCCCATCCAAGTTTTTTTTTTTTTTTGAGGTTCGGGTACTGGTCCTCAGGATTGAGGGCCATATTTTTTTTCCAGACACTGGGGACAGTGTCTTGTTTTAGTGGGGGGGGGGGGAGTATGTAGTGCCCTGCTCCTGATGACCAGGCGCTATGTCTATATTTAGTGGGTGTCTGAGCTGGTAGTTAGCTCAGACTCTTACGATTAAGGCTAAAATCAGTCTCTGTTCCGGCTATGGCTGTGCTTGGAGGGATTTCCCGTTGTTTGCCTGAAGGTGGCATTACCACCACAGGCCAGTGTTGGAACACAGGCAGGCCAGAGCGTATTGGGTATTTTTCCCCGGAAATAGCCCAGTGTGAGTGGTCTCCCCGCTGAGCATGCTGGAGAAGGGTACTTAAGGGGCAGACGCCATTTTCGGAGACTCTTCGCCTCGTGGCCCTCCTGGCTCGAGGTATGGGTTAGTGAAATTTCAGCCACGGAGCCATGTTGGCCCGAGGCTGCATCTCTGCCAGGTAGGCCCAGTTGTGCTGTCTGTCCTGCGGGAGGAAGCCACTCAATGGAGAAAACCAGGGGAGGACCTGTCCTGAGAGGACCAAGCGGAAGGCTGGTATCTTGGGGAAGGCCTGGTGACCTTATTGGAGGATGCGCCATAACTTATGTCGCCTTACAGTGTGCCGGGTCGGCTTAAAAGGTTCTCAAACTGTAAGGCTGGATATCCGGGTACTAACAATCCTGTGGCAGAGGATTATAACAGTTCATCTATATCATCCTAAAGTCTGTGGCAGAGACTGTTATTTCTTCATTTTGTTTGTGCATCACCCCGGCTGCTAGGCCACGTGAGAGGGGCCTATCCGAGTGAGCAACACCCACTTGGAGAGTGGTGAGTGTGACTTTTGAAACTGAGAAGTTTCCCCAGTGATCTGCATTGCGTGCCTGAACCTTCCCCTAACCCTCCATCCCTCCACCTATGCAAGTTTGTGTGAAATAAAACTCAACAAAAAGGATTTATAACTTGTGTGGACATTGAACTTTCTATAGACTCACATCCCCTAGACAACGAATAGTGAGGTAACGTGCAAGCCCCAAATCTAAACCAGCAGCTCCTACAGGGGTAGTGCTACATTAACATTTACTGTAGATTTTTGCATGCAAGAGAACATTCTTTTCAGTATCAGCATTTCATTTCTGCAAGTCTATTTAATCAGCAGTAGTGGAACTGTGTAAATAAGTGTTAATAAGTCTCTGTGTTCCAGGAAATGCACACCCTTCAGCAAATAGAAGCAGCTCAATTTCATAGCAGTGCCAGCAGATGGAGATTTACAGCAAAAATGAATGTAAACATCATGTCTAGGAGGCGGAACACTGTATCCAGGAGAATAAAATATACCGCCCATTATTAATGTGCAATTATATAAGGAATAGACTGAGGAGCAGCGGGCAGCCAAGCATATTAGACATATCTACTGTATCTCAGTCGTCACAAACCCAACAACACAGGAACATTCCAAAAACATGTTTGTTGGCTGTCGATAGAATGTGTGGACATTTGGTAGTTGTGTTTAGCGATCTTGTCTGCTATGAACACTAGATTCTAATGCCGCGTACACACGATCATTTTTCCCGTCGGGAAAAATGACATTTTTTTTTTCCCCGAGAAAAACGATCGTCTGTGGGCTTTATGCCGTTTTTCTCGTTGAGAAAAACGGCAGGAAAAACGACGAGAAAAATTAGAACATGTTCTAAATTTTCTCATGGTTTTTTCCATCATTTTTTTCTGCGGCAGTTTTCCCATAGGGAGACACTGCCGCGGAGCCCACAGACGGTCGTTTTTCTCGACAAAGAAAAAAATGACGGGAAAAACGGTCGTGTGTGGGGGAAAATGCCGTTCCCTCGTTTTTCATTTAATTTCATGTCGTGATTCACGGCGGTGTTTTCACCGCCGAGAATCACGATCGTGTGTACGCGGCATTAGATTTTGTGTTTTCTGCTCCTATTTCTGTAGGCTATTTCCCTCCGCCCATAATCCAAAAACATACTGGTGTGTTAATCTGACCAAACCCTAGGCATAGGGAATGTATGACAACAGGGACAAAACCTTTATTCATGATAAGGGGTCACTGATACGTAGACGCCACTTTAAATTTAGTAACATCAGTATTCAATCATCTTGACAGTGACCAATTTGTCCCTCCTAAAAATGTTTACACTGCAACATAAGAATATATAAATTATTTGGTACACTGTGCTAATAAAAGGTCCTGCATTGTTTAGACACATAAAAAAAAAAAGACAGTGCTCTTTTTATTTTGAAGCTAAACTCTGGAAATTTGACATAAAAAAAAAAAAAAAAAAGTACCTTTGCAGCAGGTTCAACCACTTGCTTACTGGGCACTTACACCCCTTCCTGACCGGGCCAATTTTCAGCTGTCACGCTTTGAATGACAATTGCGTGGTCATGCAACACTCTACCCAAATGAAATGTTTATCTTTTTTTCCCCACCAATAGAGCTTTCTTTTGGTCGTATTTAATCACTGCTGGGTTTTCTTAATTTAAAAACAAACAGTTTTATGGTTTGTTATGAAATTTTGAAAACCGGTATATTTTCTCCTTCATTGATGTGCGCCGATGAGGCTGCATGGATAGGCTGCACTGAAGGGCGCTAATAGGTGGCACTGATATGCACTGGCAGGGGGCATTCGTGGGCACAGATGAGCCAGCGTCTCTCCGTGTTTGAGACCAATGTACCTCTGACAGAAGCCAGTGATCAGCTTTTTTTTTTCACACTGTCCACGTGAGGGAAAAAAGCCAATTATCGATCTTCTGTTTACATCATGTAATGAGCCGTCATTGGCTGACAGATGATCACGTGGTAAGGATTCAGGATCAGCCACATCTCCTTGACTCTGATCACAGAGTGTGCTGCCCGTGGCCCAAAGAGGGCGCCCAGACAGCGAATGCTCGGGAGGACGTACATGGACGCCCTCCCAGCAATTAAGGCCCGTGCTGTAGCAGTCTTTGGCTATGGCGCAGGCGGGAGGGGGGTTAACACTCATCAGTGCCCATCAGTGCACATAAGCGAGTGAGAATTACTTTACAAAATTTTATAACAGAAAAACTTGAAATTTTTTTCAGCATGTTCGGTCTTTTTTTTGTTTTCCAAAAAAAAAAAACAGTGTTGATTAAAGTGGTTTTGCTTCATTACTGGTAGACCCTGAAATAAAAAATAAAAAAGCAGAAGGTTTTTATCTTAATGCATTCTATGCATTAAGATAAAACACCTTCTGTGTGCCGCAGCCCCCCTCAGTTCCACAACACTTACCTGAGGTCCCTCTCCGTTCAGCAATGTTCACGAGTGTCTCAGCCGTACGGGATTCTCCCTCCTGATTGGCTGAGACACAGCAGTGGCGCCATCGGCTGCCGCTGTCAAAGTCAGCTAGCCAATCAGGGGAAAGAAGGGCAGGGCTGGGTTGGGGCTCTGTGTCTGAATGGACACAGGGTGGCCCTATAGCAAGCGGCTTGCTGTTGGGGCACTGAATAGAGAAGAGGGGCCAGGATCACAGAAGAGGGACCTGAGAAGAGAAGGATCCGGGCTGCTCTGTGCAAATCCACTGCAAGAGAGCAGGCAAGTATAACATGTTTGTTATTTTTATAGGAAAAATTTGAGCCTTTACAATCACTTTAAAATACCACCAAAAGAAAGCTCTAGCTGTGTCAACAAAATGATAAAAATGTTGTTTGGGTACAGTGTTGTATGACTGCACAATTGTCATGCAAAGTGCAACAGCACTGAAAGCTGAAAATTGGCCTGGTCAGAAAAGGGGTGAAAGTGGCCAGTATTTTAGTGGTTAAGCCAACTTGGAGAGTAAAGCTCTGTATAACGCCTGTGCTGTACATAATTAATGTTATTAATACAGGCCATGCCACCCAACACGGACACACTGCCTGTGCTGGTGGAGATTAAACTACACTCATAACTATACTAACAAATATCTGTATTCCAAAAATAAAAAAAAAGGATGAAAAAGATAGCTTGCATTGTTTACATACAGCCGTATGGTTAATTTTTTATTATGACTGCTGGTTACTTTCCCCCTCCTCTACTGCTCCGCAACTAAAACTTTCTAAATCGACATAGGTGACTAGAGGAATGCAAGAAAGCACTGCCTCAATGCACAACATGTAACCACTGGACTCTGAATACACCATGTACTGCGGCAAGTCTGCAGGAGAAAGGTAGAAAATCTGGCTAAAATCACCTGTCAAGCCTGACAACTAGTATACCCTGATACCAGAGAGGATGGGCCCCGTGGTCCAAAGGTTAATATATCTATTCAACTTTAAACTATGTGCTAACAACACAGCTGTGACATTTGTACATTAAATCCATCTTTAATCTATGTTTTACCTATTCTGACTCTCAGCATGAGGTTTTCCATAACACATTTGTTGATCTCGCGCACATCTGCATGTAGTTTGGATGTAGATGCATTGCATTTGTATACGAGCAATTACATGCATACAGAAAGCAAAAAATTATGATTGAGTTATGGCAATTAAATCTTCCTTAATGGGTCAGTTTTTTCACCCATTAAAATGACAGGCATTGGGCCTATACACCTAGATGCATCAGCACTAGAAGAACATGGTGACAATCCAAACACTAAAACAATACAATTCTAATATACAACATATTATAGAGCAGGGGTCTCCAAACTTTTTACTTCGAGGGCCACATTCTATATTTTACATATATTCGCAGGCCGGAAAAATTATTTATAAATAAATCCACAGTAGAAGAAGAATAGAATAGAATTTTACTTACTACTGACACAGCAGGACTGGATGGTGCTCCTGTATTCTTTGCTGACACCTAAACTCTGGAGTATCATGCAGCGAGGCTAAACTTCCAGCGTGCATGAGGATCTACATCCGTGTCCCCCATACATCAGTGTCCCCCATACATCAGTGTCCCCCATACATCAGTGTCCCCATCACTCATCAGGGTATCCCCACAATGTGGTGTCCCCATTAGAGCCCCCCCACATTTGTGTCCCCATCATTCATCCGAGTCTCCCTGCACATTTGTGTCCCCATCACAGCCCACCCCCGCCTGCATATTTGTGTCCCCATCAGAGCCATCACCTCCCCTTCCGCATATTTGTGTCCCCATCAGAGCCATCAGCCCCCCTCCTCACGTTTGTGTCCCCATAAGAGCCACCAGCCCCCCCAGATATTTGTGGCCCCATCAGAGTCATCAGCCCCTCACATTTGTGTCCCCATCAGAGTCAACAACCCCCCCCATTTGTGTCCCCATCAGAGCCATAAGCCCCCAGATGTCTGTGCCCCAAAGGCTACCCCCCCCCACATTTGTGTCCCCATAAGAGTCATCAGCCCCCCCCCACGTGTTCCCAATAGAGTCATCAGTCCCCCCCACATTTGTGTCTTCATAAGAGTCAGCCCCCCCACAAACGTGTCCCCACCAGAGTCCTTCAACCCACCCCCCACACAAGTGTAACCATCTCACACCAGCCCCCCTCCTTGCATGTGTCCAGCGCGTCTCAGATGTTACACTGGCTGTGCAGACATGCTGCACCTCCCGACTCCCGCCGCGCTGGTATTACACACTCGTTACTGGTTAACAGCGAGGCGGGAACAGGGAGGCGGCAACAGGTCTGCACTAAACACCTCATTGGCTGCTAGGATGCCCGTGGTCCCAGCAGCCAACACAGTGAGACGCCGGGAGGGACTGCGGGACCTGCGCTGCATATTGCCGGGGGCGAATATGCAGCGCAGGTTCCACGACTAACAGGTGGCCTAAGGACTCCAGCTGCGGGCCGGAAGAAATGGCCTGGCGGGCCAGATGTGGCCAGCGGGCCGTAGTTTGGAGACCCCTGTTATAGAGCAAATCAGGTTACCATTTCTAAAAGGTAAACAAATCTGATCTAAAAATGTTCCAATCCGGGGCATGTGCCTGCGAATAGGATTTTTGACTCACCGAAAAATCCTTTTCTCCGAGTTCATGGACGGACACAGCTTCAATCTTGACAAGTGGGCATTAAACTTCATTTAGGAGTGACTAGGCAGAAAATGTGTTAACTTCAGAGCTGAACAGCCCATCCCAGGGGACGGTCCTACTGGCTATATCCCCTCAGCCTGCACTAAGCAGATCAGTTCGTCAAAAGCAGTACAAACTTAAAAAAAAAAAAAACGAGGGGTTGGTGCTGTGTCCGTCCATGAACTCAGAGAAAAGGATTTTACGGTGAGTCAACAATCCTATTTAACCTTTCGTTCATGGACGGACACAGCTTCAATCTTGACAAGTGGGACGTTCCAAAGCAGGGGTGGGAACAGCATTAAAACAACTTCACCCCAAAACAAAACAGAGCTCCTCAACGGAGGATTTGCAACTCTAAACAGCCGCTTGCATACCTTGCGGCCGAAAGAAGCATCCGAAGAGGCACACACAAACTTGCAAAGTTTAGTGAAAGTGTGAACGAACGACCAAGTCGCCGCCTTACACACCTGGGAAACAGACGCTTGATGCTCTCAGAGCTCGAAAAGCGTCCAAGAAATACGTCTTCTCCTAAGGATTCGACGGATGAGGACACAAGGATGGCAGTATGATGTCTTCCTTGAGATGGAAGGTTGAAACGAAGGACGAAAAGAAGCCTGCAGACGCAGCACCACCTATCCTTGTGAAAGATCAGCTAGGGAGGCTTGCATGACAAGGCTGTCTGCTCAGAAACCCGTCTTAACCGACATAACACCAAGAGGCACCTCTTGCCCTGGTCAAATGCGCCGGGAAAGGGAGACGCCTGACCCTTCATGGCGTAAGTCTGATCACGATCTGTCGGATCCACCTAGAGATGGTGACCGACGAGACCGCTGGGCCCTACTTGGGACCAGTCACCGAAACAAACAGTGAGTCTGGACTCCGGAACGGAGCAGTACCAGACAAGCATTCTCTCAGAGTTCGGACAACATCCAAGGAATGCAACGTCTTCTTAGGATTCGACGGATGAGGACACAAGGATGGCAGTACAATGTCTTCCTTGAGATGAAAGGTCCAACACGACCTTGGGAAGAAAAGAAGACTGCGGACGCAGCACCACCTTATCCTTGTGGAAGATCAGATAGGGAGGCTTGCATGACAAGGCTGCCCGCTCAGCCACCAAAAGGACCACTTCCTGAGAAAGTGTCAACAAGGGAATCTCCCTGATGTTCTCAGTGTGGTTTCTGAGGCACCTAGAGGCCATGCCGTTAAAGCCATTGACTGCAAGCAGGATGGCATATGGGACCTTGCGACAGCAGGTCCTCTCGTAGCGATAGACACCAAAAGGACGACTGCTACACAAGCCCCACGGAGGTAGTGGATGGTGGCCAGGAGGGGCCGCCTACAGAACCCTCTGTACAAATGTTCTCACTAGAGATTGAGCCACCAGGGGTCTTTAAAAAAAAAGGACAGCCAGGGCAGATACCTGCCCCCTAATTGTACTTAAAGCAAAATTTTTGGCCTGCTCCCTGCTGAGGAACAGCAGGACTATGGAACCAAATAAGTACACGGATGCCACCTCATTTCCTCACAAATGGATATGTAGGTCTTCCAAGTGCAATGGTAAATCTTCCTAGGGGATTATTTCCAAGCACTCCTCATGGTAGCGATCACGAGTATGACAGGCCCTGGTCTCTTAGCACCTGGCTCTCAAGCCATGCTGTTAAGCCAGTGACTGTAAAAACAGGATAGCGTATGGGACCTTGCGACAGCAGGTCCTTTCTTTGCGGTAGATGCCAAAAGGCGTCTGCTAGCAGACGCACTAGATCAGCGTACCAAGGACGCAGAGGCCAATCCAGAGCAATTGGGACCATTGGAACCCTCTCTGCCTCCAGTCTGCGAAGCAGATGAGGAAGGAGATTCAGAGGAGGAAAGGCATAGATTAGCCGGTACTGGTTCCAAGGTGCCATCAACGCAGCTGTCGTGTTTGCCCATGGGTCTCTTGACCTGGCCACAACCTCAATACCTTCCGATTGAGTCGAGAAGCCAGGAGACATACGACTGGCGTGCCTCCCCTCTGGCAAAGGAGCTGAAACGCCTCCGGGTGTAGAGACCATTCTCATTGGTCCAGCATCTGGCAACTCAGGTAGTTCACCTGCCAGTTTCCCACACCAGGAATGTATACGGCCGACAGGCCTGGTACGCTCCTTTCTGCCCCCCTTAGGAGGTGAGCAACCTCCGATGCTGCAGCAGAGCTGCTTGACATACGCCACCACTGTGGTGTTTGTCTGACTGGATTCTGACTGGACACCTCTGTAGCCTCTGAGACCACGTGGAGAGGCAAAGCCAGATCGCCCAGAGTTTTAGGACAATGATCGGCAAGTGGGATGCCTCTGGAGTCCAGCGACCCAGGTTGACTGAGCTCCCCAGACTTCTGTCCAACCGGGAAGACAGGTTCTGCCGTGACCACCATCCAGTAAAAAGGAAGGAGCGACTTTCCGGACAGAAGTGCCGGTGATGTCGGCCACCAACTAGGGAGGTCCTGACTAGGTGGCTCACCCGAATTTGACAATCCAGGGATGAAGGGCACTTGACCCTCTGGACAGAATTACCTTCTGTAACACTCGCGTGTGAGATGCATATGGTACCGCCTCGAAGGAGACTACCATGAGGCCCAGGACTCGTCTGAAAATGTGGCGTGACAACCATCTTTGGGATGTCAACTGCCACACTGCAGCCCGAAGGGTCTGCAACATTCCCATAGGGAAAAAAAAAAAAAAAAACTTTTGCCAGAATCAACCCTAGATACACTAGGAGTTGAGACAATACCGATACTGACTTCTGAGTGTTCAGCACCCAACCAAGGATCGGAAGGTCTGACAGGTTATAGACACGCTCGCCACCAATTTTGAATTTGAAGTGGCCCTCAGAAGAGATCGTCCAAGTTGCCCATGATAGCGATGCCACACTGTCTTAGTAGGGCCAGAATCGGGGCAAGCACCTTGGTGAACACCATTGGTGGCAATGCCAGGCCAAAAGGGGAGAGCCACCATTGGTAGTGGTCTTCACCGGCCGCCAAAACGCAGACATCTGATGCCTGGATCATATGGGGACATGCAAGCATGCGTCCTTGATGACCAAGCATGCCATAAAATACCCCGGATGGAGGGCAGCGACAACAGAGCGTCTTCAGCACTACCAACAGATTAGAGTAGAACCCCTGAACCCGTTCCTGTACCGAGACAGGAAGGACCACCCTGCGTATCATCAGGTCTTGAACCGCCCCATTTAGGACTTCCCGACGAGTTGGCTGAAGCTGGCGGTTTAGAGGGAAAAAAAAAATAATCTGTTCGGTAGGCAAGGAAGGTTGGGCTTGCGAACCTAGGGGCGCTTCTATCCCTCAGCAGGCGCTTTATCGGCCTGGGGTCGTTTACTTGCCATACTAGGCGGACGAAAGAACTGCTTGTGCGCGGTGAAGCAGAGCCCTAGCTCCTTACCCCTTTTTGGATTGCGGGAGCAGCAAGCTCTTACCTCCTGTGGCATCCTTAATGATGTCATCCAGAGAGGCTCCAAAAAGACTGTCACCCTGAAAGGGCAGGTCCAATAAGGCCTTCGTGGAAGTTTTTTGGTCCATAGAGCAGCACTTGGCCAAACCAGGTGGCATAACACCACTGCATAAACCGAGGCTCTGGACAGCAGGAGATAGTATCCATGTCTGACTCGCAGACAAACTTAAGGCCCTGTACCAACTGGTCGGCCAAAGCTACCTCGTCCCGAGGAGCTTCCCGTGTCTTCAATCCCTGGGGTAGCATCTTTGCCCACTCAGTAGGTGTCTGAGACACCAAAGCCCCAGGCATTGCTGGACGCACCGCTGAGCCCACTACTGTGTATAGGTAGCGAGCGATTGCCTCAGCCTTCTTGTCCGCAGGGTCCTTGAGACAGGAGCCCCTTCCACTGAACTCGTGGTTACTTGGTTAAATCTGGACACAAGGGGGTCCACTAGCCGGGGAGAGATCAATTTTTTCAGGAAACTCTCCTAAAAAAGGTACCGGACCGCAAAATTCTTTGGGGCCGAAAAAACCATCAGTGGTTTTTCCCCACTCCTTGTATAAAAGTTTATGAAGATAAGACATACAAGGAAACACTTTGGCAGTGCGGGCCGGCTTACAGAACCCAAAGGGAACCGCCGTTACTGCTGCAGAATTCCCCAACTTCAGCGTAACCCGCGCTGCGGTGATAGATACCAAGCCTTTTCACGTGCTGACCCGGACCTGGAGTCATCCTCACTGTCCGACCGGTCACGGTCCGCAGCCTCTGACGCATCAGAATCAGGGCCTGGAGCCACAGCTAGGCTTGGCATCAGAATAATCACCAGAAGATGGCGGGGGGGTGGCGCTTCCTAGCCCCCCCCCGTGTTTCCACGAGCCACTTCCACCTTGGCAACAAAAGGCCTCCAGGATCGCCGACATAGCGTCCACTGATATAGCAAGGGCACCAGTTTCAGGGGAAAAAAAAAAAAACGACTGCTGACCTACGTACCCGACACCCACAGGGACTCAAGGCAAGGTATCAACAGCCCACCCTCCTAGCTGCTACAGAGATTCAGGGTCTACCAGAGGATTCAACACCCTTTAGGCGAGGTCACCGTTACTGCTAATCGTCTGCTCTCCCATAGATGCCTGTGTCAGTCTGATGCTCCGTCAGCAGGTGTCTGTCTATCGCACGCCTGTAAATGCACCCCAAGGGCCAAGGACTTCCACAAAATGGCCGCCGAGCGGCCGTACTGAAGAACGGCGTGAACCATAAGAAAAATGGCCGCCAACAGCATGGAGGGAGAAAACACACAGGTAAGCAGCAATGCTGTGATTGAGCCATAGAGAGGGTATATGGCCAGAGCTGATCAGCCCCTCCCAGGGGGTGGTCCTACTGAAGTTAACACTGCCTAGTCACTCTTAAATGAAGGCCAATACCCACTTGTCAAGATTGAAGCTGTGTCCGTCCATGAACGAAAGAGTAAATCCTTTTCTGGGACAAGATCCTGCGGCTTTATAATTACTTGGTAATCGATTCCTACCCCAACACACCCCAATTTACTATATTGGCTTTGCTTCCGGGCTCTTATAAACAGATCAAAAAAACCTTAGACATTTTCTTACAGCAGCTAGGTTGGTAATCGTAAGACACTGGCGCAGTATTGATACTCTCTCCCTGGCTGAGTGGGCATGCGAGCTGGAGGAGATCATTAGAAAAAATGGAGGCATATGGGATCATGTGGTCATATTTTCGATACTCCGCTGATTTTATATCGTTTGTGCCCTGAACCTCTGGGTTGCATTGTCTAATAGAAAGGGGCTCCCTCCCATTACCTATATCCCCTTCCTTTTTTTTCTCTCCCATAGTTTTCCGATGGGAGAAACTATTTGTTACCTACCTTGTTCAGTGGTTATATAACCTGGCATTTTTCTATTTTGCCCTGTACGAATAGATATGTACGACATGTAGTGCATCAGTACTTTTGGCTTCTGTGTCCGTGTTAGTGTTATTTTGCAAAAATCTAATAAATGTAGATTAAACATAAAAACACGTGCCACTACATGCACATGATTCAGTTTATGAAGGCTCGCCTGAAGGGCTTAAATGTGCCCACCCAAAGTGCCTTTATTAGCCACTGAAGCAATCAGTCATCAGACATCGGGCAGTGGATGACAGTGCTACGCCCCAAAGCCAGGCCTTTAGTAAAACAAGCCCACAGAGAAATGTTTCCGGATAATGAAGAGTAAAATGCAGGCAACAAGGGCCTGATTATAGCATGAACTTTAGCATTTAAAAAGATTAAAATAATTGAACTGCTCCTTTAACCCATAACTTTTTGCAACGCTTTAGTTTGGATAGAGCAAGAAAGGTTTGGAGCCACTGTTCAGGTTTGTACCGTTGTCCATCTCTTTGGAACAAATGTTCCCTTATATACTTTTAGGGCAGGAAATTATAGGAATCTCCACAAAACAGGGGGACCAAAAAAAAAAAAAACACACTTTATTTTATTAAGAGAGGAAAACGACTTGAACTTTTGATCAGGATTTGTTTTGCGGTCTGTTTCATCGTGTCCCATCGTGTCCCAGTGATATCACTCCTATTGTCACATGAATAGGAAGCAATGACAAATTTCAATGGAGTCACACTCAGAAATAAAGAGATAATTTACCCTTTCCCACTCTATTCAAAGCGTTAATTATTATTTTTTGAGCAAGAACCTAAACTACAAGACCACTTGTGATCTGATCATGAATTGTTTTAATTTAAAAGGTCAACTCCATCAGAAAGCAACATTACAGCTTTATGAGGGCACCAGATGGTTGCCAGATAATTCAGTTTTCTTCATCTCTCGTAGACTGCAAAAGATTACTATTCTACCAGAGCTCTTTGGAGCACATGTGACAATTTCCAATGCATTCTTTAAAAGATACAAGCCAGCATGCAATACATCTTTTTCTTTTTTTTATGTAGTGGGGTGCTGAATTTAGGGGAAGTGTTTGAGTGGTAGTTTACTCAAACACCCTAATTTGTCAGGGTTTGCAACCAATTTATCCGCAGGGAGAGTATTGGTGTACAGTTCCCTGTGGTCTACAGGTGGCGCTGCCATAGTAGGCTAGGGTTGAACCACTGGTACAGGGCTGTGCTTTTTGAGTCCCCTCTCGGCAAACGTACGGTAGGGCGGGGTTAACCTGCAGTGCATGCTGGGAGAGGAGATAAAAAAGGGCAGACGCTGCCTGTTTGGGGTTGGTTGGTGGTGGTTAATCGGTGGGGTCCTACCCCTGGTTCTTGTTCCAGTCCGCCCTAGGCCCAGGGGTGGGTGCTCTCTGTTCCTGTTCCATCCTGGGCACCTTTAGTCCCAGGGTGAGGTACTACTCTGCTGTTCCTGTCCGTCCTGGGTGCGTGGACTCGGGAACCTTTGGCTGGAGCCCGTCGGGGATCGAGGAGTCTCAGGGTGCCGCCTTGCGAGGGGACCCATATCTGAGTAGAGGAGCCTGGGTGAGGAACCGTTCCAAAGGACTGATGCGGTAGTCACAGTGAAGGAAAGGGTCCCAGTAACTCTTCGGAGGGATGTTTTCTCCCTAGGCAAGGGCCAAGTTCACCAGGTCTGTGATAGAGGCCTTGAGTAAAGTGTGAGTGTCAATTGGCTGCTAGTCTTGTCCTAACTAGACTATCCATTTGGGGCTGAGTCTGTTCGAGAAGCTGAACAGTGAAGCGACTGAGATTGTGCCTGAACCTCTCCCCACATCTTGTGCTGTCCTTTTTCTTACTCCAACCTTTGTTCCCATCAAGAGACTGTTATTTGCTAAGAGAAGAAATAAACTCTCTGTTGGAGTTATAGCAAGTGTGGACATTCTATTCACTGGGGGAAACAAGTACTCAAATCTGTTATCCACAGAGGTGAGAAAACATTTTCTGGCTCGACTGTGAAATGACCCAACAACACCGCCAACCACTTTAATACAGGAGGGTACGGGCTTGTGGCATGGTGTGCCCCTTCTTCCTGCGAAGAGCCGAAGAACAAGGCAGGTAAAACGGGGTCTGTGTGCTACATTTATATAGGAGGATTATTTATTTTGTTAAACTGTTATACATCTTTTTCAATCACAAAAAATGCTATCAGACTTGTGTGGCATTTAAGACTGAGCCCATTAGAGAAAGTACACTATGGAGCAGTCAGCTTCCAATGTACAGTAGTATGCACACAGTACTAAGCGTGCTATAAAAAGATGCTTGGCAGACTCATGTCGGTTGCATCAGTTTTCTCCATAGATCATTGTGGCTTTCTTGTTTTACACCCAGAAATCTAAAATTAGATCTATGAAGGCTACACTAAAAATCTATTCAAACCTTTGCTTCTGTTCATAGAAAGAACTTCTGAACAGCCAACTAGATTTCAATAATACAATGGTATGGAGCATAAATAAGTACTCCAGCCAAGATAAGTTGTACTGTATCTGTCTCACAGCTATCAGGCTTGCCCACAGTTCATGCAGAGGGCTGAAGTGAACTGGTAAATGGCACCTCCATACAGTCAGAAGAAAGTGAAAATTTGCATCAGCATACCTTCGTATAAAGGTCCACAATTGTCCACAATTCACAAAGCAACAGGCATCACAAGCTGACATTTGGGACATTGCTGGGCCTTGAGAAGGCAATTCTGTGAAGTCCTAAAACTTTGGCTTGTGATGCCTGCTGCTTTGTGTGCATTAAAGTGGTTGTAAAGGCTGAAGGTTTTTTTACATTAATGCTTTCTGCACATTAAAAGCAAGAAATCTGTGCCAGGGGATCCCCCCCAAGTTAGGCCTGGTTCACATTATTGCGGCATGGCATCTGTTTCTGCACCCACAACCAAAAACACACAGGGCTACTATTCATTTTTTAGGTCACCCCCACGCATCTAAATGCAAATGCACTATACGATTTCCTAGCTGCTGCATTTCCACAATGGTGCAGGAACCTTTTTTCTCGCACGTTACCAAAACGAATGAATGGGATGCCGTGCCTGCACAAATGTGGCCTGCAGGGCCAATATATTGTGAATCAGGCCTCAAACTTACCTCAGCCCGCTCTGGATCCCACAATGTGCATGAGAGCAGTGGCTCTCTCCCTCCCCAGTTGGCAGATTGATAGCAGCGAGAGCCATTGGCTCTGGCTACTCCCAATCAAATTCTGTGATGAGGGAGAGGGGGGAGGGGCGAGCCATCCTGCCTGTGTCTACAGACACAGACAGGGTAGCTTGGGAGCGAGCCAGCATGAGTACAGGCGGTCGCCTAGTTACAAACATCCCACTTACAAACGGAGGGAAAGAGGAAGGGAGAGGAAATCTACTCATAAGAAGGGAAATTCTCTCCTGTAAGAGCTATTATGGGTAAAAGGGGTCTCCTCTCCAGTGATGCTTTATCACCAATCCTTGTTTCCCTAATAAACCAAAATTTTCAAAATCCAATTGTCACTGGGACAGAAAGTGAGGCGAAATCTTAACAGGGGCACATATAGCAACACAAATGTTACAGGGGAGAAAACCCTTTCCTTTGCTATCCAAAAAGCTTAAAAATAGATTTCTACCCAGCTGCAGTTCTCCTTAACTTTACTCCCCTAATAAGGAAAGGTTACCATAAATCCCTCCTCAAGCATCTTTTTAATGCTGCTTGGGCCAGCATCCCACCTCTTTGGAAGCAACAGTCTGCGCCAACGGTAGCCCAATGGTTCGCAAGAGTGAAGGACATTGAGCAAATGAAAGATCTGACCTCTGCTTTGCGAGATAAGTCGGAGGAACATAAGTCCAGATGGTTTCATTGGAACCTCTTTCGCTTCTCTGACGATTTCCACCAATACATGGCAGGATCCACCGTCTAGGATCCCCATCGCCAGTTCAGCGTTACCAATCTTGGCTCCCTGGGGGTAACTGCCCCTGCCCTACCGCCCCATCCCTTGAGGGTTTTTTTTTTCTCTCCTCTCTTTCTCTCCCTCTCTGCCCTCTCTTTCAATAAAGAATAGCGACCTTCACTCACATGCAACCATTTTGTATGCTTGTTATACTTGATGTGTTCATTATAGTTTATAGGCAATGCGAAGTTGTCTTTATGTTTGTATCTGTCATATTTTTAAATAATAAAAAAATACGATTTTTTGGTTGGAGCTACACTTAAAAAATGTACCCATTCCGACTTACAAATTCAACTTGAGAACAAACCTACAGTCCCAATCTTGTTTGTAACCCGGTGACTACTACCCCCATAGAAAGTGGATTACACCCTGTAAAGAGCTGCGCTGTTAGCGCTATATAAATCCTATACAATAATTTCTATGGGGGCACGCCTTGAAGAAGTGAAGCCAGGAACACTGGCGAGGGACCTGAGCATAGGAGTATTGAGGCTGCTCTGTGAAATACCACTGCACAGAGTGGGTAACTATAACATGTTTATTATTTTAGTAAAATTTCAATAAAAAAAAATCAAAGCTTTACAGTCACTTTAGGAAACAGACTATCACTATAACATGATGGGCTAATGGCTGCGAGCGTTGATCAGTATATTCTGGCGAGGGATGTCAGAATACAATAGCACAGAGAGGGAGATTGTCGCACCAACATCGCTTGTATTGGTATGGTGATCTGTGAGTTTTTTTCCTGTTTAACCCGCTGGGTTGAACGAATAAATACCTGCGATGTGTACTGGGCTTTACACAGCACTTTAGCTAGTGTATATTCACATCAGTCCCTGTCCTCAAAGAGCTTATAGTCCAATGTACCGAACTCGCATGCATACACACACCAGGGTCAATTTACACAGGTGGCAATTTTCTTTTCTGCACGTTTTTGATGTGAAGGAGGAAAACATGCAAATTCTATGCAGACGTCCTTGCTGGGATTTAAATTAAGGCCCTCAGTGTTGCAAAACATAAGTGCTAACCACTGAGCCATTGTGCTTTCCTATCATTTTTAACAGATTAATGTTTTGTAAAGTCCTACTCTACAGCGCACACACACACACACACACACACACTTGAAAAGAGCTATTTTTAAAGTTAACGCTGCACGGATCTTTTATCATTCTCTTTTTCATATCTTCAGTGTTCAGCATTCCTATTTCCTCTGATCCACCTCCACCCATTCTCAGAGGATTTCACACATCAGTTTGTTGTGGCAACATCTACTCTTTCCAAGTTTGTGGGAAGCTTTCCAAGTCCGCTAATCTACAAGGGCATCTGACAAACCAGGACTAACACACTGCTGACCCACAAAATCCTCTTTAGGCCATTTTAAATTGCCAGTACATACACTTGAAAGTGTAATCAAACTTTGCAAAGATGAATTAAAAAACCACGATGCATAAAAGACTAACTCAAATCCTTTTCCGTAGCATGAAGACATGTGTTAAGGTGTGTTTTATTACTGCATGTATGAAGACCAAAACCTAATGATAATAAGACCCTCTACAGCTCTAGTGTGAGGATCCAGGGCTGTGATATTTTCCTGGTGATTGAATTCCCTGCTGCCTGTTCCAGGAATCCAATGAGGATGGCAGGCAGTGGCACAGTGATCAAGAAGGAAATCGATCAGTGAATATCCCCACTGAGAGTGAAAAGGTAAAACCACCATCTTGCTATATGTAAAGACAAAAAAGCTTTTTATGCTTTGATCGGCATAGGGAAGGGTCTAAAACCAATTGATTTGTGCCCCAATGGGGATCTTTTCATTTACTTGCCGTCCTGACAAGAGTAAAGCTGGATACACATAAAGGAAAAAAAAATCTAAAGAAAATTGTATAGTGTGTATCCAGCTTAAGTGAGAAAAAATCTCTCCAAAAGGAGGCATACCCTTTGTCGCCAGAACCAGTCCCTACAGGAACTTTCACTCCAATTCTGTTCCAGTAACATTTATTTCTTCCTAACTACTTTTAGGCCTTGTTCACATGGGCCTACTTAAGCGCACGTCCTTGAGAACACAATGTTTGCATGCACGGGGCTGCATAGGTGTTCCATGCATCCCCTGTGCAGACAGACCCATTCATGCCAACTAGGACACAGAAGCTGCTCCCAATTTGACATCCATGCAGATGCACATCTCCGAACAGTGTTTGAATTGGGGGACATACACCTGCATGGCTGTCAAATTGCCAGCAGTGACTGTGTCCTAATTGACATAAATGGGACTGCCTGCACAGAGATGCACAAAACACCTCTGCATCACCATTCTGACAAACACAGCCTTCGCGCAGTTGTACACTAAGGCCCGGTTCACACTAGTGCGATGCGAGAACCCGGCAAATCCAGTGCGGGTTCCCACATAGCACCTAAATCGCACAGTGGTTAACACCGAGATCTGTGAACTGCTGTGGGTGTCAATGCAAAGTTAACGACACCCCCAGATCGGTTTGCAGATCGCAGTGCGAACTGTAAAATGGTGCAGGAATCGGATCTCATAGGTGTGAACAGCCATGCGATCCGATTCCAGTGCAGACCAAACCAGCATAACCAAAAAAAAAAGGGTCCTGCACCATTTTGGTGCAAATGCAATGCGATTTCAGCCATACAGTTTGCATAGCTGAAATCGCATTGCACAGACATCGCATGTGATGTGCACAGCAATCCGGTGCGAATCACATGTGATGTCTGGCATAGTGTGAACAGGGCCTTAAGTATGACCGCGTAAACAATGCCTAAAGTTGCGTACACACAATAAGAATATCAAATGATGGTGCAATTATTTTACATGCTAGCTAGTCTCAGATTGAAAACCAATAGGTTACTAGAGTTACAAAAATGCTTGTTCGACATAATACAACTTCGGAAGTGATTTAATGTATTTTTATTTCAGAGCATGCGTGGTCTTGGTAACATAATTATTCCGATACAAATACTATGCCAATTTTTTTTTTTAAATCATTAATTTTGGTACCATGCGAGAAAAAATTTTCATGTTTGTCCCTTCGGATAATTTTGCATGAACTGTTGTGATCAGGTCTCGAATGCTGTGTACGGTCTGATTATAGGACAAACACACCGAAAGAGCTATTTTTCATCTGATTTTCTCAACGTGTGTACTAGCCACTGAACGCGCGTACTAGCCATATAATGCGCGTATTAGGCATGAATCTTCCCGATAGGGTCCAAGACCACAATAAAAGCCAACAAGAGTTTTGACCCTTCTCTATTAAAACAAAAAGGAAAGTTTAGGCTTTGGATACGCCTTACACTTATTGACCACAATACCAATTCTTTAGATTGCCAAGCCAAAACTGGAAGTCCAGCCGAAAAACTAAAATCTCTAAATCTACTGGCAGCCATAATCTAAGACTAACCTATCTAGCCCTGTAAAAGCAAAACTCGCTATAAATATATTTTCTGAAGCCAATCCAGGCTCGTCTCCAGCAGTGAAAGCTCTGTGCAGGACACAGCCGACAACAACTGTGAAATGAATGGGAAGTGATGTCACCCATAGACTTACTATGGCGCTTCTGTTGCTGCCTCCTCTGCACCTGCCTACACAGAGAAGCCGCCGACAGCTCAGCGTGGGATCCGGTCGAAGCGGCTTCAGAAAAGGAATGTATAGTGAGTTTTGCTTTACAGGGCTAGATAGGTTAGTCTTATGTTGGGGCTGCCAGTAAATTTGAAGATTTTAGTTTTAGACTGGACTTCCAATTTAAGCCTAAAGATTTAAAAACAAAGCATTGCATATATTTAGAGTGCAGAAACAAAAGCAAAATGTACCTCGTTTATCACATGTTGGATGACCACTGTCAGGGCCTCAAACTTTTGGTTGCTGCAGGTGAGGAGACTTTTCAGCTGCCGTATGATTCCCTTCTGTTCCTCGCATACCACTTTACACTGGGCTAGCTCGACAGCTTGTGCGTCCACTGGGGCAGCCGGTGCCTGTGTACTGGGAACTCGAGGGCTTGTCTTCTGCTTGCCTTTATCAACTAAAGTGAAGAATGCAAGAAAAAAAAAAAGTCACAAATGGAGATACTTTTGGAAACAATCATGTGCTTTCAATGTTCAAAAAAAAAATCTGAGTGGAGGGGGAGAATTAATTGCACTGCCTGCAATGGTATATTTCAATAAATTTGGTTTGTGTTCACCTTTATTAAAGCCATGTCTTACCAGGCAAATGCCAGAAACAACGTTTATCCTCTTGGTAGGATAAGAGATGTACAGTACCCTATGCATCACATTCTACTCCATGGATAAGCTGGATACAGTCTCAGAACTTAAGAAAAGGCTTGATTCTGACAATAGTTGCTAGAGTAGGAGAAACATTTTTTACCTGTATGTATTGGATATTTCACCAGGCAGGTGCCTGGAGTGATATTGAGGGACTTGCCTAGATTATAAATTATAAAATGCTATGCAGGCGCCTCCAATCACTTTGCTTTTCCAGCTGCAATATATACATTTGTCCTCCACCATATAACGGATTGCTGCCCTCTTCAGACACACTGAGGGAAGTACATGTAAAGTACAAGACAACAGCATTGTGCTACACGTTAAACTTCTCCCCTTGTCCAGCTCATATGATCAAATAATAAACATGTAATCTAAACAAAAAAATGGCAATCGCTCAATTCGATGTACAACTAACACTTTAAAATAAGGTGCATATGGAAGGGCTTTTAATAGAACAAACCAGATATAAAATTCCCCAGCACCTAAAGTGAAACTTCACGTTCAATCAACATTGACTATTTTTAATCCTCATACTGCTAGAATTAGCACATCATATTTTACTTGTTTTAAACTACTTTTTTTTTTAAACTTCAAGCACACTTTTCTGCATGCTTGACTGGGCTAAGGGCAGATGGATTCCAGGAAGTAAACGTTACATTAATCATCTGCCCTTATTCTAGATGGCCACGGCCATGAATTGCTGGGGGGGGGGGGGGGGTTTAAAGTGATTTCTCAGAAAAATACAGCATGAGACATGGATGGATGGTGGTGTTTGCTTGGAATATTAAAAGAATAAATAGCGTATTTAGTTTGTGGTGCTCAGATGCAGCGTAGTTCTGCTGTAACCAGGAAAAGAAAAGGCACATTTACACAAAATTTTCATTAAACTAGTTTGTCTTGCCTACAGTCAAGCATGGTGGTGGGAGTTTCATGGTCTGGGGCTGCATGAGTGCTGCCAGCACTGGGGAGCTACAGTTCATTGAGGGAACCATGAATGCCAACATGTACTGTGACATACTGAAGCAGAGCATGACCACCCCCCCCTTCAGAGAATGGGCCGCAGGGCAGTATTCCGACATAACGACCCCAAACACACCTCCAAGACGACCACTGCCTTGCTAAAGCAGTGGTCATCAACCCTGTCCCCAGGGCCCACTAACAGGCCAGGTTTTATGTATTACCTTGGGGGGAGATGCAGACTAGAATACTGCAATCACTGAGTAGCAAATTATATCACCTGTGATGTATTTCAGTTATCTTGCAAACCTGGCTTGGTAGTGGGCCTTGAGGACTGGGTTGATGACCATTGTGCTAAAGAAGCTGAGGGTAAAGGGGATGGACTGGCCAAGCATGTCTCCAGACCTAAACCTTATTGAGCATCTGTGGGGCATCCTCAGACAGAAGGTGGTGGAGCGTGAGGTCTCTAACATCCACCAGCTCTGTGATGTCATCATGGAGGAGTGGAGGAGGACTCCAGTGGCAACCTGTGAATTTCTGGTGAACTCCATGCCCAAGAGGGTTAAGGCAGTGCTGGAAAATAATGGTGGCCACAAAAAATATTGACACTTTGGGCCCAATTTGGACATTCTCACTTAGGGGTGTACTCACTTTTGTTGCCAGCGGTTTAGACATTAATGGCTGTGTGTGGTTTTATTTTGAGGGGACAGCAAATATACACTGGTATACAAGCTGTACACTCACTACTTGTAGCAAAGTGTAATTTCTTCAGTGTTGTCACATGAAAAGATATAATACAATATTTACAAAAATGACTTTAATGCCAACTTTTATCTGATTTTTGGCTGCCATTGTGTTGGGCTTCTGGTGTGTCCCTGCTCCTTGAATGTGGATTGAGCTACCTGCCCTCAATGTATTCTTTGCTATATGCAGTATCTCACAAGAGTGAGTAGAGGTAAAAACAGGTTTACACATTCTGCATATTGAAAATTCTAAGGAATGTTTTAAGAAACTACTACTACTGGGATAAGCTTATATTATTGTCTTGATACAAGAGGCACATGTATTCTTACTTGAATCTTGAAGTGGTTTGTGTATTTCTTACAGATCTGTGTAGTAATCCAGTGTGAAACTGCCTCGGTGCAGAAGCTTCCTCTAATAAGGACAGCTCACTGCTGCGCTCTCTCCTTGTGCAGGTGACTGGTCTCGTCTCTGCCCCCTCCTGTCGTTTTCTGCAGTAGGTGGAGTCTGCTGGGTCCCTCCCACAACCCTGCTCAGCACACTGTCGCTGCTACTTTTACAATGTATAAATTAGGTTTACAAAGGCATTTCGTGCACATTTAGTAGAGTTATAGCCTTTGGAGCAGTTGAGGATTATTATTATATCCACTTCACGCTCAACGTACCTGTACGTCGTTTTGAGCAAGTGGTTGTACCGGGGTGAAGCTTGCCTCAGGCTTCACCCCCGTATCTTTTTTTTTTTTATAGCTGGCGGTTGGCTTTCTGGTAACAGATACGGCTCAGCAGCCGCTCAGCCATTATGACAAGGAGTGGGAGGGGATGTCGTCCCGTCCCCCCCCTCCCGCCACTCCGCCTGGGTCTCCGGTCCCACCCACATCCGACGGCTGGCCGGAGTCAAACAAAGCCGGAATCGGCTTAGATCTGGTCTCCGATGTAGTAACCCGGAAGAGACGTCACTTCCGGTTTACTCAGCTGCGAATGGCGGCAATTTAAAAAAATCCCTAGTATTTAAAAAGCAATAAAAGCGATAATTTTTTATTTTTTTTAAAGAGACCGTGCAAAATATATATATATATATATTTAACCACTTAAGGACCACCGCACGACGATGCAAGTCGACAGAATGGCACAGACAGGCACAAGGGCGTACAGGTACATCCCCTTTAAGAACTCATCCGTGGGTCGCACTCGGGACCCGGTCTGAAGCTCCATGACCGCGCCCGAGGGACCCGATCACCACCGGTGTCCCGCGATCGGGTCACAGCGTGAACGGGGAGAGGCAAGAATCACTCATTAGGTCACACTTAACGCTGACAGCGCCACCTAGAGGTTAACCCCTTCACTGCCAGTGTCATTTTCACAGTAATCAGTGCATATTTATAGCACTGATTGCTGTAAAAATGACAATGGTCCCAAAAATGTGTCAAACGTGTCCGATGTGTCCGCCATAATGTCGCAGTCACGATAAAAATCCATGATCGCCGCCATTACTAGTAAAAAACTAAATTATTAATAAAAATGCCATAAAACTACCCCCTATTTTGTAGACGCTTTAAAACTTTTGCACAAACCAATCAAACGCTTATTGCGATTTTTTTTACCAAAAATATGTAGAATACGTATCGGCCTAAACTGAGGAAAACAACGTTTTTTTATATTTTTTGGGAGATATTTATTATAGCAAAAAAGTAAAAAAAAAAATTCTAAATTGTTGCTCCATTTTTGTTTATAGCGTAAAAATAAAAACCGTAGGTGATCAAATACCACCAAAAGAAAGCTCTATTTGTGGGAAAAAAAAAAGGACGTAAATTTTGTTTGGGAGCCACGTCGCACGACCGCGCAATTGTCAGTTAAAGCGACGCAGTGCCGAATCGCAAAAAAGGGGCCTGGTCCTTTAGTAACAAAATGGTCCCGGGCTTAAGTGGTTAAAGCGCCCCCGTCCCCGCACACCAAAGAAAACGCATACTTAAGTCGCGCCCGCAAATGTAAACGTGTTCAAATCACACGTGAGGTATCGCCACGCTCGTCAGAGCGAGAGCAAGGATACACAAAACACCTCCTCTGTAACTCTAAACTGGTAACTTAAAGGGGTTGTAAAGGTTTGTTTTTTATTTTCTAAATGGGTTCCTTTAAGCTAGTGCATTGTTGGTTCACTTACCTTTTCCTTAGATTTCCCTTCTAAATGTTTTTCTTTGTCTGAATTTCTCACTTCATGTAAGTTTGCCCCCATCATCCGAGCCGTTCTGGCTGGGGGTTAGTCAGCGTGCTCGCCCCCTCCCTTGGGACTACATCCCTGCGGGGAGAAGCTGTGAGCGTTCACATCGTCTCCCCGCAGGGATGTAGTCCCAAGGAAGGGGGCGAGCACACTGACTAACCCCCAGCCAGAATGGCTCGGATGATGGGGGCAAGCTTACATGAAGTGAGAAATTCAGACAAAGAAAAAAAACATTTAGAAGGTAAATCAAAGGAAAAGGTAAGTGAACCAACAATGCACTAGCTTAAAGGAACCTATTTATAGAATAAAAAACAAACCTTTACAACCCCTTTAACATTTTTTAAAGTGTTGCCTATGGCGGTTTTTAAGTACCATAGTTTGTCGCCATTCCACGAGTATTATTAAAAAGGTACTTGTATAGCGCTGTCAATTTACACAGCGCTTTACATATATATTATACATTTACATCAGTCTCTACCCTCAAGGAGTTTACAATCTAAGGTCACTAACTCAGATTCATACATATACATATTAGGGCCAATTTAGACAAGATCCAATTAACCTATCAACATGTCTTCAGAGTGTGGGAGGAAACAGAGTACCCGGAGGAAACCCACGCAGGCACAGGGAGAACATGCAAACTCCAGGCAGGTGGTTGGAATTCAAACCAGCGACCCCTTTTACTGCTAGGCGAAAGTATTAAACCGTAACTTGTTAGGTAGCCATTTACTTGGCACATCACCACCTTCCACAACATACAAATTGGGCTAACTTTATGGTGTAGTTTTTTTTATATATGTAGCGGGGTCTTCAAAGTTAGTGGGATACACCTGGGGGTAGAGAGACCCAGGTGTGTAATTATGTCAGGGATTAGACCCCTTTTTCTTATTCGTGGAGGATTGGGTGGTGTAATATTCTCTTTGACCAGTGGGTGTCAGTGTACCTACTGGCTCGAGGTAGAATCACTACCACAGTGCTACCCTTCTTTGTCCCTTCCTGGAGATGGTACGGCTGGGGCGGGGAACCCGCCGTGGTGTCGATGGGAGGAGACAAAAGGGGGAGACGCCCTCGCCACGAGGTCTGTCTGTCTTTGGGGGATCATCTCTTCACGCACCCAGGCACCTTAGGCCTGGGTGCGGGCGGTTCAAGGTTCCGGCCTAGGCGCCCAAGGCCTGGCCGGAACGAAGATGGAGTCCATCCCGGGCACCTTCAGCCTGGGGTGAGGTACTATTAAAGGAGGCCTGGGACCCGGTGACTCCGACTGGGTCCCGCGAGGGTGAAGTTGCTCCAGGGCGCCCCTTGCGAGGGGACCCGCATCTGAGGTGAGGAGGCTGGGGGGGGTCACCCGTCCGAAGACCCGGTGTAGCGTCAACCCGGTGACGGATGGGCCTTCAGTAACTCCCTTGGAGGACATCTTCCCCTGATATGGGCTACAGCGCAGCAGAGGAGCTTTCATCAAGATTCCTGCAACCCCTGGTCATAGCACAGGGAGTGTAGGGACTAGGAACCTGTACAGTGCCTCGACCTGCTCCCCCATCGTATCATGCCGTTGCATTTGACTGTATGTGGAGATACGCAATAAACCTGAGTTTGGACTTTGATGGGTGTATGGACTCTGTTGATGGGAACAAAGGGAGATTCTGGCACGGAAGGACTGACCCTCATAACCAGCACACATTTGGCCCGAGGAAAAGATTGGTACTGGCCTTCACCTCACCCACAGCCATGGGGAGGACATGGGCCGTAGCGCACCTCACTCTGTCGCTCGACATACCCCTAGCTAAAGAGGACGGGGTGAGGCCGCTACATTCAGTGAATTGTATTTTTTTTTTTCAAAAAAATTGTGTTTGAAAGACCGCTGGGCAAATATTGTATGACAAAGAATTTTGCAACGACTGACATTTTATTTTCTAGAGTCTTTGCTAAAAAAAATACATATGTTTGGGGGTTCCAAGTAATTTTCTAGCAAAAAATACCGATTTTAACTTGGCTGGCTTGGTCTAGAAGTAGATATGAAAAAGTTTGTGTGTCCTGAGCTCAGCTTTAAGTGAATCCATCAGTCAGTCCTTTAGAAGCCCCATACATTTAGCAGATGGTCATACAACAAACGATTACGATCAGATCTGCAAGTTCCCCACATAGGTTTGTTTACAGAAGTAGTGATTTATGTTAAGACTGCACACACATGAAATCAGATGATTATGACAGTGACTTTTCCTCTAGCTCAGTAGGACTGTGGATCCTTTGTTCTGGTCATTTAACAGTACAGCGGGCGTCAATCAGCAGACTAGGTTTACATGAGTGGCAGCAAACTCTACCCATCTATGTGCAGCATAGGCACCGCAAGAAGGCAGAAAACAGTCCGAACCTCTGACAACACACAGTCACATTCCACATAGCTGGAGGAGGAACATGGAAACCAAAAGATTCCACTATAGGGAAAATACATCTATCAGGCTTAACTCCTTAAATATTCCACCACAAGACTGGGTTTAAACATTTCAGATTTCTGTGTAATGCTTTCAGCATTCCTAAGCACTGTCTAATACACCTATCAGGTAAACAGGTTACAAATCATGATAAAAATTATCTGCTAATGTCTCCACTCACACAGAACAAAGCTTTCTTTTACACTGTGCTTCACCATCAGATTAGGATGTTTACAGTCGCCATATACAGGCAGATATCTCACCAAGAATGACAGGTGCTGGGATATTGCTTTCTCCTTAGATCCTTAAAGTGGATGTAAAGCCACTCTCATCCTTTCTAAACTACTGCCATAGTTCTGATCTATAAGGATAAAGATGCCTCCTGCATGTATCCTTATCGGTCAAATGTCTACCCTCTGTCTGTTATGAGACCTGAAAAACTGCAGATTCTGTGGGTGGATCTGTTGTCTGGAGCTCGGTGGGTGGAGTCGTGATGTCAGTAGACTCCCCGCCCACCTCTACACTCCCCTTGTCAACATGCATTTTCTCCTGTGTATTCCTTCTGCTATGATCACTAACATCCAGTCAAAATCCAGAAAAGTAACCACATGACTTCAGAAAAGGGGTAGGAATTAAAAAATAATGCCTGTCTAAAGCTAGTGCACGAGATATGTAAATAACCTGTCACTCAAAGCAAGGGGGCGGAACGGACAAAGGTTTTTCCCTGTCCGTTTTATCTCACTGAACAATAAAAGAGGATTGCTCAGAGCTGGATTAACTCTGTGTGGCAAGACCTGGCACAAATGATAGGAAATCTTATACTCTACATTGTGATAGCAAAAAAAAAAAAATTCGGGTTTACATCCACTTTAAGCAGGCCATAGATTATGCTAAAAAACACTCAACTCCCCCATCAACAGTGTCAGACAAATCGCGTCACAATAACGCAAACCAAATCGTGTCTCGCCCCAATTTTTTTCCCAGAAATCAGGTGTTTATAAAAATCGCGGGCAGAAACACCCTTCCAGAAATTCCAGCCGCGATTTAAAACGTCTATGTGTGAAAGGAGCATTCGGGTCCATGCATACCGAACATAAAAAATGCTGCTTAGGCCACATTCACACCTGGCAATTTGGAATCATGGGAGGAAATGGCACGATTCTGCCAGAGATTCCAAATCGCACTGCAATCAGTACAAAATGCGCGTTTGGGTGACATTCATTCTCAAAATGCAACTCTAAGGCTGCATTCACACCTGAGCTACAAAACGCTAGAGGGGGAAAAAAACATTATTCTCTATGGAGATGGTTCACATCTCCACTCCAAAACGCCTAAAGCCGAACGCCTGAAGCTCAAACAAGTTCCGGACCCTTTTCTTTCGCACGAATCGGGCATTTTAGGAGTCATAGAATGTAATGGAAATGCTGTATTCAAGCGTTTAGCGCAACAATGAGCGGTTCGACGGGCGCAAATTCCCGCGACAAAACGCTGGTAAAAACTTTGGTAAAAACGCTCGAAGCGCTACGCTCAGGTGTGAATGCAGTCTCAAAATCACATTAAAAAAATGGTATTAGAATCTTGTTTTTTGTTTAAAAACATGTTACACTTAGAGCCGGTTCACACAGGGGCGACTCAGCCGCCTGACAAGTCACCCTCTGTTCTCTTCAATGGAACCATTCTAATAGGAGCGACACAAGTCGCTCCGACTTAGAAAAAGGTTCTTGTACAACTTTGGGGGCGACTTGCATTGACTTCAATACAGAAGTCATTTTGCAAGTCGCCTCTGAAGTAATCTTCAGATCGCCTTGCCGAGTTGCCCCCAAAGTCGTGCTGCCTGTGTGTGAACCGGCTCTTACCTGCTCTGTGCAGTGGTTTTGCACAAAGCACCCCGGATCCTCACTGGCGCTCCTGGCCCCTCCCTCCTGCCGAGTGCCCCCACAGCAAGCAGCTTGCTATGGGGGCACCCGAGCTGAGGCGTGTACATTCAGACATGGAACCATGGCTCGGCCCCACCCCTCTCTTATTGGCTCACTGACTAACAGCAGTGGGAGCCAATGGCGCCCGTTGCTGTTTCAGCCAATGAGGGGAAAGTCCTGGACAATCAAAGCTCTCATGCAACATCGCTGGATCGAGATGGGGCTCAGGTAAGTATTAATGGGGCAAACCCTTCTGCCTTTACAAGCACTTTAAGTTTGTCATGCAAAGAAAAGCAGGCGCCTCCTTTTAATGACTAACTATGCAAAGTGTCATTGTGGCCTTTCGCTTTATTTTTTTCCTTCAGCCTGTATAAGCAGCTCTAGGTTAGTCTATTTTCCATGCACATTGGGGAATTTACAGGCATATTTGCAGAGAAACATTTTTAGGCAAAAAAAAACACAAAAATCACATTTTTTAAAGAAGCTTGAAGCGCGTAAACGCAGCGTTTAGAAATGTTCAGCATTTTCAAGTGTACATTGATTATAGTGAAAAACGAGCCATGGGGAAGGTTTTGGAAAAAAAACACTTCTAAAAGCAAACTCTCACGGAATACTAGCCACTAGGAACATTTTTTTGCCAGAGGCGCTGGCATTTTTTCAGGCATCTAGCACCCATGGACCCTCAATGTGACTTTGATGTTTGGCAGTCATGCTGACACGTCTCAATATTTTGAGCCACTGACATGGGTAAAACATGCTCATGACCTGTATACTTGTTCTGTGTCAATGTCCTGAAGCAGCCAGGCAACTTGCATTTTTTTAAAAATTCATTCAGGTAGGGAAAATATTCATACATCTCTCATGACATGTGTGCATTGCGATTGGAAGAGGAAGTGCCAGCACTACCAATCAACCAGGCACATGAGCTGTTCAGAAACATGCTAAGAGGAGAGCAGGAGTTTTTTTTCATTGCCCATTCAGCAAGCTGAAATGTGGCAACTAATTGATATTGTTTAAAGCCAGACTCCGGGAATTTGATCAAATGTACCCTTGAAGTGGTACACAATGGCACTGCAAGGGTTAACTGATTGTCATGTACAAGGGTGCTGCTTTATAACCCCCAATCAGCGTGGCAAGTCCAATGTTGCTACATGGGGGATTGCCCTGCATTGTACAGGATGATGGCGAGGGACTGCCATGGTGCGGGGCACCAGATGGAGAGGAGAGTTGCGGAGTCCGCAATGCAGCCTCTTCATCTCCTACTATCCCTAGGCATAGCAAACATTTAACCTTTGTGAGATGGCGGTAGGGGGCATTAAAATTAGTTTTCCAGGTAAAATTCTTCTCATAAGAATCTTGTATGGAAAGAACACTATGTACTAGCAGCTTTAACTACAGACAGTCCTACATATAAAATTGTTAAAGCCTATAATAAAGCTTATCTGTAGGTAAAATATCTCTTAAATGTGCACCGTTTAGCAGATATTTATTCACCCTGCATGCAGCCGCTGATGTAAGCAGTACATGCGCGCTGAAGGACTGGCATAGTGTGCCGGACCTTCGCAGCTTCTTGCCGGAACCGAGGGCTCTCGTGCACATGTGCGGGAGTGATGTCATCACAGCTCCGGAGCCTGGGAGCCCAGAACAAAGGATGGGAAAAGGATGTCAGCCCTCCCAGCGGTGAGTGGGCGCCACTGGAAGGGCTTTGTTCTAAGGTGAGTATTTCATAATAGTTTTTTTCACAATGCATACTAGCACATTATGCCATTGTCTTGCAGTTCCTCCCCTGCCCCTTAGCAGTTTACAACCGCTTTAAACCTTAAAGAATATGTAAACCCAACATTTCATATTCCTGATATGTGCCTGCTGTATCATGTACTCGTATGATAAAGTATCCTTTTCCCTTTGTATTGCTTCCATAGTGTGAAATCCCTGGTGATCCTGCCAGTCCATCTGCTCTGCTATCAAAAACTGACCACACTAATGAGGGCACTGCGTGGTCAGGTTTCGGGCTGTACTGGAAGCCTTCTCCTCCAATGATTAAACTTGTGCTGACACACCCCACCCCTTTCCCGCACAGCCATTCACTGGGAAGACCCATGTGTTGCAGTTTCTCCTCTCTGAGCTCCTTAAGCAACTGAGAACAGAGTGTATGTAATCATTATTAAACAGGGGGGAGGGGGGGAAGAATTATATTGATTTTTTATGTATACAAAAATGTTTTACCTTTCATTTCCATTTTAAAGCGGAGTTCCACCCAAAAGTGGAGCTTCCACTTATTGCTCTCCCCCCACTCCTCCGGTGTCACATTTGGCACCTTTCAGGGGGAGGTTAACTGTTTGACAGGTCCCCTTTCCCACTTCCGGGAGACCGGGCAGAGGCCCGATATCCCAGAATTTTGCCCTCCCTCCTCCTCCTTTCCCAGCCGCCGGGGCCAATCAAAAAGCGCAGCGTGCTTCGTGCATGCGCAGTAGGGAACTGGGCATGAAGCCAAAAGGCTTCACTGCCGGGTTCCCTTTACCTGGAATGGCGGCGGCTGCACCCGACAGTCGAGCCGAAGAACGGCTGGGGTGCCGACATTGTGGGCTCCCTGGACAGGTAAGTGTCCATAGAGTAAAAATCAGCAGCTACAGTATTTGACTTTATTTTTTTCCCCAAGGCGGAACGCCACTTTAAACTGAATGGGTTGTTTTACAAAGTGAGGGTTGACAAACTTTGAGACATGAATTCACCATTATTTTTAAAATGACCTGTTCAGGCAAATAATCACAAAAAGTTGAGGTTTGAACGCTGGCAATGGGTCCTCGTTAGCTGCTGCATTAGCATATTCTATTATACTCTCCAGCTAATTACAACATAAGTAGATGGGGGTGTTTCATTGGGAAGAACATTAGCAGGGTGATGAAAAATGTGTGCAGGTTAATGGAATCTCAGGATTCCCAGCAGGTCTTATCCCAAGCACCGGGATTATGACTCAAATGCATCAGTCTTGTCAGTGCAATTGTCTTGTGCAGGATAATGCACAGCTTAAATTTATTGTACCACTTAAATATCTATACCACCTTACCAGGAATAGGAACTCAAAATAAAGCAAAAACTTTGTGCGGTTTTCCAGCTATTAATAACACAATGTCGGAGAGAGGCAGTATTTCCAGGGGAGCGCTAATGGAAACATTCTAGCTTTAATTAGCAGGATGCAATTACGCAGGACATCAAAGCTCCAAATGCGCCATGTGGCACTTCACCACTAGGAGGCAGCCTTGTAACAGTATATACTATAAACAGAAAAGGAAAGTGTACATAACGGATGTCAAGTTCGGCTTGAAAAGAATCAACAATGAAATGGAAAAGACCAGGTGCAGGGAGAGCATGAAAACTATGTCTCCAATAGCATCTGCTATCTGTGCAGAACCTCGAAAGACCAAACACGGGTTCCCAATGTAATCAATAAATTAGGATGATGCACCAACTGCCATTAACAAAAAGGTATACATTGAGGACTATAAAGTAGAAATCAGTGCGCTACCCCACAAAAATGTCTTAATTTAAAAAATGTATAAAAAATATATACACCGTTAAATAAACTGATATGAACAAAAATAAAAATTGTTAAATAGCTGATGCGTGAATGATTAAGGGACAAAAGCTTAATCTAGTCCATGGATAAAAAACACAGATGGACTATTCACACAACAGTTCCACAAAAAGAAGTTGTCAATTTTCCATGTAGACAAAAGAGGAAGAAAAGCTTGACTGCAGATAAGACAGAAATACTGTTCATCAATAAATGAGGCGATCACAGCCACTTACCAGATCTGTTGGATCTCAGGTTATAGAGATCAAAAAGGCATGTCAGAACACAATAAGCTGGTTACGGATCAGCATCCAGGGACTCCCGTGGAGGTAATGTATCCTATCCCGTGAAGGTGAAGGTATCCTGTCTGTACTAAGCGGAGCTCCAACCGCGGTATATCCCGCAGCAGATATGCATCAGAATACACTCCCAGAGCCGGTGGTGGTTTAGATATGGCAGAGAAAAGAAAGCTTCATGGTGCAGATCATTTAAAACTATTTATTGGAATCAATTGACACCATCAGCAAAACAAAGTTTAAAAAGCACAGCCGCGGCACATAACCTGACCGACTCATTATGTGCTGCGGCTGTGCTTTTTAAACTTTGTTTTGCTGATGGTGTCAATTGATTCCAATAAATAGTTTTAAATTATCTGCACCATGAAGCTTTCTTTTCTCTGCCATATCTAAACCACCACCGGCTCTGGGAGTGTATTCTGATACATATCTGCTGCGGGATATACCGCGGTTGGAGCTCCGCTTAGTATGGACAGGATACCTTCATGGGATAGGATAACTTACCTCCACGGGAGTCCCTGGATGCTGATCCGTAACCAGCTTATTGTGTTCTGACATGCCTTTTTGATCTCTATAACCTGAGAGATCCAACAGATCTGGTAAGCGGCTGTGATCGCCTCATTTATTGATGAACAGAATTTCTGTCTTATCTGCAGTCAAGCTTTTCTTTGGGAGCCCGACACCAGTGTATGGGAAGTGACATGGGAGCCCGACACCAGTGTATGGGAAGTGACATGGGAGCCCGACACCAGTGTATGGGAAGTGACATGGGAGCCCGACACCAGTGTATGGGAAGTGACATGGGAGCCCGACACCAGTGTATGGGAAGTGACATGGGAGCCCGACACCAGTGTATGGGAAGTGACATGGGAGCCCGACACCAGTGTATGGGAAGTGACATGGGAGCCCGACACCAGTGTATGGGAAGTGACATGGGAGCCCGACACCAGTGTATGGGAAGGGACATGGGAACCCGACACCAGTGTATGGGAAGGGACATGGGAGCCCGACACCAGTGTATGGGAAGGGACATGGGAGCCCGACACCAGTGTATGGGAAGGGACATGGGAGCCCGACACCAGTGTATGGGAAGGGACATGGGAGCCCGACACCAGTGTATGGGAAGGGACATGGGAGCCCGACACCAGTGTATGCGAAGTGACATGGGAGCCCGACACCAGTGTATGCGAAGTGACATGGGAGCCCGACACCAGTGTATGCGAAGTGACATGGGAGCCCGACACCAGTGTATGCGAAGTGACATGGGAGCCCGACACCCGTGTATGCGAAGTGACATGGGAGCCCGACACCCGTGTATGGGAAGGGACATGGGAGCCCGACACCCGTGTATGGGAAGGGACATGGGAGCCCGACACCCGTGTATGGGAAGGGACATGGGAGCCCGACACCAGTGTATGGGAAGGGACATGGGAGCCCGACACCAGTGTATGGGAAGGGACATGGGAGCCCGACACCAGTGTATGGGAAGGGACATGGGAGCCCGACACCAGTGTATGGGAAGGGACATGGGAGCCCGACACCAGTGTATGGGAAGGGACATGGGAGCCCGACACCAGTGTATGGGAAGGGACATGGGAGCCCGACACCAGTGTATGGGAAGGGACATGGGAGCCCGACACCAGTGTATGGGAAGGGACATGGGAGCCCGACACCAGTGTATGGGAAGGGACATGGGAGCCCGACACCAGTGTATGGGAAGGGACATGGGAGCCCGACACCAGTGTATGGGAAGGGACATGGGAGCCCGACACCAGTGTATGGGAAGGGACATGGGAGCCCGACACCAGTGTATGGGAAGGGACATGGGAGCCCGACACCAGTGTATGGGAAGGGACATGGGAGCCCGACACCAGTGTATGGGAAGGGACATGGGAGCCCGACACCAGTGTATGGGAAGGGACATGGGAGCCCGACACCAGTGTATGGGAAGGGACATGGGAGCCCGACACCAGTGTATGGGAAGGGACATGGGAGCCCGACACCAGTGTATGGGAAGGGACATGGGAGCCCGACACCAGTGTATGGGAAGGGACATGGGAGCCCGACACCAGTGTATGGGAAGGGACATGGGAGCCCGACACCAGTGTATAGGAAGGGACATGGGAGCCCGACACCAGTGTATGGGAAGGGACATGGGAGCCCGACACCTGTATGGGAAGTGACATGGGAGCCCGACACCTGTATGGGAAATGACATGGGAGCACGACACCTGTATGAAGCCTCAGATCAGCTGCCATTTACAAAACTATACAAGTGTATACCAGAAAGCAGAACACTTGCTCTCATTGTGATTGTTTGCAACAGATAACTTCAGTTTGCTCTACACAAACTGAGCATGTGCAGAGTGCCTCCTAGGCACTAGCAGATGGATTGGGGACAGTAAAAGAAAAGGGAGGATCAGAGAAGACGGGATCAAAACAGCCTTTTTACACAATGAGGAAGATTAACCCCTTAGGTTCAACAGTGAGTAAAACCAGCATGCTTTACCGCATATACAGACTGACTTAAAGTGTTGCTAAACCCACCACAGTTAATTCAACAAGTTGAAGTTAGAAGCAGATTGGCTACTATGCACAGATGCGCCAGTTTTTCTCCACTTTTGGCAATTCAACTCCTCTGTTAAATCAAGGTCCCTTTAAAGAGGCAGTAAACCCTCTAAAACATTTCCTTATAAACAAACCCCTGCAAGAGAAAGGCATAATGAGCCAGTATGCATAGCATACTAGCTCATTATGTGGCACTTACCTGAAAATCGAAGCCCCCGAAGTCCTCCTCGTTCTCCGCCATGTCCCCTCGGAGCTTCTTCCTGGTATCGCCGCTTCGGCGCTGTGATTGGCCGGAGCGGCGATGACATCACACGCATGCGCGCGGGGCCGGCATTCTCCCATTCAGAAAACCGGCATGATCCCATTCATGAAGCCTGTCCGCTAGTGTGCCTGCGCCTGTTGTCTACGGCACGCATGCGCCGTAGACATCGGTGCAGTGTTTTCAGTAAATATCTCCTTGACCGTGTAGGTTAAGGAGATATTTCTTGCACCTACAGGTAAGCCTTAATCTAGGCTTACCTGTAGGTGCAAGTTGTCAAAGTGGGTTTACAACCACTTTAAGGCTAACATCTGCAAGGGTGGTTCCCACTGTAGTTCCGAATCTGTCCCTGCAGCCGCAACCACCTGTACATAAAAATATGCACTGATGTGTGCGGGTGCCAATAATCCTAATGACACAGTGCATGCATTGGAAACCTCACCCACACCGGGAAGCGCACTGCACTTGCAGTTCCAGTGCGGGCTAGACTCTTCTTGCCCAAATTAAAAAAAAAATCGTAAGTCCATGAACATTTCCCTAAAACACCCATCAGCCATAATATTATGATATCCAATCCATAACCTGTCAAGGCAAAGCCTCCACTAGACCCGGCACCAAGCTGTAGCAACAACCAGTCATCAGATCCTTTTAAAGTCCTGCAAGTTGCAAAGTGGGGGCTCCATGGAGCAGACCGTTTTTTCCCCAGCACATTCCACAGAGGTTTGATTAGATTGAGATTTGGAAGTCAACACCTCAAACTTGGGGTGCACTGAAGGGAAATTTTGGTACTGATACCGTAAATGAAGAATGCACTAGGCCGAAAACGGAAAATGACGGTTTTTAAAAAATATTTAGATTTTTATATATAATTGTATTCAACTTTGTAATTAATATCAATTTAAATTAATATTAATTTATAGTTTGCCATTATTGGCACCTTTAGTGCAAGAAAGGTCAAGAAAAATGCAGTCTGCAGTCTCTTAACCACATCCCACCCCGGCCACTGCAAATACACGGCCGGGTGGGCGCTCTCTCCTGAGTGGTATTCAGGAACGTCCCTCAGAAGGAAGGGGGATTGCATTCGTGTTACCCGGACAGGGCGCACATCCGATCAGCAGGAGGGCTCTGTGATTGTCATGCGATGTAAAAAGAGAGCCGGTTGCTAGGTGATCGGCACTTCTCTCCTCACATGGAAGTTGTCAGCGAGGAGAGCCGATTGCTGCAGCCGGCGGGTGATCAGTGAGTATGAGCGTTTTTTTACAGCTTTTTACAGATTGATCACCAGCCTAGTGTCCCCAAACAATGTAAACACACATGTCCCCACACAGTAAAGACGCCTATCCCCCACATATGTCCCAGTAAAATCATATGTCCCAATGAATATCTGCACACATGTCCGTGATCACACAAACCAATTATTATACACTTAACGGGATTTTTTTTTTTTACCAAAGACATGTAGCAGAATACATTTTGGCTTAAATTTATGACAAAATTCGATTTTATTGGATTTCTTTTAAAATAGAATTTTTTTTCCCCCAAATGTCTGCTCTTTTTTTGCTTATATCGCAAAATATAAAACAGTCATGAATAAATACCATCAAAAGAAAGCTCTATTTGTGAGAACAAAATTATAAAAATTTAATTTGGGTACAGCGTAGCATGACCGCACAATTGTCATTGAAAGTGCGAGAGCGCCGAAAGCTGAAAATTGGCCTGGGAAGGAAGGGGGTGAAAGTTCTCAGTATTGATGTGATTAATCATTAAACACATTGCTAATAGTATTAGCAAAATTCAGACATGATACAGAAGATCAATGCAGCCTCACCAGTGCCCATCATATGCAGCTTGCCTGTGCCCAGCAGCCTCACCAGTGCCCGTCACATCCGCCGTGACCACCATCCAGTAAACAGGAAGGAACAACTTCCCAGACAGAAATGCCGGTGATGTCGGCCACCAACTAGGGAGGTCCTGATTAGGTGCTCACCCGGATTTTGATAATCCAGGGATGAAGGGCACTTGACCCTTCAGGACAGAGTTACCTTCTGTAACACTCGTGTGAAATAGTGCCTATGGTACTGCCTCGAAGGAGGCTACTATGAGGCCCAGAAGTCGGCTGCAAAAGTGGCGTGACAACCCATCTTTGGGATGTACTCCTCTGAGGAGTCCAGAATCAACCCTAGACACACTAGGATTTGGGACGGTACCAATACAGACCTCTGAGTGTTCAGCACCCAACCAAGTATCGGAGGGTCTGACCGGTCAGAAGAATATCGTCCAAGTTACCCATGATATCGATGCCACGCTGTCTTAGTAGGGCCTGAATCGGGGCAAGCACCTTGGTGAACACCCTTGGTGCCGATGCCAGGCCAAAGGGGAGAGCCACCATTGGTAGTGGTCTTCCCCGACCGCCAACGCAGACATCTCCGATGCCTGGTGCATATGGAGACCTGCAAGCATGCGTCCTTGAAGATCAAGGATGCCGGAAAATCCCCCGGATGGAGGGCAGCGACAACAGGGTGAGCCAACTCCCTTCCAGATCTTTGTACTTTCACAAAGCAGTTAAGGGTCCTGAGATCCAAGATAGCTCCTTCAGCACTACAAACAGATTTGAGTAGAACCCCTGAACCCGTTCCTGTACTAAGACAGGAAGGCCCACCCTGCATCTCAGCAGGTCTTGGACCGTCCCATGTAGGGCTTCCCAACAAGTCGGCTGAAGCTGGTGGTTAAGAGGGGAAAAAATAAATTAAAATCTGTTCGGTAGGCAAGCAAGGTCGGGCTAGCGAACCCAGGGACGCTACTGTCCATCAGCAGGCGCTTTATCGGCCTGGGGTCGTTTACTTGCCACACTAGACGGACGAAAGTAACGCTTGTGCACAGTGAAGGAGGGCCCTAGCCTATGGCGTGGCTCCTTACCTTCTTTGGATTGTAGAAGCAATGTGCTCTTACCTCCTGTGGCATCTTAAATTATGTCATCCAGAGAGGCCCCCAAAAAGTCTGTCGCCTTAAAAAGGCAGCTCCAACAGGGCCTTCTAGGAAGATTGGTCCGCAGACCAGCACCTTAGCCAGATCAGGCATCGAACGCCACCGCATAAACTGAGGCCCAAGACAGCAAGGGAATTGTATCCATGTCTGACTCGCAGACAGACTCAAGGCCCAGTATCAACTGGTCGGTCAGAGCTACCTCGTTCGGAGAAATCTCCCGTGCCTTTAACCCCTGGAGTAGCCTCTGTGTACTCAGTCAGTGTCTGAGCCATCAGAAAACCTGCCAGTGGTGCTGGATGTACCGCTGAGCCCCCCACTGTGTAAAGGTAGCGAGTGTCCCTGAAGACAGGAGCCCCTTCCACTGGAATCGTGGAAACTTGTTAAGTCTGGACACCGGGGGGGTGCACTATCGGGGGAGAGGTTCCTTCTTTCAGGAAACTCTCAAGGGGTACCGAGCCGCAAACATTTTTTGGGGTTGCAAAAAACACTTTAGTGGGTTTCCCCACTCCTTGTACAGAGGCTTATCAAGATAAGACACACAAGTAAACACCTTAGCAATGCAGGTCGGTTTACGGAACCCAAAGGGGACCGGTGTGTTTGCTGCTTCTGCAGCATTCTCCAACCTTGCAGTGGTAAGATCAGATATCAAAAGCCTTTTCGCGTGCTGACCTGGACTTGGAGTCATTTTCACTGTCCGACCGGTCCCGGTCTGCAGTCTCTGATGTATCAGATTCCGGGCCATGAGCCACAGCCAGGCCTGGTTCTGCATCAGAATTATCCCCCAAAGATGGCTGGGGATGGGGGCGTTTACCACCCCCCCGTGTTCCCATGCGCCGCTTCCACCTTGGCAACAAAAAAGCCTCCAGGGGCACCAGCTGCCAACTCAGGTGTTTCAGGGGAAAAAAAAAAAGTCTGCTTCAGACGCCATGCTGACCCACATGCCTGACACCCACAGGGACACCAGGCAAGGTATCAATAGGCCACCCTCCTAGCTGCTATAGAGATGCAGGGTCTCCCAGAGGACTCACCACCCTTGGAACGGTACCGCTATTGCTGCCGTGTGCTCCGCCTGTGATGCTATCCCACCGCTGCCTGTGTCAGTCTGATTCTCATCAGCGTTTCCCTGTGTGAAATTCGCGCCAGAGAAGTGCACCCTAGAGGCCAGAGACTTCCGCAAAGTGGTCGCCAAGCGGCTGTATTGAAAACAATGTGGGCCCTAAGAAAATGTCCGCCGAGCCTTCAGAGGCAAAAGCGGCCACGGGCCACAAGAAAATGGCCGTCACCAGAGGCCAAACAGGCGTGGACCACCACAAAATGGCCGCCGACAGCATGGAGGGAGAAGGCACACACACAGGTAAGCAGAAAAATTAAAAAAATTAAATGACAGCTACAGCGCTGCCCCGCTCCAGATGGAGCCCCCTAGGTGACCCCCAGCAACCAGCCTTAGCTCAGAGCCCAGGGAGGAGGGAAGGCAGGGAGAGGAAAGAAAGGGCCACAACCACTTACTTGATCTCTCCAGGAATGTCCAGCCAAGTCACTCTGCCGAATCAGGGGAGCTACTTACCTTTCCTGCGTGAATCATGCTGGAAGACATTCCGGACAGATCATTATCCACACACGGAGGTGACCGTCGGCCAGGCATGCTGTGATTGAGCCCTAGGGAACGATTGTATGCATGCCCTGGAGGGCGAGCTCACCGGCCAGGCTACTGCGACTCAGCCGTAAAGGTCAGCTGTAGCTGAGCGGTCTGATGCAAGCCCTGGAGCGTAGGCTCACCGGCCACCCGTAGAGCGACGGGCATTTCGTGGAAAACCCAGCGCGTAGCTAGGGTTCGGCACATGCTCGATGGACGAAACTGGGGCGACTACAAGGATCGAGGATCCAGCCTGTCACCCAGTCAGCAGTTGATTGAAGATCGCAGGAAACAAAAAAACAAACATAGAAAAAATTCCCCCTGGACCAGTGGGCCCGAAGGGAGCCATGTCCTCCTCCTTACTAGGCAGAAAAAAACTGATCTGCGAGGTGCAGAGAGGGATTATACCCAGAGGGCTGGAGTTGATATTTGATATGCCTGCTGTTTTCTATGTTTGTGAGTATCCATCTGTTCTTGTTATGGTAGTAATGCACTAGGCATTTGCATCCTCCCGTGTGTAATTTTGCAGTTGTTTGAAGATTGCCCAATTGGAGGAGGGCTGCATTGGAAGACGCATTACTTGTTTCAACACCATTGGGAATACCTTTGAGCACTGAAGTGTTACTGGATTTTTCAGTGAAGGTACTTTCTTCCATTCCTCCATGGTCCAGTACTGATGCTCTCGTGCCCATTGTAGGTGCTTTTGGCTGTGGATATGGATCAGCAGGGGACACACTGATCGTCCACAGCTACACATCCTCATACACCACAAACTGCGATGCACAGTGTGTTCTGACACCAGCCAGAACCAGCATTAACTTGCTCAGCAGTTTGAGCTACAGTGGCTTTTCTACTGAATCCGACCACACAGGCCGGCATTCCCGTCTCAGGTCCTCATAACTTCAGTATGCATAAAGAAAAAGATAAAAATCACTTATCACCTCAGCTGGAGATATAGAAGAATGTTTCCTATAAGGAATCAGATACCTCAAACTCGATCTCATAACTTCAGACTGGAAACATCTCACAAGTGCTGCAGAGTTTTCAAGTTGCTCGGACCCAGTTTTAGCCATTACTATTTGGCCCTTGTCAAAGGAGCTCAAATCCTCACTTTTTTTTCTACTTTTAGCACATCAACTTCTGGAGAAGACATTTTCACTTGCTGCCTAATACAACCCCAACTCCAAAAAAGTTGAGAAGCGGTGTAAAATCTACATAAAAACTGAATGCAATCATTTACAAATCTCATGAACCCATACAGTAATACCTCGGATTGCAAGTAACGCAATTTTAATAACAGTATTTTGTTGTGTTGCTCCTTCCCACAATACAGATCTACAGGGTTGTTGACCCACTGACACCAGAGTCGCTGTGTGACTGCCATCTTTTTAAGTAGGGAGGCTCAAAGAATGCTGAGAAAATGCCAAGCTCCTAGCAGCTAATGAAAATACTCCATACTTTCCCTTTAAAATAGACTTGGGAGAGAGTTTGGACGCGCGCGCGTGTATATATATTCAACCTCAGCTTGTCATATGCCAGTAGGCCAGGAGGTGAGGCTTCAGTGTTGCTCCGTACACCGGGAGATAGTAAAAATCATAACTGTCCAATTGATGGCCCCTTCCCCAAGAACTGTCAGCCTCAGGTGTCCTCAGACACCAATTAAATTAGTACCATTTTTGTTATTTTTAGGTATGCAATGCATCACAAATACCATACATAGAATCGACCTCAATCAAAAAGTGCCCAGTGCCAAGAATTTAAAGTGCATTAAAAAAAAAAAAAGTGCTTAGGTGAACTGCAACAGACCTTCAAAGCCAAAAGGGACTATCCTATATGAGAAAGGAGACAGGTAGACTCCACTTGCATCTCCCCTTCGTTTTCTTCCACCACCAGTGCTCCAACCTGGTTGTACACTCAGCAGAATATTTTGACTACCTGGGCTTACGCTCAGGGAGGTCTCAGGTGCATTGCCAATAACCAGCGTTCGGATGTTCAGAAGCCTGTATGCTCCATGTCCAGATTGTTGAGAGAGGGGGAACTAAAAACAGCCATCATCGTGTAGTATATTAAATGCCACTTACAAACATATAAATGTATTGCACTTATTTTCTGGTGCCCCCTGGCACTTGGAATCATCTGCCTATAATTTTACAGAACTGCCACTGCTCCAGAAGTGACGCAGTAACCGGAGGTCCCTACCCCTACAAGTTTCTTCACTTGCAGGATATCAGGAGGCACCTGACATCCTGGAAGTGACAAAAATGTTTAGGGGGTTGGTCTTTGGCCATATACTCTGAGAACACAAAGTCAAAAAATCACTTAAAGTCCAATACCGCGAGTCCACAAACATACATTTGTGTGTGAACCCCAATTGCAAGTGAACATACATCAGATGCATTAAGGATTATTAAAGCTGTGCTTGTAGAATGAAAAAGATAATAGCTCATATGGCCTTATTTATAAAGGGTTAACTACAGCCTCCTAATAATAAATGCATTTTTTTTAAAGGGAGCTTAATTAAACGTTTCATTTTTTGAGAACTTGGCCGAAGTAAATCCTTTCGTCTGATTAGGATTATGTAACAAGGGAATAGGAAAGCCCTGGAAAGTAGCGCATAATTATGATAAGCACATATGCAATTAAACCTCTTAGATCAACACAATTTACCATAAAATATAACCGAATGGTCCAAACCAAACTCTGTATGCATAAACAGTGAAAGCCTCCTACTGTGGATCATGTTATTGTTAAACCATGACTTAACAGCCATGGAATGAGCAGATCCATAACTAGTAAGCTGTATAAAAGACCGCCTTTTTCAATATGCATCTTTCTTTCATACCAAGATGCAGACTGAGGTACAAATAATTTCAACCCTAATTCCAGCAAGGACATTTTGAACAGAGTAGGAAACAATAGATCCCATTGTAAGGTTTACTGTATATTGGGATGCCGTTACACTTATGTGAAATGTAATGCTATGCACAGTTCTACTGTAATTGGTTCTTATACTGCCATCTTGTGGTCATTTTAGTTATTGCACCATCCTTTTCTGTTTCTCATCTGTGTTCCCTCCCACTTCATTGTGATGTAATTTCCTGTTTTATCTGTCCTGTGTGGAAAAGATGGCCACTTCTCTATAGACTGTATGCAATCTGCTCGCATCTGGGAACACATTACCATGTTTTAACCTGCAGATACAGTCTTTCATTCCCTTGAATAACGAAAGACAAACAAATACTCCTGCGCACAAGTGGAATACCGGACAGTTTGAAATTGAACAAATGGATGACACTTGGCTTTGCTGCCTTCACAGATAGGGGTATCCTAGTGGTAGATAACAAGAAAAGAAAAAGAAAGGCGCACCAGCCTCGTGCATTACCGTTGGATAAATTTATTATAGCAAATAAAAGAATCCTACTTACAAACAAACGAAAAAGCCATGCGTTTACAAGGAACCACAGAGGCGCAGCAATGCGTCCAAAACGAATCCACTCGAATCGGTCACGGAGGGATTGACAAAGATCACTGCTGGTTGACGCGTTTCGAAGACGAGTCTTCTTCCTCAGAGCTCAGCAGTGTTCCTCTCTCTGACTACCCAATATATACACGCATATGCACACTCCCCTAGCAATGGACAAGGGGTGGAGTACCCACTGGTGTATACAGCGTGCGTCCCAGATCGTAGAGTGAGGTCGGTAAACTCCAGGCGCAGTGACACTGATTCTATCAATGTACACCGCGCCATTACAGCAGCGGACTGTCAGGTCGCGGTCACTACACCTTACAGCCCACACTGGATGATAGTGGGAGAGGGGGGGGAGAGAGGAGGGGGAAGGGGGGGAGGGGAGAGGGGGAGGGGAAGGAACAATAAGGGAGGGGAGGGAATGAGAAGTGGTAGGACAAAAGCCTACACAGGCATCAAGCTGCTAGTAAGGTACCCACATTAGCCATAAAAAGAACTAAATGTATAAAAATGACATATGAATAAATGGCATATGGATTAGTAGTTCAGCAGCCGGAGGACAAAATATACAAATGATGATATTGACATAAGGAAGTGTCAACCTACCTCTACAAGGTAGAGACATCTGGACGCATAAGGTGTAGTGACCGCGACCTGACAGTCCGCTGCTGTAATGGCGCGGTGTACATTGATAGAATCAGTGTCACTGCGCCTGGAGTTTACCGACCTCACTCTACGATCTGGGACGCACGCTGTATAGCTTCCCACTATCATCCAGTGTGGGCTGGTCTATTGACTATGTACCACCCACACCAGTGGGTACTCCACCCCTTGTCCATTGCTAGGGGAGTGTGCATATGCGTGTATATATTGGGTAGTCAGAGAGAGGAACACTGCTGAGCTCTGAGGAAGAAGACTCGTCTTCGAAACGCGTCAGCCAGCAGTGATCTTTGTCAATCCCTCCGTGACCGATTCGAGTGGATTCGTTTTGGACGCATTGCTGCGCCTCTGTGGTTCCTTGTAAACGCATGGCTTTTTCGTTTGTAAGTAGGATTCTTTTATTTGCTATAATAAATTTATCCAACGGTAATGCACGAGGCTGGTGCGCCTTTCTTTTTCTTTTCTTGTTAACAGTCTTTCATTCATCTGCCACATCTTGTTGTTAGCTATACCTGCTGCTTGCAATAAAGACCCACGCTGATGAATTGGTGTCTGGTGAGTTCAAGCTATCTGATAAAGACTGTCCGTGCCCGCGGTGATTATATCAGCTTATACAGGCAAGGCATAAAGGTCCCAGCAAGGGATAAATCACTATTACAACAGTTGCAGTCAGAATATGGGGTGTATTTGAGTGTCACACCACGGGACATGTATGGCTGTATATTTAAGGTGGAAAAGAGAACTGCTGGTGAGCCTGCTTTGTATTGCTGAATGTGTACCATATTGAGACCACACTTTTCAGAGGTGCCTCAAATAAGCTGTATGCAACATGTATTTGCTAATTTACACAAGTAGTTAGAACTGTTTTTTTTTTTTTATGGCTGGCCAGCTTGAAAGCATTTTTTTGTATAGAATTTCAGAGCTGATGTGTTTTTAGCATTGCCACACAAAAAACAAGGTTTTGACTTTATGTACACTGTTATCTGTGGCTGGACCTGGCTCAAATATTACACAAGAATATGTATGCCATGTCCTGTACACATTGCATGGTAGGCCATAAAATACATCCATAGAGGGCTAAACTATGCCAAGACACATTTTGAGGTATAAATATTTTCAAATTCAATTCCAGCAAGAATGTTTTGAATAAAGTAGGAAGGAACAGATCCCATTGTCAGGTTTATATCGGGTCTGTTTCCACAATAGTGAGATTTTCTTCTCCCATCTCATTGGTAACAGGAAGTAAAGAAAAAGCATTTTCAGTAAAATCTGTAAGTGAAGTGAAATCTCCCCAACAGTGTCAGAGGAATAAAAACTTGACAGAGATAAACATATGCAAAAAAAAAAGTCTGGTCTGGAGTTGGCCTTCAAGACAAAGCAGTCTTGCGCTTATCTGTTAAACCGCAAAAATTGGCAAAAAAAACATTTTCAGAATTGCTCTGCATCAGAGTCACCTATAACGATTCATGAGCTGAGGTTTCCTTATTTCTCTTAGCTTTTCCATGTAAGGGAGGGCTCACTAAAGAGAAACCATATTGCCTGCCATTCAATAGGAATTTCTGTATTAACCCTTTCACTGCCAAGGCCGCACGGATCTACAGAAGTGCCCGCAGGTGGCCAAGTCAGTACGGCGTACGGACCTCTTTCTCCCTCTCCTATAAGCTTATGGTCACTTCAACCATCAGAGTTATAGCATTGTTCAGCAGAGTCTGCTGAACAATTCGGATATAAGCTTATCAGTGGATTACAACCCGCTGATCAGAGTTATTAACCCCTAATGTGACCCCACCCATGCCGCCGCTTCCCTGCCCCCTGCCTCTCCACCCACGTGGGCTTAGTAAACACGTGTTTACTAAATTACTCCTTGTAGAAGAGCGGGCACATGCAGCGATCACTACTGATCGCTGCTATGTACTCACTGACAGCTGATATATTGTAACTAGCAGTACAATGCATCAGACTGTCATTTTATGAATGAAATCTATGCAGATTTTTCATTCAAGTAAAGTGATGCAGAGAATAGTGACCATCTTCAGTCCCTTTCTCAGTCTCAAAAAGAGATGTATTGATGTAATTTGGGATGTAGCACCTGTATGAACAGAGCCGTTGCTCCCACTTTTACATCCATGTAGGTCCGCATGTATGTTCCTGAGCTCACACTGTTTGGGGTCATGGACCCACACGGATGTCAGATTGGGAACAGCAGCTATGCCTGTGCAGCCGTTGCATCCCAGTTGACATAAATGGGACTGCCTGTACAGGGATGCATGGAACACCTGTGCATTCCTGTGTGGGTAAACATGGCCCCCCCAATGGGCGTACACTTTAGTATGCCACATGTGAATAATGCTTTAGTACTAATTTAGCAGGAATTTTGCAAGTTACGTTGTGTTTATGTGCAATATTAATGATTTTAGTGTATTTTTTGGTGAAAATGGCAATATGATGAACATTTGCACAATTATTGGAGGGCTCATAAAATCAGTAGAACTTTTTTTTATTCTACAGGTCATGTGCTTTTAGACAATGTCTAGGTTAAAGGGGCCTTTCAAATTCTGAAAGCTGTAAGTGAAAAAATGAAAACCTCTAGTCTAGATCTTTAGGGAAATGTTTTGGGTACGTTCGAATTCACTATTTTGCAAAAAGGCGCAATTTAAAATTTACAAAATATTTTTCATTTGTTAACTCCATATAGATTGAGCTTTTATATTTAGTGGGGATTTAACAGGAATTTTGTGAAATTAGCTGTGCTTTTATCTGCCAATAATAGTTTTAGTGTATTTTTTGCGAATATATTGGTTTGATAAACATTTGCGAAAATACCATGGGGTCTAAAAAAATCAGTAGTACCTTTTTTTTATTCTACAGGTCCTATGCTTTCAGAAAATATATGGTTTTGGGGGCCTTTCACAAATTCCAAAAGCTGTAAGGGAAAAAACGAAGACCTTCAGATTTGAGAAATAGGATTTTTATAACAGCTTACCTGTAAAATCCTTTTCTTGGAGTACACCACGGGACACAGAGCTAGTCATTACATAATGGGTTAAGGGTCACCAGCGGTGATTGGACACTGGCACAACCAATGGAAGACAGTTCCCCTCCATATAACCCCTCCCATCAGGGAAGTACCTCAGTTTTGTAGCAAAGCAGTAAGGTTCCCATAAGAAGGGGGGGACCTCTGTGTCCCGTGGTGTACTCCAAGAAAAGGATTTTACAGGTAAGCTGTTATAAAAATCCTATTTTCTTTATCGTACACCACGGGACACAGAGCTAGTCATTACATAATGGGACGTCCCAGAGCAATGCTCATATGAAGGGGGGGAGACACAGATCAAAACAGGCCGCTTGCGGACCAGAAGCCCTATACTGCTGCCTGCAGCACACTTCGCCCAAAGGCGGAATCCTCATGTCCTTTCACATCTATTTGATAGAATTTGGAAAATGTATGGACTGAAGACCAAGTTGCAGCTTTACAGATCTGAGCCATCGAAGCCTGGTGGTGCACTGCCCATGAAGCACCTATCGCCCTGGTAGAGTGCGCCTTAACAGGAAAAGGAGGAGTCCTGTTCTTTAAACCATAAGCTTGAATAATTACTTGTCTAATCCACCTGGAAATGGTGGATTTTGATACCGCTTGGCCCTTCTTGGGCCCATCTGGTAAAATAAACAAAACATCTGTTTTACGTATCTGAGCGGTTGCTTGCAGATACACCTTTACCGCTCTCACTGGATCTAGAGAGTGTAATAATTTTTCCCCCGCCGTCCGCGGGTTTGGAAAAAAGGAAGGCAGAACAATGTCTTGATTCAAGTGAAAAGCCGACACCACCTTAGGTAGAAAAGCCGGATGGGGTCGTAGTACGATTTTGTCCTTGTGACAAATTAGATAAGGCTCTTTACAAGAAAGAGCTGCTAGCTCTGATACTCTCCTAGCAGAAGCTATAGCAATCAGAAAGGCCAACTTCCTACTTAGTATAATTAAAGGAATATGGCGAATAGGTTCAAAAGGTTGCTTTTGCAACACTGACAATACCAAATTCAAATCCCATGGACACAAGGGAGTCCTAACTGGAGGATTTATCCTCAGTACCCCCTTAATGAATGTCCGAACTAGGGAGTGAGATGCCAATGGTCTCTGAAAGAAGACTGATAGAGCCGATATTTGCCCTTTGATGGTGCTAAGGGCTAAATTCATATCCACTCCTAACTGGCAAAAAGCAAGAATCCTACTTATTTCATACTTCTGAGGATTCCAACATCTGGATTCACACCAGGAAACGTATGCTCTCCAGACTCTCTGATAGATGAGTCTGGAGGCTGGCTTTCTAGCATTAATGAGCGTAGAAAGAGCCGGACCAGAGACCCCTCTCTTTTTAAAAATGTGGGTCTCAGCAGCCAGGCCGTCAACTTTAGCCTTTGTAAGGAAGGGTGGAATACTGGACCCTGTGACAGCAGGTCATGTCGGAGTGGAAACTTCCAGGGCCTTCCTATCGCCGTTTTTACAATCTCGGCGTACCAAGGCCTCCTGGGCCAGTTTGGGGCCACTAGGATTACTGGTATTCCCTCCTCCTTGATCCTGCGAAGCAGTCTTTGTAGAAGAGGGATCGGAGGGAATGCCTAGATCAGTGAGAACTGATTCCATGGAGTTATTAGAGCGTCTGTATTATTAGAGCGTCTGTCCCGTAGGCTAGAGGATCTCTCGTTCTGGACACAAAGTTGTCCAATTTCTTGTTGAACCTGGCAGCTAGCAGGTCTACATCTGGGTTTCCCCATCTCAGACATATGGCCTGAAAGATCTCGGGGTGAAGAGACCACTCCCTGGTAGCAGCTGCTGACGACTCAGGTAGTCTGCTTGCCAATTTTCCATCCCTGGAATGAAGATTGCAGAAAGGCAAGGTACATGCTCTTCTGCCCATGCCAGGATCCGGTTCACCTCTCTTTGGGCTGCCCGACTGCGGGTGCCTCCTTGGTGATTGATGTAAGCTACTGCAGTAGCATTGTCGGATTGAACCCGAACTGGGTAGCCCTGTAACCTGTATGTCCAGGTTTTGAGGGCTAGATATACCGCCCGGATCTCTAGCACATTGATGGGCAGGATCCCCTGAGTCTTGGCCCAGGTTCCCTGGGTAGAAGCCTCCTCGAATACTGCACCCCAGTCCGATAGGCTGGCATCCCTAGATACCACCTTCCAGGCCACTGGGAGGAAGGACTTTCCCTTCCGTAAATTCCTGGCTTCTAGCCACCAATCGAAGCTGTGGCGTACTTGTGAGGACAGGCGCATGGGTATATCCAGAGCTTGGCTCTTCCTGTTCCAGGAAGCTAAAATATTGCCTTGAAGTAGTCTCGAATGAAACTGGGCGTAAGGGACCGCCTCGAAGGAGGCTACCATCTTTCCCAATAGTCTCATGCAAAGGCGAATAGACGGCCTCTTGTTTGCTTTGACCTTGTGGATCAGGTCTTTCAGAGACTGTATCTTCGGTTCTGGCAGGTATACCCCGTTTTGGGCTGTATCTATGATCATGCCCAGGTACCCTATCCTTCTTTGGGCCTGGAGAGAGGATTTTTGTAAATTTATAATCCATCCTAAATGCTCCAGGTATCCTACTGTAGTGTGTACAGCGTGACCCAATCCGTCCTTTGACTGATCTATTACTAGTAGATCGTCCAGATAGGCTGTTACCGCAATGCCCCGTGTTCTTAGGTTTGCTAACAGAGGAGCTAGCACCTTTGTGAATACTATGGGCGCGTTGGCTACACCAAACGGCAGAGCCACAAATTGAAAGTGGCGATCTTCTACCGCAAACCTTAGGAATCTTTGGTGAGCGGGGAGGATGGGTATGTGTAAATGTGCGTCCTTGATATCTATGGGCGCCATGAATTTTCCGCCCTTTAAAGTGGCGGCCACGGATCGGATCGTTTCCATTCGAAAATGGCGATCGTTCAGGAACCGATTTAGGGATTTTAGATCCAGGATGGGTCTGACATCTCCATTTGGCTTTGGAATCACAAAGAGGTTTGAGTAAAAACCTGAACCTCGCTCTTTTTGGGGTACGTCTGTAACTACCCCTTGAGCCATTAAGTGATTCAAACCTTTGAAGAAGGATTCTCTTTTTTGTAGATCCTTGGAGAGTCTTGAACCTCGGAATTGAGAAGATGGGATCTCTCGAAATTCCAGTTTGTACCCTGAGGATATTGTGGATACTACCCAATTGTCCTGGATTTCTGACCACCAAGTTGCTCAGAACTGACAAAGCCTTCCTCCCACTCGGCCGAGCGGGGGCGCCCCTTCACTGAGAGGCTTTGGGGGCTTGCTTATTAGCTCTTGCACCCCACGGCTTCTTGTTCTTCTGAGCTTGCCCCTTGGCTTTTGTGGGCGGCTAAAACAGGCCGCCGCCACTGGTTGGAGTCAGATTTCCCGGGAGCTGGGGAGAGAGCGTTTAAAACAAGATCTCTTGTTTTTCTTTCTCTCAGGTAAAAGTCGTTTTACCACTTGATCTTCTGTATCTATTTTTCTAAATCTTCCCCAAATAGGCGTTCGCCATGGAACGGGAACTTGCCAACAGCTTTTTGCATGGGGTCTCCGCTGACCAATGCTTAAGCCAAAGTACTCTGCGCATCTGTACCAGCTGGAGTGTAAGGCGTGATGCCTGTATGATAGAATCTCTCATGGCATCCACTGTGAAGCATAAGGCTTTAGGCAAATTTTCCCAATTTCTAGCCTGCTCTGAAGGCAGTTCCTTCAGCCCCTGCTTTACCTGTTGGCTGATGACCTGACACATACCGACTGCTGCTACTGCAGGTTGGGTAATTGAGCCGGCCAAAAGGAAGGAGGATTTCAACTTCCTCTCAGACGGATCTTTTAAACCCTTGTACATTATCCACCGGACATGTCAGGTTTTTATTTACACAAGAAATAGCCGCAACTACCGCAGGCAGGCTCCATTTCTTTAAAAAAAAAAAAATTTCCCCCATAGGATATAGAATGTTAAACCTTTTTGGAGGTGAGAAACGCTTATCTGGATGTTGCCAGTTTGCGTATATTAGATCCTCTAGTAACGGATGAACCGGGAAGGAGCATGCACCTTGCAGGGATCTTAATGACCCTAGGGAGGAGACAGGTAATTCCGTTACCTCCGCAGAGGTTAACTTAAATGCACTGCTATAGCATTGTACCTGTGACCTTAAAATCTGGCTCCTCATCCTCTGCTGATGTAGCCTCCTCCTCCTCATCCTCCTCCCTCAGGTACTTCTGAAGGGAGGTCCAATACTGGAAGAGACCTGCTTCGCTTATTGTCCCTTTTTAGAGGACTTAGCGATTAAGGTAGCAATTTTTTCCTCCAGATTATTTAGGGCAGCTGATAAAGTGTCCTCAGTGACATATACAGGCCCAGGCTTCACTGGGGAAGCCGCCATACCTGACAGAGGTAATGGCTCATCCTGAACAGGTGCATTTAGCAACACAGGAGAGAAAGGTACCGAGTTAGCACAGTTAGAGCCTCCTCTCAGGCGGTGGTGCTTTCTTATCTCTTTTTGTCCGTATTACTTCCCCTGGAAGGCTTACTGTTTAGACAAAATACAAGGTACCTAAATGCATATACTACCGTGTTTAGTTTAGCAAATACATTAAGTATGCAACTTTTAACACATAACTATGCATAACATGGATGTCTTCTAGGAAGTACCCAATCCAACCACATGGAGTCTTACGTCCCTGTATAGCTGCTGTGTTTCTCTGCCAGGAATAAGAGAACTAACGAGCTTGCTTGCTGCTGCAGTGCTTCTCACACTGACAGTCTTTTAAATTTGGCGCCGTTTCTGTGCCTGCGCGCGCCACGTGCCCGCGCACGCCTTCGCCCCCCCTCCGATAAAGCGCGCGCGGCCCTTAGCGCTATGGCGGTGGCCATAGTGAGAGAGGACTCTCATCAGCCCTTGTTCCCACTTACCTGCATCTGCAGGTGTCTGGTCGGCCACCGAAAGGAGGATCGGGGTGCCCCAGCAAGCTCAGCAGCGGAGGTGACGAGCAGTGTACTTCGCTGAAGCCGACACTGAACAGAGTGAGGTGAGTATATTCAGCTCTTTACTCCCCCCAGTGGTGGAAAAAAAGAAGACATCCACTTTTTGAAAAAGGTCCCAACCTAGTTATGGACCTTCTAATCTCACCTTATCCACGCCGCAGGTTTTTCTGCTGAAAGATTTCAGACAGATACCAAACTTCACCCTTCACGGTGGGCTATGTGTGCCAACCTTCAGGGATATGGGTTCCTATTTAAAGGATACCTCTCCCCTGGGCCTTGTACAAGACTCTTACCAGGACTTTATAGCGAAATAGCGAAAGTGCTGGATCTTAGAGCCCAGTCCTCCGAAGAGAGACATTACAGGCGACGCCTCATGGATGAGGCCCGGATCCCATCCAGATTCAGGTCATTTGTAGGCGTCTTGGATGGATCCGAAAGCATAGCTCTTTTACCCCCAGAGGGTCTCTTTGGTAGAGCTTTCCTTTAGCACCTCCTAACGCGTCCAACACCTTTCGACACTGGCGAAAAAACTGAGGTACTTCCCTGATGGGAGGGGTTATATGGAGGGGAACTGTCTTCCATTGGTTGTGCCAGTGTCCAATCACCGCTGGTGACCCTTAACCCATTATGTAATGACTAGCTCTGTGTCCCGTGGTGTACGATAAAGAAATGGATATTTAAACTTGTGCGTCTGTTCAATTTTCACCATTTCGCAAACAGGGCGCAATTTAAAAAGTTAAAATGTGTTATTTATTAACTCAATACAGTTTAAGCTTTTATATTTAATAGCAATTTTATACAATTTGCTGTGTTTTTATCTGCCAATAATGGTATTGGTGTAGTTTTTGCAAATATATTGGTTTGATAAACATTTGCGCAAATACCGCAGGGTCCAAAAAATCAGTAGTACCTTATTTTTATTCTACTGATCATGCGCCTTTAGAAAATATATGGTTTGGGGGGTGGGGGGGGGGGGATTTCACAATTTCTGAAAGCAAGAAGTGAAAAATAAAAAAGCAAAAGAAAAAATTGCAAAAATGGTCTGGCCACCTGAGTGTACAAAATGGAGCACAGGGCCTGGCAGCAAAAGGGTTAATGTATGAGAATTCTGCTATGATGATAAAATATCATGCACAGTTCTGCCATATACAGGTACCATTTGTAATATTAACTTAATACTACCCAAGTATTGCCAACACGATCGTTCTGCAATGTCAATGCTAGTAAAGAAAGATCCAGGAAGCCTATTACAGCAGCCTATGGGGAGGGATGTGTAATCTGTAAATTACAAATATTTGTGGTACCCTAAGCTGGAAACACTACAATTTAATCTTCCCTCCTGGCCCTGTCATTTGAGTTGAAGCCGTTTGCCTCATATAAAAAGTCTATGGGGCCGATATCTACAGTTTAAATAAACGCCGATCACTAGAAGCGCTCAGGCCGTGTATAAACTGTGGGAAGAGTCAGATTTCACTGCAGCCTTTCCAGCTAAGGACACCATGGAATTAGGTAACAGGCTTCTGGCATTTTTCTTCAAGTGTATTAACCACTTGTCATCCATTTATAGTTTATGACATGGACTTCAAGTGGTTAAAACAAGCTTGTTGGCCCCTTACACACACACACACACACACACACACACACACACACACACACACACACATTGTGATAGCAATAAAGTGGATATCATTTTTTTTTTTTTAAGTTGTAAAATTCAAATACAAAAATTATAAGCAACCCCGTCACCCAGAATACACATGCAAATGCAAAACGTGCACATGGAGTGATCGCACCACATGTGAGGCATCATCACAAATGTGGGAGTGACAGCAATATCTCTAGGACCCTTATGTGCCTTTAACTCTAAAGTGAAAACCTGTAAAGATGCTTTCCATCACCTAGGCACAATTTTGGGTACCATAGTTTAATGCGATTTCACAGGCAAGCACAATTTTAAGGCTTGACATGTTTGGTATCCATTTACTCAATGAAATGCGATCTTTTAGATTTTACCAAAAAATTTGGTATTATATGGTGTTTGTTTGCATTAAAAACTATTTTAGCGATTGACTCAACATTTCCAAAAATTGTGCAACATAAAAACAAAACTGCATTTTTCACCATCTACTGTACATGGCCTCTGCTTTCATAAGATTATCGTTTGTATTTTACGTTATTTTCTAGTAAATAAAACGCAAACTTGTGTGTGGAAAAAAATAAATAAAAATGCCCTGTACTTCAAGCCTCAAACTCAGTAGCATCTAAACCGTAAACCAAAAAAGGAATACAGTAAACCCCCCTCCATCGCGGGGATTACGTTCCAGACCCAACCGCAATAAGTGAAAATCCGCAAAATAAAAATACCCTATTTAAATACACACTAGGCATGTTTTTATAAAACTTTTAAAAGCATTTTAAGGTCTTTAGACACACTTTAAAACAATAGAAACACATTTAAACACATAGAAGATAGAGAGACATAGCAAGAGCAATGGAAAACACAAAAATATTTAATTAACAATGATTTCATCAATAAAATAATGTTAATAGGTCTTACAGAAAAAAAACGCAATATACCCGGGACCGCAAAAACTGAACCGCGATATAACGGGGGGTTTCCTGTATATTGAAGTTTACTAGCTCTTCGATGTGGTGACAGCTTTTTTTTCATGCTTTTTCCTATATTTTCACCTGTTTATCCTGCAAATACATTCTCCCTGTCTTTACGTTATGTAGTGAGCCATGGTTGTTACTCAGGCTGGACTAAGCATTTCTTCCTTTAACCCATTACATGAGTTCATCTCACGATAAGTGTCCAGGACATTGCATATATGGAAAGATAATAGGTGTGCACATTGGGCGTGCTGGGTGTGCCTGGGTACACCCCAATCACCCCATGTGCATACCTCCCAACTGCCCTGGATTGGGCAGCACTATACCAAGATTGGAATTAAATCCTTGTGTCCCGCCAATCCTGACTGAATCCCAGAGGCAGAACAAGTTCCGGCACCGGGCTCCACTAATTAGCCTGAAGGGGTGAAACATTGCTCCATTCCCCCCCTCTGTCTCTGCTGCACTTGTCACAGGGACTCTTCACAGTACTCTGGGTACTGCAGCTCTGTCTCTCCTCCCCTTTCTCCTATTCCCTGGTCCAGTAGGCGGGGCTATGAGTACCTATAATTTCGCTCCACCTACTGGACTAGTGAATAGGAGAAGAGGGAGAAGAGCCAGAGCTGCAGTACCCAGAGTACTGTGAAGAGTCCAGGAAGGAGGAGAACAGAGGTAAGCAGTGCAGGTGTGAGAAAATAGGATTTTTTGTACTCACCGTAAAATCCTTCTCTCTGTCGTCCATGGAAGCACACAGCCTTCTCAATTCTTGACATATGAGTTATGTTCCTGTTCATAGGAGAGGACTAGGCAGAACATGTTAAATGTTTAAACACATGTTCTATTAAATCAGAGTTGAACAGCCCCGCCCAGGGGGCGGTCCCTCCAGACAAAACTCTCAGCCCTGCAGTCAGCAGCTCAGTTCGTAACAAGCAGTACAAACCTAAAAAAGGAGGGGTGGGTGCTGTGTCCGTCCATGGACGACAGAGAAAAAGATTTTACGTTGAGTACAAAAAAATCCTATTTTCTCTTTTCGCCCATGGACGGACACAGCCTTCTCAATTCTTGACATATGGGACGTCCCCAAGCAGTGTAAAAAAAAAAACGAGGGGTGGGAACAGCATCAAAAACAATTAACATCACCCCAAACAAGCAGAGCTCCTCAACGGAGGAGTTGCAACCTCAAACAGCCGCCTGCAAAACCTTGCATCAACCTTGTAAAATTTTGAGTAAGTGTGCACAGACTACCAGGTCACCGCCTTGCACATCTGTGAGACAGACGCTTGATGTTGGAAAGCCCAAGAAGCACCAATTGCCCTGGTTGAATGTGCCGTGACCGGAAAGGGGGGCACCCGACCCTTAAGGGCATAGGCCTCATCGAGAAATGGTGGCCGACGAGATTGCCAGGCCCTTTTGTGGACCAGACACCGACACAGTGAGTCAGACCTCCGAAACTGAGCCATAACAGACAAGTACACCCGCAAGGCACGTACCACATCTAAAGTATGGAGCGCAGTCTCTCTGGGATGCGACGGCCGAGGACACAAGGACGGTAGCACAATGTCCTCATTTAGGTGAAAGGCCGAAACCACTTTTGGAAGGAAAGAGGGCTGCGGGCATAGCACCGCCTTATCCTTATGGAGGACCAAGTATGGTGACTTGCAAGACAAGGCCGCCAATTCAGAAACCCTTCTGACAGATGTAATGGCCACCTTCTGAGATGGTGTCAAGAGAGGAATCTCTCTGATATTCTCAAAAGGAGGTTCCTGAAGAAAAAACGAGAGCACCAGATTTAAATCCCATGGAGGAAGAGGTGGTCTAACTGGGGGAGCCACATGTCGAAGCCCCTGCACAAAAGTACCCACCAGGGAATGGGTCGCTGAAAGAAAACAGCCAAGGCTGAAATCTGACCTTTTAATGGTGCTTAAGGCAAGTTTCTGATACAATCAACACTGTAAAGACAGCAGGATCCTGGAAACCGAACACGTCTGTGGACGCCACTCCATCTCTTCACACAGATGTAGGCCTTCCAAGTACGATGGTAAATCTTCCTGGAAGACAATTTCCGTGCCCTCAGCATGGTCAAAATGACCGAATCCAAAAGACCTCAGTCCCTTAGTACCTGGCTTTCAATAGCCATGCTGTTAAAGTCAGTGACTGTAAAGCAGGATGAAGTATGGGACCCTGAGACAGAAGGTCCTCCCGCATTGGCAGCCGCCAGGGTACGTCCGCCACTAGGCGCACAAGGTCAGCGTACCAAGGACACCGGGGCCAATCTGGAGCGATTAGAATCACCGGGATCCCCTCGGTCTCCACTCTGCGGAGCAGACGAGGAAGCAACTTCAGTGAGGGATAGGCATAATCTAGCAGATACTGACCCCACGGGGCCACCAAGTTTGACACGTCTGCCCAGGGATCTCTGGACCTGGCCACGAATCTTGACACCTTGCAATTGAGCCGAGAGGCCAGGAGGTCCACGTCAGGCGTGCCCCACCTCCGGTAAAGGAGTTGAAACACCTCCGGGTGCAATGACAATTCCCCATGGTCTAGCATCGGGCAACTCAGATAGCCCGCCTGCCAGTTTTCTACACCTGGAATGTAGACGGCCGACATGCTTCTTTCCGCCCACGCAGGATGTAAGCGACCTCGGACGCTGCAGCCGAGCACCTTGTTCCCCCTGATGGTTGACATAAGCCACCGCCGTGGCGTTGTCTGACTGAATCCTGATCGGGCGTCCCTGTAGTCTCCCCGACCACGAGGAGAGACAGTCTGATCGCCCAAAGTTCCAGGACATTGATTGGCAGACGGGATTCGTCCGGAGTCCAGCGACCCTGGGCCAACTGGAATCCCGACCCCCCCAACCTGTGAGGCTGGCGTCAGTCGTAATCACAGTCCAACGGAAGGGAAGGAACGACTTCACTGACTGAAGAGCCGGGGATCTCAGCCACCAACTCCGAGAAGCCCTGACCAGGCGACTGACCTGAATCTGAAGATCCAGACACAACGGAGATTTGTTCCATTTGGACAGGATCTCTCTCTGCAAGACTCGAGTGTGGAATTGGGCAACGGTACTGCCTCGGAGGCAGCTACCACGAGACCCAGAACTCGCATGCAAAAGCGGAGAGACGACCATTTGCGGGATGTCAACAACCTCACCGCAGACTGGAGAGTCTTCAATTTTTCCAAAGGAAGGAAGACTCTCGTCTTAGAGTCCAGAATCAACCCTAGGTACTCCAAACGCTGAGTCGGTGTCAGGACCGACTTCTGAATGTTTAACACCCAAACGAATTCTCAAAGGGTCTGACTGGCTATAGCCATATCTTCCTCTAATTCTGAGCCAGAAGCTGCTCTCAGAAGAAGATCGTCTAAGTAGCCCATGATAGCAATGCCTCGCTGTCTCAGCAAAGCCAGAATCAGGGCGAGCACCTTGGTGAAAACCCTCGGTGCTGATGCTAGGCCAAAGGGAAGAGCCACAAACTGATAGTGGTCTTCGCCAATTGCAAAGCGCAGAAACCTCTGGTGTCTTGTGCAGATTGGGACATGCAAGTATGCGTCCTTGATGTCCAGGGATGCCAGAAATTCCCCCGGATGGAGCGCAGCAACCACTGAACGAATGGATTCCATGCGGAACTTCCAAACCTTTACAAAGACATTTAAGGCTTTGAGGTCCAGGATCAGACGGACTCCGTCCTTCTTTGGGACCACAAACAGATTTGAATAAAAACCCTGAAACCTCTCTTCCAGTGGTACAGGTAAAATCACTCCGGCCCCTAGCAAATCTTGCACTGCCCCCAATAGGGCAGACCGACGAGCCGGAAGAAGAGGGAGATTTGAGGAAAAGAATTCGCTCGGTGGACAGGAAAGAAACTCGATCTTGTACCCTGAAGTGACTACCTCGCAGACCCACTGGTCAGAGAGCAGGGAGGTCCACCGTGCCATGAACCTGCAAAGCCACCCCCCCACTCATGAGTCGGGCCGGGGCAAAACTTCATGCAGTGGCAGGCTTGCGCACCCAGGGACGCTTCTGTCCCCCAGCTGGACCCTTTTCAGCTTGGGAGGGTCTACCCGCGGACCTTGACTGACGAAAATACCGCTTCTGCGTGGGAAAGGAAGGACCCGGCTTACGGCACGGCTCCTTCCCCTTAGTGGACTGAGGGAGAAGAAGAGTACTCTTACCCCCAGTGACATCCTTAATAATGTCATCCAGCGAGGTACCAAAAAGCCTCCCACCTTTGAAGGGCAAGTCTGCCAAGGCTTTCTTGGAAGCCTGGTCAGCGGACGAGCATCACAGCCAAATTAGGCGGCCCATTACCACTGCAGATACAGAGGCCCTGGAGATTAAGGGGGCTGCATCCAGAGTGGCATCACAGACACACACAAGGCCCTGCACCAACTGGTCGGCCAGTCTTACACACTCCAGAGGGAGCTGATGTTCCGCCACAGTCTGGTGCAAAATCTTTGCCCATTCAGTGAGCGTCTGAGACACCAAGGTAGCAGCCATACTAGGCCGCAACACAGACCCCAACAAAGTGAACATGGACCTGCTCAGCACCTCGGACCTCCTATCAATATGGTCCTTAAAATGCAGGGGTCCCCTCTATAGGGAGAGTGGTTACTTTATTTAACCGAGCGACCGGGGGGTCAACAACCTGAGAAGCCCATTTTTTTCAAAAGGCTTTCCTCAAAGGGATACCTGACCGCCAGGCGCTGAGGAACCACAAAGGACTTCTGTGGCTTTTCCCATTCGTTATCTATGAATTTATCAAAAAAGGACACATAGGGAAACACCTTCACAGAGCGGGTGGATTTGTGTGACCCAAAAGAGACTGACCCCTCCGTGGACGCCTCAGCTGCACCTTCCAGCTTAAGGGAGTCCCTCACAGCATGGATAAGCGCACCAACAAGTGCCCTGTCATGCGTTTACCCGGATGAAGGGTCTTCTTCACAAGGAAGGTCCTGGTCCACATCCTCTGATAACCCAGAACCGGGGTCCTGTGCTGCAGCTAGGCCCGGGTCCGAGTCAGAGCATTCCCCCGGGGATGGCGGGGGTGCTTTTTACCCCCCTTACTCTCGCACGCTGCTTCCACCCTGGCAACAAAGGATTCCAGGACTGCCGACAAAGTGTCCATGGTAACCGCAGGCACCGGCTGCCGTCTCTGGCATGTTTGGGGAAGAAGGGCCAGACACTGACTCCATTACTGACCGCTCTCAGGGACTCCGACAAAAACTGAAAAGTCCACCCTCCTTGCTGCACTGACTGGGGGGGGGGGGTTACCCAGGGGACTCACCACCCAGCAAGAGACCGCTCAGCGCCGCTGCCAGCCTTCCGTCTGTACACAGTGTGTGTGAGGAAAAACTGAGAATTGTGCCGCGCGCCTTACAGGAAGCCAGCACTAGAGGCCAAAACCCCATCCAAAATGGCCGCCAGACGCTCAGAAAGAAAAGGGCGCAAGAAAATGGCCGCCCGCAATAACAACCTGCGCCACAGCGCTGCCACGGCAAGATGGCCGCCAATGGGGAAATTACATATAACAGCAGGCATACAAGAAAATGGCGACGGCAGCGCCGCAAAAATGGCGCCCGAGCAATGTGATGTGGACGAGAAGGCCGAGCACAGAGACTTCCCCAGAATAGAGCACCCCTCACAGACAAACGAGCCCCGGCACCCCACAGTCCCCCACCGGGATCCGTAGCCCCCCCACAGGTACGCCCTGCTAGAGCAGAAGGGGAATTGTGACAGAGCAGGGAAAGGGAGGACGGGAAAACCCCTAATTCCCTGAAACGCCCAGATGTTCCCACCTGCCGCGGCAGGAGGAATAGTACTTACCCGTCCTGTGAGGACTCGCTGGTACGTTCCTGACAGGCCTACAACCGAGTTGGAGTAGCTGTCAGCCTGGTCCACTGAGTGAGATAACAATCAGCCCAGTCATATGTGGACCCCGGAGCATGTGCTCACCGGCCACCCCTGGAGTCACAGGGTACGTCGTGGCAGAACCAGTGCAAAGCTAAGGACTGGCACGCTCAATGGCCGGAACTGGGAAGACAAGGATCTATAATATCCAGCCTGTTGCCCAGCCGGCAGTTGATAGAAGAAAATCACAAAAAAAAAAAAAAAATCTTCAGGACTCTGGGCCCAAAGGGAGCCACGTCCTCCTCTGTCAGGCAGAAAAAAAACGGAGCTGCTGACTGCAGGGCGGAGAGTTATGTCTGGAGGGACTGCCCCCTGGGCAGGGCTGTTCAACTGATTAATATAACATGTTTAAACATTTAACATGTTCTGCCTAGTCCTCTCCTATGAACAGGAACATAACCCATATGTCAAGAATTGAGAAGGCTGTGTCCGTCCATGGACGAAAAGAGAAAGACGGTTACTTGCTATTGACCTCTGCGTGACTTGGTAGTGACCTCTGTATTAAGTGACACAGAGCTTACTTCGAGGTCAGTCCTAAGCAAGGCAGAGTTCAGAGGTCAGCAGTAATAATGGAGAGTTCAGAGGTCAGTGGTAATAAATGGTCAGTTTGACTTTCAGACTGATGCAATGCAGTTTTCCCACACCATGGGTGCAGTGCAGCGTAGGGGTGTCGAATTTAATCGCTGCATCGCGATTCGGGCGGCACCGATGCAGGGAAACCTATTAATCGATTATGACGATGTCTAGCCCCGCCCCCTCCTCCCGGGAGAGCTGTTCAGTTTTTTTTCTTTTCCTATGCTGCGCTCATGTGACTGCCCTCTCTCCTCTCTGCTTTCACGTCTCACGTCTCTCCTGGCGTCAGACGTCAAAGCAGAGAGGAGAGAGGGCAGTCACATGAGCGCGTCGTAGACAGCACTGTTCCCCCGCCGGATTCTGTTCTCTGTCACTCGGCTATCGGAACTCCGCCCCCCCCTCAGCCTGTACATTGCCGCTCTCTCCTAGTACACTACTCACGAATGCAAATTCTTCTAATACCGCCCCGCCTCTCAAGCGCCGCTCATGCCTACGCCTCACGAATGCCAATGAGCAGAGGGCTGGAGAGGCGGGGCGGTATTAGGAGCATTTGAATTTGTGAGGAAGAGTAGGAGGGAGCAGCAATGTACAGGGCTGAGGGGACGGAGTTCCGATAGTAGCCGAGAGACAGGGGGGAACAGAATCCGGCGGGGGAACCATTCGAAATCTCGGCATAACAGGTATTTTTTTATACTTACCTGCTGATCTCATGTACCATGTCCGCAGTCTGACCATCTCATGTACCATGTCCGCAGTCTGACCATCTCATGTACCATGTCCGCAGTCTGACCATCTCATGTACCATGTCCGCAGTCTGACCATCTCATGTACCATGTCCGCAGTCTGACCATCTCATGTACCATGTCCGCAGTCTGACCATCTCATGTACCATGTCCGCAGTCTGACCATCTCATGTACCATGTCCGCAGTCTGACCATCTCATGTACCATGTCCGCAGTCTGACCATCTCATGTACCATGTCCGCAGTCTGACCATCTCATGTACCATGTCCGCAGTCTGACCATCTCATGTACCATGTCCGCAGTCTGACCATCTCATGTACCATGTCCGCAGTAGCTGATCATCTGTAGCATTTCCGCAGTCTCTGATCATCTTCTGTACTAGGTCTGCACTCTCTGACCATCTCCTGTACTATGTACAAGTTGTTGTCTGCTTTGTTTAGACTTTGCTACATGCAGGGAGTGTTGTCTTTTTTTTTTTTAAAGAACAGATATAATTTAAAAAAATGGAGTTCTCCTGACTGCTTAAATTTTTTGGGTGAAAACCATGCGCACTTGTGCTGTAATCGTGACGCATCGCGGAATTGAATCGAATCGTTGACATGATAATCGTAATCGAATCGAATCGTGAGGCCAGTGAAGATGCGCACCTCTAGTGCAGCGTACCCATGGTTTTCGGGTGGGTTAGCTGCGCTTTGTCATAGATTTCTATTATGTCTCACGGTTTTAATGTGCTTTCTGAAAGCGCATCAAAACCACACTTTCAGTTTTCGATTACAGAAAGTACAGCAAAACCGCAGGACATGATAGAAGTCTATGACAAAGTGCAGTTAACCCACACAAAAAATGCTCTTACACTGCGCTACACCTATGTGAGTGAAAAACGCACTGCATCAGTGTAAAAGTGTCATATAGGGGAGGGAAGTTGTATACAAAATCATATTTTATAGGTACAGGAATGCTTTGGTTTTTTTGTTAACCACACTAAATTTTGAGCTTTGGGGTGTACAACCTAATGCAATAGGCTGCGCACACATATGGAAAAGACCAAGAAGAGAAACGACGGTATATTTAAAAAATGTTCTTGGCCAATAAAAGAAAAAAAAAACGAATGCATCCACAACATTAACTTATGAAGTGCAACATATTACATTTTAAATTGTGTATACCGTATATACTCGAGTATAAGCCGACCCGAATATAAGCCGAAGCACCTAATTTTACCACAAAAACTGGGAAAACTTATTGACTCGAGTATAAGCCTAGGGTGTGCCTCACTTTGTCCATGCCTCACTGTGTCCATGACTAGACTGACGTTTAACATGGGAGTCTATGGAAGGGGTGCCCGGCTTTGAAAAAATCGGTGCTCCCCGGCCGTAGATCCCCTGGACAAGAAACGTTGCAAACCTGTAGAGGAAGAGTGGGGCTGTATGTGTGCCAAGTTTGGGGTCCAGAGGACCTACGACCGGCCGGTACCGGGTCCCCAAAATCACCAGAGAAATTACCGTTTAACATGGGAGTCTATGGAAGGGGTGCCCGGAATTGAAAAATCGGTGCTCCCCGGCCGTAGGTCCCCTGGACAAGAAACTTTGCAAACCTGTAGAGGAAGAGTGTGGCTACATGTGTGCCAAGTTTGGGGTCCAGGGGACCTACGGCCGGCACCGGCTCCCCAAAGTCCGGGAGATCAGGCGCAAAAAGGTGACTCAAGTATAAGCCGAAAAATTGTGCTTAAAAACTTGGCTTATACTCGAGTATATACGGTAATTGGATAACAAATAGTGGTGCCAATTATTTTTTATATATGTCAACAAATGCGAGTACAGCTGCCCCTTTTCGGCTTCATGTTTTTACAACCTCTCCTGAATGATTTAACTTGACAGATATAGTAGCCGATAGGGTTGTCCCGATACCGATACTAGTATCGGTATCGGCACCGATACCGAGCATTTCCCCAAGTACTTGTACTCGGGGGAAATGCTCCGATGCTTCACCCGATACCTGGGCAGTCAGGGATGATCGGTGCGGCGGGGGAATTACAAGCACTGATCTGCCTGTATACATTTCAATAAAGCCTGGCAGCTTCTCCCCGGACGACCCCCCCCCCCCCTTTTTAGCTGCTTTAGTGAAATTTATACAGCGGTGATCGGTGCTTGTAACTCCCCCCCAACACGCACTGATCACCGCTGACTGTCACTATCTTTCTCCGTGCTGCTATACTCCTCCACGCTCTGTGTCCCCCTGTGTGCTGTTCTCCCCCTCCGCGCTCCATGTCCCCCTCGGCGCTGCTCTCCCTCTCCGGTTCGTTGTCCCCCTCTGTGCTGCTCTCCCCCTCCGTGCTCCCCTCAGTGCTGCTCTCCTTCTCCGGGTGTCCTTGTATCCCCCTCCGTGCTGCTGCTGTCGGCGCTCCGTGTCCCGTGTCCCCCTCCTGCTGCTCTCCCCCTCTGCGCTCCGAGTCCCCCCACCATGTCCTCCTCCACCCCCTCTGTCCTCGGTATCTCAGGATGGAGAGCGGAGGTAGGAGCCGCTAAAGCCGACTCCTTCCTTTTTAAATGAACAGAGTCAGTGATCACTGACTGTTCATTCATATAACTGAAACATCGTAACCTGTGTTTACGATGCTTCAGTTTATGAATGGAGAGGAGCCTCCTGTCCATTCATTTTAGCTGAGGCTGCGGAAGAAAGGGACTGGGGAATCTGTGTCCCTCGTCCCTTTCTCTGTCTCATAGGGGAGATGTCAGAGGTCTGTTAAGACCCCTGAAATCTCACCAAAGCCCCCCAACAGCGCTAAAAAAAAAAAAAAAAAGGGAAAAAAAATTTATTGGAAAAAATAATAATAAAAAAAAAAAAACACTGACACAATCCACTCCCCCCCCCCTAAAAAAAAAAAAAAAAAAAAAAAAAAAAAAATACTGACACATGACATTAAAAAAAAGGATCGGTAATCGGTATCAGCGAGTACTTGGAAAAAAAGTATCGGTACTTGTACTCTGTCTTAAAAAAGTGGTATCGGGACAACCCTAGTAGCCGATGTTGAAAACATCGGTTTTGCCGCGCTTAGAATTTTTTTCCCCTACATAGCCAAAAATAAAAACAACGCCTGTTTAGCGCTTGAAATGCCTGTAAACTCAGTTTCTGAATGCATTTTTTTTGCGTTCCAAACAAATGCCTCTAAACTCAACTGCCTAGAAAGGACAGTAAACGACCCTGTGAACATGTACTGATAAGAGGAGTTCAGAAGCAGTTAAAAACACCCAACTGCTCCTAAAGGTCTGTTTACCAGCAGCACTGTTTATGAGGCCTTCAAGTGAATTAATCCACCTTACAAAATTGTTTTAAAATGAAATAAAAGTCTGGCACCAACTCAAAAAAGCATAAATCAGTATGCAAAAAATAAAGATTTATAACCGCACACCTTAAAGATTAAAACTCCAGCTTCATCAATTCAACTGTTGAAATAAAGAAACTGGAGCTTTTTTCAAGGCATGCGGTTACCCATCTTTATTTTTTGCATTTTCTCATTTGGGCAGCATACCAGCAAAAATTGTACAGTCAAAACAGCCTCAGAAATGAACACAGGAAGGCCTGCTGAATATGGCGGTAGTGGTAAACTACATACTAAGCTTAGGTTAAATTTAGAAGACCTTCCAACTACTAGGAAGGTAGTAATCTAGCCTGGATAGATCTATCCAAGATAGCATTAGCTGTTCACGGATGGATCGCAATGTGTTTATGGAGCCATTTTAATGCCCTGGTGATAGAAGTCTAATAGGGGGATTCCCACCTCTTACTTCCTGTTACTTCTATGGGACAGGAAATTACGATAACTCTCCCCAATGCAACATGAAGGAAAAAAAAAAATTGGTGTTTTGAAGTATTACCTACTCTATCCAAATCTACAAAGTAAGTTCCTGGCTTTAGATCCATTTTAACTATTGCCTATTGTAAGAAATGCTGCCAACGTAACTTTAAAATGCAACAAACCAGCTAATACACTTACAGAGCAGCACATTTCTCAGTACTGTAGATATACCTTTAGCGCCCCCCCAATATTTGGGGGCGCTGTGTGTGGATTTGGGGGTGGTCTGGGCCAGTGGCTGGGCTCGGACCAATTGATTGTTCTGGATTTGCTTCTGCCTGGCAGTGGTGTTCCCTGTTTGCCTGTGGGTGGCACTGTCATAGGTTGAACTGCAGGGGGTGTCACAGCACCTTGGGTGTCCTCTCTCGGCAGCCGTGCAGTGGGCGTTGTCTGTCCGCTGTACATGCTGGGAGAGGGTGCATAGGGGGCAGACGCCATTGATGTGTGTTCTTGTGCGCCTCATGGCCCTCCAGGCCAGGGGTGCGTGTGTGTGAAATAGTCCTGGGCACCTTCAGCCTGAGGCTACATCGCTACCTGGTAGGCCCAGCACCTTCAGCTAGGGCCTACACCTGAAGAAGGATCCCAGGCTACCCACCTGAGGGAAGCCCACTCCAGAAAGAGGCAGCTGGGGAAGGATCGGTCCCATGAGGAGACTGGCTATGGTGTTGCTGTCTCGGGAGAGGCCTGGCACCTTATCTGAGGAGGGATCCAATATATTGGAGGCCTTGCAATGCACCAATCTGGCATAAAGGTTCTTTTTCTTTCATTACTTGGCTGGGAGGTTCGGGACTAACAATCCTGTGGCAGAGGATTCCTGAAAGCATCCGATAAAAAGTTCACAATTTATCCGTGCTCCATCCCAGATGCTAGGACCGCTCACAAAAGGGACTATCCGGGTGAGAAATACCCACTCAGGCTTGAGTAGCGACAAAAGAGTTGCACTGCGTGATTAAGTGCCGTGTACCTGAACCTTCCCCTACTTCTCATTTCCCTACTCTCTCCAAGTTTACTGCAAAGATAAAAGAATAAAACCTTACTGCTTAGGTTTTACTCCTGTGTGGACATTGGACTTATTCTCTACCTAGACAACGGAGCAAGGGAACCATTATTAAGAGGTAATTGCTGCAAGGCCCAAACACCACCACGGTTCGCCCCTCTACACAAGGGGGGATACCGGGCAAGTAGCAGGTGTGCCCGACGGCAAAAAAGGGTCTGTGTGCTACATACAGACTTGTACAATTGTCAGTTTAAGAAACTTATAGAACACATAAAACCTTTCCGTCTGTGGATAACCTTTCACAACAGAGTTTACAGTAAATGAATGCCTGGGTTGAAGTACATAATTAGATCATCTAGTCCCAGATTAAACATGTCAGGGGCACTGGCACCTTCCATCGGTATCCAGTTTCTGAGCTAACTTTGGAACATGCTGGCAGGAGGATGCTGCAATAGGTGTACGGTGTGACAGCCACTATGGCATGCACCATACTGCTGCAAACAAACATGAGCCTTATTCTGCATAAAATGACACGTGAATAGAGGATGCTCATTTAGTAAATGTCACCGAATATGGTCAAACCGTTTACATTGAACACTTGTGCTAGCAAAAATCCTGCATCAAGTCTCCCCCACGATTGGCTAAGTTCATCACATTCACTTTGTCCATACTTGTTTCTACACGAGCATGTACTACTGTAATAAATCAACCACAGTGTCTTAACCACTTCAATACCAGGCACTTGTATACCTTCCTGCCCAAGCCAATTTTCAGCGCTGTCCTAATTTGAATGACAATTGCGCGGTCATGCTACACTGTACCCAAACAATTTTGTTATCATTTTGTTCCCACAAATAGAGTTTTCTTTTGGTGGTATTTGATCGCCTCTGCGATTTTTATTTTTTAACAAATAAAAAAAAAAAAAGAGCGAAAATTTTGAAAAAAAACGTTTTTCTTTGTTTCTGTAATTTTTTTGGGTAAATAAGTATGTTTTCTTCTTCAATGACAGGCACTGATATGGCTGCACTGATGGGCACTAATGATGGGCACTGGTATGCGGCACTGATGGGTGGCACAGATGGGTACCGATAGGTGGGTGCCACTGATGGACACTGGTGGGTGCCACTGATGGACACTGGTGGGTGGCATTGCTGGGCATCACAAAAAATTGATTGGCATAATTTAGGCATATTATACATGTGGATGGCCATGGGGGACTTACCTGGCCATCCACATGTTAGGTGCTTCCCTGGTGGTCCTGGGCGGCATCCTGGTGGTCTAGTGTGGGCATCCGAGGGGGGGCTGCGCTGATAAACAATCAGCGCAAACCCCCCGTCAGGAGAGCCGTCGATTGGCTCTCCTCTACTTGCGTCTGTCAGACGCGAGTGAGGAAGAGCCGATTAACGGCTCTTCCTGTTTACATCGTGATTGGACACGGCTGATCACGTGGTAAAAAGCCGCTGGAGGCTCTTTACTGAGATCAGTGTCAGTCTGACCCACCGCTCCACCGATCGCCGTGATGCGCGCCCCCCCCAGGCGCGCGGCGGCTGTTATCCTGCAGGACGTCCAGTCAGGATAACACAACCACTTCCCGGACGTCAATCTCCTATTGACCGGGCGGGAAGTGGTTAAACCAACCCCCCCCCCCCCCCCCAAAAAAAAATCAATAGCTACCAGCAAAGCCAAAATAAAAAAATATATCAATTATATCCCATACCAACCAAATTTAGCAGTTCATGTCAATAGACATACAGTATGTACAGACCAGCTTCATATAATTGAAGCAGCTGTAAGGCACTAAATTTCTTAGTAGTGAAGCCATGGGGCGTGGCCATCCGACAACATCACCTGGAGAGCTTGCCCCTTCTCACAAGTGGGCAGGCTCTCTGGGTGATGTCATCGGGTGGCCATGGCTATACAAAATTAGTCAGAGAGGGGACAACAAAACAGGTGAAGACATCAACAGAAGAGCGGCTTTTTACATTTTTTTTTTTAGCAGGTAACCAGCGCTGGGGAGGGAGAAGGCGGCGGAAAGGAGAAGACGACAGCAGGAAGAGACCGCTCAATGAGGAGACGGCGTGAAGTAGAAGACGGCTAGAGAAGACAGAGCTAATAATAAAAGGAATTGTCAAAAACCGGCTTGTGTTTTTATTACATTTCACTGCTATTTTGGTGAATGTGTAGGGGTACAATGTACTCGATACCCATCCACATAACTGTGTTGTCATTTTTAATAAACACGCCAGACATAAAAAACGCTTCCAAATGCAAACACTTCCGGTCACGGCCGCAACCGGAAGTAAACGTCACCAAGCTCCTCCTTCCGACGCGTTGCGTCACACCTCACGTGACTTTATTAAGAGCGCCCTTGATAAAGTCACGTGAGGTGTGACGCAACGGGAGGAGGAGCTTAGTGGCGTTTACTTCCGGTTGTGGCCATGACCAGAAGTGTTTGCATTTGGAAGCGTTTTTTATGGCTGGCGTGTTTGCTATTTTAACTGTGTTGTCATTTTTAATAAACGCACCAAAAAACTTTTCAATATCTAGTACACCATGGAGTTCCTTTTTCTTGTCCCTGAGTTTGTGGATTAAAGAGATATTGGATCCTATGAATACTCTGAGATCGGTGAAAAGGCTGCAGTGATCCTCTTTCCTGAATACACAAAGGAGCTGGAAATCATCAACCTTGATGCTGGATATCTATTAAGGCATTCTTTGACCCTTTTGGGTCAATCAACAAGGTGAGAGGCTGGTATCAACGGGGGAGGATTGTGAAAGGACAGCTGTACGATTTTTTCCATAAATGTGATAACTTGAACTCCCATACCTGTTACTCTCCCCCTCTTCTCTGTTTGCCTGCTTGGGAAATTATTGAATTTCCGTCTAGGAGATTGACTCTCTCCGAATTATCACATTTTTCTGAAAACACTTTTTATTATGGACAATTTTATTGAATGATTATCAAGTTTTGATGCACTTTATATTGGATGGTTACACGTTTATACATTATTTTTAAAAGATTACATATATATTCACCTTGTTTATTAGCACTTTATATGTGATTAATTAGCACTCTACACTTTAATAATTAGCGCTGCTTCACTATTTATATAATGTTTCAGTAACAAACATCTACTGTCCTTGAGCTATGGTCCTAGAACATTCGAGCAGTTGAGTTCAGGAGTTCAGAGATCACCAAAATTCCTGATCTACATGCTTTCAGGTCAGTGTCTAAAAGCATTAAAAGAGGTTTCTAATGGCCATCTCCTCCATTCGGTCTGTACAGATGTACCTTGTAAATGGCTATGGTGTACTGCAGACCCCCTTATATGAATATGAAGTACAGGTGTTCACTTCTATATAGCACAAAGTAGTTGAGAACACAGGGTATAGAGGAGAAATGAAAATATGTAAAAAAAAAAAGTAAAAAGAACTTGCATAAAACGAGCAAACAATGTAGAGTATGCACACTTTACTAGTGACTTCATTCCATAGTCACCAAGCCCTAAATAAAAACCAGTGCAATTTCTTTCACAGAAAAATTTGTATTTCACAGTAGTTGAGATATGACACATATACAGAAGGATTGCAGAGGACAGACAATAGTGAACTATCTCCTGGAGACTGAAAATACTTTATTCTTAAAGTGGAGGTCACACCACCACCAACTGTACAAACCTACGTCCACAAGAAACATTATCTAAGAGTATAATGTTACCATCACCCAGGCAGATATACAGTATACACTGAGTATCCCTTTCACTACCGTAGAGCAGGCTTTCCCACTCATGAGGACACCACTTGTCAATTTTTCCATCCACATAACAGATGTAGCACCGGTCATTAAATAAAATGGTTACCTTACAGTCTTGTACACACTATTGTGTTTGCTTTGCATCAAAAATTATACCACAGGTTTCTTTTTTGGTGCATCAAAGTTTCTCCAAAGCATCTTCTAGGTGGCTTTCATTCAGTGTTAGCTTTGCTATATTTTGAAGGTATTGCAGGTATGCGATATCCCAGGATGCACTAGGAAACCAACAAGCAAACTGGAAAGACATCAGCAGTCATTTCTGGTTCCTGTGTATATATTCTGGAAAGGTCTAGTGCAGACGTCACATCTGGTGTGCAGTGTAAAGCAGCAGGAAGGTAAACAGGGTCTGAACTAGAGCAACTAGCAGATGTCACACATGGTGAGCAGCGTGGGAGCAATATAGTGGGAGGTGAGCAGGGACCAGAGACGGGGGGGGGGGGATCAGCAGGGCTGGGGATACCACCGAGCGGCAGGGATCTGCAAAGCAAGCTGGGGATACCACCGAGCGGGGGATCTGCAACGCAAGCTGGGCATACCACCGAGCGGGGGCATCTGCAAAGCAAGCTGGGCATACCACCGAGCGGGGGCATCTGCAAAGCAAGCTGGGCATACCACCGAGCGGGGGCATCTGCAAAGCAAGCTGGGCATACCACCGAGCGGGGGCATCTGCAAAGCAAGCTGGGCATACCACCGAGCGGGGGCATCTGCAAAGCAAGCTGGGCATACCACCGAGCGGGGGCATCTGCAAAGCAAGCTGGGCATACCACCGAGCGGGGGCATCTGCAAAGCAAGCTGGGCATACCACCGAGCGGGGGCATCTGCAAAGCAAGCTGGGCATACCACCAAGCGGGGGCATCTGCAAAGCAAGCTGGGCATACCACCGAGCGGGGGCATCTGCAAAGCAAGCTGGGCATACCACCGAGCGGGGGCATCTGCAAAGCAAGCTGGGCATACCACCGAGCGGGGGCATCTGCAAAGCAAGCTGGGCATACCACCGAGCGGGGGCATCTGCAAAGCAAGCTGGGGATACTACCGAGCGGGGGCATCGGCAAAACAAGCTGGGGATACTACAGAGCAGGGGCATCGGCAAAGCTGGGGATACTACCGAGCAGGGGCATCGGCAAAGCTGGGGATACTACCGAGCAGGGGCATCGGCAAAGCTGGGGATACTACCGAGCAGGGGCATCGGCAAAGCTGGGGATACTACCGAGCAGGGGCATCGGCAAAGCTGGGGATACTACCGAGCAGGGGCATCGGCAAAGCTGGGGATACTACCGAGCAGGGGCATCGGCAAAGCTGGGGATACTACCGAGCAGGGGCATCGGCAAAGCTGGGGATACTACCGAGCAGGGGATCTCCTGAAAGAGGGTACTAATAAGCTAGGGATCTACTGAACAGGGGTATTATTGAGATGGGGATCTGCTGAAGAGGAGTAATAATTAGCTGGGGGTACCACTGAGCAAGGTTTCTACTAGGCCCCTTTAAAACAAATAGAATACAAACAAACATTTGTCAAGCTTCATAAAAGCATAATCGAAGCATCAAATCAAGTACCGGTAAATAGAGCATTTTAAGCAGTAGGCGATTTGTGTGTTAGACTCGAAGCAAGTGTAAATAAAGTATTATGGCCAATTGTTTTGTTGCAAGTGCATTAATATGAACATTTTTGAAAATGTAAGTTTTATTAGTACACACTATGTGGAACTTTTATCTTTTGGTATGAATGCATATGATCCCCTGATCGAGAGTTCTCAGAGGCACCTTATAGGACAAGTGATATTGTCTCAGCATCCAGAGGATACAGGCTGAAAGATTGATAATAGCCATGTGGGCAGATGCCCTGTCTGACCTTCCCAGTATAAAAAGGTTATGGCTATCCAGTAAGCCTCTCTGGATACTATTAGGTGGAGGGCTTTGTGCCATCTTCTTTCAAAGCACCTGCATTTAAAATGGTTACCATGGGGGGGATATCGTCCATATCACATTTTCTGGATCACTTCACTTTATTCTTTTCAACTTGGACTTATGATTTGTCCCTTCTAATTAACGATTATAAATTTTCACACAAACCAATAGACATGTAGCAGAATAAATTTTGGCTAAAATTCATAATGAAATTAGTTTGTCTTATAGCAGAAAGTAGTAAAAAAAAAAAAATGTTTTTTCTCAAACTGTCTTTTTTCGTCAATATAATAAAAACAAAAACCCAGTGGCGATCAAATACCACCAAACAAAAGCTCTATTTGAGTGAAAAAAAATGATATAGAAATAATTTTAGGTACAGCGTTGCATGACCATGCAATTACTAGTTAAAGTAGCACAGTGCTGCCAAAACCTTCCGGAGGGGGTTAGGGGTACCAGTCAGGATAGGCGAGACTCAAAACGGAGGTTCTTTCCCAGCACTGGATGATGCCATCACACAGCACAGGAAGCTGAATTATTTCAGAGGCAATATGCACCTATACAGCATTATCACGGTGTAGTGCTAGATACATTACAGCTAAAGTTGTCTTGGATAACCCCATTAATAATCACTTTGTATTTTCCCGTTATTTCCATCTTGTAAGGAAGAATTTCATATTGTAAATTGTTATGTCTAAATGAAGCCCAATGTAAATACATAATACTGAGGATTCCACAGTCGTGACAACCTAGACACTGCTGTATCTAAAGCAGCCACACTAAACTATCATCAGGAAAAACAATCGACCCTTCTCAGTGCAGAGACTTCCTTTCCAAGAACGTTTGATTCATTCATAGCTCATAATACACACAATACAGTTGTTGGATAAAATTACCCTACCAGTGTATAATTAATGTATCATTCATAAACTGATTTAAAAAAACAAACAAAAAAAAAACGGTGATTTGATCAGTATGTGATCATTTCTAATCCAAATACGTGATTGGTCTTAGCAGAAATGCAAACTAAAGCCCGCTACACGAGAACCGTTTTATTTTTGTTCAACCCAGAGGGCTGAAAAAAAAAAAAAAAAGTTAGAGCTCAGAGGGGCCGCTGTACTAACTATCCAATGTTAGTGCAGCGATCTACCCCACTGAGCTATTGTGTTTTGACAAGAGGGACTGCCCTCTGCAACCCCCCCTCCCCAGAGTACACCGGTCAGTTCTCTCAGCCAATCGGCGGACCTTTTTTGGTCATGCCCCTTTCGACAGAAGCCAGCCAAACGGCCTGCTTCTGCTGGACCATCTCCCATACACACTTGCCGAATGTCGGCCGGATTCTATTAAACCGGCGATGCCCCACCACATTCATCCCTTTACTGTGTCAAAAGAAAACCGCTTTCAGTGGCCTACGATTACTGCCAGATCCTTGTAGAGCAGTGGTCATCAACAACCCTGTCCTCAGGGCCCACTAACAGGCCAGGTTTTATGTATTACCTTGGGGAGATACAGACCAGAATACTGCAATCACTGAGCAGCAAATAATATCACCTGTGATGGATTTCAGTTATCTTGCAATCCTGGCCTGTTAGTGGGCCCTGAGGACAGGGTTGATGACCACTGTTGTTGAGAAACTGTTTTTTTCCCCCTACTAGTGCCCACTCCACCTCATATCAAAGCTAATGTCCCTTTCACACTGCTGCAACTTGAGTCGTGCAATTTTGCAGCCGCGAATATGACGTGATTTTAGGGGATGGTCAAATCGCATCAAAGTCGGACCAAAGTTATACAGGGAGTACTTTGAAGTCAGTGCAACTTGAAGTCGCACAGATATGAATGGTTATCACTGGGAATCTTGGGGTACAACTTGTCATGTGACTGATTTCCAAAGTCACACAAGTGTGAAAAGGGCCTTAGTCAGCCTGAATTGGTGACAAAGATTTGCTTGCTTGTAAATCATTAGAAAAAGAAAAAAAAAATCTGGTAACTTGAAAATATTGCAATTTCCCTCCAATTTTTTGCAAATTTCTGCTCCAACAATGGACACTTTAATATGCTTTTAATTGGCAAAAGCAGAATAAGTGAGAAAAAGTAAAAGTGATGGCTACATTCTACAACACCGGCCTGAACATTATAGGGAACAAAGCAATGTTAGCGATTACAAGGACAGCATAAAGAAATTGTTCTATTGTTTTCTGACATCTATTTATTCCCCTCTATTATAAATACAAGCTTCCTGTCTGTGTATGACCACAGAGACCCAGTCTTCCTGACTTATTGTTAAATCATGTTACAGCTATGTGTATTCAAGTCTAAATTTGAGTCACATCCCCATGAGGCTCTGTTCCCGCACAAGTGCCAAAAAAACCAACGTGTTTAAAGGGTCTGCTTCAGGAAAACCTCCACATTACAACAGAATGAATCAATTTGGGGAAATGTATCAATATAAAATGTTCCCTCTCCAAGTTAAAAGGCCCTAAAATGACAAAGTCCTTACTAAGCTCAGACTGCACTAAAATGTCTGTTAAAGTGAGCCTGAAATCCAAAAGTAACCATTTGCTAGGTTATCGCAAACATCTGGAAAGGTTTAGGTTCAAGTAGTGCACTTAAAATGTGATGTTTGTCCTTAACTCCTTCTACAAATCAGAGCACTCATTTTCTGGTATGAGGGTGCCTAGGCACTCCCTTATTGCTGTATACAGTATATGCTGTATGGGAGGCACCGCTGCCTCTGACCACTAGTCTCATGAGATTTGGTGCTGGAGAGGATTCTGCACTGCATGCAGCTAGTACTGTATATCACCCATTCTATTAAGTCGTCTCCCTCTCCTGCTGCATCTTAAAAAAAAAAAATCCCCACCGTATCAGATCACCAGTTATAAAGGTGTGCATATCCGACATTCTACCAAGATGAATGCTGCTCAATAGAGTGCGCAGAACAAGGGGATTCGTCAGTAGAATGTCACAGGCAAAACTGGTGACAAGTCTCGTATGCTTGGCTTGCAAAGAAAGTCTCCACAGTTCAGGTACTCTTTAATGCTGACCTGAAACATAAAATGATGCAGGTGCATGTTTACATTTTACCCACCTCTATATTTATGAGATTATGTGTAATATATATATATAAAAATTTAAAAAGTCGAATACAGTACGTGTGTGTGTGTGTGTGTGTGTGTGTGTGTGTGTGTGTGTGTGTGTGTGTGTGTGTGTATATATATATATATATATATATATGTGTGTGTGTGTGTATATATGTGTGTGTGTGTGTATGTATGTGTATATGTGTGTGTGTATGCGTGTGTGTGTATATACGCACGCACACAAACTGTATTATATTCGACTTTTTAAATTAAAATCGAATTTAAAAGAAAATAGATTTGTCGGCCATTATTGGCACCTTTAGCGCAAGAAAATTGTATCCCTTTAAATCTATGTATGCCTTCACACTGGTCCGTTACACTTCTATGGTGTTAAAAAATCTTGCTTGCTTCATTTTTGCTCAGTTAAACACACCAAAAAAGCACCTCCCTGTTTAAATACGTTGAAAATGCAGCAAGAACGCATCAATAACGCAGCCGTATTTAGTTTTTGAGTCACATGACCTATCTTTTCAAAGGCACAGTAAAACCGTGGCAAAAAGTGCATGCGTTTTCAGTGGCATTAGCGACACCTTTTTGGCAAAATGCCAATAACTCAATTATCGGTTGATACGTTTCATCGGCCGAAACTTTGGTGCATCTCTACTGCAGTGCAAGTCGATCCTAATGGCCCCCCGATTCACCTTGCAAACACCTGTGCATTGCACAGCACATCGTACGGTGATGCTCTCCTGTGCATTGTGGTATGCTGCATTTTTTCTTTTTTTTGTAATGCATCTAACTTTTGATAGGTTAGGCAGCTCTTTAAAATGAAAGGTGTGTTTTAAAGCGGAACTCCACCCAAAAGAGGAAGTTCCGCTTTAAGCATTTGGCATGTAATTTTTTTTTGGGGGGGGGGGGGGTGGACAGGCACCTCGAGCGGAAGTTCTCCTCTCCCCCTCCCTCCTTTCAATCATCTGGGACATAACAGGTCCCAGAAGATTGCCCGACCTATGGGGAGGCGCCGAGCAACTTACACTGCTGCAAGCAGTCACAGTAGGATGCCCACACTTGCAATGCCAGGAAGATGAGAGAAAGAAGCGAGGCATCAGGCGGCCGCTGGACCATGGGACAGGTAAGTGGGTGTTTATTAAAAGTCAGCAGCTACATTTTACCAGAATGTGCAATAGTGTGAATCCAGCCCAAATCAACAGCCTGCCCTAATTCAACGCGTGTTAACACAACTTTCCAAGATAATCAGTGTGAATATGCCATCTGTCAATTAAAAAAACAAATTGATGATAAGAAAAATACTAAGCCTAGTACACACAGTAATCTTTTTTTTTTACATGCTAGTCTCCAGATTGAAAATGAAGAGGTTACTAAAGTATGAAAATTTTCATACAACAGTAATGTAATGTATTGTATTTTTGGACGAAATCTGTACTGATTAAATTGTACAAGAAAATTTTTCGTGTCTGTTCCTTTGGAAAATTTCAGATGAAAGCTGTGTACCAACGATCAGATTATCGCACGATCAATTTGAAAGCGTTTTTTTTATGTACAATTTTCTGATTGTGTGTATGGACCTTAAAGGGGTTGTAAACCCTCTGAGTTTTTCACCTTAATGCATTCTACGCAATAAGGTGAAAACCTATTGTATTGCAGCACCCCCCAGACCCCTCCTTTTTCTTACCTTAGCCTGATCATTCCAGCGACGGGAACGAGCCCAGCAACTTCAGCCGCTGTCTCACGTCCTCATTGGATAGATTGATAGCAGTAGGAGCCATTGGCTCCCGCCAATCAAATCCAGTGACACGGGAGGCCGAGTCCTGCCGTTTGTCAATGGACGCAGCAGCAGCAGGACTCAGGAGCGTGCCCGCATGAGTGCCCCCATGGAAAGCGGCTCTCCCTGGGGGCACTCGAGAAGGAGGCCAGGAGCGCCGCAGTGGGACCCCAGAAAGAGAGGACCAAAACCCTTGCACAGAGGAGGCAAGTAGAACATAAAAAAAAAAAAGCCTTTAAAAACAGATTACCAAAGAAGCTGTGCACCGACATGGTTGTGAGGAAAATAAGCTCCATTGTATTGATACGCCCTTCTATCAGGCATTCTACATTAGGGAAGAGTTTCCCACTACATTAAAACTAAATGAACAGAATGATCAGACCATGTCAACACATGCTGGAAGCCGGGCCAGCCTTGCAAGATCCCATGCACAACTTTATAAACTTTAAAGGAGAATCTCCGTCTTTGTCTGTTAGATGCATATATTCCATAAAAGGAGAATAAACTCAGATATCCCAACTTGCAAAAACTAATTTCAAGGAAGTGGCACTCCGTGCCCGCAAACACCCCCCTGTGGCAATTGGTTTTTAAAATCACTTTTTCAATATTTTTTCACAGTGCTTCTGGGGAAGGGGGTGGGGGGTATGTGGCAGAGGACAGTGTCAGTAATTTTTTCTTTTTACGTATTGATTTTTTTTTACAATTTAATTTGTTTTTAATTATTTTCACAATGCTTTTTGGGGGGAGGGGGTTAGGGCAGTGGACAGTGTTGGTAGGGCAGAGGGAAGTGGAAGCAGTTTATTTTTACCCTCAAATTTTTTAGAATTTTTACTATTTTATTATATTTTTGGGGGGCTTTTGTTTGATACCAGGGGTCTAAACAGACCCCTGACCTCTCCCCTTTGAGACAGAGAAAGGACTGACACAGATTCCCCAGTCCCTTTCTCAGCACTGAAGATGATGAAGATGAATGAACAGGTGACATAGGCTCCTATTCATTTTTAAACTGAGCAGAGTAAATCCATTTTTTTTTGGGAGGGTGCATGTGATCAGCACAGGGCCAATCAGCACTGTCCAGACTGAGGGTCAAAGGTCATGCAGCCTCATAGGACAGTCAGTGGTGAATGAAAACTCCTACAATCTTTAATCAGTGCTCGGCTGAACACTGCTAGAAGTCACAAGACTGCTGGATATGGCTGATGAGGAAAGGTTTTTAGCAATTTATATTTACTAAAATAATTGCAATTTCATGTTGTGTGTACTGCGGGAGAGCAGATATAGTGAATGCAGGGTCCTGGGTTTATTAACGCTTTAAAGCAGAGCTCCGCCCAAAAGGTGAAGCTCCACTTGTTTGCTTCCCCTCCGCTGTTTTATTTGGCACCTTTGGGGGGGGGGCAAGCCGGTGGGAGGTCACCCAGGAGGTATGGCCCCCGTTCTGACCCCCCTCCCCCTCGCCACAGGGCCATTCACAAAAGCGCGGCTTGCTTCACGCATTAGCAGTAGGGAACTGGCTGTGAAGCCACAAGACTTCACTGCAGTTTCTCTTACAAGAAATGATGGCAGCAGCACCCGAGAGCCAAATGAAAAATTGGCTTGGGTGCCGACATTGGATTCCTGGACAAGCAAGTGACCCAATATTAAAAGTCAGCAGCTACAGTATTTGTAGCTGCTGACTTATTTGGTGGGGGGGCTGGAGCTCTGCTTTAAAAGACGCCTTTGAGGTTGAAAAACAGCCACTGTGTTTGGTTACTGGCTACCCACCTAAGAGTGGCCATACACATTCTGATATTTAGAAGATTTCCAGCTTGGAATACCAAGATTGTGATTGCGCTGCAGTTGATCATACACAATTTTCTTTTTTGCATAACTCAAGTAGAATGCACACATCTAGGAAAATCTCTGATCAACGGACAGACCTTTTTCATCACAAAAGGTGACCATCCCTTAATTGCACCATGCCTATCCATAAGAATGCATGGTGCAGTTTCCATGACGTACAATTCGAGAAACCACTAAAAGATCTCATCATTCCACCCCAAAGACCTGCCAATGCATGGCTAATTCAAGAACTAAAGCACCATTAAATAAAGGCTGTGTGTGGTTCATTCATGAATGATCAGAGCCAAATGGTTGAGCTTTTGACCCCAATTGCATTAACTGTATAAGAAATACAAAGGTCAAGCATACATCAAGAACTATGCTCCACGTCGGCTTAGTCAGCACACAGCAGCAAGTCCTAATCATTTTCAGCCTGGCCCCATTTTGCCGCAATCTCATTGTACTTCAACTCTAAGCTCAGCTGTCAGAATGATTTGAACAGTACAACAGGTCATGCCGGTTTGGGTTTATATACTATTGCCATTTGACAAAAAGGGTAAGTTTCAGCATAATATTCTCTGATGTACAATTTCACAGGTACCCTAAAGCTATATTAAGCAATGACTGGTATCTGGAGCGGAGATGGCTGCCCTGACCATCTTCTACTACATCTCAATTGTTACTGTTAGAAGATGAACTGCATCAATCTGTGCATTTTAGTTTGGGTGTACAATGTGAAAACCTTTTTTACCCTCAAACAGTATAATTAGGTGGGGAGGAGTTGATCAAGCAAAATTATAAGCCGATTATTGAGGTGCAGCTTGTGACTCGCCTAATAACCTTCTCTCCAGGAGCCATCACCAGCACCGTGTGAAAGTCCTCTGTAGTCTGTGGGCTGCCATCAGCAGGACTAGCATTTCACATAATGGCTCCTTCTTAAAAAGAAGAGCAGCCCTGGAAAATGGCACCAACACCTCGCTGCCAGAACCCAATTCAGATCCCATTTCTAGCATAGAAATCCATGCAGACACACAAATACCTGTAGCTTCTTCAGCTACACCATTTAGCATAGATTTTTTTTGTGCATCGGGACGGTTCCTGCAGATGCTTGCTCTAATGCTAAAGCGTATATACTCGAGTATAAGCCGAGTTTTTCAGCACACTTGAGTGTGTCCATCTTCAACTTTGTGCGCCTGATCCCGGCCAGCCGTAGGTCCCCTGGACCCCAAGTGTGCAAAGTTTGTTGTCCAGGGGACCTACGGCCGGGGAGCACAGATTTTTCCAAGCCAGGCACCCCTTCCATAGACTCCCATGTTAAACGTCAGTCTAGTCACACAGCGCCAGGGATCAGGTAGGGAGATCGGGCACAGTGAGGCATGGGCACAGTGAGGCATGCAGATGGACACCTTAGGCTTATACTTGAGTCAATACATTTTCCCAGTTTTTTGTGGTAAAATTAGGTGCCTCGGCTTATATTCGGCTCGGCTTATACTCAAGTATATACGGTAATAGTTGCGGTAAAATACTGCCAAAAAATCAAATAGACAGACACCTTGCTTAAACGCTCACTAAAGTCCCACTTTCTCAGACCGTGAGCAGGCAGGCTTTTTATTGCAGAACAGACATGGAATGTCTTCTGCAGTAAAAGAAACACATCTGCCTGCTCGCAGTCTTCATTGGAATATACACGGAGCTGCACAAGCACATTTCAGTTTATAATGTCAGCGGCTGTGTGCCGGATTGACTGCACTACTGCGCATGCACAGGAGTGACATCTTCCTGCACCGGCAACAGCCCAAGTAGCAGGAAGGACGTGTATAAGATACTGGCCAGGGACATAGGACCATTGAAGGAAAGGAAAGCTTTATGGAGCAGAGCTCAGCTTAAGGGCCGATTCTTACCAGCAGCACAAAATACAGTGCGACTGTTGGTGGGCACTTTAAGGCTCCATGCACACTAGTGTTTTTTTTTTTAAGCTAAAAAACGCTGGTAATAGTTTTTTTAGTAGCGTTTAGGAACATTTCTGCTGAAAAACGATCCATGTAACTCTACAAAAAAGAAATAAAAAATCTGCTCCTAGATGCTGAAGCTCAAAAAACGCTACTGGCCTGAAGTAGTGCACATGAAAACATAGGATAACACTATTTCGCTTCTAGGAGCCTAAAAACCACTAGTGTGCATGGAGCCTGAAGGGGCAGTGCTTTATTAAAGCACATCGCACTATTAACCTTTTCTCTTTTTTTGTAACTTTATTAAAATGTCACAAAATGACATTTCATTCATCTTGTTGCACTGCAGTGTGCTGTGCTGCAACATGCTTTGCAAAAGTACAGCATGCCCAACATTTCTTAGCACACACCAGTGCAGCGTGTTGGTATTAAATGAACTGAGAGGATTTAAGGCAGATTGCCTTACCTATGTGTTTGGGCAAAGCTGCCAATCATAGCCCAATGCATAAGGTGTGTATTGGCCCTTAAGTGGTAAAGCAGATCAAAACCCCAACTGCACATTACCCCCGGTTCATGCCAGTACAGTTTTAAAATTACACTAATTCAGCGCAATTGCAAAGCTGCCGATCAGGGCAATGTCATGTGCGGCTTGCGAATATCTGTGCGACTTCATTTACACAGACGCAAGTTGTACATGAAGTCGCTCAGAAATAATGCAGAAATTTTGTCCAAAGTCACAGCGATTCAAACAGTGTTATTGCTGCAAATGGGGTGCGACATGTCAAGCGACTTTGAATTGACAAGTCGCACTGGTTTGAACCAGGGCTTAGTCTGCAAAACTGTATGAAATTTGTTTTAAAAAAATACCTTTTTATTTTTTGCATCTCAGTGCTGCGGATTTCATGTTGCTGCCACTTCTTGCCCACTACTGCATGTGCTCCAGCAATGGCTGCATTGCATTAGATTGAGTTGCCTCTACAGTGTTAGTGTCTGCATGGCCACATGTAGTTTCCACTGAAAGCTAGTGTAACAGGGTGACAACACATAAGTATAGTTGGATGATGGGGATAGTGTTGTCACCCTATAACAGGAAATAGCCAAACTGAAGAAAATATTAGGACGCCAGGTATTTTAAAGAGCAACTGCAGTCTGCTGACATAAATTTGTAATAAAACCATCTGCCATTCTGAAGCTTCCGTCCAAACACTTTGCACATTTTATATATACTGCGATTCTCTACTTGCCAAATATAATGCAGAAATCTCGCTCCACGAAGTCTGGCTGCAACCATTTTAACTATGGGCAGCTGAAGCTGCTGCCTGTTCACTTCCTGGATTTACACAGACACACACCTGCAGCTCTGCAGTTCTCCCCCCTTCCCTTCCTGGCAAACTCTCACGAGTGAGAGCTGTGCATGATGTCATAAGCCTAGGCTTATTACCAGATAAGAGGAAGTGGGCTGTATAAGGTAATAACTGGCAAAAAAAAAAAAAAAAGTTAAAACAAGAGCAGAAGATTTAATAGATGGAAAGCTAAAAATAACTAAAAAAGGTCTGCTTTAATGAATGTTGCAAAGAAAGAAAAAAAAAAAAAAAAAAAAAGCACATTTTTGAATTTACTCTAACATGATAAATCTTAATAGAGTTTGTAGCGATCGGGTTCATGCATATATTACAAGTCACACCAACTTTTATGGCAAAACGGAAGCAAAGCACAAAGTGGATCTCAAATTAACCTCCATCACCCGTCTACGCTAGCCTGAATGCATATATGGTTTAAAGAGTAACTCATAGCAACCCATTACAACTCATCGTTCACTAAGCCGAGATCAATTTGTTGTGACTGGTGACCACAAACCATTCTTGTTCTTTTACTGCCTTATGAGATTGTCATCTAGTACTACAACCTTTAGCATGATATTGTACTGCAGACAAAGTGTCAACCAATAGCACTGGGGGAAAAAAGTAATTAAAGGCGGTGTGCTTTTTTACCCATTTACATCTTTCCAGCTGATATTTAGCAGTCACCTAGGAAACGCAGAAAGATCTGTGACAATTCTGCACAGATCTGGAAACCAGAGGAGCAATTAAACTTGGAGATGTGCAAGGGTGAAATGCTGCATGGAGGAGGATGGAGGTGAGATAAATAAGTCCTCCATTAAACCCCGCAGCCACACACCGAGCTGCTCATACAAGATATTAATAATAACCAGTTCCTGGAATGGAAGAATCGCACTGGAGATCCATTATCACGGTTCTTTTATGACCGATAATGATTTCTTCCCCCTTTATGCATCAAATTAGACTAGCATTTTTCCTTGTGGCATATGCTAAAAAATAACCAATGTCAATACAAAGCAATCACTACATGACAAATCCACTGAATGACATGAAAATATAAAAAAATCTACAACAACATGGAGTTCTGCAACACTAAATCTGATCCGGTTACTGAGCGTATCAAATTTGTGTGTTTGCATCAACCATCTCACCATACAAAATCCCAGACTACATGATGATGTCAGGTCTATTTTACTACATGTCAAAGGTTCCATTGTGCATACTCTGGGGGGAAAAAAATATAAAAAGAAATGCACCAAAAGAAAAAATGACAACACAATAAAAACGTAAAAAACAAATATGCATAAAAAAAAAAAAAGAAAAAAAAAAAAAAAAGATATAAATAAAATGAACATTGTAAAAGAGAGATGGGATTCCACGCTGAATACACATCTACATACCATAAGCCTTTATTTATATAGGCACATGTCTAAATGAGTGTCTCAGCTATCAGCTTAGGCAGTAAACAAGATGTCCCCAGCTATTAGTAGCACATACACCGCAGCGCCAGACCTGCAGCTAGCACTAACCTGAGTGGAATATAACACTGCTTTTCCGGTAGCCAGTAGGCAGACGCAGGTTTCGGAGCAGCCCGCTCGCAGTCAGCCGGACACGCATATTGGATAAGGAAAATTTGGGAGACCATAACATTTCTTCAGAGGAAGTGGAGGGAAATCCAGCAAGAAACTGCCTCCATGTACTGCCACACTATATTTTTAGCTCACCACCAATGATCCAGAGCCAAGCAGAAGGAAGGCAGAAAAAAAAAAAAAAAGCAAATTGAAAAAGCCAGTTCATTCCATCACCCAGACTTGCCAGGCACACACATAACCCATCCAAGAAATGAGAAATCCACTATGCAAATCTGTCCGGCACTACTCCCCCAACCAGATGTTGCAGAAACAAAGCGTGCCCTTAGAATGAGCCCTCCTCCCAGAGCCTGTGAAGACAGGCAGCCGCTGAATTACATCACACCATGTCCATGCATAACAATCTATTATGCAGCCTGGTTAACCCTTCTCAATGTCAGCTATACACTGTTCAGGCAGGATTATAGAGCCCCACTGGCACACGCAGACTGGTTCCTGTGCGCTGACATTAATCCTAGGGGGGATAGCTGTACAAAGATAGAAAAGGATGCTGCACCAAGACAATGGCACTAAGGAAACAAGTGCTCAGGGCTCCAGAGGCAGCTACAGACAGGCGAAGAAGGAAAAAAACGCCAGTCTCATCACGGCTCTGAGGTGTTCTGTCAAGTGATTAAAAAAGAGAAAAAAGGTGGGAGGTGGTGATGAAAGAGCCGCACGACATCAATTTGATGCCTCCTCCAGACAGGCACGGTGACAATGACTCTAGAAATCCCGCAGGCTGCCTTAATTTTTTTATTCCTGGAGCAGAATGGGAGGAATCCAAAACAAAATGGTGGCAGCTGTCCCTCGAAATTGTCCCCGCTTATATATGCATGATTATGGGGGGGGGGGCACTCAAAGCAAAATGGACACAATCGGGATTCTTCAGTCTATAGAGAAGAAAATTCATACTGGTGGTTGTAGGGCTTAACGCAACAGCTCAGGGGAATGGCTTCCAAGCCAAGCAACACTTCAGATGGATGGGGGGACGACCGCCCCCCCCCCCCCTATATGAACTGTTCTTCAGGTAGACCGACGTTAGCTGACTGGTGTCCTCATTCTATAGACATCTTTTGTAGTGAAGATTTGGAGGCTTCAGGTAGAACAGGATTCATAACCCAGCTTAGAATTACAAGTCTTTAATAAATTATGATATATATATATATATATATATATATATATATATATATTTTAAATCTCACTCCTATACTTGAATGCACAGCATTAGACACCCTGGAAGAACTGAGGTCTTTATTCAACCTTACCAACTATGTAACTATTCCCAACATTCTAAACCAATCAGGCTCTGCTGCAGCGAAAATTTGCAGACAAGGAATACTCGGACGATGGAGCAGGGAAGGACGACTGATCAGATGCCTCATAGTCCAATCAGTGGCCAGAGGGGGCTGTTCTTGACCAACCTGTAAAACTGCTGCAGTGCAGGTAGAGAACCTGGCAGTACTGGTTGGCCGGGGTGCCTGAAACACAAGACTGGCAGTGGAGAAAAAAAAAATTCAACAATTAAAATCGCTTAATAAAAAAATATTGAAAAAACATTTCAGTAGTAAGACAACAATTTAGTAGCACAAATTATAAAAATCTTCCAGTTAACACAAGTCCTAAATCTTCCTATGAAAATGCTAACTGGCCAAAAAAAAAATGTACCATCCACCTTTATACAGGTGCAAATGTTTTTTTATGTGTGTGTCAAGTAAATTTCACCATGCACTATAAAAAATTACAGTACAAGCGCCTTTAGATCTACCATCAACCAAGTAGTACAAGGGTCAGCCTGCTTGGCAACAGAATGGATAGATTAGGTGAGTCCTCCGATGATATCGTTTTGGTAAACCTAAAAGATTGTAAAAAGATTGCATAGTGAATGACCGCACTATAGCTTAGTACACAAGCCAAATGTTGGGCCAGCATTAGGCTTGTGTGTATGGTAGCCAGTCCGACAGAAGCCGGCCATTTGGACAGGCATGCTAGAATGCTAGCAGCCAACCAACTCCTGATCAGTGCTCTTCGCCAATGGCAGAGAGCATTGACCCGAGTGTTCTGGCGAGGGGAGCTGTCCTGTCAGGACACAATAAGCTCTGCAGGGGAGATTGTTGTACCAACATTGGATTGTTAGTACAGTAGCTCTGACCTGAGCTGAACTGATAGTGTGTACTAGGCTCAAGTCTGATGGAGGACTTGTAGAAGAATCAGGGCAAGGAATTTATTAGTATTGCATATGAAAGAGCAAACAAACATATTGGGGCGAGGAAAAAAAAAAAAGGTAATTCAAGTGTTTATAGGAACATGACAATTGTCTAAAGCATAAAAGGGAGAAGTCTGCATTGCTGTAAGCATGAAATAGGTTTGTAAAACACAAATAAAGCCCATTCAGTAGCGCCAAATCGAAATAAATCCTATTTACTCTGTACAGCTGCCTGTCGGGTGTATTCATCTTCCTACAAAGCTTTGTCAGAGGGGAACAATCGCAGGACTTTGCAGAACAGGTCACACCTCAATTGTAGCATGCATGACCACACTTAAATGCCAGATTGTGTATTTCTCATATCCAGCCCTGATTTACTACAGTAACAAATGTGTACACGCCCTGCCACACACACACACAACAATCTGCCAGCAATCCTCAGGATAAACAAATCCAGCATGGGAGGTGCCGGCTGTGCCAAGTGATTTACTACTGAACTACAACATTCACCTTTACTAGCAGTATCAGATGTACTTGCACGTGGTAAGAAGATGTGCACTCATTTTAAACATCTGCTTACCTGTGGTGAAGCCATTTAAAGCTTTCCTTACTATGAATAGCAGACATCCTTATCCCTCTCTGCACACCCGAAGGCTACATAGAGGTGTATGAAATATTATTCTGACATTTCAATAGAGTGCAGAAAAAAGTAAACCATGGCTTGTGTGAAAATGTCTTCCCTTCACCAAAACCGAGTGGACACCAGCCCGCACGCTACAATGGACTAGGGTGTGTGAACAAGCCCCAACTTTAGTAAACCAGGGATAGTACTTACAATGAAGATAATATCCCTTGTGCTGGTGGCGGCTGTGTTGCTTGAAATCTTCAATTCTCTGCTCCATTTATACCAGTTAAAAAGTAGTGTCTGCACCCGTCTCAGGGACTGGATAAGAGTGCCGACTAATAATGATGTGAACTTCCCACCCCAAAAAAATGTGCGAGAAGACACAGGGCAGCCATGTTGTTGGAAATTCATAGTTCAGCAATGACATTCTTTAGAATAGGAGACACATAGCAGCAGTGACCCTTCTTACAGGATATGGCTTCCATCAGGACCACATCTACACTTACATTTTTAGCTGCATAACAAAACATCCATATTAGTCCATTTGTAGAACACAGCAGAACCTCCTAAAGCAGTAGTAAACTGTGCTTCCATCTTTACCCGGTCTTGCTTCAAGGTCCGCAGGCTCAGGCCATTACGCGCTGCAATGGTGTCACTCCCGCGTGTGGTAACTGCACGGTGCTCTGCATTCTATGGCACAATATGTGTCCTGGAATAAAGAGGGTCACTGTGCATACGCGGGTAACGTCATCAGCTATTGCGGATATAAATATCTCCTAAACACGTTTAGCAGATATTTATTGTATGTACAGGCAAGCCTGATTGTAAGCTTACCTACAGGTACAAGTTCTCATACCGCTTTAACCATATTAACCAAACTTACAAGAGCCTAAATTATTTAGAATCCAATCCTATGGGGCAATTATAAATTCAAACTGGACGAAGGTGCGCATCAAGGCCTCCTGGATAAAATAGAACCTTTATTGCAGTAATCTAAAAGCCTGGTTTTGACAAGTACCTGCTTCCACTTCCAGCTCTGATCGCTGTGCCCAACTGAGGTGGAGGTTCAGCAGTCTTCAGGGAAACATGGGTCCCAAAAGACTACGGACCATTCACAGGGTGCATGCGCAGTAGGAAACCATCTGCGTTTCCCTTCAGATGCTGGCACCTGCACCCAAAGCCAATTGAAGAATCTGCTCGGGTATGGACATCGCTGGATCCATGCACAGGTAAGTGTCCTTATACTAAAAGCCAGCAGTATTTGTAGCTCCTGACTTAAGTTTTTGGGGGGAGCCTTGAGCTCCTCTTTAAGCAGACATCTGTCCTAACAGACTAATTACCTGTTGTAAATAGTTCAGCTAGCTGACTATTACTATCTGCAAAGACAAAACTCGTGTTTCCTAACTCCTAAGATTAAAAAAGTACAGCAAGATTGAGAACATTTACCGGTCTTGGTGAACTAGCAGAACTTTAAGCCCAAACACCACTATATTAGAAGGTATCAAAAGACAGGTTAGGCATATTCCATCTCCTAGGTGAGACATCCGATACCCATCATTTGTGTTCATTCAAAAAGTAATCTAATGCTGGACAATAATTTACAAGTCACAGAATGTAACATGTAGATATAATAATATTCATTCACGTAGAAAACTGTATCCAAGGGGGTGGCAGCTGCATGATTATAAAGACTTCAACGTCCCATTGGCTCAGACCTCGATTGGTCAGGTTATTTCTGATCACCCCTCATCAGGGACCAGAAATAGAGTCTAGAGCCCTCTTTTACCATCAAAGAACAGCAGCAAGATGTATTTTGGGTTCCGGTTCACACATATGCGATGCGGGAACCAGCGCAATTCCAGTGCAGGTTTCCACATCGACATCTGCGAAGCGCTACAGGTGTCAATGCAAATGACACCCCCAGATCGGTTTGCAGATAGCAGTGCGAACTGCTAAATGGTGAAGGAATGGGATCGCATAGGTGTGAACACAGATGCGATCCGATTCCAGTGTGGACCAAAAAAAAGGTCCTGCACCATTTTGGTGAGAATGCGATGCAAATTCAGCGAAACAATCTGTATGGCTGAATTCGCACAGACATCGCATGTGATCTGCACAGCAGTGCGGTGCGAATCACATGCGATGTCTAACATCACACAAGTGTGAACCCAGCCTTTCAGTTACACTGATCCATCTTATGCTCACTGACTAGACGGTTGCTCTCCGAACCCTGGACTGAGTATTTTCATTCCAAATCCTTTTTTATTTTGTTGCATTGTCTCTTTTCCTTGTACCTGTAATACCCCTTTTCTGTAAATATTTTCTTTGTACGGTGTTACCTTTTCTATTAAATAAGGTTTTAAAAGTCATTAACATTCTCTTTCATGCACCAAGCTAGAACTTAAAGCGATATTAAAGCCTTGTATTTTTATAAAACAACAAACATACCTGCTCTGTGCAGTGGGTTTGGACAGAGCAGCCCAAATCCTCCTCTTCTCAGGTCCCTCGCCAGCGCTTCTGGCCCCTCCCTCCTGCCGAGTGTCCCCACAGCTGCGGCATTCCTGAGCCGTGGCTCTGTGTGTCTCCAGTCACATAGGGAGCAGTGGCTTGGCTCTGCCCCTCCCGATTGGCTCACTGGCTGTGATTGACAGCAGCGGGAACCATTGCCAAAAAGCCAATCAGGCGTGCAAGTCCCCGGAGAGGCAAGGCTCTCGTGGACGTCGCTGGATCGAGAGGGGGCTCAGGTAAGTAATTAGGGGGGCTACAGCATACAAGGTTTACTCTTTCGTCCATGGACCGACACAGCTTCTCTATTGACAAAGTGGGTATTATCCGTTAATTAGGAGTGACTAGGCAGAAAAACTTGTAAAAAGTGTTGCATCACACCTTCTACAGTACCGCCCAGGGGGCGGACCCTCTGGGTATACCCTCTCAGTCTGCACATCGCAGATCAGTTTTTTTCTGTCTAGCAAGGAGTAGGACATGGCTCCCTTCGGGCTCATTGGTCCGGGGAAAAAAGATATATATATTTTTTATTTTTTTGCTACATTTGTTGTTTCCTGCGATCTTCGATCAACTGCCGACTGGGTGACAGGCTGGATCCTCGATCCTTGTAGTCTCCCCAGTTTCGGCCATCGAGCGTGTGCCGACCCTAGCTACGCGCTGGGTTTTCCACGACATGCCCGTCGCTCCACGGGTGGCCAGTGAGCCTACGCTCCAGGGCCTGCATCGGACCGCTCAGCTTCGGCTGACCTTACGGCCGAGTCGCAGCAGCCTGGCCGGTGAGCTTACGCTCCAAGGCTTGCATCGGACCGCTCAGCTTCGGCTGACCTTACGGCCGAGTCGCAGCAGCCTGTCCGGTGAGCGTCATGCTCCAGGGCATACATATGATCGTCCCTTCTGGGTCCAATCACAGCATGCCTGGCCAACAGTCACCTTCCGTGCGCGGACGATGATCTGTTTGGAATGTCTTCCAGCAGAATACATGCAGGATAGGTAAGTAAAACTCCCCTGCCTCGGCTGGGTGATTTAGCTGGACATTCCTGGAGAGATCAAGTAAGTGGTTGTGGCCCCTTTCTTCCCTCTCTCCCTGCCTTTCCCTCCTCCCTGGGCTTCTAGCTAAAGGTTGCTGGGTGCTGGGGGTCACCTAGGGGGTCCCACTGGAGCGGGGCTGGCTGTAACTAACATTTAAAAGAAATGTCATTTTTGCTTACCTGTGTTTCTGTGTCTCCATGCTGTCGGCGGCCATTTTGAGGTGGTCCATGCCAAGTTTGGCCTCTTGTAACTGCCTGGCGGCCATCTTCCTGTAGTTCGGCCACACCCACTGGCCCCTATCAGGTGATCGGCGGCCATGTTTGTCCACCCTGTATGCAGATATTGCCGTTCGGCGGCCATCTTTTTTGTGGGCTATGGCTGCCTGACCTCTATCTTCTGTCGGCGGCCATTTTCTTAGAGCCCACATTATCTTCCATACAGACGGTTTTGGCAACCATTTTGCGAGAGCCTCCGGCCTCTAGGGTGCATTACACTGGCGCGAAAATTCACACAGGAAGTGCTGATAAAAGAAGCAGACTGACACAGCAGCAAGGGGACAGCATCATAGGCGCAGCATAGCAGTACCTATCCAGGGTGGTGAGTCCTCTGGGTAACCCAGCATCTCTGCAGCGCAGGAGGGTGGCCTATTGATATCTTGCCTGGAGCCCTGTGAGTGTCAGCGTGTGGTCAGCATGGCATCTGAGCCAGATGTCTTCTCCCCTGAAACACCAGATTTAGCAGCTGGTGTCCCTGAGGTGTCTATGGACGCTATGTCGGCAATCCTAGAGGCGTTTGCTGCCAGGGTGGAAGCAGCACACGGGAATACAGGGGGTAATAAACGCCCCCGTCCCCTGCAATCTTCTGGGGATATTTCTGATGCAGAACCAGGTCCAGCTACGGCTCATGGCCCAGATTCTGATGCATCAGAGACTGCAGACCGTGACCGATCGGACAGCGAGGAGGACTCCAAGTCCAGGTCAGTACGCGAGACGGCTTTGGTATCTGACCTTATTACTGCAGTGCGGGATACGCTAAAGTTGGAAAGGACTGAAGAAGTAGCAGATACTCCAGTCCCCTTTGGGTTTCGTAAACCTGCCCGCACTGCTAAGGTGTTCCCTTGTGTGTCTTATTTTGACAAACTCTTATACAAGGAATGGGAGAACCCACTGAGGGTCTTTACAGCCCCAAAGAGGTTTGCAGTACGGTACCCCATTGAGGAGAGTTTTCTGAAGATATGGACCTCTCCCCCTATAGTGGACCCTTCGGTGTCCAGACTTAATAGAGCCACCACTATTCCAGTAGAAGGGGCTCCTGTTTTCAAGGACCCTGTGGATAAGAAGGCTGAAGCACTCGCTCGCTACCTATACTCAGTGGTAGGCTCAGCAGTACGCCCGGCATTGGCGGGGGCCCTAGTGTCTCAGACACTTACTGAATGGGCAAAATTGCTACTCCAGGGGTTAAAGGAGCGAGATGCTCCTCCTAATGAGATAACTTTGGCCGACCAGTTGGTCCAGGGCCTTAAGTTTGTCTGCGAGTCAGACATGGATACTATTCCCCTGCTGTCAAGAGCTTCGGTTTATGCAGTAGCAATACGCCGCCTGATCTGGCTAAAGGGCTGGTCTGCGGACCAGACTTCCAAGAAAGCCCTATTGGATCTGCCTTTTAAGGGCGACAGACTTTTTGGGGCTTCTCTGGATGACATCATCAAGGATGCTACAGGAGGTAAAAGCACTTTGCTTCCCCAAACTAGCAAGGGTAGGGGACCACGCCAAGGGCAAGGGCCCTCCTTTACTGCACGTAAGCGTTTTTTTCGCCCTCTTAAGGCGACAGGGAAAAGACCCCAGGCCGATAAAGCGCCTGCCCAAGGACAAAAGCGTCCTTGGTCCCGCAGACCCAACAAGCCTGTGGACAAATCTGCGTCCACATGAAGGTCCGCCCCCACCCAGCTCTCGGGTGGGGGGACGTCTTCGCAAATTCGCGACTCAGTGGACTGCTCTAGTCTCCGACAGGTGGGTTTGCGAAGTAATCTCCTCAGGCTACAAGATAGAATTTCTCTCTTGTCCACCAGACAGATTCATCACCTCCAATCTCCAGCTACTACCGACCCGTCGGGAGGCCCTGTATGGGGCGGTCCAGGGTCTACTGGAACGCGGGGTAGTTATTCCAGTTCCAGAACAGGAACGGGGTCAGGGTTTTTACTCAAATCTGTTCATTGTGCAAAAGAAGGAGGGGGTTCGTCCAATCTTGGATCTCAGAGCCCTCAATTGCTTTGTGAAGGTACAAAGATTTCGGATGGAGTCGGTTCGATCCGTAGTCACGGCTCTCCATCCGGGGGACTTTCTGGCCTCCTTGGACATCAAGGACGCATACCTGCATGTCCCCATATACTCCAGACACCAGAGGTTTCTGCGATTTGCTATCGGGAAGAACCACTACCAGTTTGTGGCCCTCCCGTTTGGCCTTGCCTCAGCACCCAGGACGTTCACCAAGGTGCTCGCTCCGATTCTGGCACTTCTAAGACAGCGGGGTATCGCTATCACAGGTTACTTGGACGACCTTCTGCTGAAGGGCCCTTCAAGCTCAGAATTAGAGGTAAGCGTGTCCATTACCTGTCAGACTCTTCGAGACTGTGGTTGGATACTAAACACGCAAAAGTCAGTATTGGTGCCCACTCAACGCCTAGTGTACCTGGGGTTGATTCTGGATTCCTCAGAGGCAAAGGTATTCCTCCCTGTGGAGAAGTTGCAGACCCTCCGGGCTGCAGTACGGCAGCTGACTTCCAAGAATTGGTCGTCACTCCGTTTTTGCATGCGAGTGTTGGGCCTCATGGTAGCCTCCTTCGAGGCGGTCCCATATGCTCAATACCACACTCGAGTGTTACAGAGGGAAGTTCTGTCCAGATGGAACAGATGCCCTTCATCTCTGGATTATCAAATCCGAGTGAGCCACCTAGTCAGGAGATCCCTGGTATGGTGGCTGACAGCACCGGCTCTAATGGCCGGGAAGTCATTTCTTCCGGTTACTGGATAGTGATCACGACGGACGCCAGCCTTACAGGTTGGGGGGGAGTCTGGGGTGTCCAGTCGGCGCAAGGTCGCTGGACCCCAGAGGAAGCCCTCCTGCCGATCAATGTCCTGGAGATCCGGGCGATCAAGCTGTGCCTCATCAAATGGTCTCAGAGACTGCAAGGGCGTCCAGTCAGGATCCAGTCAGACAACGCCACAGCAGTGGCATATGTCAATCATCAAGGAGGAACAAGAAGCTCAGCTGCAGCATCGGAGATCGCTCGCATCCTGAAGTGGGCAGAGAGGAGCGTACCGGCACTGTCGGCCGTGTACATTCCGGGTGTGGAAAACTGGCAGGCGGACTACCTGAGCCGCCAGATGCTGGACCAGGGAGAATGGTCCTTACACCCGGAGGTGTTCCAACTCCTCTGCCAAAGATGGGGCACACCAGACGTAGATCTTCTGGCTTCCCGACTCAATCGGAAGGTATTGAGGTTTGTGGCCCGGTCAAGAGACCCATGGGCAGACGCAACGGACGCGTTGGTAGCATCGTGGGGCCAGTATCGGCTAATCTATGCCTTCCCTCCCTTAAGGCTTCTTCCTCTTCTGCTCCGCAGAGTGGAGGCAGAGGGAATTCCAATGATCCTAATCGCTCCAGATTGGCCTCAGCGTCCTTGGTACGCCGATCTAGTACGTCTGGTAGCAGACGTCCCCTGGCGCCTACCACTACGGAAGGACCTGCTGTCGCAAGGTCCCATATTCCATCCTGCTTTACAGTCATTGGCTTTAACGGCATGGCTGTTGAGAACCAGGTACTGAGAGACCGGGGCCTGTCAGACTCAGTAATTTCTACTATGAGAAGTGCTCGGAAACCGTCCTCTAGGAAGGTCTATCACCGCACTTGGAGGGCCTACATCTCCATGTGTGAGGAAATGAAATGGCATCCGCGTACCTATTTGGTTTCCAGAATCCTGCTGTTTTTACAGCATGGGGTAGACCAAAGGCTTGCCCTAAGTACGATTAAGGGACAGATATCTGCCCTGGCTGTCTTTTTTCAGTGACCCCTGGCGACTCACTCTCTCGTGAGTACATTTGTGCAGGGGGTTCGACATGTGGCCCCTCCGGTCCGCCCCCCGTTACCTCCGTGGGACTTGAACCTGGTCCTCTCGGTGCTTCAGAAGGCACCGTTTGAGAATATTAGAGATATTCCCCTGTTGACACTTTCTCAGAAGGTGGTCTTTTTGGTGGCTGTTACGTCAGTTAGACGAGTCTCTGAGCTGGCAGCCTTGTCCTGCAAGGCTCCCCATTTGATTTTCCACAAGGATAAGGTGGTGCTGCGGCCGCAGCCTTCCTTTCTTCCGAAGGTCGTTTCGGCTTTTCATCTCAACGAAGACATTGTACTTCCATCCTTGTGTCCTCAGCCGTCGAATCCTAAGGAGTCGGCGTTGCATTCCTTGGACGTTGTCCGAGCTTTGAGAGTATACATATCTGCTACTTCCCTGTTCCGGAAGTCAGACTCACTGTTTGTTTCGGTGGCTGGTCCCAAGAAGGGCCAAGCAGTGTCATCGGCCACCATCTCTAGGTGGATCCGACAGATAGTAATCCAGGCTTACGCCTTAAAGGGTCAGGCGCCCCCCTTTCCTGTCACGGCGCATTCGACCAGGGCAATAGGTGCCTCTTGGGCTTTCCGACATCAAGCGTCTGTTTCCCAACTATGTAAAGCGGCGACTTGGTCGTCCGCTCACACTTTCACAAAATTCTACAAAGTTGATGTAGGTGCATCTTCGGATGCCTCTTTCGGCCGCAAGGTTTTGCAGGCGGCTGTTTAGAGTTGCAACTCCTCCGTTGGAGGAGTGCTGTTTTGTGTTTTGGGGTGAAGTTTGTTTTTATGCTGTTACCACCCCTCGTTTTTTCTCTGACACTGCTTTGGGACGTCCCACTTTGTCAATAGAGAAGCTGTGTCGGTCCATGGACGAAAGAGTAAATAGGATTTTTTACTCACCGTAAAATCCTTTTCTCTGAGTCCATGGACCGACACAGCACCCACCCCTCCTTTTAAGTTTGTACTGCTTTTTGACGAACTGATCTGCGATGTGCAGACTGAGAGGGTATACCCAGAGGGTCCGCCCCCTGGGCGGTACTGTAGAAGGTGTGATGCAACACTTTTTACAAGTTTTTCTGCCTAGTCACTCCTAATTAACGGATAATACCCACTTTGTCAATAGAGAAGCTGTGTCGGTCCATGGACTCAGAGAAAAGGATTTTACGGTGAGTAAAAAATCCTATTTTTTACCTTCATGCATATAATGCATGAAGGTTAAAAACCTTGTGCCTTTACCACCACTTTAAAGAATCCCTGTATCTTTGAAGAGTGCTACTATACTGTAATGACCGTGTGTATTAGACTAAAACAACAATTGTTATTGTGAATGGTTAATAGGCTGATAAACTTTATGATAGTGATTTGGGGGGTAACCGGTTAACTGCATAGGTAATCAAACGCAGTGATGATTGCTCCCATTCTGCTGGCACTTAGACTGTGGTCCTGTGAGCTGGAAAATCCTTGTGCAAGGTGAGGCTGAGTGTGTCATCTCCATGCATTGGTGACAGCACAGTGCGAGTTGACCAGCCATTTGTCACAAGTTGGTGAAGGTAGCTGGCGTCTAACAGTGTTCGTCACACTAGCTATCGCCGTTCTTTGCCACCTCTTCTCCATTCATAAAAGCTGTTCCATGGCTTTGATAACCTAAAATCATTTTATGAATGGAGGACGGACAGATGAATGATCGGTCGCCTTTCTATGTTCGTAGATTTCTTTTTAACGTGGGAATGGATAGTGCAGCTTGTATGAATGGAGAGGGTGGACAGAACGGGCGGGCATAGTTGGCACTTTTAATGAGTACCTGGGACGCACGCAGTGGTTCATATTAATACCCACAGACGCAGAAGATCGCTGCAGCAGAGGACTGAAGATTTCAAGCAACACAGCAGCCACCAGCACAAGGGGACACACTTCATTCATTTTAAAGTGTCATTAAAATCACATCTAAAAAAAACATCAATAAAATTGTGTATTACACGCTGTTCATACTCAACTCTGCCACTATGGGATTATTTTTCTGTATTTTGGAAATAACCTGGCTGATCCTGCTGTTCTCTCTCCACCTTCTGTCCATGTCTCCAATTCAACTAGGGATTTTGCAGCTGTGGTGGCAACTCTGCACATGCTCAGTTTTCAGTGAGTTTATATGCTGAGCACTTTCTTCCTATCACTTCTAAGCAACCCATGTGACTATAGTAACAAATGTGGGTGTATATACAGTGGTAAATCACAGCTCACTCACTCCCTCCTCCATTTTCACCAACCAGCTAAACACAATGGGGGTGGGATATTACATCTTGATTGATGGAGGCTTCACCTCTGTTATTCTAAGACACAGGCTGGAGGGGTGAGAGACAACCTGTGACTGGCAGAAATCCGCCCACACCATGTTATTGTTAAAAAATAATAAAACTTTGATTTCAAATATACTGTATATTTGTATGACAATTTCTAACAGTTTATTGATATTTATTTTTAGGCTGCATCTGGAAGGCCAGCAGCAGAGGACTATAAGTTCCTCCTGCTTAGGCTTTCCTGCAGACAGGCTTGGAAAGAGCTGAGCCATGTGGCAGCTGTATATCGATTAAGAAAAGGATACTTAGATTTTTATTTTTTATTTAAAATAATTACAGTGCCATCATCCACATAAAGAAATAAGACTAAGGCCCCTTTCACACTGAGGCGTTGAAAAAACGCTAAAAAATAAGTACATTTTTTAACCGCGATTTTACCGCGGTTTTACCGCGATCGCGGTAAAAATAGAGCTAACGCCTATGCAATTTTACCGCGTTCGCGAACGCGGTAAAAACGCATAGGCGTTAGCGCTATTTTTTAACATAACGCTTATGCCTATGCGTTTTTACCGCGAATCCCATTCATTTCAATGGGGATAGGCGTTTTTACAGCGCTATTTTATGCACCCTAAAGTTGCTCTAAAAAAGCTGTTTGCAGGATTTTTTCAACGCCTAGCCAGCAAAACGCCTCAATGTGAAAGCCCTCAGAGATTTCACATTGAGAATGCTGGGGCAGGATTATTTCAGGCGTTATTACAGCGCTATTTTTACCGCAAAAACGCGGTAAAAACGCCTCAGTGTGAAAGGGGCCTAAGGGAGTTGTTTACTAAAACTACATGGTGCAAAATCTGGTTTCTATGCTGAACTGCACCTATCTGCTTCTAGATTGTATTGTCAAAACCTAATTGAACAAGCTGAAGTTGGAAGCCGATTGGCCATCTTGCACAGCTGCACCAGATTTTGAGTGCACCAGTTTTAGTAAATCTCCCCCAATGTAAATTAAATTAAACCGTGTGTGCTTAGTGTCACTTTAAGTACTGTCCCTGGTGCCTTTTTTTTCTCAAAAATTCACTTAACATAAGCTGTAAAAAAAGAGCAATTTGTGCATTTGTTTAGCAATCAATTGCTTCTCCAAGCAATAAAAAGCTGGTGATTTTAGAAGCACAATTGAATAACCTAATGAAGTGAAAGCCGGTGAATCGTTAAACTCTGGAGGGAAAAAAAAACAAAAAACTGTAGCCTTGCCCTTATACAAAAATATATAAAAGCGAGAAAAACTTCCAAAAACAGCACAGAAAGAAAAATAAAATATGAAAAGGGTACAGTAGGGGTTACTACCTTTAAGGTTTTTATTCACCTGTGCCCCTTAAGATTTTGCTTCACTTCACCATTGTCAGGACTAGGCAAAGTGGGGTTAATCGCTCAAAGGTTCTAAGCCTCTCACCCAGACAAACACACCCAGAAAAAAAACCCACACACAGCTGGGCATACTAGTAGTAAAAAATGTATAAGGGCAAATTACACAGGCTTTTTTTTCTAGGGAGACAAAATGCCATGTGCAGTGCCACATTTGGATGGGTTAAGAGTTGGAAGTGGACTACTCTACAATTCTCCAACAAAGGAATCTTGCTTGGCGGTTCTAGAAGGGTGCAGCTACGTACATAAACTCAACCAAGATCAGTACTTCTATGGCATATGGCCATATACTCAACCACAGAGCTTTAGCAAGAATGTTTAGAGAGCTGATGGAGGACAGCCATCTAGCCAAGCAGAGTAGCCAGTAGTAAATTAAACCCAGATATCAATGGTGTGAGATATCACAGCTAGATCACCCCAACTTTCTACACAAGCGAGTTTAATTTCTGCTACTGATCCTTCCCCACTTAACCGAAAACTAGTAATTGTTTTTGGCTTGAAATAAACTCTAAGGTGATCTTTTATGAAAACATGTCCAGGAAAACAGTCCTTAGTTCTGGATAGAGTTGGGACTGCTATACAGGGCTCCATTAGAGGGATTTTCTCCTCACTTTCTGTGCTACAGACATTGTTTCATCAGACTGATGGGAAATCTGCAACAGCGACAAACCAAAATTAAATATATTTAGTAGCACCGTATCAGGAGGGCTAGAAACCCTGTCACTTTTTTTTCTCTTTGCTTTCCCTCTCTCCCTTCCTGTCCTCTGAAACTGTTGTCAGCAGGACAGGAAGGGAGGTTAACGAAGTCTTGCCAATACTATCCAAGACCGAAAAAATATTTTTGGCTCGATATACAGCTTAATTGTTTAGGAATAGCCTAAACATATAGACAGCCTCTAGCAAGATACAAACACTTTTTTGGTACAAAGCGTAAGCGGTGTTAACCAGCAAATATTCCATTTTTTTTTCCTTTTTTTTAATAAAATGTGCAGTGAATTCTAAACAACCTCACCTTTGTAACCTAAAAGCAAAGCAGTATCGTGCAAACTTGCCTCCACTTTATCAAACTGTCTAAAAGTTGTAGTGTGTCCATCTCACAACCAATCTTTTTCCAGGTAAAAGGACAACTTTACTGAATCCAGCTGAACATAAGTGGCTTACTCCAGAAAATCCGATACTCCTTCCATGAAAATCCAAAAGGTCAAACATATACAGCAGTGGTTCCCCTTCACTGACCTTTGGAGCACTACTCCATCTGACACCATTCCTTCCAGTGACACCGAATGACGAGGCACTATATTCCTTCCACTGACATACATTATGGGGCACTATTCCTTCCATTAACAGCACAAATTAGGCACTATTCCTTCCGCTGGATTCAAGAAGGGGCACTATTGCTCTGATTGACACCAACGTTTGGGCACAACTCCTTCCGACTCAAAAAGGCACTGTTCCTTCCACAGACTCTAGAGATGGGGCTCCATTCTTCCCAATGAAAAACAATGATTATGCACCGTTCCTTCCACTGATATCTTGCTTTTTCTCCCACTGACACCAACAATGGGGCACCGTTCCTTCCACTGACTTCAAGGGTGTGTCATTATTCCTTCTACTGCTCGCCACAAACCCCCAGGTAAATCTTTACTCAGTGACACATGGGCATTTCAGGACACCCAATATAAAGCAGTCTAAAGCTTGTTGAATTGCTTCATTAGAACTAGTGCCATTTAGGGTGAAAATGTTGGGGTAAAAGAATGAGGTTGTCCTGCACTACATATTAGGTGCTCCTAATTAACATGATTTTAGTTACCAATTGCATGGCTTTCTATTCACAATATACATACTGTAAATACTAATAAGGATGCAGAAATCCTTTAACATACAAACTATTGTTTACAGGGATTTGGGCAATTGTGAATGATGTTGGACATATGATAGATAAGCCCTAAAGTGAGACGGTACTGTAAACGAGTTCATGCCCTGATCTTCATAACTGTGACCAAGGTTATCAACAACCTCAGAACTGTGCTGCTTAATAAACCCATAGCTGGAGTTCCCGGATCTACTGCAACCTTAATATATTTTATGTTCCTGGCAGGTAAAATTGCTATTGCAACGACCTGGAAGAGTTCAGTGGCGGACTTAACGTTGATGAAATGTAAACTGCTGTGGATCATGATCAACGAGAAGATGGTTAGCATCTTACGTGATAACTCATGGAGTTAGCATACACATTCCCTTGCTCCTGTTCGGGACTTTCTCTGGTGTATCCCTTTTGAGGGACAGATTTTAATAATTGGATTTGCTGTACCTACCATATACGTCTCACGCGTGGGTTGCGAGCTTCATTTGCAGTTATAAAGGGCTTATGGCTGTATTATTACCTACTTGTATGTTTACCTTCAATAAAAACCTTAAACCAAAAAACTATTGTTTAACTGGTGCTGTAATGTGACAATATGCCAAGTAACCTGTATATACCAATATATAAAAGTCAGGGATTCATGGATCAAACATTCTACCTCTTCGCGAATGGCATTTGGGTGTTGGCTGCAGCAATTACAGCAGGTGATAATTAGCTGTACATAAAGCCAACAAACGATAAAAAAACAAGAATGCACTGCTTTTCCTGCTTACCAGATCAGAAATCATAATTATCCTATTGTCCCTCATTTAGACACATCCCATTCTGGCACTTAATGAGCAAATATTTGTCCTCAAGGATCTAGCTACATTACCTTGTAAAGTTGTAACCTGATGTGTCAATAATGCAGTGCCTGGTGGTATTGTAATTTTTTTTTAAATATAAACGCTCTATAACCTTTCATAAAAAAGAGAGAAACTCCCATTTAAAAACTCTGATCAGCTAATATAGAATGTAAAACCATATAGAAAACACCTAAAATTTAACAAGGGTCCAATCCGAGCTTTGTGCTACATTGCAATGTGGGGTTTCAGGTTAAAGCAGCGCATTCATTCGAGCACAACACAGGTTATAAAGTATAAAGACAAAAAATAAAAAAAAATTACATTTTTATATAGCGTAGAGAAGGATTAAAAACCCTATTGGATTGTTGTTTGCCGTCTGTGTCCCACAGAGGAGCATTTAACGGCACTTCCAGCATGGAGCCACAAAAGAAAATCTATTCAAAGAGAATGGGAGGAGTGCGCATGCGCGGGGACTCGGAGAAGGACGTGTGCTGACCGAGCTCCCGGCACCCCGACCCACCAGAGCTAACGATAGCGCAGGCACTGAGGTCCGTGAGCCAGGACCGATCCCACACCAGCCCCGAAGTGGCGATGAACCGTAGGGCACAGGGGCAGCCGCGGAAAGGACACGATACGCAAACTACAGCCCAGAAGAGAGCAGGGCCTTCCCCTACAGCACAGCCGCGATCCAAGATGGCGCCGGGTAAGCCAGACACACGAGGCAGCACGGCAGCAGCCAGATCCGACGGCGCTACACAGAGAGGAGACAGGCAGCTAAATCTGGAGCCAACTAGGGATCCATTCTCCTCACAATCCTCGGGAGAGGTGGAGACCGGACAGCGGGGTGAGTCACTATCACATCCCCCATCCCCAGCCATATACGCTGATAGACATGACTCTCCAAACTCCCCTGCCTCCCCTGCCTCCTCCATGGATAGGAACATGGCAGACTTAGCAGAAGTCCTCATTAGCCAATCCAGCCAATCCAGCCAGGATATGCCAATTCCCCAGCTCTCACACTATTCCCCTGATGCTGTACTGTTGGGCAGATTCTCCACCATGCTGCAGCAGGAGCTCTCTAAGGCCTGCACATTAATCACCACTGACCTGAAAAAAGACATCCATAGCTTGGGAGAGCGTTTTGAGCTAATTGAAACCAAAGTGGATGGAGCCATCAAAAGGGTCAACCAGAACTCAGCCATGGTGACAGACCTCCAGGATAGATTAGAAGAGGCATTCACAAAAATTGAAGATTTGGAGAATCGTTCTCGTAGGTACAATGTCCGCGTGCGTGGCCTCCCTGAAACTCACACAGATCTAGAGGGGGCTGTAAAAGACCTGATGAAAACCCTTATCCCTGATATAGCCAACCACCACATGGAAGTTGATCGCGTTCACCGAGCACTGACAGCCCCAAGGGCCGACGGCCTACCACGAGACATTATTGTTAAGCCACATCACTACCGCATTAAGGACAAGATGATGCTTGCGGCTCGCAACAGGCCGGACCTGTCGCTATTTGGAACACCAATACAGCTCTTTACAGATTTGGCGCCATCAACGGTCCAGAAACGCAGAAACCTACGGCCATTACTCCAGCAACTTATGGCCAAACAGATTAAGTATCGATGGTCGTTCCCTTTTAAGTTATCATTCACTTACAACGGAAAGTCCCACTCCTTTTCCACGTTCCAAGCAGGCGAAGACCTACTGCTTAGTCTCGGCATCATTGCACGGGACTCTCCGACTCCGATTTCAACTCCCCCTCGTCTGGATCATCGTCCCCTCTCCCCGATATGGCAGGATCGCACACGCTCACAGGCCAGAAATGCTCGCCGGAATACCTGAGTATTATTGCTCTTCTCTCTTTTTGCTTTTTTGCCCCCTTTTGGGAACTGTTAGTGCTTGATTGCACGGATTTGGCCTGGGCCCATGGTGGACTATGGGCCTGATGGGGCCATCGTTACCGTTCACAGTTCACAGGTTACAAAGTCACGGGTTACAAAGTTACTGGAGTTCCTGGTTCTTCGGACTGGCTGCCAGCCGAATATTTTACAACCCCGACGGGCCCAACCTGGTCGAAGAAATTTTGCTTTTTAGCAGTCTGGGGGCCTTAGTCGGACCGCAATGTGTTCCCCTGTTGGGCTATGGCTCGGGGGCCGGAGCGACCGATGGGGACCCTTCCGGCCCCGGCGCCACTGGCCTTGGGAATGCATGTTCCTATAGACAGCCTGTTATGTTAAAACTGTATTGATTGATTTTGTCATTTCCGATATGACCTCGAATAGCCTGCTCGTACAGAGTGTAATCATATTTGGGTCGGGGTGGTCATGCTTGCCACCCAACTGCAAGACTACCTGTCCTACGACAAGGATGGTACCCTTGCACCTAATTTGCCGGATGTTGTCTCCGGCAGGGGTTATTCCCCATTCCTTCATTCATCAGCTAGGATTGAGTTATATTGGTTGTTTGGGCCTAAGGCCTATGTATATGTTTTTTTGCTTTTATTTTTGTTTCTCTTCTTCTCTAATGCCTTTTCCTTCTCTCCCTTCCCCCTCTTTCTTCGGAGCCTCGGTTCAGCGCCCTTCCCTTATGTCATGGTCTGAGAGGTCACATAGCCAAACAGTCATCATCATCGGGACCCTTCTCGCTTCATTCATTATGCAAGGTAAGAGTGCTCTGCCCTACCACGATGGCCACCACATATAACACAGACTATTCGATAGTTAGCCACAATGTACATGGATTTAACTCCCCTACTAAAAGAACTAAGGCTTTCCAGTTTTATCATAAACAGAAGGCTGAAGTCCTGCTATTGCAGGAAACTCATTTCTCCAATGTCTCAGCGCCCCGTTACCTCAATGGGAAGTATCCACAGTTTTACTTGGCAGGGGGTCGGGAAAAGAAGGGCGGTGTAGCCATCTGCTTTTCGAAACGGACCCCCTTTACCCCCATCGCTATCGTTAAGGACAAGAGAGGTAGATATATTATGGCAGTGGGGCGGCTCCATGACCAGGAGGTGTCCTTTATATCATACTATGCCCCGAATACTGGACAGCCGGAATTCTTTAGCAAAATGCTGAAGATTCTTATGCCCAAAGTCCAGGGTCAGGTCATTATGGGAGGCGATAGTAATATTCCCTTGGACAGAATTATGGATAAATCGGACTCCTCTAGACCAACATTGAAACGCCCACCGACTGGAAGCAGCAAGGTTGCACGTCTGTTTCATTTCTATGACCTCATCGACGCCTGGCGAGAAAATAACCCTACGGTCAGAGACTTTACACACTTTTCACAAGCCCATCATACTTACTCGAGGATAGACCACGTTCTAGTACGTACGCCTTTGCTACCATTTATTAAGTCGGTTAAGATTTTATCTACCCCTTGGTCTGATCATTCCCCGATAAAACTCTCTACTTCAGGGCTATGGACTAAATCTAGACCCTCCCCGTGGAGACTTAATGTGAGCTTGCTGAATGACCCTACAATCTTTTTAGAGATTCAAAAGGAAATACAGGAATACTTTAGACTTAATAAGGCATCGGACACATCCCCCGCAATTAACTGGGTAGCTCATAAAGCAGCGATTAGGGGCATATTGTTACAAGTGGCAGCCAGGATTAAACGCAATAGGGAACAGGCAAATAAGATTCTGGAAACTAACTTAGATAACTTACTTAGTGAACAGCACAGAAATCCCCTGGTAGATATAAGGCATAAAATTGATGAGGCTCGACTAGCACTAAATCTTAGCTTGACTACTCAAGCGGAGAAACATATTAGTTGGTCTAAGCACAGGTTCTATACGATGGGTGATAAACCTACCACAATGTTAGCTAGAAAACTGGTTCCTCGACCGTACACACCGACTTTGCCTAAACTACGACTATCCACGGGCCTAACCTCCCAGAACCCCGAACGGATAATTGGAGAATTTCACAAATTTTATGCTAAGCTGTATGGAGTGCAGGACAAGTTCGATTCATCTGAAGCGAGCACATTCTTTCGCGACCTACAGCTGCCTAAATTGACACAAGCCCATGCGGAACTGATGGACGGTGCTCTTACAGAGCCTGAAGTCAGGGCTGCAATCAAAACCCTACACCCTACCAAGGCCCCTGGGCCAGATGGATTCCCGGGTCACTACTATAGGAAATATCACGATCTTCTGGCCCCACATCTCTGTACTTACTTTAATGACCTGAGAAGCGGCAGCAAGCTCCCCAGCCATGAAAATGTAGCCTATATAAGTGTTATCCCGAAACCAGGAAAGGACCATACAGACTGTTCCAATTATCGCCCAATTTCTCTGATCAATACGGATCTTAAGATTCTAACCAAAATACTGGCCCAGAGACTTAATACTTTTCTTCAGTGTTATATCCATCCTGACCAAGCAGGTTTTGTCCCGACAAGACAGGCATCGGACCAAACCCGCCGGATAATTAACCTTATCTCGGCGGTTCGGTCTGATTGGGATGGAAAGGGGACTAGGAGGGGAATGTTACTTTCATTGGATATCCAGAAGGCGTTCGATTCTATCTCCTGGGACTATCTTTTTGATGTTCTTACACGCTTTGGATTTGGGAGACGCTTTCTGGATCTCCTTCACATATTATATGATTCCCCCAGTGCCTCGCTAATGCTCAGAGGATATACATCCCAAACATTTCCTATCAGGAGAGGAACTAGACAGGGCTGCCCGTTGTCGCCACTATTATTCGCCCTGGCGATTGAACCACTAGCGCTCAAAATTCGCGCCTGCAGAGATATACAGGGCATTTATTGCGGAGACTATGAACACAAATGTTTACTCTTTGCGGACGACTTGTTGCTGACCTTGACCTCACCGATCACATCCCTGCCTAACTTGTATGCTATTTTGCAGCCTTTCTCCAACATTTCCGGGTTGGCAATTAATCATAGTAAGTCAAGAGCACTGAACTTATCTTTGCTAAACTCCACTCAGGCTACGCTTGAAAAATCATTTCAATTCCGATGGGAATCCACAGCTCTCCCTTATTTAGGCATACAGCTGACCTCATCTATTGGTGAGTTGTACAAAGAGAATTATCCAGCCCTTTTCAAACGGCTAACAGCTGACATGGCTAAGTGGCAGGTTCACCCGCCATCGTGGTTTGGCAGACTTCACTCAATTAAAATGAATGTTCTACCTCGATTATTGTATTTCTTCCGTACCTTGCCAGTTTCATTGGCCCGTGATGACCTTAAACGATTCCAGAATAAAGTACTACAGTTTATTTGGGGTGATAAGAGACCCAGGGTGAATAGGAGCACTCTATACACGTTGAAGCGGAGAGGAGGACTTGGTCTTCCAGACTTATTAAAATATTTTTATGCTGCCCAGATAGCACAACTTACAAGGTTTCACTCCCAACAGGCACAGGCCATTTGGATGGCTATGGAATCTTATTCCTGCCGTCCCAAACCTATTTCTTATATTTTATGGCTCCCTATCAAGGAGCGACCTCCTATACTTTGCCCTACTTTATCCATGTCACTGGAACTATGGGACAGACTCTCCAGATCTCACAAATTCAAATCTCCTCATTCTCCACTGACACCTCTGCTTCAAAATAAAGCATTCACCCCGGGTCTCACTCCACTAGCGTTCGAATGGTGGACTAATAAGGGTTTTAAGTGTATTGCTGACTTGTGCGATCATAGAGGTATGCTGACCGAACGGACTATGGCTGACAGACATCAAATGCCTCCAGCGGAGGGTTATAGGTTCGCCCAAATCTCACATTATGTACAAACCCTGGCTCGCAAGAGCAACCTAGCAACCCAAACTCCCATGGAACATCTATGCAAAAATTATGATAAAATTAAAGGACATTTATCTGCTATATATTCGATATTGCTGAGTGTATCGACAAAGCTGACTTATATGGTCCAATGGGAGACCGACTTGCAGGAAACCCTGGATCTGGACGAATGGCATAGGATAGCCGAGACAGCATCTCGTTCGCTCGTCAATACTTCAATAATTGAGGCCAATTATAAGGTTCTACTGAGGTGGTATATGGTGCCGGTCAGACTGGCAACTTTTGTCTCAGGAGCTACCCCGTTGTGCTTTAGAGGATGTGGCCAGATGGGCACCACCTATCATATTTGGTGGACATGCCCAAAGGTCCGGAGGTTTTGGATCAGGGTGTATAATTTAGTTTACTCCCTTACCCAACTAAACCTAACTAAATCAGCTAAGCAAGCACTACTGGGGGGAGGAGATGTGGAAGCCTCCAAGTCCTGCAAGAGGCTCTTGACATTTATTTTTATTTCAGCCAAAATCACTATTGCTAGGAACTGGAAATCGGCAGCTCTACCATTCGATCAGCTTAAAGGCAAATTGTCTTGGTTGATGCTAAACGAACGCTTGACCGCTCTGGCCCAAGATAAAATGAAACTGTTTCATGGAGTTTGGGACCCATGGCTTCGTTACCTAACTAATGACCCGGGGATGTTTACAGCATAGCCTAGGGGATTAGGTTGAGATGTCTGGATGCTGAATCGGGGCTCCTCCCCCCCCTCCCTCCCCCCATTCCCCCCTCCTCAACTGTCCTTTCCTTACTCTGTCTCCTTCCTTCTATTCTTTGTCACTGTCCTCTTTCCTCTCTTTTGAAATTTGTTTATTGTTTATTTTTGGAGTCAGATCCAGACCTTAGAGGTTTGTGCTGCTCCCTGTTTTCTCAGCTCCTACAGGACCATTGTCAGTCTGATCAGACCTCTGGGCTGCCCACACGGCCGGCTGAGTTGCGCCCCCCCCGATAGATGGATGGGGGGGCGGCTCATCTGGGTGGACGGTTCAGATATGATCTGCGATGCTAATAGGGGTTAACGGCTCTACGGAGCTTCGGACTACTCCAAGGACCCCTACACTTGGTGATCTTTATTGTGTTACCCCAAATGTTGATTGTGACTGTACAATGTTATGTGGCGACTTTTATACATTTTGTATGACAAAACTTGAATAAAAAGATTGAAACACAAAGAGAATGGAATTCCAATGTCATGAAGAGATGGGAGGAGAGTGGTTGTTGGCACTTCTGTTTTGAATAAATTCTGCATACCGTAATTGCACTAATTTTTCACTCAAAGATCACCAGAACCTTTTTTTTTAGCTCAATAATTGTTTTACAGCAGCAGATTGTTTAAGATAACTGAAGGTTGGCTCACATCAAAACAGTGCGGGAAAGGTGCGTTCCGTGTACGTTTCCCACACCACAGGTGAATGCGCTGCCTTTGCAAGAGCATGCGGGTGCCAATGACTTATTAATGGCATCCCAAATGCAGCATGTTTAGGGGCACTATATTGCATGATATAGTACCATGCAGTTTGGTGCAGTGCTTGCACTACTTTTTCCACGCTCCATTGTGTTTTGCAGCCCATTCAAATGTATGGGCTGCAAAACTGGACTTCACAGGGACAGAGTGCATTTCAGCATGAACCAGATAACTGGCAGGGTATACTTGATTTTTTTTTGTTCAACTGGCACCAACCAAACCATACATCCACACAAGCGATGTGGCTGCACGGATCTCCCCCCGCCAGGATACTGTATTCTGATAATAACCCATTAGAATACACAGATCATTGACTGCAAGAGCTGATCCAATACTTGTTTCCCAGCAAAACCGTTGGACCAGCTTATGTTGAACAGATGAGTATACATTTAACAAAATTCAGCCGGTTCCTTCTAAATCTTTGTACGTGTGTACTGGGCTTAAAGCATTAGCTACCCCAACACTTTATATTCCTGATATGTGCCTTCTATACCATGTACTTGTATGAGAAAGTATCCTGTTCTCCTTGTATTGCTTCCTTTGTGTGAAATCCCTGGTGTTCCTGCCAGTCCCTCTGCTTTAATAATAAAAACTGACCACACTAAGCTGGAGACAACTGTGGTCAGTTCTCTAGCTATGCTGGGAGTTCCATGTACTCTCCTCCAATGATCAGACTTGTCCTGACACACCCGCACTGGACAGCCATTCACTGGGAAGCTCAGTGTGCTGCCGCTTCTCCTCCATCAGCTCTTATGATATATATATATATATATATATATATATATAAATAAAATAAATAAATAAAAGGGAAGAGAGGTATTTATTTTTATTTTAAATCTATACAAATTTCTATTTTAAACTGAATGGGCTGTTTTACAAGGTGATCATTTACAACAGGGGTCTCCAAAAGGCCAACTTACTGTCAGACTTAAGGGGGGCCCGGACTATAGCCATTGGGAGTCAAGGTCCTGATGTCAGTGGGAAGGAACTGCGCCCCCATCCTTGGCGTCAGTGGGAAGGAACTGCGCCCCCATCCTTGGCGTCAGTGGGAAGGAACTGCGCCCCCATCCTTGGCGTCAGTGGGAAGGAACTGCGCCCCCATCCTTGGCGTCAGTGGGAAGGAACTGCGCCCCCATCCTTGGCGTCAGTGGGAAGGAACTGCGCCCCCATCCTTGGCGTCAGTGGGAAGGAACTGCGCCCCCATCCTTGGCGTCAGTGGGAAGGAACTGCGCCCCCATCCTTGGCGTCAGTGGGAAGGAACTGCGCCCCCATCCTTGGCGTCAGTGGGAAGGAACTGCGCCCCCATCCTTGGCGTCAGTGGGAAGGAACTGCGCCCCCATCCTTGGCGTCAGTGGGAAGGAACTGCGCCCCCATCCTTGGCGTCAGTGGGAAGGAACTGCGCCCCCATCCTTGGCGTCAGTGGGAAGGAACTGCGCCCCCATCCTTGGCGTCAGTGGGAAGGAACTGCGCCCCCATCCTTGGCGTCAGTGGGAAGGAACTGCGCCCCCATCCTTGGCGTCAGTGGGAAGGAACTGCGCCCCCATCCTTGGCGTCAGTGGGAAGGAACTGCGCCCCCCATCCTTGGCGTCAGTGGGAAGGAACTGCGCCCCCCATCCTTGGCGTCAGTGGGAAGGAACTGCGCCCCCCATCCTTGGCGTCAGTGGGAAGGAACTGCGCCCCCCATCCTTGGGGACAGTGGGAAGGAACTGCGCCCCCCATCCTTGGGGACAGTGGGAAGGAACTGCGCCCCCCATCCTTGGGGACAGTGGGAAGGAACTGCGCCCCCCATCCTTGGGGACAGTGGGAAGGAACTGCGCCCCCATCCGTGGTGCCAGTGGGAAGGAACTGCGCCCCCATCCGTGGTGCCAGTGGGAGGAACTGCGCCCCCATCCGTGGTGCCAGTGGGAGGAACTGCGCCCCCATCCGTGGTGCCAGTGGGAGGAACTGCGCCCCCATCCGTGGTGCCAGTGGGAGGAACTGCGCCCCCATCCGTGGTGCCAGTGGGAGGAACTGCGCCCCCATCCGTGGTGCCAGTGGGAGGAACTGCGCCCCCATCTGTGGTGCCAGTGGGAGGAACTGCGCCCCCATCCGTGGTGCCAGTGGGAGGAACTGCGCCCCCATCTGTGGTGCCAGTGGGAGGAACTGCGCCCCCATCTGTGGTGTCAGTGGGAGGAACTGCGCCCCCATCCGTGGTGCCAGTGGGAGGAACTGCGCCCCCATCCGTGGTGCCAGTGGGAGGAACTGCGCCCCCATCCGTGGTGCCAGTGGGAGGAACTGCGCCCCCATCCGTGGTGCCAGTGGGAGGAACTGCGCCCCCATCTGTGGTGCCAGTGGGAGGAAGTGCGCCCCCATCCGTGGTGCCAGTGGGAGGAACTGCGCCCCCATCCGTGGTGCCAGTGGGAGGAACTGCGCCCCCATCCGTGGTGCCAGTGGGAGGAACTGCGCCCCCATCTGTGGTGCCAGTGGGAGGAACTGCGCCCCCATCTGTGGTGTCAGTGGGAGGAACTGCGCCCCCATCTGTGGTGTCAGTGGGATGAATTATGTCCCATTATTGGTAACAGTGGCTCAAAATAGTTCCAAGGGCCAGATAAAAGCAAGCAAAGGGCCGCAGTTTCGAGACCACCGATTTACAATCACGTTAAGCAACTGAATTTGATTTGATAGCCTCATCATTAAGTCCCTGTACAGCAGAGCTGTGGGAGACAATGTTTGCCTGAATTCCAGCACCAATTTAGAACTTTTTCATCTCATGTGATGAATATTTCATAACCTTTTACAAGACACAACCAGTCAATTAGGAGTATTTACAAAGATTTCACTGCGGTTCCATAGTTAAAAAAAAGAAAAAAAAAGAAAAAGAAACCGAATGGCTTGCTGTCAAATACTCCTAAAAAGCACAAATATCTGGTCAAATGTTTGATATTCACAATTTTTTTTTTTCTTCCAGATTTATGCCTAAAATCACTAAATATTATGCTACAAACTAGTATAGATGAAAACCCAGCAGAAATAATTGTCAGCATTTGATATACAGTGAGGAAAATCAATCAAAGGCAATCGGCAGTAACAGAGCGCGTGCTAAATGAACTGTCTTATTGAGGTTTACTTGGGAGGAGGCTGGAGAGCTGGATAAGAATTCACTCACAAGGCAGAGCAGGCCTGACTGGCACAAGCAGAATCACAAATAGGATGATGCCAGACTGATGTTTTCTGATTTGCATTTTGTAGAGGTGCTGTGATTAGTATAAGTTGTAGGCGCTCAAACACGTTATTAAAATATGGAAAAAGATCATACTAGCACTCTGCTATTTAAAGTTTAAAGCATTTTTGTTGTAATTTTCCTGCATTAAATCAAATAAGGAATATCACAACAAAGCCAGATTTTGCGAGTTTAAAAAGCTGCACCAAGCCCAAAACAAATAGATCTTGAAGATTTACTGAAGCATTAAAGCTTTTATGATAGCAAAGAGTCCCATGGGGTCTCCAAACTATGGCCCTCCAGTTGTTCAGGAACTACAATTTCCATCATGCATAGTCATGTCTGACTGTCAGAGTTTAACATTACTTCATGGGATGTGTAGTTCCACAACAGCTGGAGGGCCATAGCTCAAGTAAAGCCAGACGAGATTCGTATCATGTATGGGCAGGCTGATTGTACCTAAGTAAACTGATCGATTATCCAACCAGCCTGTTGGATGCTTCATGTGATGATTGCCAGTGGCTATAGCGACTGGCAATCACTGTTCTCCTGGCTGGGGCGGCTCCCCACGCCTCGAGAACACAATAGTTCCGCGGGAGAAATTCCCCCAACACCACTGACTGGTGATGGGGGAATCTAGCAATTTTCATTCCCACAACCCATGGTTGCAGGAAAGAAAAAAAAGTCGCTCCATCTATGGCCCTGCTTAAGTGACGCTCAACACCCCCATACACAGAATCAGCAGAGCTAGGTGCCTGAGCAGTCAATCGCCAGGGGCAAGCACTGTTTCAGTTATAGGCTGGCTATAGATGTTGCAAATTTCTTTCCTGTAACCACAAATTCGCACGATTCCCCCATCAACAGACCGTGCTGACCGGGGAAACCAGCCATGAGAAGACAGTGATTATTGCTAGTGGCCATAGCAGGCACTAGCGATAATCGCAAGTAAATAAGGCAGGCTGGCTGTACCAAATTTGATCAAGCTATCAGCGGGATACCATTCAGCCTGCCCATACATGGTTTGAATCCTGGCTGGTTCCTGCTGAACTGGCCGAGATTTAGACCATATATGCCTGGCCTTACCCTTACAGGGCAGAGTTTGCTTGAAGGGGCCCCATCACTTGGGCACAGTGGTATGGCAAGGTATGCGCTCTTGTGTAAAGATTCACCCAGAGGCTGGATGGAGGGACTTTGACAGTCGGACCAGGATGCATTTTAAAGTCTTCTAAAATATTTAGCTACTTATGAAAGGTTTTACCTCATCTATAACGTGAATTCAGCAACCTTGGGAAAAAAAAAAAAAAAAGTCTTGTGTGTGACTAAACAAAATAAACATAATCTATAAAATAAAATCAGGACAAGATTGAAAAAAAAAAAAAAAGATATACAGCACGTCTATAGTAATTAGCTTTGTTCAGCCTAAAAAGGCTTTCTACAACCAAGTTTTCAAGGTACATTTAGCATTTTAAATCATACAAACTACAAAAACACAATAGTGACTCTTCAACAAAAGGAGTTTCAAATGAAAAGTAAGCAAGTGTAGATGAAGTCACTGGGGCAAACACTGAGTAACATAACATCTTATTTTGTGGATACTTCAAAACACATTCATTGAAGAGTAAAAGAAAGAACGACTGAAAGAAAGATGCAAAAAGAACTTGAATGCTGCAAATCATTCATGGATGATGTACTAGTAGAACGTTACTTCTCTTTTGCAGTTCAGTTATTGTGAAAAAAAACAAAAAAAACAAACATACTGAATGTGGTCACGCTCCGATTCTGAATTAGCCAAAGGCATGACATTAAAGTAAGCCTACGAGGTGGTTTGCTAGCATCCAAATGTTCCAGATTTCATCTTTACAGTGCCTAGCCCCCCCCCCAGGCTGGAGACCTCCAAAACCCCCAACTACTAGGATACAGGAGGAGCATGCACACTCCCTAACCATATCCTAGTCACATTGAGAAATAGCAACCAATCACCAGCACAAAGAGTGCTTAAATCTATGCAAATACATATTGGGTTGGTCAGTATATGCAGAGGATTGGGATTCTAGAGCAGTGTTTCTCAACTCCAGTCCTCAAGGCGCCCCAACAGGTCATGTTTTCATGCTTTCCATTATTTTGCACAGGTTATTTGATCAGTTTCACTGCCTTAGTAGTTACCACAGCCATTTCATCTGAGGGAAATCCTGAAAACATGACCTGTTGGGGCGCCTTGAGGACTGAACTTGAGAAACACTGTTCTAGAGGGTGCAAGCTAGCACTGTAAATGTGGCACTACAGGGTGCGTGCCAACAGAAATGCTCTCTCTTGCATCATTGTCAGTTTTAGGTTACTAAACAGGTCATACTTGCGTGCTCTGTGCAAGATTTTGCACAGAGCAGCACTCAACAGCCTCTTCTGGGGTGCCCCGATGGCGCTCCTGGCTCCTCCTCAATAGGTGCCCCCACAGACAGCCGATTTCCCTGGGGGCACCCGTACGAGCGTACTCACGAGTCCTGCTGCTGTGTCCATTGATACAGACAGTAGGACTAAGCCCCACGCCTCGAGAACACAATAGTACCGCGGGAGGAATTCCCCCAACACCACTGACTGTTGATGGGGGAATCTATCAAAATTGTAATGCCAACATATGCCTTAAAGATTCATGTGGTGTGTGGGTTTTACTCATAGTTAAAGTGATAGTGAAGGCAGAAGATTTTTTATCTTAAAGTGACACTATAGGTTTGTTTTTTTAAATAACAAACATGTCATACTTGCCTCCACTGTGCAGCTAGTTTTGAACAGTGTGGCCCCGAACACCGTTTACTGGGTTCCCCCGGCGGCTCTCTCGGCTCCTCCCTGCATCAGATAACCCCCTCTAGGAAGCGCTCTCCCAAGGGGGTTTCCTTACGGGCGCACTCCCAAGTCCGGCATTCGGCGTTCATAGCTGCCGAATGCAGGACTCGGCCCCGGCCCCCAAATCATTGGATTTGATTCACAGCAACGGGAGCCAATGGCTGTGCTGCTATCAATCTATCCAATGAAGAGCCGAGAACCCCGGGCAAAGATAAAGTGCGTTCTCGACTGGGGGGCCGGTAATAGGCAGATGTTTTTTCATTTTAACGCATAGGATGCATTAAGGTGAAAAAAATGATTTATCCCGGGATAACTCTTGAAAGGTGCAATAAGGGTCTTTATGCTTCTCACAACACTAGAGGGTCTACTGGGGAGGAAAGCTGGTGGTGATCCCCCCCTTTTCACATATTCCCCCTCCTCGCCACTCTTTTTCTTTTTCCTCTATTTTTTAAGGATGTGGAGTTGAGAGCCGACCTAGTAGTCTGACGCTACTCCTAATCCCCGTTTTATAGTACATACAGAAGCCAAATGGAGTACCTTTATTTGAAGACTCCCATTCCAACGTGACTGACAGGCCTGTAACACACTGCAGTATATCTTCCTTTAAACGATTATTTCTTACTAATATAGGTTTCTTTATATTGCTTTTTTATTAGCTGTACGTAGAGGCGGCATCTGTTAGTTCTTACTCCCACAAATTTTGACCTCTGCTTCTCCCCTTAGTTGGAACCATGTACTTGTACCTTGGTTGTATGTTTTATGGCACTATTTGTATTATTTGTAAAAAAAAAGAACTTTCAATAAAATAAAAAAATTGTGGAAAAAGGTGAAAAACAACAGGTGGGTTTACAACCCCTTTAATGCATTCAATGCATTAAGAATAAAATCCTGTATGTAGCAGCCCCCTCCAACTTACTGGACATCCCTCTAGATCCAGCGATGTTGCAGGAGTGTCTCAGTTGCCCAGGACTCCCCCTCATTGGCTGAGACAACAGTGCTGCACCACTGGCTCTGACTGCTGTCAAAGTCAGTCAGCCAATGAGGATAGAAAGGGGGTAGGGCCAGAGCTCCGGGTCTGAATGGACACAGGGAGCAGGGGCTTGGCTCGGGTGCCCCCATAGAAAGTGGCTTGCAGAGGGGGCACTGAACAGGAGGGCGGGGCCAGGAGCACCGAAGAGGAGGATCTGGGCTGCTCTGTGCAAAACCATTACAGTACACTAGTATAACAGGTTTGTTATTTTTAACTATAAAAAACATGAGACTTTACAATCACTTTAAACTTCAAAAACAATCTCCTCTCCTTTCAATCATCACCAGTTAGGATTTTTGGAAAAAGGAAAAAATCAAACGTTGGTTCCCTGTGATGAAGTAGAATTTAATTTTACGAATGGTTTGCCAAGAAAACCTTGTTCTAGATACAGACTTGGCAGAACCATGCAATAAGCTAGAACTTTAGTGACTGCAGAGTATCTGACATTTAAAGCTCCGTTCACACTTGTGTGACTTGTCATGCAACTTTGGACGTCAGGACAAGTCTGATCATTGGAGAGCAGGCTGAGTTCCCAGCACAGCTAAAGCACTGACTACTGTCTGTACTCTTGCTTTGTGTGGTCAGTCTTTAATAGGAAAGCAGAGGGACTGACAGGAATACCAGGCATTTCACGCAAAGGAAGAGAACAGGATATTTTTTCATACAAGTACATGGTACAGCAGGCACATATCAGGAATAGAAAATGCTGGAGTAACAAACCCTTTAAACAGGTCACATGACTGGGCTCTGGCCCCCAGCTCCCCCCACTATACTTTCATTAATTTCTATTGAGATGTGCAATCTTCAACATATGAAGCCAAGCGAAGCACAATGCACATTTTCAAGCATTTCCATATTTTTGCCATTTAAATTTTAAGTTCATCTCAAAGTGTGAGGTTTTGCCACCAATAAGGTGTAAGGAGTTAAAGCGCTGCATAAACTGTCAGCGCTATATGAATCCTGTATAATAATAACAATAATAATAAAAGCAGAAATCCTGCCAAAAAAGCAATATAAAAATGAATGACCCAAGTAAACAAAAACAGTTTTTGCTGCATTATTACAGCACCAGCTCCAGTTTTGCCATCACTGTAAATGGTTTGGGCTTGGCCGAGTTGGAGACCATGATATCCGCCTGCCTCGCCACCTCAGCCAGAGGAAGAATTGTATTCATTGATAAAATACAATGCTTCCTGTGAATGGCGGAGTAGTGCTTAGCCTGACTTGAAGTCCCTGTACCGCTGCCAACACTACATAGAGTTTATACAGCACTGATAATGGCCAAAGAAGTTAGTAAAGGAGATTGGTTGGGCCAAAATAAAGTGATAGCAAAGCTAAAAGTTGGGCTTTATTCTTTAATCCGGAGATTTTCTATACAATAGTTTTTTTTTTATGTGCCGCTAAAAGTCCTGCTGGTCATAATCATTCAACGCACTTCCTCTGAGCCCAGGTCATTCCAAACTCTTCCTGCGACTGGTCAGCAACAGCGCACAGCAATAAGCTCATCTCTACACTCATCAGAACAATTACAGATTGTTCTGCTGATGGACTGCTTCCTCCTCACCCTCAAATTCTGCTATACAGGGACTGCAAGAGATTCATATCAGGTCAATTTCAGGTACGGCTTGCAATCAAAAATACATTTGTGATTATTGGGCTTGAATATTATATCCTTTATTTCTGCCTAGACTTTAAAACTGAATTACTTGATTAAAGCTAAAGTATGGTTAGGTTCAACAATTAGAGTAGAAGAGTTGGGGTTTAAATAAAAGTTAGAATTACCGTATATACTTGAGTATAAGCCGAGTTTATTAGCACAATTTTGTGCTGAAAATGCCCCCCTCGGCTTATACTCGAGTTTGTGTCCATCTTCACTTTGGGCGCCTGATCCTGGCCAGCCATAGGTACCCTGGACCCCAAACTTGGCACACATTTAGCCCCACTCATCTACAAGTGTGCAAAGTTTGTTGTCCAGGGGACCTACGACCGGGGAGAACCAATTTTTCAAAGCCAGGCACCCCTTCCATAGACTTCCATGTTAAACTTCAGTCTAGTCACACAGCACCGGAGATCAGGTAGGGGGATTGGGCACAGTGAGCAGGGCCGCCATCAGGGGGGGGGGGGTACAGGCAGTGCACCTGTAAGTGGCTCAGCGGTCCCCAACCCCCTTTTTTATTTTAAAGGTTTTTTTTTGTCTTTTTTTTTGTAAGGGGCCCAGAGGTCCCCGGATGGCAACCACCCTTTTTTATAAAAATTAATTTTTTTATTACATTTTTTTTACATTTTTATTTTTAAGGGGTCCAGAGGTCCCCAGATGGCAAACCCCCATTTTTTTTTGTTCGTCAGCACCCAAAGCCCCCCACCTCCACAATTCACAGCGACAGCACACCCCCTTCTTAATTCAATTTGAGGCAGCACCCCCCCCCCGCTTCTCTCTGCTCCAGGGGGCCCATGCCTGAAGCTGTGTAAGGGGCCCCTTACAGTGAGGCACGGGCACAGTTATGCAGATGACACCCTCGGCTTATACTCGGGTCAATACGTTTTCCCAGTTTTTTGTGGTAAAATTAGGTGCCTCGGCTTATATTCGGATCGTCGTATATACGGTAAATGTTTTCCTAACCATATTGTATATTAAGCAGTTTTAGGCAATTTTAACCACCATCAACCAGCTTTCAAATCACAAAAATAGACCAAAGGCAACCTAATAGCAATAGTTGTATTTTTTCAGAATTGTATGGAAACTATTGGAGGTAGATTGAACTGAGCTATTCAGTCATTTTAGCTATCAAAATGGTCAAGACCAGGTGAAAATCTGTGAAATCTGCCTCAAGTATTGCAGGAAATAGGTTACGGTTAAGGCAGATCAGGGATTATGCAATCTTCCTTCCTTCCACCATAGGTGGAACTGACTGTTGGTGGGAGAATCCCAACTGCAGCACTATTGTGTTGTGCAGGCGGGAAGTCTTCACTGCCAGCAGAACACAGTGATTAGGTGTTGCATGCAAGAGTCGGCAGCACTAATCATTTGGGAAAAGCCTGACAGGCTGGTTGTATACAACCAGGTAGCCCATACACGGATCTCAATTCAGCTGGTACCTGCTGAACCGGCCAAATGTCGATCCATGTATGGTCGGATTAACTAATAAGCCAACAATGCAAGTTAAAATACGATTGTACGAAGACCTTTAGATCCATCAGCAACTTTACATGGTTTTGGTAAATCTAGAAGATTATACATTCATTACAACATCTACGAAAGCTACAACAGTCTACATTCTGTCGCTGTTCTACAATGAGAACTAAACATTACCATATACACTCACTGGTCACTTTATTTATTAGGTACACCTGTTCAATTGCTTGGTAACAAATTTCTAATCAGCCAATCACATGGCAGCAACACAATTAGGGCCGAAAAAACTAATCGATTAATTGACAACTAATCGATGAAAATAGAAATCGATTAATTTCATAATCGATTAATCGGCCAGTAACATAATGGGGTTAAAAAAAAACTAAAATGAGCGCTTTACAGTACAAAAAAAGAGCAAATCGCTACTGTAAATATTACTTTAACTGTCCCACAGTAAAAAATGAACCCCTTACAGCGATTATTTGCTCTTTTTGTACTCATTTTATTTTTTTTAACCCCATTATGTTACTAAACATCTCAGGCTTGGGTCACACCTCTGTTTTTTTGGTGCTTTTTGCAGAAACACACTACAGGTCATTTACATGGTTTCCTATGGGACACGTTCAAATCCATGATTTTTTCAGCTGCTGCGTATTTGGAAAGGGCAAGGACTTTTTTTTAACGCAAAACTGTGCTATTTTGTTTTTTTGGTTCAATATACTTCAATAGAGAAGCCGCAGAAAAGCATGTAATAATGTGTTTTTGCAGCAATTTGTGGTTTTTAATCTGCCCAACAACAAATTGGCCAAATAAAATATGAAAAAATGCAAATCGCAGCAAAATTACTTTTTTTTTTTTTTTTTTTTAACGGTTCTTAACCGATTATTCGAAACAATAATCGGCCAACTAATCGATTATGAAAATAATCGTTAGTTACAGCCCTAAACGCAATGCATTTAGACATCTAGACGTGGTGAAGACAACTTGCTAAAGTTCAAACCGATCACAATGGGGAAGAAAAAAGGGCTTGAATGTGGCATGGATGTTGGTGCTAGACGGGCTGGTCTGAGTATTTCAAGAACTGCTGGAATTTTCATGCACAACCATCTCTAGCGTTTAGAAAGAATGGTCCGAAAAGAGAAAAATCTTGATGTCAGAGGACAATGGGCAGACTGGTTTGAGATGATAGAAAGGCAACCGTAAACTCAAACAAAATTACAACCAAGGTATGCAGAATACCATCTTTGAACGCACAACACATCAAGCCTTGAAGCAGATGGGCTACAGCAGCAGATGACCACACCGGGTGCCACTCCTGTCAGTCAACAGGAAACTGGGGCTACAATTCGCACAGGTTCACCAAAATTGGACAACAGAAGATTGGAAAAAAGTTGCCTGGTCTGAGGAGTCTCAATTTCAGCTGCGACATTCAGATAGTAGGGTCAGAATTTGGCATAAATATCAAAGCATGGATCCGGCCTGCCTTAGATCAACGGTTTAGGCTTCTGGTGGTGGTGTAATGGTATAATGTACATTTTCTTGGCACACTTTGGGTCCCTTAGTACCAATTGAGCATAGTTTAAATGACATGGCCTACCTGAGTATTGTTGCTGACCATGTCCATCCCTTTATGACTACAGTGCACCCATCTTCTGATGGCTACTTCCAGTAAGATAATGCACCATGTCACAAAGCTCAAATCATCTCAAACTGATTTCTTGAACATGACAATGAGATCACTGTACTCCAATGGCCTCCATAGTCATCAGATCTCAATCCAATAGAGCACCTTTGGTAAGTGGTGAAAACGGAGATTTGCATCATGGATGTGCAGCCGACAAACCATGTCAATACAGGGGCAGATCCGGGGGGTGGACAACAGGGCAATTTCCCCCTCCGAGAAATTCGTGATTGGCAGGCCAGTCAGTGGATGACTGAGTGGGCGGGAGGGCGAGTGTGCGGGTTAACAAGCGGGCGGGCCAGTCAGCGGGGGCCAGGTGGTAAGAGCCTGAGCGGGCAGCGAATGAGGGGGCGGGGTCGCCAGGAGTGTGCGGGCGTGCAGGGCAGACATCGAGTGAGGGGGCGGGCCAGTCAGTGAGCACAGAGATGACATATCTCACTGCCCGCCCTGCATCATTGCAGTTCCACCCTCACTGTACAGCCGCGGGCAGCAGAGATTACATCATCTCTCTGCTGCCTGCCTTCACTCTGACAATCTGCATCTTAGCAGGCCAATGACAATCAGCAACATGTGGCAGGTGATGTCGCAAGTGTAATGCGCAAAGTGTGGCGGGTGACGTGGCAGGCGACAATCAGAAACGTGTGGCAGGTGACATGGCAAAGGACAATCAGCATCTGGTGGTAGGCAAGTGACAATCCGCAGCTTGTGGCAGGAATGTGGCAAGTGACACGCTGCATCTGAAGGCAGGTCGACATGGAAAGTGACACACTCTGGGAAAGCGCTTACTGATACTGCATTATGGCGAGTTGAACCACTTCATTTTAGATTACAATGTAATAGAACTAATGCGCTTCAATCATCCCGACAACATAACAACCATGGTGCAGCGATGATGAAAGCGCCAACACCAGCCATTGCCCCGATAAATTGCCCGCAAAAAAAACATTTTCTGGCAGTGCCCCTCCCGAGACTTGACTCTGGATCCGCCCCCATGTCAATATAGACCAAAATCTAAGGAATTTTTCCAACACCTTGTTGAATCTATGTCACGAAAAATAAAGGCAGTTCTGAAGGCAAAAAGGGGGTCCAACTTGGTACTAGCAAGATGTACCTAATAAAGTGACCTGTGAGTGTAAGGTTACCATGTGTGGCAGATAAAAAGATGGCTACATGTGTAAAAAAAGATTTTCTACATCCACCCAAAGCAGAAGGTTGGTTTTTTAGAACCCAGAAACTGCATGGAGCCCAACAAGTTTTTATAAAAGTGGCGTGTTCTAAAATTTCCTGACTGCAAACCTTAAATATTTCATTACCCTGGCACTCAACTCTGCCCAAAACAGACCCTGCAATCTTAACCCCAACCCTCAAAGTTGAAGACATTCTGAATCGAGATAGTGCCAAAAAAAAAAGAAGGAAAGTCAACCGTATTGTTTATTGGATCCCTGAAGCGGATTATAAAAAGGAGGTAAATAGCTGCACATGCTTTTGGTGCTGAAAATAAATGCACTGTGCTGCATGAAAACATGACGTTTTACCAGATGAGGCTGAAATTCTACAAGCTAAAGCTGAATTTCCATTTACTATCCGCTAATTAGATTTAACCACTTGACCAGTGGGCACTTAAACCCCCTTAATAACCAGACCAATTTTCAGCTTTCGGTGCTCTCACATTTTGAATGACAATTACTCAGTCATACAACACTGTACCCATATGAAATTTTTGTCCTTTTTTTCACACAAATAGAGCTTTCTTTTGGTGGTATTTAATCACTGTTGGGTTTTTTATTTTTTGCGCTATAAGAGAAAAAAAGACTGAAAATTTTGTAAAAAAATGATTTTTTTTTCGTTTGTTATAAAATTTTGCAAATTACTATTTTTTCTTCATAAATTTTGGCCAAAATTTATACTGCTACATATCTTTGGTAAAAATAAGTACAAATTGGTGTATATTATTTGGTCTTTGTGAAAGTTATAGAGTCCACAAGCTATGGTGCCAATATCTGAAAATTGATCACACCTGAAGTACTGACGGCCTATCTCAATTCTTGAGACCCTAACATGCCAGAAAAGTACAAATACCCCCCAAATGACCCCTTTTTGGAAAGAAGACATTCCAAGGTATTCAGAAAGAGGCAATGTGAGTTTTTTGAAGTTGTCATTTTTTCCCACAATTCTTTGCAAAATCAAGATTTTTTTTTTCTCTTTTTTTTTCACAAAATTGTCATATTAGCAGGTTATTTCTCACACACAGCATATGCATTCCACAAATTACACCCCAAAACACATTCTGCTATTACTCCCGAGTATGGCGATACCACATGTGTGAGACTTTTACACAGCGTGGCCACACACAGAGGCCCAACATGCAGGGAGCACCTTCAGGCGTTCTGGAGCACCCAGGCCAATTCTGACATTTCTCTCCTACATGTAAAAATCATCATTTGTTTGCTAGAAAATTACATAGAACCCCAAAACATTATATATGTTTTTTTAGCAAAGACCTTAGAGAATATAATGGTGGTTGTTGCAACTTTTTATCTCGCACGATATTTGCGCAGCAATTTTTTTAACGCGTTTTTTACGGAAAAAAAATGTTTTGTGCTTAAAAAAAAAACAGTAAAGTTAGCCCAATGTTTTTGCATAATGTGAAAGATGAAGTTACGCCGAGTAAATAGATACCTAACATGTCGCCCTTAAAAATTGCACACACTCGTGGAATGGCGCCAAACTTCGCTACTTAAAAAATCCCCATAGGCGACGCTTTAAATATTTTTACTGGTTACATGTTTTGAGTTACAGAGGAGGTCTAGGGCCAAAATGATTGCTCTCGCTCTAACGTTCGCAGAGATACCTCACATGTGTGGTTTGAAAACCGTTTTCATATGTGGGCGGGACTTACGTATGCCTTCGCTTCTGTATGCGAGCTCACGGGGACAGGGGCGCTTTAAAAAAAATATATATTTTTTTTATTGTTCATTTTACTTTATTTATTTTAGTTTGACATGTTTTTCCGCCCCAAAATTTTTTTTGATCACTTTTATACCTATTACAAGGAACGTAAACATCCCTTGTAATAGGAATATGGCATGACAGGTCCTCTTTACAGTGAGATATGGGGTCAATAAGACCCCACATCTCACCTCTAGGCTGGGAAGCCTGAAAAAAAAACAAAAAAAAACACAACAATCCTGGCTTTGATCGTAGCGGTGAGTCGGTAGAAGCACCGGAGGGCGGCGGGGGGGGGGGGGGGGGACATCCCCTCTCGCCTCCCGTAAGAATGATCAAGCGGCGGAACAGCCGCTATGATTGTTCTTATGGTGTAGTGAATCGCCGGCTGAAAAAGCTAATATCTGAATGATGCCTGTAGCTGCACCCATCATTCAGATATCCCCGCACAAAGTCAAAGACGTCATATGACGGCCGGAGGGCGGGAAGTGGTTATTGCAGAGTATTGCAGGGCATTGCGGAGTATTGCAGGGCATTGCGGAGTATTGCAGGGCATTGCGGAGTATTGCAGGGCATTGCGGACTATGGCAGGGTATTGCACGGGTATTGCACGGGTATTGCACAGTATTGCAGAGTATTGTGGAGGGTATTGCAGAGTATTGTGGAGGGTATTGCAGAGTATTGTGGAGGGTATTGCAGAGTATTGTGCAGGGTATTGCAGAGTATTGTGCAGGGTATTGCAGAGTATTGTGCAGGGTATTGCAGGGTATTGTGCAGGGTATTGCAGGGTATTGTGCAGGGTATTGCAGGGTATTGTGCAGGGTATTGCAGGGTATTGTGCAGGGTATTCCAGGGTATTGCAGGGTATACCAGGGTATTGCAGAGTATTGCACCAGGGTATTGCAGAGTATTGCACCAGGGTATTGCAGAGTATTGCACCAGGGTATTGCAGAGTATTGCACCAGGGTATTGCACCAGGGTATTGCAGAGTATTGCAGAGTATTGCACCAGGGTATTGCAGAGTATTGCACCAGGGTATTGCAGAGTATTGCACCAGGGTATTGCAGAGTATTGCACCAGGGTATTGCAGAGTATTGCGCAGGGTATTGCAGGGTATTGCAGAGTATTGCGCAGGGTATTGCAGGGTATTGCAGAGTATTGCGCAGGGTATTGCAGAGTATTGCGCAGGGTATTGCAGAGTATTGCGCAGGGTATTGCAGAGTATTGCGCAGGGTATTGCAGAGTATTGCGCAGGGTATTGCAGAGTATTGCGCAGGGTATTGCAGAGTATTGCGCAGGGTATTGCCGAGTATTGCACCAGGGTATTGCCGAGTATTGCACCAGGGTATTGCCGAGTATTGCACCAGGGTATTGCCGAGTATTGCACCAGGGTATTGCCGAGTATTGCACCAGGGTATTGCCGAGTATTGCACCAGGGTATTGCCGAGTATTGCACCAGGGTATTGGCAGGGTATTTTGCAGAGTATTGCACCAGGGTATTTTGCAGAGTATTGGCAGGGTATTTTGCAGAGTATTTGCAGGGTGTATTGCAGAGTATTGGCAGGGTATAGCACAGGGATGGCTGAGCAGGGATGGATGGATGGCTGGATCTGTGACTGCAATTGTCACAGATCCAGCCCACAGTGCTGCTGCTGCCATCCGCTCCCTCCCCCTCCCCTCTCACACTGTACCGATCGGTACAGAGAGGGGAGGGAGGAACCGGCGTCATCAAATGACGCCGGTCTGTTTACAAGTGATTGCTCCGTCATTTGACGGAGCGATCACGTGGTAAACGGCCGCTATCAGCGGCGATTTACCGCGATTCGTGATCCGCCGGGTCCTCTGGACCCGGCGGTCACGGAGTTTCCCGTGTGCGCGCCCCAGGGGGCGCGCGGGAGCGCGATTCTGGGAGGACGTTATATAACGTCCTCCCAGAGTTAAGCAACCACCTTGTCGACGTTATTTGTCGGCAGGTGGTTGTTAAGTGGTTAATGAAACCGTATTAAAAATTCAGGAGCTTAACAGGAGCACCAAAAATTATAGAATATCAGACGAATAATTGTCAATTATTTTGCATGCTAGTCTTATATTAAAAATCAAGACGTTACTCAACTTACGAAAATTCTCGTAGGACATAATGGAGTGTGTTATACTGTATTCTTTCATTTCCGAGCATGTGTGGTCTTGCGCTTGGATTTTTTTTATTTTTGGATGATTAAAATGAAAATCATATGAGAAAAATGTTCAAGTTTGTCCCCTTTTTGGATGAACTGTCGTGATCAGCTCTTGAAAGCAGTGTACCAATGATCAGACTAACGTACGATTGCGTCAAGAGTGGTATTTTACGTCCGACTTTCTGATCGAGTGTACTAGGCTTTACATAACCACTGTTTATAACTGTTCACCAGTCCATTGGCTTTTAGCTTTACTACTAAGTCTGCCCTCTCATTTGTCTCATCCTTAGACAGCATTCCCTCCATTAAAATGGTATACATTTAAACAACCTATGTATTTCCAATTTGACATTTAATGTACACTGCATATACACCACTTTAATCATTCTAAAACAAGCAAAAGTAAATATCTTCAGTTTTAAATCCTTGTTAATGTTGGCAGTTTTTTTCTCCAAATTAAAGTCATGATTTAGATCTTCGTTGCTCAATAATACAAAGGATGACAGATCCATTTGTTCACAGAAGATGTAATCATGAAAACTACCCTAAGGGGCAGGAATACTGCTTTTAGACAGCATAATTCATTGCACTTATCGAACGCCTGCTTTCTATGCACGATCGAAACCTGCACAAAGCATAGGTTACCACCATTACATAAGAAAATTAAACAATCATTCCAAAAGATCAAGATTATAAACTTCCAACAGGAAATCAGTGTAATGTCTCAGGGACACACAATGCTGTTGATGTTCCAGCCGTCTACTTGCTGGCGTTATACGAGAAAACAACATTTATTTATATATATATATATATATATATATATATATATATATATATATATATATATATATATATATATATATATATATATACACACACACACACACACACACACACACACACACATATATATATATATATACACACACACACATATACACACACACACACACACACACACTGTATGTGGCAGATAAACACATATGTAAACATCGTTTCTATATCCACCCAATGCTGCATGCTGGTTTCAAGAACTGAGAAATCTGTATGAAGCCATTTGGGGCAAAAAAAAAACTACCAGTTTTTATAAAACTGCTCTAAAACGTTTCGACTGCTAACCTTAGAACCTAACCCAACTCAAAACTGACCCTGCACGGGTGCTCAACCTGTAGCCCTCCAGCTGTTGCATTACTACAAGTCCCATTAGGCATTGCAAGGCTGACAGTTACAAGCATGATGGTACTGTTAGTCCTGCAACAGCTGGAGGGCAACAGGTTGGGCACCCATCTTAATCCTTAACCTCCCCTCATTTAAACCCAACCCTTAAAGTTAAGGTGGATCTGAACGAAGATACTGGGCCCAAAAAAGGCAAGCAAATGGTAAACTACTCACAAGTAATACATAAAAGCACCTCCAAAAAGCCTATCTTTTCCCCAATAATACGTTCTCATACTTTGTTCTGCACTGTGTCTGATGGCCATTTTGGTAGAGGTAGGGCTGTCTTTTCTCAGGTTACCCTCTGATGACTTCAAGATAAAAGATTATAGATGGCTTAAAATTGCTGCTTCAATGAAACGGTGACATATTTCAGAACCCTGTATTTTTCATAAGCACCTCTACAGGTCGTGAATAATGGGCCTAGAATTATTGCTCTCACTCCAGCATTCACTAGAATATGTAGCATGTTTAGTGCAAATTGATGTTTTCATGCGTAGGAACCCAAACATGTGCATTTACTTCCGTGTGGCAGATTTTAAGTGAACGGGTGTAGCTTTAATTTTATTTATTTTTTACTACATTTTATTCCCTCATCACATTGTCATGCATTTTTTTGGTGAAAGATACTCTTTAACGAGACATGATGGTCTAAAAGACCTCCCTGATGCCTAACTGGTCCTCCAAAGAAATTAATGGCATGCAAATGGTATTCCATTAGCTTCTTCCCCAGCCATATAAAGTAACACCAAGACTTGGAAATGACATTTTATATGTCGCTTTTGGGTCAGTGAAAGGGGAGATCAGTGAAAGGGGAGATCAGTGAAAGGGGAGATCAGTGAAAGGGGAGATCAGTGAAAGGGGAGATCAGTGAAAGGGGAGATCAGTGAAAGGGGAGATCAGTGAAAGGGGAGATCAGTGAAAGGGGAGATCAGTGAAAGGGGAGATCAGTGAAAGGGGAGATCAGTGAAAGGGGAGATCAGTGAAAGGGGAGATCAGTGAAAGGGGAGATCAGTGAAGGGATGTTCACGGATATCCCTCCACTCTATCCGGCGGCACCTGCCATGCGGTTTGAGCTTTCGGATGGTCGCCAAGCACAATGCCCTCGCACAGGGGGAGAGAAGCCCGAGAGTCACGGGGGTGTGTGGAAGCAATGCAGTGGCTGAAGAGCCGCCAGACTGCCTCCATCTGAGAGGAAAATCGATTTGTCAAATTTACAAGCATTGTGTAGGAGTGTGTAAAACCCTCCAGCCGCATGTCGATGGCAGAAAAAGCGATAATGGGCTATTCATTTTTTTATCTCATTTTTGGCTGGAATGCTACTTTAAGTTATCTTGCCTAACATTCAAAACAAGGTCATATTCCATCAGGATACAGTAAAGCCACTTTCCATAAAAAAGTGTACAAAGCTCATTCACATCATACCTATGTAGTTCTAGGCTTAGGCAGAGATGCCAGCTCAATATTTATGAGCCGTTATCTTGCCAACACGGAGAGTCAGGGACCCTCACTTATGAATAATGCGACTGAAGTAATTTACATGTGAAAATGGCTCCCCCCCATATTCTGACAGATCGGCTTTCTTGTGAATTTAGCAATAGGATAGGAGCTGAGATCACACATTTATAATGTTCCTGTATTACATGAAACACCGGCTTTCATTGTCATGCTATAATTATTCTAATCCATGTAATTTACCCACAAGGAGTATAGACATGCAAGAAATATGAAAAATACAGTTGGATTAATAAGAAACTGCAGATTTACCAGCTGCCCACTTTATTAAGTGGCAAGAAAATGAGAATCCCAGGTTAAGATCTCAACTATTGACCAATAGCAAACACCTTTATGCCCCGTACACACGTTCCGATTATCGGATGATAAAAAGAGCTTTCGGAGCGATCGTTCGATAATCTGATCATTAGTACACAGCTTTGACAGCCATTCACGACAGTCCGTCCAACCAAATCCGAAGGGGCAAACACGAAAACGTTGCTCGCACGACAGTCCGTCCAACCAAATCCGAAGGGGCAAACACGAAAACGTTGCTCGCACGACAGCCCGTTGTACGATAATCGTGTAATCAGTACAGTATTGGTCAGATAAAAATCGATCGACAAACACTACGCATGATCGGATACACGAAAATAACCCGTAAGGAGATTCTCCTTCCTGTCGCCAAGTAACGGAGCGTGGTTATTAGCCGTTGTTTTGGGCTAATAGATTCCCGCATGGGTGTATCTTTTTTGGTGATCAATGGTGTGACAGCTTGCAGTAGATTTTGGAAAATGTCGTCATTCATTCTTAAAAAATTCCTATAATCGTCTGAATTGTTCTCTTGCAACTCTTTGAGAAGAGACATATGGGAGTATTTTTGACGGTCCAGCAGCCATTGCTTGGACCATGTCCTCCTCTTTTTTTTTCATAACGTTCTGTATAGCCAATATCCCCAGCATGGCAATAGGCAGTGCTGGGTCCTGCATACTTTCGTTCGTTCAGTGAACAAACGTTTGTACAGGAAAGTTCCGGAGAACACGAATGTGCCTGTAGGGATAGACGTAAGGCGTGTCAGACACAGGGATCACACGTATTTGACATCATTTCCGATACGTTGCTACGCACATCGGAAGGTATTTCCGGAATCGTATGACAAAAATCTAGCGCACATTTTCATTATTGGATTCGAGATTTGCTTAATGCAACTACAGTTGGACGATCTGTCGTACGATAATCTGATCGTGTGTACGGGGCATTAGGCTGCCTTCAGATAAATGTGGTGCAGTGTACCCGCAGGTTTGGTGCGGCTTATCTGTGCTTTTCCATAGCGTTTTATTAGGCTCTGCGGTTTTGGCGTTCTTGTCAAATGTGCACCAAAGATGCAGCATGCAAGCATATTCTGTGTGCTTTCAGAAAGCACACCAAAACTACAGGACCTAGTAGAGCTCTTTAGAAAAGCACAGCTAACCCGCACCAAACACACAGGTACGGTGTGCTGCAGTCAAATCGCACCACATCAATATGAAATCAGCCTTGTGGACTAAGGTGTGGTTTAGGGGACAGTTTACATCAATCTTAAACGTTCACTGTACTACTACCCTACTTTGAATGTATCATGGTTGTAAGCGAACCTCTACCACCTCCAACCTGCAGTGCAGCTTTCTGCTTGGTTTTTCACATGCAAAGTCACATGTCTTGCTTGTCAAATTTGGGGTGCCATCAACAATGAATGGCACTGCAAAATACGTTTTTTTTGCACGTGTGAAAAGGGTTCACATGCTACTGCAGCCTCAAATTCTTCCGATCAGCTGTCAAAAATCTCTTCACTAAGCTCAGCAGACGAACGCCAACTCTCCGCCCCCTTTTTTCTTAGAGCTAAGACAAGCTTATAAATTCTGGACTTTGAATGATGTAGAGAAGACTGCAGATAGATACAACTTATGTAGGAGGATTTGTTTCATCTCTTTGTATCACCCGAGGATAGTCCCTTCACTGGGTATATGCAAGGGTCTACAATCACTTTAAGTCAGTTAGTTTAGGAATCACCCTACATTATCTCAGGGTGGAAGTCAGTAGGAACCTCTGTAATGCGGTCACATATGCAGTATCTTGTAGGACACAGACCCAAGGACAGTTATTGCTACCACAGAGAGGCAACACAATAAATCATCTAGAGCAGTGGCTCTCAACCTGGGGGTCGGGACCCCCTCGGGGTTCAAATGATGATTTGCCAGGGGTCACCAAATCCTGGGCTGTTCCTTAAGCCCGCACTGCTCTCCCAGCCTTTTTGCGGCTGCACAGCTGGGCTGTTCCTGGAGCCCACTCAGCCTCTTTGCAGCCGCCCATTTAGTTCACGGCATGGCTGGGGGAGCAGAGACTAGAGGTCCACTGACTGGTGGAGGAATGTGAAGTGGGAAGGGCTGGAGGAGACCCTATCTCCTGATTTCAGCATAGGTGTCACTGCTATGAGACACCACAAAGTTGGAGACACAGTTAGTAACACGACCTGTGATTAGAGTTGCCATTAAAAGCCCCCACTACAGTTCTCAGATCAGCAGATGACCTTGCTCAAGAGCACCTAAGTGTGATCAAAACCCCCCCTCCCCCCCCCCCCCCCCCCAGCACTGCCACTCATCCCATTCCCCCCCACCAAGGAGTAAGAGAAGGAATAAAAATAGAGAATACATGGAAGGGAGAGGAAAAGAGGGGGAGGAAGAAAGAAAAAGGGAGAGAAAGAATAAGAGAAAAAACAAGAAAAGAAGGCTAGAGAGAGGGATGGGAGAAAAAAAAAATTAGGATAGCGAGAGATAAAAGGGAAAGAAAGGAGAACAAAGAGAAAGTGTGTAGCGGAGCCTCACTCTCCCTCTCTGTGTTTCCTCGTGTGAGGGGCTCGTGTCTAGGGGTACCTGGGAGAGGAGAGTGCAGGAACACTACGCCAAGCTCTCCCCTCGTATGTGTATGAGGTTCAAGCTGAGTTAGTTCAATTACCTCCGGGTCTGTCCATTGCATACGAAGCTTCAGTTGTTCCATGGAGACATGTCTGCCAATAATAGAGCCCCACACCAATCGAAAGTCCAACACTCCTTTATTTCTTGTACAATAGGGTGAACACAATCAGTTGAACTTCCAATAACAGACGAACAAGGGGGGTGTGGGTACGAGTAGGCCCAGGCACAACTGAACTCTCCTATTCCTTTGCTAGCAAATAGGCCTGGCGCACGGTCTCTGCCACCAACCGTGAGTTTTGGTCGCTGCCACCGAACGGATGAACTTTTGAGGCCCCTGCCACAGGCCTAATAGCAGGTCTCTGCCACTGACCTGATTGGAATCGTTGGACCGCTGCCATCGGTCATTGAACATGAACCACCTTCCTCTCTGAACTTGGCCCCTGTTCGGAAGAGATATCCCTCCGGACGGTCTCCAGAGGTTCACCCGACACTGGCAATCTGCTGCACCAGGTCTTCGGGAGAGTCCCTCCTCGGGTCCCTTACGCCTCTGGAATCGGGTGCCCCACTCCCCGGGCCCCCTAGGACAATCCCTCCCTCGAGGGACCCAGCGGAAGGCACTGGGCCCCAGGCCTCCGGCTGAGCACCTCACCCCAGACTGAAGGTGTCTGGGATGGAACACGAACTCCAAGTGTCCAGGCCTAGGCCGCCTGGACACCGACCGCACAGCAGTCCTCAGGCTGAAGGTGCCTGGGACTCCCACCTCATGGCGAAGATGTCCGCCCCCTTTATACCCTCTCCCAGCAAGCACGGCAGGTTCCCCGCCCCGCCGTACAACCACTGCGAGAGGTCACAAAGGGTAGGGCACTGCAGTGATGGTTCAACCCCGGCCCAAAGTGACAGCGCCACCTGCTGGGCCGCAGGGAACTATGCATCACTGGTGTCCTCACCAGATTAAAAAGTACATACCCGCTACAAGTGGTATATCCTAAAATGTACCATATGTGGTTTTAATATTGTACGAGTGGAGGAGCTCAGGGAGCGCTAAACTTCCATGGGTTAGGGGCGCAAATTACTTGTCTTGCCTTGGGTGCTGACAACCCACACTACGAAAATAATTTTACTGTTAGGGGTCCCCACAACTTGGGAAATTTTATCAAGGGGTCACAGCACTAAAAGGTTGAGAACCACTGATCTAGAGCCTGTGCAAACAAACCATTTATACAAGCAGTGTACTGGCCACAGAACTGAGGAGAATATGTCTACATAAAGTGAATAAAAACGTAGGTACAAAGCTTATGCAACGAAAGAAAAATTTGTTAACAAACCTGATACAGCATTTTTAATTCCCTGGAGCCCATAGGAACCTGTAATACAACAGATTGATCAGTTCCCTGTATTCTATAAACATTTCCTTCTGCAAGATTAGGAATTTACTAAAGCCGCTTTTATAGGCCTCCAGCATATTTTTTCATGCCTTTAACCACTTAAAAGGGGAGGTCCACCCTTAAAAAAAAAAATTACACTAACCTTCTTAAAATCTGTAAAAAAAAAAAGGGATTTTTATAACAGCTTACCTGTAAAATCCTTTTCTTGGAGTACATCACGGGACACAGAGCGACTTAGTCATTGCTAATGGGTTATATAGATTACCTTCAGGTGTTGGCACTGGCCAATTCCAAACCGGAAGTACCCTCCCCTATATAAGCCCCCCCACCCGGGAGCACCTCAGTTTTGTAGCCAAGCAATAAGTGTCCCAAAAAGAGGGGTGGGAGCTCTGTGTCCCGTGATGTACTCCAAGAAAAGGATTTTACAGGTAAGCTGTTATAAAAATCCCTTTTTCTTACATCACGGGACACAGAGCGACTTAGTCATTACTAATGGGACGTCCCAAAGCAATGCCAAATGAGGGGAGGGATACATAAGCTGGGCGCCATCAGGCATGAGGATCTTTTGCGGCCTGCAACACACTGCGCCCAAAGGCGACATCCTCCTGACTTCTAACGTCTACCTGGTAGAACCTAGTAAACGTGTGTACTGAAGACCATGTTGCGGCCTTACATACTTGAGCCAGGGAGGCCTGGTGATGCACTGCCCATGAAGTTCCAACTGCTCTTGTGGAGTGCGCCCTAACTTTGAACGGAGGCGGTCTCTTTCTCAAGCCATAGGCTTGTATTATGACCTGTCGAATCCACTTGGCTAAAGTAGATTTTGATGCTGCCTGACCCTTTCTGGGGCCTTCCGGCAGAACAAATAAAGAATCCGTTCTGCGAATCTGAGCAGTGGCTTTTAGATAAGCTTTAACTGCTCTTACTACATCCAAAGAATGTAATAACTTTTCCTCTACCGAGCTAGGTTTGGGGAAAAAAGGAGGAAGAACCACATCTTGGTTCAAATGAAACCTCGATACCACCTTAGGAAGAAAGGCTGGATGAGGACGTAATACTACTCTGTCCTTATGGACAACCAGATATGGCTCCTTACAGGACAAGGCGGCTAATTCCGATACTCTTTTAGCCGAACAAACGGCTACTAAGAAAATCAATTTCCTGGTGAGAAGAACCAAGGAAATGTGTTGTAATGGTTCAAACGGTTGTTTCTGTAGAACCGACAGAACCAGGTTTTAGGTCCCAAGGACATATGGGAATACTAACCGGAGGGCTAATACGCATCACTGCTTGTATAAAGGCTTTGACTAGTGAATGCGAAGCCAAGGGCCTTTGAAAAAATATTGACAAGGCCGAAATCTGACCCTTGATAGTACTCAAGGCAAGCTTCCTATCTACAGCCCACTGTACGAAGTCCAAAATCCTCCCTATCACGTACTTACGTGGATGCCATTTCTTGGCCTCACACCACGTAATGTATGCTTTCCAGATCCTATAATAGATCTGCCTGGATACCGGTTTCCTGGCATTGATCATGGTAGATACCACAGAATTAGAGAGCCCTCTCTTTTTCAGAATGTGGGCTTCAATAGCCAGGCCGTCAAACTTAGGGCTGGTAAGGAAGGGTGGTATATCGGTCCCTGCGACAGCAGGTCCGGACGATGTGGGAGGGTCCAAGGACTCCTCACTGACATTTTTACAATCTCCGCGTACCATGCCCTTCGGGGCCACGCTGGAGCCACCAGAATCACTGGTTTCTTTTCTACCCTGATTCTGCGGAGTAATCGCGGTAACAATTGTGGCGGTGGGAATGCATATATCAGCTTGAACTGATCCCAAGGGAACACTAGGGCATCCGAGCCGCAAGCTAGGGGATCCCTTGTGCGAGACACAAATCTGTCCACCTTTGCGTTGAATCTGGATGCTAGCAGATCTACATCCGGTGTTCCCCACCGCTGGCATATTGCCTGGAAAACCTCGGGGTGAAGAGACCATTCCCCCGGGCATAATTGTTGGCGACTTAGAAAGTCCGCTCTCCAATTTTCCACTCCTGGGATGAAAACCGCGGATATGGCTGGGACATATTTTTCTGCCCACTCCAGGATGCAATTTGCTTCCCTCTGGGCTGCACGACTCTTGGTGCCACCCTGGTGATTGATATATGCCACTGCTGTGGCATTGTCTGATTGAATTCTGACAGGGGACCCTTGGAGTTTGGATGTCCATGCTACTAGGGCATACCGGGCTGCTCGTATCTCTAAGAGATTGATGGGCAGGGCCTTTTCTGCTTCTGACCACTTGCCCTGGAGAGACCATTGCTCCAGTACTGCCCCCCAGCCTATGAGGCTGGCATCTGTAGTGACCACCTTCCAAGAAACCGGACTGAAGGGTTTCCCTCTTTCCAGATTCTGGGGCACCAACCACCAATGGAGGCTCTTGCGAACGGAAGGGGACAGGGACATTGGTAAGTCTAAAGCCTGAACTTTTTTGTTCCAGGCTGACAGTATGGCCCTTTGCAAATTCCTTGAATGGAATTGACCGTAGGGTACCGCTTCGAATGAAGCCACCATCTTTCCCAGCAGCCTCATGCAGAGGCGTATGGATGGTTTTCTTTTTGTACCCACTAAGTGGGTCAAATCTTTTAAAGACGACACCTTCTCTGGAGGTAAGAAAATCTTTCTCTGATTTGAATCCAGCCTTAGCCCTAAGTATTCCAGACTTTTGACTGGTCTTAGAGCTGACTTGTCCCGGTTGATAATCCAACCGTGATATTCCAGATACTCGATTGTCTTGTGAATAGCTACTTCCAGCTTTTCCACTGAGTGGTCTATTAGTAGCAGGTCGTCTAGATATGCCATTATCGTTACACCCTGTGTTCTTAGATTGGCCAATAATGGGGCCAGAATTTTTGTGAACACTCGTGGTGCTGTGGCCAGACCGAAAGGTAAGGCTCTGAACTGAAAATGGCGCCCTTCTACTGCAAAGCGTAGAAATTTCTGGTGGGCCGGAAAGATGGGAATATGCAGATAAGCATCCTTTATGTCGATCGAGGCTAGCCATTCCTGCCCTTGTAGGGCGGTGGCCACCGATCGGATCGACTCCATCCGAAAAGTCCTGATATTTAGGAACTTGTTTAGCCCTTTTAGATTTAATATGGGCCTCACGTCCCCATTTGGTTTGGGGACTGTGAAAAGGTTCGAGTAAAACCCGAATCCGCTTTCTTCCAGAGGAACCTTCATGATTACACCTTGGAGCAATAGTTGTTCTAGTGCCAGAAGGAGGGATCCTCTCTTTTGGGGATCTCTTGGCACGTTTGACCTCATAAATTGGGCAGGAGGAGTGCCTTTTAACTCCAGCTTGTATCCCAGACTTACTGCGGAGAGCACCCATCTGTCTCTGATGGTGTCCCGCCAGGTTTCTGTGAACAACTGAAGTCTTCCCCCCACCCGATTGAGTGGGGGCAACGCTTCATGCCTTGGGGGGAGGTTTTGTACCTCTCTTGATCCAGGGCTTCTTGTTACCCTGTGATTGTCCCTGATTTCTGCCCCCTGAATTTGACCGCGGAGGCCGTCGGAACTGCTTCACAGCCGATGTGCCTGGGACTGGAGAAGTAGGCCTCTTAAAAGAAGGACTTCTACCCTTGTTCTTAACCGGTAAGAGTGAACTTTTACCGGCAGAAATTTTCTGGATATATTTGTCCAGATCTTCTCCAAATAAGCGTTCTCCATGAAATGGGAAGCTAACCAGCAGTTTTTTACAGGGAGCTTCAGCAGACCAGTTTTTGAGCCACAGAAGCCTACGCATATGTACTATAGACAGCGTAAAGCGGGAGGCCTGTTGGATTGTATCCTTTATGGCGTCCACCGCAAAACACAAGGCTCTAGGCAGGTCAGCTAGGGCAAGAGCCTGCTGATCTGGTAAGTCCCTTAAGACTTGTTTCAACTGATCTTTCACTGCTTGGCAGACTCCAATCGCTGCCACCGCAGGTTGTGTCACCAAACTTGCTGTAGAGAAAGCAGATTTTAGTAAAGACTCCAATTTTTTATCTATTGGGTCTTTGAACATTGGAACATTATCTACTGGACATGTCAGTGATTTGTTAACAGAAGAGATGGCTGCGTCCACTGTAGGGACCCTCCATTTTCTTATGAACTTATCCTCCATGGGATAGATCACCGGAAATCTCTTGGGGGGAGCAAATATTTTATCAGGATGCTCCCAATCCTGGTAAATAAGCCCTTCTAATAAAGGGTGGATTGGGAAGGAACAGACAGCCTGGGGAGCTTTTAGCGACCCCAGCGAGGAAACCGTAGTGGATGGTGGTTCCGCCAGAGGCATTTTAAATGCTGATCGGACCATATTAGTCAGAGACTGAACCCATAATCTTTCAGCCTGAGAAGCTGAGAAAGGTTCTTCCACTGTTGATTCCTCCATAACTGAATCAACCTCATCCTGATCCCCTTCAGGTAGGTCGATCTCTGTGTGGGGCTGTTCCTCCACTAACAGGCACTCTGAAGGAGGAGACGGAGATCGGACGCGCTTTTCCTGAGACAGGGAAGCAGCGATCAATGCTGTTAATCTCTCTTCCAATCCTCCCAGAGTTGAGGATAAAACCTCCTCTGTTATATATACAGGAGCAGGTGGACTGGGGACAGCCGCAGCACCAGGCATTCCTGCGGGGTTTCTACGGCTACTGACCTCTGAATTCTCAGGGGAGATTGGTGCAGTACAAGCATGCCCAATATCCTCAGAGCCCGATGGAGACCCCTTTGGCTTCCTGGAAGATCTATTTCCGGAGCGTCTGGACGACATATCCTTTAAGCACAAAGCTGAGGTATTCCCGTCGTCATACACCAATTTTGCTGGTAATAGTCTAACACAGGTGCTGCTATATACCAGCTGGTGTCCACTAAAGTGCCTTTCTATGGGGATGCCTGCATCAACCGCCTCTGTGTGCCACTGTTTGTTGCTAGCTCTGTTTGCATGCAGCTGACACTTGTACTGTGTCTTTTAACCATGCTGGGATGCCCGCACATGCGCAGAAGCGCCGCGCATCGAGCGTCATCCACCCGCCCCTTTTTTTTCATAGGAGGCGCGTGCACGCGCCCGCGCCCGTGCGCCATTGGCGCCCTTTTCGAAATCAAACAGGGGACTAGGAGTCAGGGCCCTTTTTGCCGGAGGGCCTGTGCGGTGGATGAGCGCAGCAACAGGGCAGAGGAAGTGGATTCCCACAGAGAAACTTACCAGCTGCCTGGATCTTTTGACTTGAGAAAACCAAAGATCCACATGACAAGAAAAATGGACTACAGCGGCCTCTAGTGGTTTAACACAGGTACCGCGGTCCCTGTTTTTTTTTTTTTTTTTTTTTTTTTTCTTGACTACTATTAAAATTTTACATTTTCAGTAGTTATAGGCAAACACAGATATTTAGCGGGAATACCGTTAGGTAACAGACAGAAAGACAAATTAGGCTTGGGGGTCCCCCAATAGAACCAAGTTCCTGGGGGCCCCCACTTACCTGATCCCCGCCGCAGGACTTTGTTTGGTCCACAGAAGTCCAAACTTCACCTATCACGGCAGGCATTGTAATTAAACCTTCAGGGACCGGGTTCCCAAGGATTCCACTCCCCTGGACCTGTATAGCACCCTGCACAGACAACGTCTTGGTCGTGGGTATGACCAGAGCTCTGGATCCCAGGGTCCAGCCCTCCTAAGAGAAGCATTACAGGCAAAACCTTGCTCTTCTGCTGCAAGGCCCGGGTACCGACCGTTTAGCTATGAAGCTTTTTTGGTGGGATCCGGAACAGCTTACTAAGGCCCAAAAGAACCTGTACGCAAGCCCAGTGAAAACACATGTTACTCTTTGGCCAACACCTTAGACACTGGCAAAAAACTGAGGTGCTCCCGGGTGGGAGGGGCTTATATAGGGGAGGGTACTTCCGGTTTGGAATTGGCCAGTGCCAACACCTGAAGGTAATCTATATAACCCATTAGTAATGACTAAGTCGCTCTGTGTCCCGTGATGTACGAAAAAGAAAAATGTTTTACTTACCAGAAACGCCTGTTGCTAGGCAGTCTTCCTAATCTTCCACTTACTATATAGTGGAGCTCCTCGTTTTCTTCCTCCCTCACATTGTCTCCTGGGAAATAGAGCCCGCTGTCTTCTGGGACCTGTGTGTGTCCCAGAAGACAGCTGGCCATTCACAAAGCACCACGCGACTCGCGCATGAGCAGTAGGAAACGGGCAGTGAAGCCTCAAAGCTCCACTGCCTGTTTCCCTTAGTTAGGATGGGGGCGCCGGCACCCGATTCGAGGGAAGGCTCTGCCTCGGGGGGCCGACATCGTGGGCTCCCTTGACAGGCAAGTGTCTTTATTAAAAGTCAGCAACTACAGTGTTTGTAGCGGACCTTAAAAAAAAAATTGCGGCTTTAAGGACCGAGCCTCTTTTTTAGATGTGGCGTTTCCAAGTTAAAAACTTTTTTTTTTGCTAGAAAATTATTTAGAACTCCCAAACATTATAAAAAAAAATTCTAACACCCTAGAGAATAAAATGGCAGTCATTGCAATACTTTTTGTCACACCGTATTTGCAAGCGCACTTTTGGAAAAAATAAATTTTTTGAATAAAAAAATAAAAAAAATAAGACAACAGTAAATTTAGCCCAATTTTTTCTATATTGTGAAAGATAATGTTACGCTAAGTAAATTGATACCCAACATGTCACGCTTCAAAATTGTGCCCGCTCGTGGAATGGCGACAAAATTTTACCCTTAAAAATCTCCATAGGCAATGCTTAAAAAATTCTACAGGTTGCATGTTTTGAGTTACAGAGGAAGTCTCGGGCTAGAATTATTTCTTTCGCTCCAACGATCGCTGCGATACCTCACATGTATGGGAACAACGTTTTCATATGTGGGCGCTGCTCACGAATGCATTCGCTTATGCGCGCAAGCTGGTCGGGACGGGGCGCTTTTAAATTTATGTTTATTTTGTTCTTATTTATTTTTAAAAATTTGGGTCACTTATTCCTATTACAAGGAATGTAAACATCCCTTGTAATAGAAAAAAAGCAGGACAGGTCCTCTTAAATAAGAGATCTGGGGTCAAAAAGACCTCCGATCTCATTTAGACTTAAAAGCAATAAAAAAAAAAAAGTAATTTGAAAAAGACAAAAAAAAAGGCCCTTTAAGAGCTATGGGCGGAAGTGACGTTTTGAAGTCGCTTCTGTCCTGCTATGGTATGGAGACGGGTGGGGGCCATCTTCCCCTCACTCGTCACCATACCCATCCACAGATAGGACCCAATCGCCGCTACCGACGGCTCTAGTAAGTGGCGGAGGGCGCGGGAGAGGGGGCCCCTCTCCCGCCGCCAACGGTGATCTTGAGGCGAATCCGCCGCAGATGCCACCATTATCAGAAACCGGAACACCGCCTGAAGACAAGGATATCTGGGTTATGCCAGCTAGCTGCTGCCATAACAGAGAAATCCCGCTTCAAAGTGACGACGTATATAGTCGCGGGGCGGTCCGGAAAAGGCTAAACGTAGTTCAGTGTTATAGGCAATGTGGCCATGCACATTGGATGTAAAGATAGGATTTTAAGACCATTTAGGAATAAAAAATAAAATCAACCCAAAGCTGCATTTGAAGAGGAGCTTATGAGCATAATTTACATGTGAATGTGCATATTCGCATGTAAAAACGTAATTTAGTGCCTTGACTACATGAATATTCTATAACAAATACAATAAGGGTACTTTCACACGGAGGCAGTTTTCAGGCGTCTGAAAACTGCCTCTCATGCCACCCCAGTGTGAAAGCACTCAGGCTTTCACACTGGGGAGGCATGAGAGGCAGAGTGCTTTCACACTGGGGTGGTGCGCTTGCAGGACAGGAAAAAAAGTCCTGCAAGCAGCATTTTTAGGGCGGGGTAAAACACTTTGGAAGCGCTGCAATACAGGCGCTATTAACTCCTTCGGCCACTAGCTGGGGTAAAAAGCACCCTGCTAGCGGGCAAAAAGCACCGCTAAAACGATGGTAAAGCACCGCTAGAAACTAGCGGCGCTTTGCCGCTAGCAGACCCGCCGCCCACTGTGAAAGTACCCCAGTATATATTACACACAAATACATACTCACATACAGTATTTCACAAAAGTGAGTACACCCCTTACATTTTTGTAAATATTTTATTATATCTTTTCCTGTGACAACACTGAAGAATTGACACTTTGCTACAATGTAAAGTAGTGAGTGCACAGCTCGTATAACAGTGTAAATTTGCTGTCCCCTCAAAATAACGCAACACACAGCCATTAATGTCTAAACTGCTGGCAACAAAAGTGAGTACACCTTTAAGTGAAAAAGTCCAAATTGGACCCAAAGTGTCAATATTTTGTGTGGCCACCATCATTTTCCAGCACTGCCCTAACCCTCTTTTGCATGGAGTTCACCAGAGCTTCACGGGTTGCCAATGGAGTCCTCTTCCACTCCTCCATGACGACGACATGGAGCTGGTGGATGTTAGAGACCTTGCGCTCCTCCACCTTCCGTTTGAGGATGCCCCATAGATGCTCAATAGGGTTTATGTCTGGAGACATGCTTGGCCAGTACATTACCTTTACCCCTCAGTTTTAGCAAGGCAGTGTTCACCTTGGGGGTGTGATTGGGATCATTATGTTGAAATACTGCCCTGCGGCCCAGTCTCCAAAGTGAGGGAATTATGCTCTGCTTCAGTATGTCACAGTATAGGTTGGCATTCATGATTCCCCATCTCCATTTCCCAAAGACAACCTCTGGATATGACGCTGGGCACATGCACTCAACTTCTTTGGTCAACCTCGGCAAGGCCTGTTCTAAATGGAAGATGTCCAGTTAAACTGTTGTATGGTCTTGGCCACCATATTGCAGCTCAGTTTCAGTGTATTGGCATTCTTCTTATAGCCTAGGCCAGGGGTAGGCAACCCGCAGCACGCAAAGCCTCTTTTTCCGCCACTCAAAAATCTCCCCATCAGCAGAGCAGTTCAAGGAAGTGTCAAAGACACTAATGCATTCCAATTTCAGAATTCCCCACACTGCACCTGGCACTGAGGGGGAGGCACTGTGCCCCCCACACATTGTAAAAGATGGGAAAGCATTGTTTGGTTCTCTAACTTTGCTGTAGCTGCGTGTGTCATCTCTTGGGAATGGGGAAGAGATTGGGAGCAGTTCTGCTGGGGGGGGGGAAATCCCTGTTTTCAGAAGGACAACTGATTGGCCACTGCTAAAGCCAATCAGTCCTGCTAGCCCCACCCACCATCTGGAGGAAGATGACCGCTTGGTTGCCATTACCCATCTCAGAAAGAAAGGATTTCACTGTGATTGAGAAAACCACAATCAGGTGACAGTTTGTGGAATTACTGTTGGGAACTTTGTTGAAATTATTTCTGAACCTTTGCGTCACTTACTACTGAACCCCTGCACTCTCTGTTCTTTAAGCCACAGCCAGTATTCAACGCAATAAAAATCACGTTCAACTTTTGCTGCGGCACAGAGCGCAGCACTTACTCTCAGCTGCGGCGGCTTAACTTGTGATCCTGCACAAAGGCCCACTGCTTTCAGAAAATGCCTCTGATCCGAGCTCATCATTGCGCATCCATTCCAGATACTTGTATGTGACATCACATACAAGCACATGGGCTGGATGCAAAAGGTGGATAATCAGGGTGAGTGTGCCAGGACAGGTAGATGTGTCATCTCTGCTTCCTTTCACACTCTGCATATCATAGATGAGAAGAGGATACAGTGGTGGAGCAGATAAGCAGGAGGGTACAGCGGTGGGGCAGATGAGCAGGGGGGAGACAGGGGTGGAAGAGATGAGAAGGGGGTTCAGCAGTGGGACAGAAGAGCAGGGGGGTACAATGGTGGGACATGCAAGCAGGGGGGTTCAGTGTTGGGCCAGATAAGAAGGGGGTTACAGTGATGGGACAGAAGAAGAAGAGCAGGGGGTACAGAGGTAAAAGATATAGTAAGGGGAGATCTGGCACTCCAAATGTCCTAGCTATAAAACAATGGGTAATGGCTGTAATAGCAAAAAGTCTAATAGACCATACCAATGACCAAGGTAGGCAGTTAAAGGAGGCAGCCATCCTTAGAGGGTGTCCAGAAACTCTGTAAACACGTGTCAGAGCAGAGAAAGGGAGGCGCCAACTAAATATAAAATTAAAAAAAGTTCAGCATTTAATGCACAGGGTAAAAACACTTACAAGATCCAAAAAGAAATTCATGCCCATCAAGATCTTATCAGTCCTGGCGGTTTCGGATTGCATTTTGCAGGCTCCGCAACCGGTCCAACGGCTGGTGGGGATGTGCGTCTTGTGGGTAGCTGGGTATCCATCCCAGGGATGAGATGAGAAAGGGGGTCTGCAGTGGGGCAGATTTGAAAGGAGGTGCATTGTTGGGACAGATGAGCAGGGGGTTGCAGTGGTTAGGCAGAAGAGCAGGGGGTACAGAGGTACGGCAGATGTACAGGGGGGTACAGAGATGGGGCAGAGGAGAAAGGAGGTACATTGGTGGGATAGATTTGCAGGCGGGGTTACATCAGTAGAGCAGAAGCGAAAGGAGGTACATCGGTGGAACACATGAGCAGGGAATTACAGTGGTGGGGCAGATAAGTTTAGTGTTAGGACAGATGAGAAGATGGTTTCAGCAGAGAGACAAGAGCATGGGGGTACAGCGGTGGAGCAGATGTGCAGGGAGGTACAGTGGTTGGGGCAGATGAGAAAAGGGGGTACACATTGGTGGGACTGAAGAGCAGGGTGGGGCAGGTGAGCAGCTAAGTTCAGTGTTAGGACAGATGAGAAGATGGTTCAGCGGTGAGACAGAAGAGCCTAGGGGTACGGCGGTGGAGCAGATGGGCAGGGAGGTACCAGTGGTGGGACAGCAATCTGAGGTGTGAAGGTGTATGAATTGGGGCTAATCTGGGGCATGAGTGCAGAATGTTCATTTCTCACTATTACGCAAGTAGTTTACTGCATTTACTTTGTAAACCATTATTTTCGTGATTGAGAATGTGAAATTTAAATTTTTTGTTATAAAATCGGCACGCTCAGTTTCTTTGAAAATATTTTTCGGCACACTGCTCAAAAGGTTGCCTACCCCTGGCCGAAGCCACCTTTATGTAGAGCAACAATTCTTTTTTTCTATGCCACCTTGACCTTCCAGTGACCAGTATGAGAGAGCGAGAACACCAAATTTAAATACACCTGCTCCCCATTCACACCTGAGACCTTGTAACACTAACGAGTCACATAACACTGGGGAAGGAAAATGGCTAATTGGGCCCAATTTGGAAATTTTCACTTAGAAGTGTACTCGCTGGTATACAAGCTGTACACTTACTACTTTACATTGTAGCAAAGTGTAATTTCCTCAGTGTTGTCACATTAAAAGATATAATAAAATATTTACAAAAATGTGAGGGCTGTACTCACTTTTGTGAGATACTGCAAATGCGAGTGTGGTCGGAGGGGGAGAGTGAGATTAGAGGCATTTTTTTTCTGCCAACTTCTAAAGAAAATACAGTGCATAAAATCATACACCTGTGTGCATTAAGCCAAAAAGGTGTACAAGGTATGTCCTCAGGCTGGGTTCACACCTATGCGACTTGGATGCGGCTTACACCGCATTCAATTCAATTCACATAACATTTTAAAATAAATTCATTTTAATGAGGCTGGTTCACATATCTGCGAGGCATTCGCAGTGCCCAAAAACCGTGTGCGTTTGAGGCATTGTGAATTCTCTGCACATTATCTTCTATGGGAACACATCTGATTCGCGGATGTGTTCCGTTCTTAACACAAATCATCTCCCTGCTCACTGCACCTCCCCTCCCCTCTCCTAGGTCAGCTAATGCGCAGCTACAACGGAGATGAAACGCTGAACAGCTGTTTTTTTCTCGTCGCAGAGAAAACAAAGCTGGAATTCGCACCGCACAAGTGTGAACCCAGCCTCAAACTGTTCAGGGGGGTAATAGTGAAGCTAGACCTTCACCCAGGAAATACTGGTGTACCTGATATAACCTGTAATGTTCCCCCACAGGATTATCAGGACATGCTGCTAAACAGAAATACCTTACTTACACTTTTAAGTAATAATTATGAGTCTGACCAGAATAGAAGGCCTTCTACAGCAGCATCTCATGTACCCAAGATAGTGCCAACTAAAAATAATTTATCACAGCATTACAGGATGAAAATTACTGAACATTTACACATGGCAAAATGAACTTCTTACTAGAAGTGCAAATTTTGCAAAAAAAGTAATAACTTGTTACATCAGATACAGAATCGTGAACCATTTTTAAAAATAGGTGCCAATGCTTCTGGATAGTGCAGTACAAGTTAAATGTAGTGAAAACTAAACTGAGAATTCATGTTTATATTGAAAGGGGAAATCAAACGTTTAATGCTTCTTTCATGTGACAAAAAATAGAATACATCCACCCTACTTCTCTCACCTCCATTCACAGCCTTGCCTTCTGCCCGCTTTGATAAAAGCGCTGATGATCCAGACTTTAAGACACCTAGGTTTGAAACAGGACTTTTCTTTGTACCTGAAACTAAAAAAGTAAAAAAATTGAAATGCATTGCAATAGGAAGCATGCAAAATATTCAGCAGAAGTTTGCAGGGTTTAAAAGTAAGCCTGACACAACCTTTGACACTTGACGTGAAGAAATATATAAAAGATAACCTTCAATGAATAAATGAGCAGAAAAAAAAGCTCTATTGGTTTTGATGATGGGCAACCTCACTGAGCAATAGAGAGAAGCTAGGGCAGTCAAGATTTTCATAAATGTTCAGCTGCCTAGATACTTGGATCTACTGTTTGTTTCTACATATGTTTTCAATAAATGTCTAAGTCTGTGATAGGTAGTAACCCAATATTTGATTCCCATTTTTTAAATGATCTACTAATTTGTTGACATATACTGTAACACCTTGGTGTGTAGAATGTGTGCATATAACAGTGCAAAGTGTTGCAGTGCCATTCAATTGAAATGGCACCCAAATGCACTGCATTATACCTGGACTGTTGAGTTTTAGTGCATGGTTGTGTTCATGATGCAATTCCAGATTTTACCACTAATTGGTACGGTTAGGGAGCCAACTGTCCAGAAAGGAACAAGAGACAGTAGGAAGTCAGTTTACTAACGACATTTCCAAAAAATATAACTGAACGTAAAAATAAAAAAATCACATCAGTTTTTACTGCCGTCTGTGCCCCATGTTAGGGGGAAGATTAACCATATTTGTCCTGTTTACTGTGTTCATCAAAAGTAGAAAAATCCTAAACTTTGGGTTAACACCAGAATGGTAATTGAAATGGGAAATCCTACAGTAGAGACAAGTTCTGGTGACACACCAAGTCCCTCACTTTGGAGGGATTTCCTGTTTTAGCTATGGGACAGGAAGTGAAGGGAAATCTCCAAAATGGAACATGGATGGCAAAAAAAAGATGAGCTTTATAACCTTCCCTTACTCTAGCCAAAAAAATAAAGTTTTGCCTTTAGTCACACTTTAAGGTTTAGTAGTCAACAAATGGCCTGTATAGACTAATGAAAACTAGTCCTGACCCTTGCCAAATTGTCGATACAATGCTTGTTTTAGCTGCATGACTTAAAGACCAGTTGCCTAAGGTTCCTTTAAGATAATCTGACAATAGGAAATTAATTCACCATTAGTTTGGGTGGTTCAAAATACAAATGTATTCAGTTTCTAATGGGTTTAATAAGTAATATGCAAAACACAATAAAGGTGATGCCATGCCACTTCCACAACAGACCCTTCCATGGCAAAATTCATCTTTGCAGCACCAGGTTAAATCTTGCTCTTGATATGAACTACCTTAGCGGTCTTAGTAAGATGGGATTGTCTGGGGGTTTCTCAAGACGCCCACCTCTTAGGTCTCCAAAAATTGGAGGCCAGGATTTTGTTTCTAGTTTGACAAATTCAAGATTTATTTTCCTTTTCACTTAAACAAGATTTAAGGCTTCCCTCTTATCCAATTATTTCAGGGGTAAACACTTCCTGCATAGGGGTTGTAACGACAGGAGTTAACGTTGTTTAAATATATTCCATTCCCGAACACACAGCAGCTACCAGACACTCCAATCAGCCGAATAAGACCCCATTCAAATATTTCTCCCCGCACAAACGAGACAACGCTCTGTGTTGAAGTTCCAAAAACAGGGAATTAATCTTTATTACAAGCACAAGGTAACACTTCCCTTCAAAACACTTCCCTCCCATCCTTGGGGAACAGGGCGGGTTTATCTGTCCAATGACAATGGTGATACAGGTCAGGTGTGTTCAAACTTCTCCTTCAGTAAACAGTCTTAGCAGGAGGGGTTGCTGGAGTGATTCCCCCCCCCCCCTTTCCTCACAGCAAGACACTTAAACATCCCATAATAATAGGCAGCCAGACGGTCTACCAGCTCCAATCCACATCACCACAAACAACAATGAAGAGGTCTTTGGAAGCTAGTCTGGATTTAACCTACATTACACAGGCAGCCAGGTGGTTGAAGTTGAACACATCAACATCTCTCAATTAAACTGTTGAGTTCAGAATCAAACAGTAAATAGTCCTTTACAGATATCCTTGGGAATATTGTGGATAAATATTACAGACCCATTTTAGGTAGTCCAAGATATATTTCCTCAGTCACCCTATGCCCAAAGGGACTCCCGTTACAGGGGTTATTGGCGAAACTACCCAGAGATCCATGCTCTACTCTGCTAGACTACTGGTGAGCCAGGCAGATACACCACCTTATGACTACTATCCAATTGCAGCAAGTGTCCAGGGGGCAGATTTCCCAATTTGAGCATCACGGTTTGAACAACTCACCACTTCATCACACGTTTTAAATATTGTGTTCTCTGCTGAACAACCTTCCTATAGATTACATCCGTCCTTAATTATAGGAATAGGAAAGGGACCTGAATAGAGACCGCAACAAATAAGCAGGAGGACTGTGTCCTCTTCTTTTTCATAGGGCCTCCCTTTCCAGCAGATACCAAGAAGTGGGATACAAATTGCCGACACCCTGGTATAGGACGCCCTCTGCTTCACAAGATATTCTCCTCAGTCTCTTCCACATGCTGGCTTTGCCACCAGTAAACTGGCCAACTGTTACACATTATTGGGTCATTCCCCTTTTGGGTAGATCTTATAGCACAGTGATGGCGAAACATGGCACCCCAGATGTTTTGAACTAAATTTCCCATGATGCTCATGCACTCTGCAGTGTAGTGGAGCATCATGGGAAACGCAGTTCCAAAACATCTGGGGTGCCAAGGTTAGCCATCACTGTTATAGCAGGTTGATCTACAAAAGTGAAAGATTTCTTTGGAACCTCATCCGAGGGGTGTTCTTACTTCACATTACTCTGTTCTCAAGGCACAGATACAAGAGATCCCTCCTCCTCCTAATGCCACCAAGGTGTGCATTCCCCAAAAGTGTAGTACTGAACCAACAATTTGTCAATGCATAGCAGTGGTAAACAGCATGCAACGCTTTACAGCTGCTCTGAAATGTAAAGATGAGCAGTTCTGTAAAACGTGGTATTATTGGAACGATTTCCAATACTGACAAAAATATGCCACATATATGGTCACCCCATTTCCGAAGGACCCTTCTCAGTAGAAACTGCCTCGTCATTCTTCATTTTGGAGTCACTGGATTCCTACAAAAATTTGCCCTTTGAGCATAAGCATCACTTCCTCAGTGCTTCACTGACGTGTGGTAAACTTGGGAGTGAGAAGTCTGACCCTCGTTGAGGGCATACCTACTATATATTTGTAGAGTTCTACAAAACCTTGCTGTATTACAGCTATGTTATGGTTTCCATACATGTCATACCTTCTAGCCTCCATGGTCAGGTGTTCCACTTTGGAAATGGATTTTCATTAGATTTCTGTATCTTTTTTCTATGGTTATCTAAACTGGGTTTTGCTAAAGGATGTAATAAAATGCATAAAAAAAATAAAAAAAAAGGGATGCTTTTTTTAATGTTTTAAAGTCATTTGTTGATCTGCTTTAAGGCAATACATTCAGTCTCTCCTCCTCTGTTCCCACACATATATACCCAACAGCTGTTAGGTTGCATAGCAGACACGCAGGCAGGTGACAATTAAAAATACAAAGCTAGGACAACAATGTCATCTGACTAGCTAAGCAGTGTGGAGAATATGTGCAGGTGCATTAACAGGGCTTGTAGATGTCTGGTTCTAGACATTAAAGTGTCACTCCAGCCAAAATGTCTGCTTTCGGTTAGTGGTTTATGTCCCCCTGCTCCCTGTTCAGTGACCATACAGGAAAACCAAGATATCGCCCCAAGAGGATCAAATTTAGCAACAAAAACCTCTACAAGGCCTAGAAATGTTGGTTTTGATTTTATTTTTTAATTATAAAAAGAATTACAGTCCTTGCCCCTGGTACTCCCTTTCAGTTATTGTGACCACTCAAAGTTGAAAACATACCCTCCAATGGCAACACAAACTGCAGTAAAAAATCTAAGATTGTAACCCGTGCCTACTATCCAAAAGAAAGTCCGGGATGGAGTTACTTCTTCAAAGTACACACATTTGGTGGCTGCATTTGTTATCTTTTTCTAGACTTTTGATTGCCTTTTACCTGGAGATCTATCCAGTAAGCCGGTTCTCTTTGAACTTTCTGTAAATTGGAAACCATACTCCCCTCTGCTTCAATGATGCCGTATCCTGGAGTTCTCTACTGGCCAATGATATCTTCATCCAGCCATCTTCTAGGTTTAATAAAAAGCCAGCTTTCTCAAAGTCTTTTTTCTTCTTTTAGTAAAGTTCAGTAAGTTAGCAGACCAAAGTGTCTAGCAAAAGTGGCAGTTAGAAGGTTGAGACAAGCCATTTAACACTAGCAGGGGTGCTTACAATGATCAGCTTTTATGTAAAAACTTTATCCCAAAAGGAAAATGAAAGTTTCTGTAACTTCTGAAGATCAGCTTTGTCAAATCTAAAATCTACTAGTTAATCTAAAGCCCGGACACAAGCGTCGAATGTCGGACTGTTCAATAAAAACTGTCCGACATTCGGCCCATGTGTACTGCAGGCGGTCCAACAGAAGATGACCATTCGGCCGGCTTCTGTCGAAGGGGATTGACCAAAAGTCTGCCGACTGGCTCCCCGTCAGCACTCTCTGTCAACTGCTGAGAGTGCTGACCAGAGCATACTAGCACTGTTAGAACACAATAGAACAGCAGGGGAGATTGCTGTACCAACATGGAATGGTTAGTACAGTGGTTCCAACCCAAACTGTCAGTTTTTCGTTAAGCCCACTGGGTTGAAAAAAAAAAAAAAAAAACACTTGGCGTTTATTAGGCTTTACACTACCCTCTCCACGGGTTGACAATGTTGCTGTAGTATAAAGTAAATGTATGTAGTCACAGACCTGGTTAAAGCATATTTTCCCTTAAGTAAAACTGTTCTCATACACTTCTGTGAAAAAGTAGTTTAAGGGTGGGGCAACCTGAAATTACACACTTAGCCCTGTGATGAAACATTCCCTGGTTTTAAGCAGAAAATTGTCAATTACTAGCAACACCCAAGTACAAGAGAATATTTATATCTTTATGTTCATGATTTTCAAGTCATGCAACGATTTCACAAGCACTTTAAAGAAAAAAAGATTTCGCTATAAACAACACGTCATACTTACCCGCTCTGTGCAGTGGTTTTGCACAGAACAGCCCAGATACTCCTCTTCTCGGGTCCCTCTTCTTTGGTGCTCCTGGTGTGCAGCTTGCTGTGGGGGAACCCGAGCCGCAGCTCCCTGTGTCCATTCTGACACAGAGCCGTAGCCCGGCCCCACCCTCTCTCCTCTTTGGCTCACTGACTTTGATTGACAGCAGCGGGATCCAATGGCACTTCACTGCTGTCTCAACCAATGAGGAGTGAGACTACCGGACAGCCGAGTCTCTCGTACAAAATGGCTGGATCGAGATGGGGCTGCTGCACGCATAAGTTATTTTTTTTTATCTTAATGCATAGAATGCATTAAGATAAAAAACCTTCTGCCTTTACAACCATTTTACTATGATCATGTAATTCTATGATCCCTTTAGGATGGGTTCACACCACCTGCAAAAGAAAAATGTTCCATTTTCCTCTGCGGAATAATGTCCATGCTGGGCGGGCAAGTTTGAACAAGCACCTAAAGTGGTTCTAAATTCAAAAGGTTTTTGACCTTAATGCATTTCTATTCATTATAGTGGTGGTACACTCCACTTTTGAACTTGTACCTACAGATAAGCCTATAAGAAGGCTTACCTATAGGTACAGTGAATTTCTTTTTCATACATCACGGGACACAGAGCGACTTAGTCATTACTAATGGGTTATATAGATACCTTCAGGTGCTGGCACTGGCAACTTCCAAAACCGGAAGTACCCTCCCCTATATAAGCCCCTCCCATCCGGGAGCACCTCAGTTTTTTGCCAGTGTCTAAGGTGTTGGCCAAAGAGTAACATGTGTTTTCACTGGGCTTGCGTACAGGTTCTTTTACGGGCCTTAGTAAGCTGTTCTGGATCCCACCAAAAAAGCTTCATAGCTAAACGGTCGGTACCCGGGCCTTGCAGCAGAAGAGCAAGGTTTTGCCTGTAATGCCTCTCTTAGGAGGGCTGGACCCTGGGATCCAGAGCTCTGGTCATACCCACGACCAAGATGTTTTCTATGCAGGGTGCTATACAGGTCCAGGGGAGTGGAATCCTTGGGAACCCGGTCCCTGAAGGTTTAATTACAATGCCTGCCGTGATAGGTGAAGTTTGGGCTTCTGTGGACCAAACAGAGTCCTGCGGCAGGGAACAGGTAAGTGGGGGCCCCCAGGAACTTGGTTCTATTGGGGGACCCCCAAGCCTAATTTGTCTCTGTCTGTTACCTAACGGTATTCCCGCTAATATCTGTGTATGCCTGTAACTACTGGAAAATGTAAAATTTTAATAGTAGTCAAGAAAAAAAAAAAAAAGGACCGCGGTACCTGTGTTAAACCACTAGAGGCCGCTGTGGTCCATTTTTTCTTGTCATGTGGATCTTTGGTTTTCTCAAGTCAAAAGATCCAGGCAGTTGGCAAGTTCTCTGTGGGAATCCACTTCCTCTGCTCTGTTGCTGCGCTCATCCACCGCACAGGCCCTCCGGCAAAAAGGGCCCTGGCTCCTAGTCCCTGCTTGGTTTAGAAAAGGGCGCCAATGTCGCACGGGCGTGCACGCGCCTCCTATGAAAAAAAGGGGCGGGCGGGTGGATGACGCTCGATGCGCGCCGCGGCGCTTCTGCGCATGTGCAGGCGTCCCAGCATGTGTAAAAGACACAGTACAAGTGTCAGCTGGATGCAAGCAGAGCTAGCAACAAAACGGTGGCACACAGAGGCGGTTGATGCAGGCATCCCCATAGAAAGACACTTTAGTGGACACCAGCTGGTATATAGCAGCAACTGTGTTAGACTATTACCAGCAAAATTGGTGTATGACGATGGGAATACCTCAGCTTTGTGCTTATAGATATGTCGTCCAGACGCTCTGGAAATAAGTCTTCCAAGAAGCGAAAGGGGTCTCCATCGGGCTCTGAGGATTTTGGGCATGCTGTACTGCGCCAATCTCCCCTGACATTTCAGAGGTCAGTAGCCATAGGAAACCCCGCAGGAGTACCTGGTACTGCGGCTGTCCCCAGTCCACCTGCTCCTGTATATATAACAGAGGAGGTTTTATCCTCAACTCTGGGAGGATTGGAAGAGAGATTAACAGCATTGATCGCTGCTTCCCTGTCACAGGAAAAGCGCATCCGATCTCCGTCTCCTCCTGCAGAGTGCCTGTTAGCGGAGGAACAGTCCCAGAGATCGACCTACCTGAAGGGGATCAGGTGAGGTTGATTCAGTTATAGAGGAATCAACAGTGGAAGAACCTTTCTCAGCATCTCAGGCTGAAAGATTATGGGTTCAGTCTCTGACTAACATGGTCCGAGCAGCATTTTAAATGCCTCTGGCGGAACCATCAACCACTACTGTTTCCTCGCCTGGGGTCGCTGAAAGCTCCCCAGACTGTCTGTTCCTTCCCAATCCACCCTTTATTGGAAGGGCTTATTTACCAGGATTGGGAGCATCCTGTTAAAATATTTACTCCCCCCAAGAGATTTCCAGTGATCTATCCCATGGAGGATGAGTTCATAAAAAAATGGAGGGTCCGTACAGTGGACACAGCCATCTCTTGTGTAAATAAATCACTGACATGTCCAGTAGATAAATGTTCCAATGTTCAAAGACCCAATAGGTAAAAAATTGGAGTCTTTACTAAAATCTGCTTTCTCTACAGCAAGCATGGTGACACAACCTGCAGTAGCAGCGATTGGGGTCTGCCAAGCAGTGAAGGATCAGTTGAAACAAGTCTTAAGGGACTTACCAGATCAGCAGGCTCTTGCCCTAGCTGACCTACCTAGAGCCTTGTGTTGCGGTGGACACCATAAAGGATACAATCCAACAGGCCTCCCGCTTTACGCTGTCTGTAGACATATGCATAGGCTTCTATGGCTCAAACTGGTCTGCTGAAGCTCCCTGTAAGAAATTGCTGATTAGCTTCCCATTTCATGGAGAACGCTTATCTGGAGAAGATCTGGACAAATATATCCAGAAAACTTCTGCCGGTAAAAGTACACTCTTGCCGGTTAAGAACAAGGGTAGAAGTCCTTCTTTTAAGAGGCCTACTTCTCCAGTCCCTGGCACATCGGCTGTGAAACAGTTCCGACGGCCTCCGCGGTCAAATCCAGGGGGCAGAAATCAGGGACAATCACAGGGTAACAAGAAACCCTGGGTCAAGAGAGGTACAAAACCTCCCCCCAAGTCATGAAGGGTTGCCCCCACTCAATCGGGTGAGGGGAAGACTTCAGTTGTTCACAGAGACCATGGCGGGACACCATCAGAGACAGATGGGTGATCTTCGCAGTAAGTCTGGGATACAGGCTGGAGTTAAAAGACATTCCTCCTGCCCATCTTATGAGGTTAAACGTGCCAAGCGATCCCCAGAAGAGAGGATCCCTCCTTCTGGCACTAGAACAACTATTGCTCCAAGGGTAATCATGAGGTTCCCTTGGAAGAAAGCGGGTTCGGGTTTTACTCGAACCTTGTCACAGTCCCCAAACCAAATGGGGACGTAAGGCCCATATTAAATATAAAAGGGCTTAACAAGTTCCTACATATCAGGACTTTTTCGGATGGAGTCGATCCGATCGGTGGCCACCGTCCTACAAGGGCAGGAATGGTTAGCCTCGATCGACATAAGGGATGCTTATTTGCATATTCCCATCTGTCCGGCCCACCAGAAATTTCTACGCTTTGCAGTAGAAGGGCGCCATTTTCAGTTCAGAGCCTTACCTTTTGGTCTGGCCACAGCACCACGAGTGTTCACAAAAATTCTGGCCCTACGATTGGCCAAACTAGGAACACAAGGTGTAACGATAATGGCATATCTAGACGACTTGTTGCTGATAGACCACTCAGTGGAAAAAACTAGAAGTGGTCGTTCACAAGACAATCAAGTATCTGGAATCTCACGGTTGCATTATCAACCGAGACAAGTCAGCCCCAAAAACCAGTCAAAAGTCTGGAATTCTTGGGGGCTAAGACTGGATTCAAATCAGGGAAAGATTTTCTTACCTCCAGAGAAGGTGTCGTCTTTGAAAGATTTGACCCACTTAGTGGGTACAAAAAAGAAAACCATCCATACGCCTGTGCATGAGGCTGCTGGGAAAATGGTGGCTTCATTCTAAGCAGTACCCTACGGTCAATTCCATTCAAGGAACTTGCGGAGGGCCATACTGTCAGCCTGGAACAAAAAAGTTCAGGCTTTAGATTACAATGTCCCTGTCCCCTTCCGTTCGCAAGAGCCTCCATTGGTGGTTGGTGCCCCAGAATCTTGAAAAAGGGAAACCCTTTAGTCCGGTTTCTTGGAAGGTGGTCACTACAGATGCCAGCCTCATAGGCTGGGGGGCCAGTACTGGAGCAATGGTCTCTCCAGGGCAAGTGGTCAGAAGCAGAGAAGGCCCTGCCCATCAATCTCTTAGAGATACGAGCAGCCCGGTATGCCCTAGTAGCATGGACATCCAAACTCCAAGGGTCCCCTGTCAGAATTCAATCAGACAATGCCACAGCAGTGGCATATATCAATCACCAGGGTGGCACCAGGAGTCGTGCAGCCCAGAGGGAAGCGAATTGCATCCTGGAATGGGCAGAAAGATATGTCCCAGCCATATCCGCGGTTTTCATCCCAGGAGTGGAAAATTGGAGAGCGGACTTTTTAAGTCGCCAGCAATTATGCCCGGGGGAATGGTCCCTTCACCCCGAGGTTTTCCAGGCAATATGCCAGCGGTGGGGAACACCGGATGTAGATCTGCTAGCATCCAGATTCAACGCAAAGGTGGACAGATTTGTGTCTCGCACAGGGGATCCCCTAGCTTGCGGTTCGGATGCCCTAGTGTTCCCTTGGGATCAGTTCAAGCTGATATATGCATTCCCACCGCGATTAATCCGCAGAATCGGGGTAGAAAATAAACCAGTGATTCTGGTGGCTCCAGCGTGGCCCCGAAGGGCATGGTACGCGGAGATTGTAAAAATGTCAGTGGGAAGTCCTGGGACCCTCCCACATCGTCCGGACCTGCTTTCACAAGGACCGATATACTACCCTTCCTTACCAGCCCTAGGTTTGATGGCCTGGCTATTGAAGCCCACATTCTAAAAAAGAGAGGGCTCTCTAATCCTGTGGTATCTACCATGATCAATGCCAGGAAGCCGGTATCCAGGCAGATCTATTATAGGATCTAGAAGGCGTACATCACGTGGTGTGAGGCCAAGAAATGGAATCCACGTAAGTACGTAATAGGTAGGATTCTGGACTTCCTACAGTGGGCTGTACATAGGAAGCTTGCCTTGAGTACTATCAAGGGTCAGACGGCCTTGTCAATATTTTTTCAAAGGCCCTTGGCTTTGCATTCATTAGTCAAAGCTTTCATACAAGGAGTGATGCGTATTAGCCTTCCGGTTAGTATTCCCATATGTCCATGGGACTTAAACCTGGTTCTGTCGGTTCTACAGAAACAACCATTTGAACCATTGCGGCACATTTCCTTGGTTCTTCTCACCAGGAAATAGATTTTTCTTAGTAGCCATTTGTTCGGCTAAAAGAGTATCGGAATTAGCCGCCTTGTCCTGTAAGGAGCCATATCTGGTTGTCCATAAGGACAGAGTAGTATTACGTCCTCATCCAGCCTTTCTTCCTAAGGTGGTATCGAGCTTCCATTTGAACCAAGATGTGGTTCTTCCTTCCTTTTTCCCCAAACCTAGCTCGGTAGAGGAAAAGTTATTGCATTCTTTGGATGTAGTAAGAGCAGTTAAAGCTTATCTAAAAGCCACTGCTCAGATTTGCAGAACGGATACTTTGTTTGTTCTGCCGGAAGGCCCCAGAAAGGGTCAGGCAGCATCAAAAATCTACTTTAGCCAAGTGGATTCGACAGGTCATAATACAAGCCTATGGCTTGAAAAGGAGACCGCCTCCGTTCAAAGTTAGGGCGCACTCCACAAGAGCAGTTGGAACTTCATGGGCAGTGCATCACCAAGCCTCCCTGGCTCAAGTCTGTAAGGCCACAACATGGTCCTTAGTACACACGTTTACTAGATTCTACCAGGTAAACGTTAGAAGTCAGGAGGATGTCGCCTTTGGGCGCAGTGTGTTGCAGGCCGCAAAAGAGCCTCATGCCTGATGGCGCCCAGCTTATGTATAGTGTATCCCTCCCCTCATTTGGCATTGCTTTGGGACGTCCCATTAGTAATGACTAAGTCGCTCTGTGTCCCGTGATGTACGAAAAAGAAAAAAGGGATTTTTATAACAGCTTACCTGTAAAATCCTTTTCTTGGAGTACATCACGGGACACAGAGCTCCCACCCCTCTTTTTGGGACACTTATTGCTTTGCTACAAAACTGAGGTGCTCCCGGATGGGAGGGGCTTATATAGGGGAGGGTACTTCCGGTTTTGGAAGTTGCCAGTGCCAGCACCTGAAGGTATCTATATAACCCATTAGTAATGACTAAGTCGCTCTGTGTCCCGTGATGTACTCCAAGAAAAGGCTTTTACAGGTAAGCGGTTATAAAAATCCCTTTATCTCCTCAACTTGCACTGTTTAGGAGATATTCACAAGCAATGCAGCCGGTGACCTTACCAGCGCATGCCCACTGAAGGGACAGCATACCCGTGCCTGAAGCGAGGGCACCCCTGCGGGAGTAACGTCACCGCAGCTCCGGCCCTTCATACAGCTGGAGCCTGGGAACCTAAAACGAAGACTAGGTGAATATGGCAGCGCCAGGGATTAGTGACCGCGCAGGAGGTATACTCTTTACAGGAAAGTCTGTCATAATATACTAGTATGCGGTGCATACTAGTTCATTATGACTTAACCCTGCAGGAGGCCAACTTAATTTTTTTATTTCAGTGGCGGTTTACTACCGCTTTAAGGTAACAAACAAAAAAACCTTCCCAGCTTGGCCAAGAGCCACTGGACCCTTTCATTAAAATCCAGTGAGGCGGGATAAGGAAGAAGCTGGCTAAGGAACACGTCTGCACATCCACTCCACCCCACCTTCTCATGGTGGCACACGGAAGAGATGAAGCAGAGAACACCAGCAAGGGATCCTAAAAGAGGAGGTTCTGGGCTGCATTGTGCAATACCTTTCCATAGAGCAGGGTAAGTATAACAATTTGGTTTAATTTTGGGTAAAACCTTTTTGACTTTACAACCTCTTAAAAGGTCCTCTTGTTTATATGTACAGGTAAGCCTAGAATAATATCTCCTAAACATTTTTTTTTTTTTAGTACTAGCCAGTGACATCACTGGCATATGCGTACTGCACTCAGTGGATGGCATGCTATACATTGAACGAGCTGTGCCATGACCTCAACGCAAATGCACTGGAAGTGACATCGTGGCTCGCCCATCTAGTGGTCGGAGCCTGTGAACCTGAAAAGGAAGACCGGGTGAAAATGGAATCCCTGCTAGCAGTGACAGCACGCTGCTGGAGAGCTTTGTTTTGTGACATCGGGGCTCGCCCATCTAGTGGTCTGAGCCTGTGAACCTGAAAAGGAAGACCGGGTGAAAATGGAATCCCTGCTAGCAGTGACAGCACGCTGCTGGAGAGCTTTGTTTTGTGACATCGGGGCTCGCCCATCTAGTGGTCGGAGCCTGTGAACCTGAAAAGGAAGACCGGGTGAAAATGGAATCCCTGCTAGCAGTGACCGCACGCTGCTGGAGAGCTTTGTTTTGTGACATCGGGGCTCGCCCATCTAGTGGTCTGAGCCTGTGAACCTGAAAAGGAAGACCGGGTGAAAATGGAATCCCTGCTAGCAGTGACAGCACGCTGCTGGAGAGCTTTGTTTTGTGACATCGGGGCTCGCCCATCTAGTGGTCTGAGCCTGTGAACCTGAAAAGGAAGACCGGGTGAAAATGGAATCCCTGCTAGCAGTGACAGCACGCTGCTGGAGAGCTTTGTTTTGTGACATCGGGGCTCGCCCATCTAGTGGTCTGAGCCTGTGAACCTGAAAAGGAAGACCGGGTGAAAATGGAATCCCTGCTAGCAGTGACAGCACGCTGCTGGAGAGCTTTGTTTTGTGACATCGGGGCTCGCCCATCTAGTGGTCTGAGCCTGTGAACCTGAAAAGGAAGACCGGGTGAAAATGGAATCCCTGCTAGCAGTGACAGCACGCTGCTGGAGAGCTTTGTTTTGTGACATCGGGGCTCGCCCATCTAGTGGTCTGAGCCTGTGAACCTGAAAAGGAAGACCGGGTGAAAATGGAATCCCTGCTAGCAGTGACAGCACGCTGCTGGAGAGCTTTGTTTTGTGACATCGGGGCTCGCCCATCTAGTGGTCGGAGCCTGTGAACCTGAAAAGGAAGACCGGGTGAAAATGGAATCCCTGCTAGCAGTGACCGCACGCTGCTGGAGAGCTTTGTTTTAGGGCAAGTCTTTCATAATGTGCAATGCATATTAGCACATTATGCTCTTAACTTGGATAGGTAAGATTTTTTTTGTTGCGGTTTTCTACCACTTTAAAAAGGTGGTTTGTTTATTGCTTGAACTGCCCTGATAGTGCAAACATTCCTAATAAAAAGGAACCTCTGGCCTCACAGTAAATCCCTCAAATTCAGGCAAAATTATTCAAGTTTTTTTTTTTTAAACAATTAAAGCCATGGTTTCTCAACCTCTCAGAAGGACCTAAGCTAGCCATACACAATACACATTTCTTATACAAGTTCCTTTGGATTTACCTTCAACTAAGTAGTGCAATGATCTGGCTGATTGCATACCAACTGAAAGTGCTTAGTTTTGACTTCATATTATATGGTTTTGGTAAATTCGAAAGGAAAATTGTATAATGTATGGCCAATCTTAAACATTCTCTTAGCTACAGTAAAAACATTTGTAAAATAATACTTTACAGCTTCCCCAACTATTATTAACTCCACGGAACAAGCATCCACTTCTATTTGTAATCCAAATTTGCAGCATATGCAGAACCACCACCACCATACACATTTGCTTTATAGCAGCGAGCATGCATAGTAATGTGTTCATCTACAGCATACAAGGGTTGTATTAGTACAGCTATATCATGTGACAAGGTGCAGCAGATGTCATGCTGCAACATGCATATGGGAAAAGTTTAAAGAACTTGCTATGCTACCAAAAGATCATAAGAAGGACAGCGTGTTGTCCCCCTGAGCTTTCCAACATTTCTGGATAACCCACCTGTCTGGGTAGTTTTCAGTGACTGAGCTCTTACTCTTGACAGTGTAACTTTAGCTGGCTGAGCAATACCAACGCCATTCTGTCTCATGCACTTTGCTGGAACTTCATCAGTCTTGATGCTGCTTGTGGCAGTTGTTGTAGCTGTTGATAGAAGAATACAAATACAATAAATTCGGCCATTTTCAGACATGGAAAAAATGAAACATCGTCTTTAAAAAGTGCAGTTAAAAAGTAACAAATACTGAGCTACTTTTATGCACAAGCCTTTTTATATATGATTTTTATAACGCCAATAGTTAGCTCAGCCCTTTAGAATATAGAGTAAGATAATAGTGTTACAAAACCATTTAATACATGTTCACACAGGGGCGACTCGTCAGGCGACTGTCGCCTGACGAGTCGCGTCCCGCTCTGTGCTATGGAACCGTTCTAATAGGAGCGACTCAGGTCGCTCCGATTTAGAAAAAGGTTCCTGTACTACTTTTGGGGACGACTTGCATTGACTTCTATACAGAAGTCATTATGCAAATCGCCTCGGCGGGCATATCAAGTCGTCTTGAGAACGCGACGCCGAGGTCACCCCCGAAGTCGTGCCGCCCCTGTGTGAACCGGGCCTAAGAAGGCCCTGCTCATGAGAGCTTACAAAAATAAAAAATAAAAGGCAATAAATATTAATAATAATAATTATAAGCAAAGGGTACAAAGGAATTAAAGTATAACGAAGGGTAAAATGCTTTTTTCAAATTTTGATAGAGTGGAGAAAGATTAGAACACCTGTCAGTTTTTATTATGGTCTGTGTCCCTGTTAGGAGATTCACCCTCTTTATTTGTCCTTTTTATCACTGAAAGTGAAAGCAAAGGAAAGGAAAATCAGAAATTTTGGATAGTCCCCAGAACAGTAATAGAGAAAAATCTTCCAATGGGGACAATAGTTCTGGTAACCTGGGGGTCTTCAAGAAATTCCGTTAATTTGCAGGGATTTCCTCTTACTTCCTGTTTGGCAATGGGACAGGCATTTAAGGTAAACGTCTGCAATGGGACAGACATTTTTGACTATAGTTCTACTTTAACTGAGAGGGATGAGCTGATGGAGGAAGTAAAGTTAAGCTTGTAGGTGGAGGCAAGACCAGCTTCCCTAAAGAGATGTTTTCAGGGGTTGGCTAAAGGTGGACAGAGCAGGAGACAGCCAGACAGACTGCGGTAGGGTCGTTCCAGAGGCTGGGAGTGGCTCTGGAGAAGTCCTGGATGTACGCATGGAAGGAAAGGGCAGCTAGAGAGCAAGAGGTCCTGGGAAGAGGCAGGTTTGGGTGATATATTAAGATTGGTGACGTAGCTGGGACAAAGTTGTATAGGACTTTGTAGGATGTTCATATTTTGAATATAATTGGGCAATTGAAAGGCAGTGAAGGGATTGGCAGAGAGGGGTGGCGGCAGACACTAGGCAGTTAGTAAGGTAGACAAATCTGCCAACAGTATTCATGATTGAAGGGGGAATAGCAATAGTCAACGTGAGAAATAACAGGGGTGAATGTGTAGCTTGCTGGTTTCATTGGTTAAAGGATAGAGTTCACCTTTGTAGTAGAAAAAAAAAGCTCATCTTTTTGCAAGTAAAAAAAAAAAAAATTGCATCAATTTTTTTAGTTTTTTTACTAGGAGCCTGAAAATCACTTGTGATCAGCAAATCGTGGGTACAATTTCATGCTCTTGCAGACTGTCAGTGCATTTGTCTGCCCATACCTCATACAGACAGGCAGTTACATAATAACAGGAAGAATCAACTAGCTAGAGCACACAACAGTGCCTTGGTAGATCATTGAGAACTACAAGCAGTCAGTCTCAAAGACTGTCGGTACTCGCTCTCCCATTCACAGAACTCATGTGAATGAATGACACGACCGGGTGGGCGGAGCCCTGCATGCACACACTTTTTAAATTGCGACAGCGGGTGCAGGTAGAGGTTGCCCTTCCTGCTGTCACAATAAACAGGGGACACCACTGTCAAGGGAAAACTGTTTTGTAAAGGGGGACTGAACAAATGTAAAACGAGATTGTGATTTCAGAGGAGGGGGCTGTGATGTGAATGATCCAAGTCATCGCACAAACAAGCAATTCATTCTGACCTCGGCTGGAAGGAAATTTTACGTATCGGACCTCCGTGAATTTAAATTAAATATCCCTGAAGTAAACAATGCACCTGAGCTAATTTAGAAAATGGGTGCATCAGCATCTCAGGTATCCATGTTACCAATAAAAAGATTAGTTAGGTGGACTGGCACTGTAAGACAATGCCTGCTACTCTAACCTCTCTACAGGCAACACATGGAATTTTTTTCTAGCTTTAAGAAAAATAAAAACAGGATGTTTAAAGTGGACCTCTACCCAAACCTAATTTTGTACGATGCAGAGAAGAACATCCTGTTTGTAAAATTATACTTTTGTCTGTAGCCCTGACTAAAATCCTTCAGGACATCTACTTGTTCCTCATTAATCAGCAGTTGGCGTATGCCAAAAGGGCCCCAGCCATTAACTTTAAGGAGGAATCTCTAAAGTAGATGCCGATTCTCAAAGATTTATTTTACTACTACTTTTTTAGTAAACCTCCAACTACTTTTATTATTAAGACCTTGCATGCTTTATCAAATCTATGGTGCATTATGGAAAAACAGGATAGATTTAATCTGATCCAAGGAATGGATAGGACTGTTAAAACATAATGAGCCTAGAAAAAGCAACATCTGAGGGTGTAAAATGCCTCAAGCACTCGGATTTCTCACTGAATTAAATTTGTCTATTGTGACTTTACTGTGCTTTTTCCTCCAATGCAACAGACTAGTTAACACATCAGATGACTATACAATAATATGTCTTTATACTGTGCGGGGCTGGTCCTTTATCAGACAAGAGCGGCCAAAAGCAGTGGCAGATGGTGGTATATTTTTTTTGGGGGGGGGGGACAAACCATGCACCCAACAGCCACACTCAACCCCCCCCCCCATCGGGTCAGTAGCCTCGCACTTACCCCATCTAGGTTGCGGGTAGTGGGCGACGGCTTCCCCTGCATCTCCTCCTACTCTGCATCACAGCTGCTTCTGCTGTGCATCTCGTCCCTCCTCCTAGGAGGCTAATAGGATCGATTCTCCTCTTGGCCAATCGGGTGACCGGTCTCAGGACCAGCTTCCCGATTGGTCGATAGGAGAATCGGGAAGAAAATAGTGAATATTTAAGTGGTTGTAAACCCTTTACAACCACTTTCACCTACAGGTAAGCCTAGAATAAGGCTTACCTGTAGGTGCTTGCAATATCTCCTAAACCTCCAAGGTTTAGGAGATATCTACAAAAATGACGGGCGTCGATCTCTACGGTGCATGCGCCTTAGACAACAGTGCAGGCACACTTTAGCAACGGCGATCGTGCCATTCCTAAAGGAGGCCGTGCCGTGACTGGTGGCTCCCGCGGGCATGCCAATTACAGCGCCGGAGCCGCGATACCCGCAAGTAACCACCGGGAGAGATGACAGCCGCCCAAGCGGTGTACGAGGACGGCTGTGGGGGCTTCGATCTAAGGTGATTACATAATGATACTAGCTCATTATGCCTTTGTCTTGCAGGTCTTTTTTTTGTAAAAGTGGGTTTACTTCCTCTTTAACTATTGACACAACTAGTGCTCTATGCCCTGAGCCCATCCTTTCTTTAAGCCAAATAGAGCCTCAGGCTCTAATCATGTGCTGCTGTAAAAAAAAAACCCCATTAGAATCCATGATCAAGGCACCCTGCATGTAGATTAGGGGCCAGGCTGCCACTGACGATAAAGCAGGGGTCTCAAACTGGCGTCTCTCCAGCTGTTGCAAAACCACAAGTCCCATGAGGCATTGCAAGGCTGACAGTTACAAGCATGACTCCCACAGGCAAAGTAATGATGGGACTTGTAGTTTCACAACAGTTGGAGGGCCACCAGTTTGAGACCCCTGCTATAATGGAATCAAAGCTTAATAATATAAAAAAAAAAATATGTACTTGGAAATGAGGGGCGCTTATCACTAGGTGCTATTTGTAATGCTTTATCTTTTTTTTTTTTTTAATTTATGTTTATTGATTTTTCCATTGAACAGAGAAAAATTACAGAGCATATCAACATACACGCTTACACATTATTTTCTTGTATTCAGTAGCAATATACCAGTTTTACACCGTGAAGCGGGAGCATAAACAATATAGTCTCGAAATAACATTCAAGCCTAATAAGGCCTACAGCTTGTGGCCACATAGGTGTCCCAGTTCCTCAACGGAGGAGAAGAAAAAAAAAAAAAAAGAAACACAAAACCCTAATACCAAAGGTGTATCGAGAGTATTTAACTGTGATTTTCACAGGACTCATTCGGTTATCCTTATTCAGTAATACTTAAGTGCTTGCATTCACTCACACAACACTCATACCCATTCACCCAGCACTTCCACCCATTTCCCCAGCCGAAACTACAGCTGGGTGGGGGCACTCCTCCTACTCCCCCCCCACATTTATGTGGGATATGTTTCATGTCCCCAGCTTCTTTATTTAGGATAGGAGGTAGTTCTCCCCCCCCCCCCCCATCAAACAGGAGGGGCTGAATCAGGGCCCACTACTGCTGAGACAGAGGGGTATCCTTCCAAAAGGAGCTGTCTATATCCAGCCAAGGTTGCCAGATCTTGTAGAATTTCTGTATACAGGCCCTTCCTTTATAGATTAGTTTAAAGGTTGGTACGACTTTGTTTATCATGCGGTACAGCAGTTGGATGTTGGGAGCAGATTCACACTTCCATTGTAGTAATATCAGTTTTCTGGCATAAAAGAGTATCAAGCGAACTAGGGTCCGTTCGTGGGTTCTGGGTATGTGGTCATTAAGGATGCCCAGGAGCCCCACTTCAACAGTGTGGGGGGTCACTAGGCATAGATTGTTTTCAAAAAAAGAGAATAGGTCCACCCAGAACCCCAAGAGGGCCGGGCAGGACCAAAACATGTGTACATAACCAGCATTGGTGCACTTACATCTAGGGCAGAGGGCCCCTGAAACATAACCCATGCGAGCCAGACGGGCCGGCGTGTAATGCAGTTGATGAATAAATTTGAACTGTATATATTGGTCGTTAGACCCAACAATATCCAAGAAACAGGCCCCAGAGGCCTCCTCCCACCCCTCCTCTGAAAGCCCAGGGATGTCGACCATCCACTTCCGCTGTGCAGCACGGAAGGGAGAACTCCCACCCGTCTGCAGTCGGGAGTAAATGGTCGTGGCTAATTTCGTAATGCCAGAACACGACATCAATGCCTCAAGCGGGGATTCAGCGAGCTCAAGAGTCAGGCCATGAAACTGCGCACGGACAGCGTGTCGTATGAGAAGATATTTAAAATAGAATTTATTTGATAATCCACTTGTAGCTTTTAGGACTTCAAAAGAGATAAATTCACCATTGAGAAAAATGTGGGCAGCGTGGGTAATGCCCAGCCGTGTCCACCACAATGCATCGGGGTGACCCATGAGCTCCAGAAGATTGGGGTTATGCCATAGGGGGGTTTTCGGTGAGACCCCCCCCAATTCTGAAATCGTCTTATTCCCTTCATGCCAGGCCAACCAACTCACTTCTATCGGGGAGCCGCGGGAGCATCGTTTTGGTAAAGATCTATGCATAATATCTACCAGTGGGGTCTCTAGGCCAGCAAGTGCCTGCAGTAGATAGGTAGAGCAGGATGCGGAGGCCCCCTGGAACCATTCAGACATAGGTTAATTGGGCTGCTATAAAATAGTGTCGCAAGTTGGGGCAGGCCAGTCCCCCATCACCCTTAGAGGCCTGGAGGGAAGCCTTCGCTATTCTGGGATTGGTCCCCTGCCATAGGAAGGAGGATAATAACGAGTCTACTCTTTTGAAGAGCTTTTTGTAGAGAAAAATAGGGGATGCCCTAAAGGCATATAAAAATTTAGGTAGGTATATCATTTTAAATATGTTCACCCGCCCTATCAAATTCAAAGGTAATGAGGCCCAAGTTTGCAACCTGGTCTCCATGTGTGTAACAACTGGGGCAATGTTAAGAGATTCAAAGAGGGCCAGATCTGCATTAATGTGAATGCCCAAATATTTAAATGTGGATCTGACTGACAGGTTAGAGTGAGATAAGTAAGTATAATCCTGTTTGGGGCCTATGGGAAAAGCAACAGACTTGTCCCAGCCCACCTTTAGTCCCGAGACCCTCCCGATCTCCTCCACCACTTCCATTAAAGATTTAAAGGACTGTTCTGTGCCATCAAGGTATATTAATGCGTCATCAGCATATAATGAGATCTTCTCTGTAAGATTACCATAACATATGCCGCCCACCGACGCCGTCTGTCGCACCGCCAGAGCCAAAGGCTCTATGGCAAGTGCGAACAGGAGTGGCGAGAGCGGGCAGCCCTGCCGTGTTCCCCTGTGTAAAGAAAAGACATCCGATACATCCTTGTTAGTACATATTCTTGCCCTGGGATTGATATATAGCAGGCGAACCCATTTTATAAATTGGTGACTAAAACCCATTCGGTGCATGACTTCCCACAAAAAGGTCCATTTCACAGTATCAAAGGCCTTCATCACATCCAGGGACAACACCAGGCCACTTTTATGCTCAGTGTCAGCTCTATGGATATGTATGAACAATCGTCTAATGTTGTCATATGTACTCTTTCCAGGCATGAATCCAGTTTGGTCCCTATGGATAAGGTGTAGGATAATCTTTTGTAGTCTCACTGCCAGTACCTTGGCCAGTATCTTAACATCGCTATTGAGTAAGGAGATTGGACGGTATGAGCCACATAGCGTTGGATCTTTATCAGGCTTGGGGATCACCACAATCAGGGCCTCACACATGGAGGAGGGGAGAACGCCCTCCTCCATTGCCTGCCCAAACTGAGAGTGCAACCTCTGTGCCAAGTCCCCAGCATAGTGTTTGTACCATTCAGCGGGCAAACCGTCCAATCCAGGAGTTTTGTTCGGGGGGAGTGAGTATATGGCAGTGGTAATTTCTTCTACCGTCAAAGGTTCATTTAAGATGGATCTGTGTGAGTCCTCCAGTACAGGGAACCGGAGAGACTCGAAGAAACCCATAGTTTCCCATTCAGGTGGAGAGGGCTGGGACGAATATAGGTCCTCATAGGAGGATTTAAAAGTTAGATTAATGGTCCTAGGGTCTGAAGCGATGGAGCCATCCGGCACCTGGATTTGCGGAATAGTCCTATCAACACAGTCCATGCGGGAGAGATCTGCCAACATCTTGCCATTTTTCCCACTGTGTTCAAGCAGCCTGGCCGTCAGATATCTCTGTTGTTTCTGTGTTACATCCACCCTGTGGAGGTCCAGGGCCCTATGCGCCCCCACCAGGACCCCGTGGGAGTCCGGGGTGGGGGACGCAGAATACTGGGCCCTCGCAATCTCCAAGGAGGACTCTAGGGCTAAAAGAGTGGCCTGGGAGGTTTTTTTTATGTCTGGTAGTGTTAGAGATGTATGAACCCCGCACAGTCGCCTTAAAGGCGTCCCATGTGGGGCCAGGGGAGGCAGATCCTTCATTATCCGCCCAAAAGTGGGACATGTCCTGTCCCACCGGGTCCTGTATTTCGGGGGTGGAGATCCAGCAAGGGCTGAGCCTCCACTGCCGAAAAGAGGGTCGGTGACCCATCACCAACTCTATCTTAAGGGCCGAATGGTCTGAGATTGTCTGCGAGATGTATGCGACCGACTTAACATAAGGGACCATATCAGAGGTTCCCAGGGCATAATCCAGCCTGGAAAGAGTACCATATGTTCTGGATTGACAGGAGTATTCTTTTATCAGTGGATGGCCACGCCGCCAAAGGTCGACGTAACCAAAGGAGGCACACCAGTGGCTAAATAGCTTGGATTCATATTGGAGGGGCCTCAACCTGTCCAGACCTGGGTCCAGGACAGAATTGAAATCCCCCAGCACAAGGGTAGGCAGACCCGGCAATTTAGAAAACTGTAAACTTAAGTCAGTGAAGATTGCAGCCGTGACAGGGGGGGGGGCATACACCACCACCAAGAGCAATGGGGTGGCGTGGATTTTACACAGTAAAAAAACGTACCGACCCATTGGGTCAATAACTACCTGGTCACAGGAGAAAGGGAGTCCCTTCCTTATGAGGACAGAGACTCCCCTAGCATAATTTGAGTACGTGGAATGATACCCCTGTGACACCCAGTGTTTTTTCAAAGCAAGTATTTTGGAGCCTAGGAGATGTGTCTCCTGTAGGCATAGTATCTGTGGCCTATGTGGCTTGAGAAATTCAAATAAGGATGCTCTTTTAAATTTAGAATTTAACCCCCGGACATTCCAGGAGATGCATGTGATTATAGACATGGCGGGGGGTTAAAAAGGGGCCCATATATGGTAATACAAATCAGACACTTGTCACCGGCGCGGCTGCAATCCAACACTGGGGGGGAGCAGGAGAAAAGGAGTACCCATGAACACATCCACACAACCACCATCCATGCAAACACACAAACCATTACACATACATTACCAGTTGAAATCCACATTGTGTAATGCTTTATCTAATAAGATAGTAAATATAGTCAACACATACATAGTGACAACATGCATGCCCATATTTGAGCTGCTGAGGCAAAACATTTAAAAAAGGCACCTCACCCAAGCTTTGGGGACATATTTATAAAGCAGTGCATCTTGCCATTTATCAAACACCGACTGCAGTCAAATGTTTCTTTTGAATGTAGTTTAAATGGCAGCGATTGGTTCACCACCAGTGAATGTTTGGTGGACGTCACATTCATGGCTTTATAAATATGCTCCATTCACGTTTTCAAGTTTTAAACAGTGCAAGACATAGGTGTAATAAGCCTGTGGAGTAGAAACAATTCATCTTGTAAATGGAAGAGTGAGCTTAAATAATTGAACACTGCAGAGAAAGGCGTGGGGAAGATGCATGCAATAAAGTCCTGGAGGGATTTACCTAATAACTAATGTAATAGTACTAAATGGCATTTATCTATTACACTGCTTAAAGGCTATGGCATAGCTATTGGTAGAAGACTACCCAATCATAAAAAAAAAAAAAAAAAAAAAAAAAAAGAAGGACCCCCCCCCCCACACACCCCAACTGACTTCTTGCCTTCTTGCCATGTTAGGATCTTGCTATATTAAAGAATAAAATCTGGGGTGACCTACTTCTTTTCCCAGCAACCGAAGCCAACAAAGGAATTATGCAAAAGCTGCAGGACGCCACGAGCAGCAAGGTCAGCAAGGTAACATCACTGGCTTTCCCTGAATCTGCAACCAATCTTAGAGTGAAATTGAAGGGGGGGTGCAGGGGCCATGCACTTGCTGTGCAACTGCGGTACCCGCCTGGTACTGTCATTTAAGACAAGAGACTCACGATGAGATGAGAGATGAAAGGGCATCAGCCATGTTCACCTCTTTGTGTTTCTCGTGCCGCTCTCGATGAATTAGAGTGGAAACTAATCAGAGGCTTTGAGGCGGTGGGCAGGACACATTAATCCAGCCTGAAAGTCTAACCAGGCATCGGGTAGGCTGTGTAATCTTGGCCACATAGTGAATATGAAGCTTTGTTTCAAAGGGCACTTTATTCATAATAAAGTAGCTGTTTGTATGGCATTCCAATGGAGAACTGAAACAATAAGCACATTTAGAAGCTGCTCGAGGCTTCTTTTGCTAGTGGAGATGTAGCATACGCAGACATGCGAGTGAAGCATCCAGCATTATTGTCAAATCAGCAGAGGATTGGAGAGGGCAGCAAAGCACTCATTCCTCATCTCAAATCCAATTAAAAGAAAGAACAGCTGAAACCAGCAAAAATAAGAAGGGAGGAAAAGGCAAAAGTAAATCCGTTTCTAGAACTTGAGCTAATAAAAGCAGTGTAGAATGTCTGAGGCTGTGTCCTAACAAGACCAGATCTTTTACTGTGGTCACGAATACTTGTGAGTGGCATTGGCCCTGATCTATTAATTGCCGATAACAGAAAATTATTTTTGTTCACTTGCTGATGCATTTTTGCATCAGATGAATGCAAGCTAATGTGCCTAATTTGTTAAAGGTTTCTAAAAAGGTAGAAAAAATAGGATTTTTGTACTCACCGTAAAATCCATTTCTCTGACATCCATGGACCGACACGGCGTGTCTTACACTTTACACGTGGGTATATGTCCCTGCTTGCAGGAGAAGACCTAGGCAGAATGGTAAAACATTCCAGAACAAACAAGAGCTTAACAGCCCCGCCCAGGGGGGCGGTCCCTCCGGACATTACCCTCACACCTGCAGCTAGCAGGCCTCAGTGCGTAACAAAGCAGCACAAACTTAAAGGAAGGGTGGGTGCCGTGTCGGTCCATGGATGTCAGAGAAATGGATTTTACGGTGAGTACAAAAATCCTATCTTCTCTTATCATCCATGGACCGACAGGGCGTGTCTTACACTTTACACGTGGGATGTCCCAAAGCAGTGTCAAGAGGGATGGGAGCAGTATAAATGGAAAAACCAAAAAACTTCACTCCAAAGAAGGCAGAGCTCCTCAACGGAGAAGTTGCCACTTTAAACAGCGGCCTGCAACCCCTTGCGGCCGAAGGAAGCATCCGGAGATGCAGCCACATCAACCCTATAAAACTTAGAAAGGGTATGAACAGACAACCAGGTCGCCGCCTTGCACAATTGTGCAACCGACGCTTGATGTCGGAAAACCCAGGAAGCACCAATTGCCCTGGTGGAATGCGCCGTAACCGGGAAGGGAGGCGCCCGCCCCATGAGAGCATAGGCTTGAAAGCCGGTTTGTCCAATCCACCGAGAAAAAGGTGGCAGACGAAGCCGCTTGACCCTGTTTCTGACCAGAGACAGTCAACCAGAGAGTAGACTTCCGAATAGAAGCAGCAGACAGGCACACCCGCAAGGCTCGTACCACATTCAAAGTGTGCCGCGCACACTCTGGGATGCGATGGGCGAGGACTCTAGGACGGGAGGACAATGTCCTCATTTTAGGTGAAAGGTCAAGATCACCCTTGACAAAAGAAAAAGTCGCGGATGCAACACCGCCTTAGCCTTATGGATGACTAAACATGGCGACTTGCAGTACAAGGTCGCCAATTCAGATACTCGTCTAACAGAAGTAATTGCCACTAAAAGGGCCACCCTCTGAGACAAAGTGAAGAGGGGAATATCCCTGATATTCTCAAAAGGAGGTTCCTGGAGAACCGAGAGTACCAATTCCGATCCCATGGGGGGAGAGGAGACTTGACAGGAGGGAGCCCATGGCGAACCCCCTGCACAAGGGTGCCAACCAAGGAATGACCCGCTAGTGGTCACCGAAAGAAGACGGCCAAGGCCGAAACTGACCCTTAATGATACTCAAAGCGAGCCTTTGGGCTACGCCATGCTGTAGGAAAACGCAGGATTCTAAGGACGGAATATGTCCGAGGATATCAGTCCAGCTCTTCGCACATGGCGATGTAAGCTTTTCCAGGTACAGAGATAGTTCTGGAGGAAGACTTCCGTGTCCTTAATATGGACGAAATGACCAAGTCCGAGAGACCTCGGTCTCTCAACACCTGGCTTTAAACAACCATGCCGTTAAGGCCAGAGACTGTAAAAGCAGGTGAAATATATGACTTTTGAGACAGAAAGTCCTCCCTTATTGACAACCATCAGGGAACGGCCGCGACGAGACGTACGAGATCGGCGTACCAGTGAAGCCGAGGTCAATCCGGAGCAATGAGGATCACCAGAATTCCCTCGGTCGCCACCCTGCGCAGCAGGCGAGGAAGCAACTGCAGCGGAGGATAAAACGTGTATCAGGTGACCATGACCCCATGGGCCACTGACGCCTCTGAGGCATCCGCCCAAGGATCACTGGATCTGGCCACAAATCTCGACAACTTGCAATTGAGTCGAGAGGCCATCGGGTCCACCTCCGGCGTGCCCCACCGTCTGTGTGGCAAAGGAGTTGAAATACCTCCGGGTGCAAAGACCACTCTCCCTGGTCCAACATCTGGCGACTCAATAGTCCGCCAGTTCTATGCCCGGAATGTAAGTGGCCGACAGAGCCGGCACGCTTCTTTTAGGTCCCCTTCAGGGTACGGGGGACCTCGGAAGCCGCAGCTGAGCTCAGAGTCCCCCCCTGATGGTCGACATACGCCATCACCGTGACTTGTCCAACAGGATCCTAATGGAACGATCCTGCAATCTCTCAGACCACGAGGATAGGCACAGTCTGATGGCCCGTATTTCCAGAACATTGATCGGCAAACGGGCTTCGTCCGGAGTCCAAGCCCTTGGGCCAACAGGACTCCCCAGACTACACCCCAGCCCTTCAGGCTGGCGTCCGTAGTGAACACCGTCCATTGGACGGGGAGGAACGACTTCCCGGACCGAAGAGCCGGGGACCCAAACTCCATGTCAGGGACGCCCTGACCAGGTGGCTCACCTGGATCGGAAAATCCAAAGACAACGCGGATTTGTCCCAAGGGAACAAGATCTCCTTCTGCAATGCCCTGGTGTGTGATTGGGCATACGGAATGGCCTCGAAAGAGATCACCATGTGTCCCAGGACTCCCATGCAAAAACGGATTGACGACCATTCTTTGGGATGTCAGCATCCGCACTGCAGACTGAAGTGTCAGTAGCTTCCCCGGAGGTAGGAATACCTTTTGCCTCCAAGGAGTCCAGAATCAGACCAAGATTCCAGATAGCCCACGACAGCAATGCCTTGCTGTCTCAGCAAGCTAGAACCGGCACAAGCACCTTGGTGAACACCCTTGGTGCCGGGGCTAGGCCGAAAGGAAGAGCCACAAATTGATAGTGGACTTCGCCGATCGCAAGCGCAGATAGGAACATACAAGTAGGCGTCCTTGATTTCCAAGGTCGCCAGAAAATCCCCTTGACGGAGTGCACTGACCACCGTGCGAATGGATTCCATGCGGAACTTTTGCACCTTCACGAAGGCATTCAGGACCTGGAGGTCCAAGATAGGCCGAACCCCGTCCCTTTTTTGGGCCGACAAACAATTCGAGTAGAATCCCTGAAACCTCTCCTGTGACGGAACCGGCACAATCACTCCGGACCTCAAACCTGAATAGGCCCCATAGGGCCACCCGACGGGCAGGAAGGAGAGAAAGATTCGAGGGAAGAATCTGTCTGGAATTAGAAACGGAACCTATCCTGTAACCTGAGGTGATCACCTCGCACACCCACCAGTAGGAGATCCGGGAGGTCCATTGATCCGTGGACCTGCAAAGTCGTCCCCCTTACCCCAGAGTCGGGAGGGGGCAAGACTTCACGCAGAGGCGGGCTAGGGAGCCGGCTTGTTCGGCATACGCACCCAGGGGCGCTCGTGTCCACCAGCCGTACCGCTTTCAGTCTGGGAAGGCCTCCCCGTTGATTGACGAAAAAAAACCTTTTTTCTGGAAAGGAAGGACCCTGCTTATAGCGGCCTCCTTGCCAGCCTGAGGAAGAACAGTGCTTTTACCTCCCGTGACATCCTTGATGAGGTCATCCAGCACAGCACCGGAAAGCCTACCACCTTTCAATGGTAAACCCTTCGGAGGCTTTTTAGAAGCTAGATCAGCAGACCAGCATTTCAACCAGATCAGACAATGCAATACCCTGAGTTATAAGGGACCGCGTCAAACGTGGCGTCACCACATAAACCAGGCCCTGCACCATTTGTGGGCCAGAGCAATAGTGTCTGGAGGAAGATCATGCTCCTGTATTAGTTGCCCATCCCGCAAGTGTTGGAGACACAAGGGTCGCCGCTACCACAAGCCGTAGGGCGGACCCCAACAAGGCAAACATAGCTCTACTCACCACTTCTGACCTCTTGTGAGTGGGGTCCTTTAATGCAGGAGTCCCCTCCACCGGGAGAATGGTGGCCTTGTGCAACCGGGCGACTGGAGGGTCGACCACTGAGGGAGAAGCCCACGTTTTAAGTAGGGCATTTTTAAAGGGGTATCTATAGGCAAACGCTGCGGGACCATAAAAGTCTTCTGCGCCTTTTTCCCCAGACCTTGTCAGTGAGCTGGTCAAAGTAAGGTACATATTGAAAAAAACACTTTTTAGAAGGCCCGGCCCTAAGGAAAGAGAGGAGACCGTCCGCCTGAGGTTCTGCATCCGCAGCATTTAGCTTGCGAGTGTCCCTCACTGCATCAATGAGTTCACAAAACAAGCACCCTGTCATTTACTGACACCGAACTGGAGTTTTCCTTGCAAGGAATGTCCTGTTCAAAACCAAATATATATTCAGAGCTAGGGTCCTGAGCGGTAGTGGCTAGGCCCATATCTGAATCAGCGCACACCCCCCTTTTTTTTTGTGGAAAAAAAAAGTGGGGATAGGGGCTTTTTTGCTCCCTTGCGCTCACACACTGCTCCCCCCCGGTCAGATTAATGATACCAGGACTGCCGACAACTGGTCCCTAAGGACCGCAGGTGCAGGAGCACTGCCAGTTGTCCCTAACAGTGTGAAGAAACAGGTGAACCAGACTCCAATATTGCCACGCTCTGAGACCTTATTCACCATTACAGTGAATAATACAGCCCACCCACAGGCCGTGCTGGGGCTGAGGAGGGGATACCCGGAGTACTCACCACCCGTAGGGACCGCTCGGTACCGCTGTATGAGTCGCGCTGTAGCGCTGGTGCAGCCTGAGGTGAAGAATCTGTGAGGATGTGTGTATTTCGCGCCGTACAGCAGTGCTGCTAGAGGCCGAAAACGAAAGTGAAAGTGCCGCGGCTACAAGAAAATGGCCGCCGGGCACCAGTACTATGCATTAAGCCCAAGCCAAAATGGCCGCCAATGGCGCACTTTTTAAAAAAATAAAACACTGCGCAAATGGCGCACAGAAAACACAGCCAGTCCCCCAGAACACTTCCCAAACCAAATAACAGGCATGGAGCGGCCCCCCCAGGGCAGAGTGACCCCCCAAGCATCCCCACACAGCACAACAGGGTGCAGAGAGCAGCATAACAGGGGGGAGACAGGGAGAACCCCCCACACACAGAAACACAGCCAGCATGTACTCACCTTGCAGCAGGAGAGACTACTTACCCGTCCCGCAAGCACCCTGGAGAACACGCCCGGTGCCCATAGAGGGACTCACTGGCTTGTTTCAGACAGGCCTATCACAGAGTCGTACTGCGTAGCTGTCGGCCCAGTCCACCGTGAAAGATACAGTAGGTACTGTTCGATCTTGAGAGGACCGCGGGAGCATGAAAGCAACCAGGCCACCCCTGGAGCCATGGGGTACGTCGTGAACTGAGTCTCACGCACACAAGGCGAGGATCAGCACGCTCAATGGTCGGACAGGGAAGACTACGAGGATACTAGTGTACCCAACCTGTTGCCCAGCCGACAGTTGATTGAAGGTCTCAAAAATAAAATAAAATTCCCAAAGGAATAAAAATTAAAAGTAAAATCTTCCAGGAGACTGGCTCCTGAGAGAGCCACGTCTTCTCCTTCTGCTAGGCAGAAAAAAACTGAGGCCTGCTAGCTGCAGGTGTGAGGGTAATGTCCGGAGGGACCGCCCCCCTGGGCGGGGCTGTTCAGCTCTGTTTGTTCTGGAATGTTTTAACATTCTGCCTAGGTCTTCTCCTGCAAGCAGGGACATATACCCACGTGTAAAGTGTAAGACACGCCGTGTCGGTCCATGGATAAGAGAAATATAGTTTCATAGCTCCATCAGAAGTCAAGGAGCTCTAGAAATGTTGCCCAACATACACGAAACCTACGCATACTGAAGGTTTTATTCTCAAGAAGTTCATGGGTTAGTTCATTTCTGTTATGGGTGGACAATGTTTTTTTTTACCTTAAAGTGATACTATAGGTTCACGTTTAAAAAAACAAAAAACAAATGTCATACTTGCCTCCACTGTGCAGTTCGTTTTGCACAGAGTGGCCCCGATCTGCCTCATCTGAGGTCCTACGGCGGCTCCTCCCTGCAATAGATAACCACCCCTGGGAAGCTCTCTTTTGAGGGGGTTACCTTGTGGGCACGCTCCTGTGTCATACACTCCGCGTACATAGCGAAACAAATTGCACTCCTGTGACCCTTAGAAGCCCAGCCTAAAAAGCTGAGGCTGGACTTCTCCTTTAAGGTGAAAAAACACAAGGCTTTACAACCCCTTTAAGTACCCCATTTGATAAATCTAAGTGTCCCAGAGTCTGACACCTCCTGTTGTATTTGTATGAGCCAGGGAGAGGAGCTGTAAACTTGGGTGCAAAGATTTCATCACAATGACAACTAGAGAGGTGAGAATCTTCAGGCACCTAGGTGAGCAATGGTAAAAACCAAAATCATTACTACATGTAAATATGTTACAGTTTTAAATATGTAAAAAAGGGGGGTACCTATGCGCCTGCCAATAGGTACAACTAAATTAAAGTGCTAATATAAAGTGCTAAGTGCAAAGTGCTAAAAATAAAGAACTAATATAAGACATACAGCAGCTGACTTCTATAGTGCAACCAACACAAACAAGTACAATAAAAAATATTGAAGCAGCGCTAAATGTCCGTGAACAATAATAGATCAACGTGCTGTGTAAGCGCTAAAATATAAAATGAACAAATCCAATAAAAGTGCTAAATAGCGTCAATACACAATGATAATGACTGTTAACGTGCATACTGTGCAAAAAAAAAAAAAATATATAGTTTACAGAAAATACAAAAAAACATGCAAATGTTGATGTGTCCCAAAAGAATAATATATATACACGTGTAAAAAGTTCACACAAAGTGCTAATCTTCCCAAAAAAATAAAGTCACGTGAGAAGTGACGCAACACGTCGGCAGGAGGAGCTTAGTGACGTTGACTTCAGGTCCACGGCCGTAAACCGTTAGTGTGTACTCTTGACGTTTTTTTGGCGTTTTTATTTGCCTCATGGTTTTATTATCGGTTTTTAAGCTACTTTATTTTAAATAAACGCAGTTTTTGGGCTTTTTATGCTTACTTCACCATTGAGTCCTTGTTTTATCCCTGAAACTCTGGAGCAAGGTATACCCTAAGAAACCACAGTTGGAAGCGGTGAAAAGGTTGCAGTAATCCCTGTTTGCATACAAGAACTGGAGTTCATCATCCGGAGCAGTGGAGATCTATTAAGGTTGTATCAGACCCCTTGGGGTCCATCAGTAAGGTGAGAGGCTGGTGTCAACGGGGAGGATTGTACATGCATATCGATTTACTACCGATTCCCTTTTGATGTGATGAGCTGGACCCCAACGCCTGTTCTTTTCCTTTTTTCCTGCTCTTGGCTGCTGATATTTTCAATTTTTTTTGGGAAGATTAGCAGTTTGTGTGAACTTTTTACACACATATATATTATTCCTTTGGGACACATCAACATTTGGATGTTTTTTTGTATTTTCTGTAAACTATTTTTTTTTTGCACAGTACGCACGTTTATTAACAGTCATTATCATTGTGTATTGACGCTATTTAGCACTTATATTGGATTTGTTCATTTATATTTTAGCGCTTACACAGCACGTTGATAATCTATTATTGTTCACGGACATTTAGCGCTGCTTCAATATTTTTTATTGTATGTTACAGTTTTAACATTTCCTCTCCAGTTCAGGGACCAAGCTCCTAGGTTCTCCCAGCTAAAAGGTAGGAGCATGCCACAGAATTATTAGACATGCAATGCATCAGTGATTCACGTTTGCACAACTCCCATATTCCATATTTGCAAGAGAGTAGAGCATCGTCAGTTGCTCTTGGTCGAGCACTGCTTTTCTGCATCAGGGGCATTTGCTGGGCATTAGCAGAACAGGTCGGGTACTTCACTTTCAAGGCTGTATTTTTGGGAACCAGGCTATTTAAAACACACACTTGTACTGTACTTGGCCTCTTGCACACAGAAGGTTGTGCCCGTCGGCGTCAAATCCTGGCTCCTTCGGGCATCCTGGAGGAAAGGTGTGTCATCCAACCACACTGTCAGCAGCCTGTCAAAATCGATGACAGCCTAAAAACATGTGGCAGCTGATGTACCGAGTAGTATGCGCATTTAGGGCAGTATGCATACGAGGTGGCATCAAAAAGTTTAGAGACTAGTTTTTGTAACATGCCAACAGATGGCAGCACAAGGCTGAACACAGTCACAGGGAGCACGACCTTCCATAAGTCAGTGTGCCAAAAGACATAGTCCTGTGCACATCAGGAGCTCTGCAACTGGTGCGATTCTGACCACGTGCGTTACCATAGCTGCCATTTCATCATGGACAGCAAGTTAGAACAAAGTGCAAACATGAAATTCTGCGTGAAACCGGCCAAATCTGCCACAAACATTTGACGTGATTCGGCAAGTTTACAGCAATGCTGCAGTGAGTTGGAGATCCAGCTCAAAGGTAGCTATTTTGACACCATTGCAAACTACAACGCAAATAGCAGAAGGTGTTTGACAAGCTTCGAAAAGAAGACTTCCAGGACACACTTGGGAAGTGGCAGGAAAGCAGGAAGCACTGTATTGCTGTGCAAGGGGACTATTTTGAAGGCGATAGTGTGTAAATGCAGATAAACAGTAAACAATCTAGTCTTGAAACTTTGATACCACCTGATACACGCCTGAACGCAGGCATGTCCGACTACAGACAGCCCAAAAGAATTTTGCTAACCTGAATGGATGCGGGTGGATATAGGCAAGTACATTTACATTTGGCTACCCACAGGTATTGGATGTCATATGCGACCGAGTAGTCTAGAATCCCCTGCTTCGATGAAACAGAAAGTATGTGAAGGAAGCCCTAAAAGCGCACCTTTAAACACCACATTACCACACTAAAATCATTCAAGAAAATTAAGCCGATTTACAAATATAACCTTATTAGTACTAACTGGTACAGAGATTTATCAAGCAAGGCATATCAACATCTTTGTAACACGCATGTACTGGCCATCAGGACTACTGGGAGTTTTCCAGTGGGCCGATGGATCAGTGGGCCGTTTTTTTTATGCAGAGTTCGGCAGCAGCGTGGCAGCAAACAGTGGCAGGAATACAGGGAAGGTGGCCAGTGAGGAGAGGGAGACTCCTGTCTCCCAGCTCCCCCCCCCCCGCACTCCCTCCCAGCCCCCCCCCCCCCGCACTCCCTCCCAGCTCCCCCCCCCGCACTGTCTCCCAGCTCCCCCCCCCCCGCACTGTCTCCCAGCTCCCCCCCCCCCGCACTGTCTCCCAGCTCCCCCCCCCCCCGCACTGTCTCCCAGCTCCCCCCCCCCCCCGCACTGTCTCCCAGCTCCCCCCCCCCCCCCGCACTGTCTCCCAGCTCCCCCCCCCCCCCCGCACTGTCTCCCAGCTCCCCCCCCCCCCCGCACTGTCTCCCAGCTCCCCCCCCCCGCACTGTCTCCCAGCTCCCCCCCCCCCCGCACTGTCTCCCAGCTCCCCCCCCCCGCACTGTCTCCCAGCTCCCCCCCCCGCACTGTCTCCCAGCTCCCCCCCCCGCACTGTCTCCCAGCTCCCCCCCCCCGCACTGTCTCCCAGCTCCCCCCCCCCGCACTGTCTCCCAGCTCCCCCCCCCCCCGCACTGTCTCCCAGCTCCCCCCCCCCCCGCACTGTCTCCCAGCTCCCCCCCCCCCGCACTGTCTCCCAGCTCCCCCCCCCCCGCACTGTCTCCCAGCTCCCCCCCCCCCGCACTGTCTCCCAGCTCCCCCCCCCCCGCACTGTCTCCCAGCTCCCCCCCCCCCGCACTGTCTCCCAGCTCCCCCCCCCCCCGCACTGTCTCCCAGCTCCCCCCCCCCCCGCACTGTCTCCCAGCTCCCCCCCCCCGCACTGTCTCCCAGCTCCCCCCCCCCGCACTGTCTCCCAGCTCCCCCCCCCCGCACTGTCTCCCAGCTCCCCCCCCCCCGCACTGTCTCCCAGCTCCCCCCCCCCCGCACTGTCTCCCAGCTCCCCCCCCGCACTCCTTCTGTCTCCCAGCTCCCCCCCCCGCACTCCTGTCTCCCAGCTCCCCCCCCCGCACTCCTTCTGTCTCCCAGCTCCGCCCCCCGCACTCCTTCTGTCTCCCAGCTCCGCCCCCCGCACTCCTTCTGTCTCCCAGCTCCGCCCCCCGCACTCCTTCTGTCTCCCAGCTCCGCCCCCCGCACTCCTTCTGTCTCCCAGCTCCGCCCCCCGCACTGTCTCTCAGCCCACTCTCTTACCCTCAACCCCCACCCCCTCTCTCACCCTCTCATGGATATACAATAATGGATGTGGGGGCCTTTTGGTGGGCGTGATTTTTTTAAGGGGGGGGGGAGGCAGGCAGCATTTTATTGAATTAAAGTGGGCTGGTCTGGCTGAAGTCAAGGGCCACATTTTTGTCCCAGTCCAGCCCTGCTTTGTAATTGCATAATTCTAAAACGTGCTCTTAATCAGTTGTCAAATCCCTTGGGATGGGAGCCAAAAAAGTCCACCTACTACAGCTGTTCTTCTGTAAACACTTGCCTTAGGCCTCATGTACACTTCTAAAAGCAAACGCGGCAAAAAGCAGCTAAATGTGGCATGTAAACACGGCATAACGGACGTTTTAAACGTGGGTTACTATCTGTCATGTTAAATTGTTGAGGAGAGGTTGTAAAAATGTCCCGTGTACATTAAGCCTTAGTCCACTGAAAGCATGTGCTGCATAGAAACCCATATCTGTCATTAAATAAGACAAATAGGAGGGGGGCCCCAATTTCTATTTCATTATAAAGATGCACTTATCACATACTATTTGATTTCCTTTTTAGACAATTGCACCTTAAAAACCGTCACAGTAGATGTGTTGAGAAACACAATTTATGATCTATTCAGCTCCTAAGTTATGTAAAATCATTACCTCTTGCCTCCCATAGAATATCCACATTCAGTAGAACAACTTCTGCACATTTTTGACAACTTAATAGCTAGGGCTGCGTGAGGCTCCAAGTAGAGTCTGCATGCCTGGCGTTATTTTAATTTTTAATATTGTGTATACCTGTTTATGAGCCATTCACAATGACACAATAGAGAGCTACACGGCAAGATACGAGAGCATTTACATTTTAAACCCTTGTAAGACTGCATCTTATGACTTCCAAAAAGAACATGCACACGTTATGAAGTGCCCAGTACAATTACAGCATACATAAAGCCCCAAAGAGTGACTACAGGGTGTTAGGGTTATTCTGTGCTTTAACAGAAAAGACAGCCACCATTTTGAACAATTCTCGGTGCTCAGACAGACAATTGAAAATGTATTGTGTGCTTTAACAGAAAAGACATCTACCCGTGCTGTACATTACCCGGTGCTCAGACACAGACAAGTGAAGACAAGTGCTCAGCTGCAATCCGTGCCCAATACACAAAGTACTTACATCTTGTGCTGACAGAGCTGTGATCACTCTGCACACTGCACAATGAAGACACACTAGGTGTTCTCTGGATGGTAGGTCCTTTGCATGGGATTCTTGTTCTAGGTAGTGATCTTGTCCCAATCAGTGCAGAAGCTTTAAAAGTGCTAGATTTCCCTTTGGGAGAGATTGAACCTCCCCCTAACAAAAACAAAGACTGGTTTTAGATTTCCAAAGAGGTTTCATAAGGATAGCAGTACATATACAGATTATGGTAAGAAGTCAGATTCAGATACATTTCAAGAAACAATTCTATCAACACAGGGACCGCGTCATTTCTATATACAGTGCAGCTCATACAGGCCACACCAGAACATACTTGTGAAGGGACATACGCATTTTCTCTTTAGAAGTATATCATAGCCTGCCAATTCTACCGACCGAAATTAAAAGATTTCAATTCGATTTTGTTTTGCTATAGAGCACAGTACTAAAAGTTATTGCCTTTTTTTGGTCAACTGGACAAAAATGTGGATTTCAGCTCTGTGTCAAGATGTATGTTCTGTATCAATGCGGTTTTCTATCATACTTTAATAAAAACAAGTAAAAGAAGTATATCAGAGACACATTGCAGGATGACCTCATAAGGTAGAGTAAACAAATGTTCTTTGCAATGACAGCTTTTTGGTATACATCTCAGTTAAAGTCCCAAAACCCTCTTTTTGTGTTCGTATATAGGGATGGAGTCGCATGCGTCTCATATAAAGTCTCAAACTGTTCGTAGTATATTTAGAAATATCTGCAGTACTTTTGTTCCTAAGGTGTATATGAAACAACAAAAATATTTGTTATTTGCTCCCCTTTGGTCTGTTAAATTAAAAAAATATATATATAGCTTATCCAGCCAGAAAATTAGTGAGCTGAAATCTAAAGGAAGAGTGTACAGGAAGTCATCAGTTGAACTACAACACACCTGCCCCTATTATGGAGAAGAGAGGGAGGGGTTATGCAGTGGTTAACCATGACATGTAGTCCTAAGGTCGGCCATAGACCGCTCAAATCTCAGCTAGTTCTGCAGGAATCGGCCGAGATCTGAACCGTATGTGTGCAAACCGGCCGAGATCTGAACCGTATGTGTGCAAACCGGCCGAGATCTGAACCGTATGTGTGCAAACCGGCCGAGCTCTGAACCGTACGTGTGCAAACCGGCCGAGCTCTGAACTGTATGTGTGCAAACCGGCCGAGCTCTGAACCGTATGTGTGCAAACCGGCCGAGTTCTGAACCGTATGTGTGCAAACCGACCGAGATCTGAACTGTATGTGTGCAAACCGACCGAGATCTGAACCGTATGTGTGCAAACCGGCCGAGATCTGAACCGTATGTGTGCAAACCGGCCGAGATCTGAACCGTATGTGTGCAAACCGGCCGAGATCTGAACCGTATGTGTGCAAACCGACCGAGATCTGAACCGTATGTGTGCAAACCGACCGAGATCTGAACCGTATGTGTGCAAACCGGCCGAGCTCTGAACTGTATGTGTGCAAACCGGCCGAGATCTGAACCGTATGTGTGCAAACCGACCGAGATCTGAACCGTATGTGTGCAAACCGACCGAGATCTGAACCGTATGTGTGCAAACCGGCCGAGCTCTGAACCGTATGTGTGCAAACCGGCCGAGCTCTGAACCGTATGTGTGCAAACCGACCGAGATCTGAACTGTATGTGTGCAAACCGACCGAGATCTGAACCGTATGTGTGCAAACCGGCCGAGATCTGAACCGTATGTGTGCAAACCGACCGAGATCTGAACCGTATGTGTGCAAACCGACCGAGATCTGAACCGTATGTGTGCAAACCGACCGAGATTTGAACTATGTATGTGCAGGCTGAATGTACCAAGTTGACCAATCAACTTGGGTACAACAAGCCGGCCGGATTTACTTGAGATTATCGCTAGCGGCTAGCAATCACGCCTTCTCCCGGCGAGGATGGCTTCCCCCGCCAGGAGAACACAATCTTAGTGCGGTTTTCCTGTCAGCGTTGATAGGGAATCAAGCACATTTTTTTCCCTGCAACTAAATTTGCACCGTCTATGGCCTGTCTAACACACTCCCTGTTCTAGGGTGACAACACTGCTTAGTACAGTTGTCAACGTAGGAAAGCAGTGCGTTACTGGTAGGCTTACCAGGTAAAGGGGCAAAAAAAATTTTGGGAAAAAAACTAATGTAGCCACCACCATTTAAGGACCAGTAAGCTGCAATTGTATAAAAAAAATTCTGGTGGAGCAGGTGCATAGAGAACAGTACTGCTAAACTTAACGATTTAGTTCCATTAAAAGCCTAAGTTTGGTAAAAAAAAAAAAAATAGTAAGCAAAAGGGACATTACTGCATCAGTGTGATGTGTCCCTTATGCTGCCGTCTCCTGGTTGTCATCTTCTGATAACACCCAACCCCCACTGTAATCTTCTGGTGGTGTGGGGGTTAATAGAAGTTAACAAGCTGCGACAGTTACTCAAGAGTCTGACTATACTTGCCGCCCTTTTAAATCCTCCTCCATTCATAGTTGTACTACATTGGGCCTAGTCTGGCACAGGTCCATCAGTTCTAGTACCCCCACCGCACTGGAAGATTACAGTGGAAGGGGAGGGGACATTAGAGGATGACAATCAGAGGCGGCTCTCTAATTAGGCAAATTAGGCGGTTGCCTTAGGCCTCGCCCCCACAGGGGCCTCACAGCCGCCTAATTTGCCCATACCGCAACCACGCTGATTCGCCAGGACCATCCTACAATGATCCATTCTCTCGGGAGTCCCGGCGAATCAGTCCCGCAATCTCCACGGCTTGTGCGGGGTGTCTCCATTCCCGCACGCCGTGAGCTCCACTCCACTGTGCATTGCAGCCGCCATCTCTCCCCAGCTGCCTGACACACGTGCACTGCGGAGCAGACTTAGTGGAGCGAACTGAACCCGCCCCTCCTCCTTTTGCTGTGATGTTTTCCTGTGCACAGAGGAGGAGGGAAGGAGGCACACCACCACCTGCACCGAGAGCACGCTGGTCTGTGTAAAAGTGAGTCTTACAGAGGAGGGGAGGGGGCATGAAGAAGAGGGTGAGGGAGGGGGGACAAGCAGAGTTCACCTTGAGTGATTTGGGGGAGAGGATATCCATCCAACCCAGCCCAATTCCACCCGGCTCCAGCCATCCCCCCCAAACCATCCCGGCTCCATCCATCTCCCCCCCCCCCCGGCTCCATTTACCACCCCGATCCCATTACGGCTCCATATACCACCCCGATCCCATCTCAGCTGCATCCACTGCTAAACAGTACTGCTAAACTCCACTGTGCATTGCAGCCGGCATCTCTCCCCAGCTGCCTGACACACGTGCACTGCGGAGCGGACTCAGTGGAGCGGACTCAGTGGAGCGGACTGAACCCGCCCCTCCTCCTTTTGCTGTGATGTTTTCCTGTGCACAGAGGAGGGAAGGAGGCACACCACCACCTGCACCGAGAGCACGCTGGTCTGTGTAAAAGTGAGTCTTACAGAGGAGGGGGGCATCCCCCCCCCAACCATCCCGGCTCCATCCACCCCCCCCCAGCTCCATATACCACCCTGATCTTATCTCAGCTCCATCCACTCCCCGATACCATCCCAGTTCCATCTATTCCCCCCAATCCGATCCCGGCTCCATCTACCACCTCAATCCCATCTCAGCTCTATCCATCCCCCCGATCCCATCCCAGGTCCATCCACCCTACCCCAATCCCATCCTGGCTTCATCCATCCCCCCGATCCCATCCCAGGTCCATCCACCCCTCCCCAATTCCACCCGGCTCCTTCCATCCCCCAAAACCATCCCAGCTCCATTCATCCTCCCCGATCCCCTCCCGGCTCTATCCATCCCCCCGATCCCCTCCCGGCTCCATCCATCCCCCCGATCCCCTCCCGGCTCCATCCATCCCCCCGATCCCCTCCCGGCTCCATCCATCCCCCCGATCCCCTCCTGGCTCCATCCATCCCCCCGATCCCCTCCTGGCTCCATCCATCCGATCCCCTCCCAGCTCCATCCATCCATCCCCCCGATCCCCTCCCGGCTCCATCTACCACCCTGGCTCCATCTACCACCCGGATCCCATCTCAGCTCTATCCATTCCCCCGATCCCATTCCAGCTCTATTCCCCCCTCAATCCCATCCCTGCTCCATCCATTGTGGCAGGTTAAGGGGGAGAGCCGTACGATGCACTAGCCTGCTAAGTGCAGGGGGGTGACACCATGTTCTACCACACCTAGTGACGCCACTGTGTGCTAGGGGGCAATATAGGACTTGTGCTACAAGGGGGCTTGGATATGAAATCCACCCCCCAGCACATGTATTCTCCCCTCTCAAAGCCCCCCCCCAGCACCTATCCTCCCCCCAATCAAACAGATTCTGTCTGCAACGAGGGGGTGGCTCAAGGCACCCCACAAGAGATGTGGATAAATGCTCCCACTGCCCAAACTAGTGCCCCCCCTACCAGGCAAGTAAGTGGCGCTAAGTGTGAGTTCCAAGACAGGGCGGGTTCACACCATGAATCGCACAGGAACGCACTGTGCAATTCACATGTGACCCGAGTGCAGTGCAATTTCAGCCCATTCATGTCTGCAGTCTATGACCATCTCTTGCAGTGGCAGCCCGTCCATTAGCCTAGGTTCACACTGGTGTGATGCGGGAACCAGCGCGATTACAGCGCTGGTTCCCGCATTGAATCTCTCCCGCAGGCAGTTCACGCCGCCTTCTACGAACCGATGCAGTGTCAATACATTGTTAATGGCACACCCAGATCGGTTCACAGATTGCAGTGCGAACTTGCAGAAGAATCAGACCGCATAGGTGAGAACATCCTCTCCGTCAATCAGGAAGCGCGAGTCTGATATCCGACACCTGATTGGCTGAAAACACAGGCAATCCTATTGGACGCCTAGCAGGAGGAAAGAAGAGAGGCACACTGTGGAAGAATGGAGGACACAGCTCGCCGATGTCACCCGCTGTCTGACGCACCACCAAGATGGGGTAAGTACCTGTCAGACAATGAGCGGATAGGGGGGGGGTGCTAGTTAATTGGGGCACAGTGGCTGCATTTGATGGGCACAGTGGCTGCATTTGATGGGCACAGTGGATGCATTTGATTTTTTTTTCTGAATTTTTCAGTTTTTTTGCACCCCCCCAAGAATTGAGCAAAAGCAGCCACTGATCTCTTGCATCATGTCTGCAGTCTCTGACCACCTCTTGCATCATGTCTGCAGTCTCTGACCACCTCTTGCATCATGTCTGCAGTCTCTGACCATCTCTTGCATCATGTCTGCAGTCTCTGACCATCTCTTGCATCATGTCTGCAGTCTCTGACCATCTCTTGCATCATGTCTGCAGTCTCTGACCATCTCTTGCATCATGTCTGCAGTCTCTGACCATCTCTTGCATCATGTCTGCAGTCTCTGACCATCTCTTGCATCATGTCTGCAGTCTCTGACCATCTCTTGCATCATGTCTGCAGTCTCTGACCATGTCTTGTATCATGTCTGCGACTCTCACACTCTGCGGAAGGCGCTCCAGAGCCCCCTCCACATTTTAGTTACCATTTTAAATGCAAGTTGGAACTCTGATTTAAAGGGGACTGCAGTGGGCTCTGATTTAAAGGTAATCTTTGGTCACCAGAGCTCCCCCCCCCCCCTTAGAGAAAATTCTATAAACAGTGAATTCATAGTTCATAGAATTTAAAACTCTTAATATATGCAATTTATAAAGTTACTTTTTGTCGCTTGAATTATTTTTCCCATTATGGATGTGAGTGGAGCCTCAGGTCTCAGATTTGCTTAAGGCCTAACAAAGCCTAGAGCCGCCTCTGATGACAATTTCACCTAAACCAGAAGACAGCAGCACAGGGGACACATCACACTGATGGCAACTCATGTGCTACATGTTTTTTTTTTCTTTTAAATGTAGTCTTTCACCTATAGTAGTCAGCGTATATTTCCCATTATAATGGTCTCTATGGTGGTGATCAAAACAAACATTTCCACTGGTTAAAGTGACAAAAAACATTACAGTACTTTAAAATGGAAAACAACTACTGCAGGTGCCTTGTAAATAAAACCAGAAGAAATCTCGGATGTTGGCAAGGTATGGAGGACCTGTCAGAGTAATCTGGGATTAGCGGTTCGGCCCCTTTCACACTGGGGTGTTTTTCATGCAGTTTAGCGCTAATATTAGCGCTATTATACCGCGTGAAAAAATCATGCCCTTTAGCCTTCAATGTGAAAGCCCGAAGGCTTTCACACTGAAGCGGTGCGCTAGCAGGACCGCTCCAAAAGTCCTGCTAGCCGCTTCTTTACAGCGGTAAAGGAGCGGTGTGTACACCGCTCCTTTACCGCGGTCTCCCATTGAAATCAATGGGACAGCGCGGTAATACCGCCCGCAAACCGCGGCAATAGCCGCGGTTTGCGGGCGGTATTAACCCTTTTTCGGCCGCTAGCGGGGGGTTAAATTTACCCCCCTAGCGACCGCATACCGCGGTAAGAACAACGGAATAGCAGCGCTGAAAATCGCGCTGCTATACCGCCACCGCTCCTGCCCGCCCCAGTGTGAAAGGGGCCTTCCTCCTCCAGATTTTATACAGCATTATAAAGCAGCCGCTGTAAATAGGAAATAAATATGCTACAAAGAGGTACAAAACAAAACACAGATAAACAAAATGTTATAACGGCCGGACTAACATAAATAACACAATTCGGAAAGTTGCCCACCAACTCCACTTTTCACCAGTCCTATATTCTATAGTAGTTAAAACTCCAAAGACATGCTTGTAGGTAAATTGGCTTCTGTCTAAATTGAATGTGAATTAGGGACCTTAGATTGTAAGCTCCTTGAGGGTAGGGACTGATGTGAATGTACAATGTATATGTAAAGCGCTGCGTAAATTGATGCTATACAAGTACCTTAAATAATACAGTAAAACTTTGGATTGCGAGCATAATTCATTCCATCAGCATGCTTGGAAATAATGCCATAAATCTATTCCCCATTTTGTAGACGCTATAACATTTGCGCAATCCGATATACAGTAAAACCTTTGATTGCGAGCACAATTCGTTCCGGAAGCATGTTTGTAATCCAAAGCTCCTGTATATCAAAGCAAATTTTCCCATAGGAAATAATGGAAACTCAAATGATTCGTCCCACAACCATTTATTCATAAGTCCTTCAGTTTATAGTCCATATAAAAAGATTATAGCAATGTGATAGTTTGTGTAACCATAAAATGTCCATCCACAAATGGCAGCCCCCCCAAGGGGATTAGAAGCAAAATCCAGCAGGAGCTACAGAGTATAAAAGAGAAGAGAGGCGCCTCCAAGTGTAGCAATATGGTTACATTTAATGAAGGTACAACATTTAGCAACTCACATGGTTGATTAAAAGAGGCACATCTAAGAATGCAGGCATCCGGGGTAAAGCTGTCCACATAGACCGCTCTCCTCACCGCCATCAGTCTGCAATCGTGACCGGGAAGACTACCCTGCAGTAGAGCGATATGAAAGCGAGGCCTGAAGCGCTAGTTGAAGGGACGACATCAATGGCGGTGAGGAGAATGGTCTATGTGGAAAGCTTTACCCTGGATGCCTGCATACTTAGATGTGCCTTTCAGTTGCTAAATGTTGTACCTTCATTAAATGCAACCATATTGCTACCCTTCGAGGCGCCTCGCTTCTCTTTTATACTCAGCTGTGACATGATGCTACTCTTATCAAGACATCGCTTGTATATCAAGTCAAAATTTATTTAAAAATTTTGCTTGTCTTGCAAAACGCTCTCAAACCAAGGTTTTACTGTAATAATAAAAATGGAAAAAAGGGTAACTACTGTGAAGTGAGAGAATGCCCTGGACTAGGTTTTTATTTGTACAAGGGCACTAAGAGGATAAAAAAGCTGAAATCATTAGCTACCGAGCCCCATATCTAGCCTGTCTGATGTGGGGGATGCAATTAAGGAAAAAAGTCAGGGGGGGCAGGGGATGGAGGTCAGCATGGTGGAGGACAGGGGTTAGTAGTAAGTGAGACAGATTATGGCCAACAGGGGCAGGATTAAACAATCTGTGCCTAGTCACTGTATACACTGCACACATATCACAATCCTACCCACAAAACACTCCTAATCACTATGACACAAGTGAGTCTCACAAATACAAACCTCATTACCCAGGATCATTTTTTTAAATGTAAACGCTTCCATCACATAAGCCTTTCTACATACAAAAAGTGATCACTTTGTCTGAGCCTACCGTCAAAGGATAATTTTACTTAAAAAAATAAAATAAAACTCACTTTTTTTGCAGGAGCCTGGAAAGCATTGTACCAGTGATCAGTAGATCGCTGATCCCATGCAGATCTCCTGCAGACTGTCAGTGTGACCCGTCTGCTCATCCATTGTACAGGCAAGCAGTTTCACACTGAGAGGAAGACACAATCAACTACCGCAGCACTGCTCAACAGCACCGTGGTATTTCATTGAGAAGCTGACAGCTGCAAAGGATGTTGGGACTTGTAGTTCAGTCACCAACCTCTGCATGAATGATGCAGCCATGTGGGTGGAGCCCCGCACAGCCATGCCGTTTTCAAAAAGTGACAGCTAGTATGGAGAACTTCTGTCACAGGAATAAAGGGCAGCAGGTTACATGGTCCATCCTAAAAACTGATAGAACATGCAATGGGTTCCCAAATGTCAACCGATCCTTAAGGTCCCTTTCACACTGGGGCGTGGGCGGTGCTTTACCGTCATGTTTGCGGAGGTATTCGGCCGGTAGCGGAGCGCTTTTAACCCCCGCTAGCGTCCGAAAACGGGTTAAAACCACACGCAAAGTGCCACTGCAGCGGCGCTTTGCCGGCGGTATGGCCACGGTGCCCATAAATTTCAATGGGCAAGAGCAGTGGAGGAGTAGTATACACACCGCTCCAAAGATCCTGCTTGCAGGAAATTATTTTAACATCCTGTTAGCGCACCGCTCCAGTGTGAAAGCACTATGGCTTTCACACTGGAGTGAATAGAGCGGCTCTTTCAGGGCGCTTTGCAGGCAATATTTTTAGCGTTATAGCACCTGCAAAGCGCCTCAGTGTGAAAGGGTTCTTAAAGAACAAACCAACAACTGTTGGAACAATTAACACTTTGGTCAGAACTATGCAACATATTGTATAGAGTGCAGCATCAGGACAGGCCCACCTCTTCAGATTCACACCTTACATCAAGAATACCCAAGTTCACTCTCAGAGTCATCCTTCTTACATCATGGTCCCCTGAACCCCTCCTTACATGTGAGACCCCTGCATTCCCCACTTACATCAAGGTCCCCAAAGACTACCAGGAAAATTTTCAGATATACGAAACTGAAAGGGATTGTAAAGGCAGGTTTTTCATCTTTATGCATTCTATGCATAAAGATAAAAAGCCTTCTTTTTGCAGCAGCCACCTCAGCACCCCCTAATACTTACCTGAGCCCCATCTCTGTCCAGTGATGTCCACGAGTCCCTCGACCGTCCTGATTAGCGGAGACACAACAGCAGCGCCATTTGGCCACGCTGCTGTCAAAGTGAGCTAGGCAATCAGGAAAGTTGGGGGGGCAGGACCAAACCGCAACTCCGTGTCTGAATGGACACACGGAGCAGCGTTTTGGCTCAGATGCCCCTATAGCAAGCGGCTTGCTGTCGGAGCACTCGACAGGAGGGAGGGGCCAGGATCACGAAAGAGGGACCCAAGAAGAGGATCCAGGCTGCTCTGTGCAAAACCAATACACAGAGCAGGCAAGTAGAACATGTTTGTAAATCTTATTTAAAAACAAACAAAAAAATAAAAAAATAAAATCACTTGAATTACAAACAAGAATGAAATATAAAAAAGGAGTGGAGCGCATCTTAGAGTACCCAAGCAAACAAATGAACAGAAAGTACTGGGCCCCGTTCACACTGATACAGTGCGGGAACCGCAGCCATTCCTGCGCAATAACCACACCGCATCAGAATTGTGGGCAGTTAACACTGTGCTCTCCGAGACTCTGTGGGTGTCAAGATCAAGTTAATGACAACCCAAAATCAGTTTGCAGAACGCAGTGCGAACTGTGGAATCAAGCGACATGGGTCTTAACACCCATGTGAACCAATTCCAGTACGGACAAAAAATAAAAAAAAAGGTTCCTGCACATTTTTGGTGTGGATTCAGAGCAAATTGAAGGAGTAGGAATAGGAGTGGCCGGGGGTACGTGTGGGTGCGATCAGGCCCAGGCACCTTTAGCCTGGGGCCTGCAACTCTACTAGTGGGCCTAGCACCTTTAGCTAGGGCCTACCCCCGAAAGAAGAGTCCCAGGGCGCCCGGGGAAGGGTACCCGCTCTGACCAAGAGAAAGCCAGGGGAGGATCGGTCCCATTGAGGAGATGAGAAATGGAAGATTGCCGTCTCGGGAGAGGCCTGGTGACCTGTCAGAGGGAAGGATTTGTTATTTAGGGAAGCTAACCTGTAGAGTGCCCATTGGCATCATCCCGTCCTTAAAGTCTACAGAGGTTAGAGGATTTCTAACACCCGTCCCAGGAGGGGATAGGGTGGCGGAACTGTTCGAGCTCCAAACCGGCTGCTGGGACTGTGAGGAAGAGCTGTCCGGGTGAGCTGGGCCCACTCGGGATCGAGTGGCGATGAAATTGCTGGTTGTGCCTGGATCTATTCTTCACACTATTTCTTCTTTCATCCACCTGTCTATCTACTACGCAGCAAAATAGAAAAACTCTCCGTTGGAGTTAAAGTACTTCTGGACATTATTTTCTTTGGGGGAAGAAACAGAGACTTGACCCCATACTCTGGGGGAGAGAACCAGTGGAAAGGGTGACACGCTGAAAGGCCCAAAATTTATGAACAACGCTTAACCTCTTCAAACAGGAGGGTACGGGGCACATAGCACGGTGTGCCTTGACTTGCCAACCAAGAGCAAGGAGGAGGTGATTTTTGTAAACATTGTTAACAGGCACTGAGGAACTTTTTTAGGACTGTTCTGTTCACCAGCTACTCCATACCTTGTCTCAGCACCTATTGCTCAACTCTGCATTACAGCTAAACTCTGTAGACCCCAAAGTTAATTTCTGCAAAGAAAGGCCTCCTGAACTAGGCACAACTTTTACAGATAACAAGATAAGCTAAACAAAAAGTAAAATAGCGCAAATGATACTCAAATCTGCCCACACATGCTTTTAAAATCAAAACAAATCCGGGGTTAAAAATACGCTATAAAATCTCTCCATCCCTATATTTCGGATGCCGATCACCAATGCATAGGTATAACAAAGTTTGAGCTCACAACATTGTTGTTGGTCATGAATAAAATTTACACACATTTAGGATATTTTCCAGATATCTAGAAATTCTCCTTATTTTAAGTTCTGGATAAATGAAGTACTTTTTTCTGCTTCTGTCCCACTAAGATATTCTTATTTTTCCTGGCCTAGAGGCCTAGAAAATAGGGACAACTTTCCAAAAGGAAAGAAATTTCCATCTTAGGGAATGGTCAAAGGAACAAGTGTCCCCAGGAGAAAGAATCTCATTTGCTGTAAAGCTGGCCATACACGGTTAAAAAAAAAATTCTACAAAAATGCGACTAAAAATTGTTAGTACATTCAATGGCTTGACAAACGTTGTTTGAACCCACTTCAAAATCGATTGTTAAAAAAGCAAACAAAATTTTGGAGTGAATGTAATTTCCTGAATGAAAACCACATACACTGTTAGAAGTTAATTTGCTTGTAAAAAACTTCCATTTTACGCTCTTGAATTTTGTCGATTTGACCCCACCAATAAATGAAAACAAATGCTCTTAAAACAAAAAAAATGTATAAATAAAAAAAATCTACTAGTGTGTGGCCAGCCTAATTTAAAGATCAATGAGCTCCTCTGTTGGGGTCAAGCTGTAACATAACAGAGCTTCTTCTCTGACCGGCGGGCTCTGTGCCATCATGTAGCTGTGCCCGCATTAACAACAGGAAGGCCTCAGAATGAACACTTCCTCTGAGTCACTTGCCATCATGTTTCAGGGCTCCGCCTTCTCCTCATGCCCAACAGGTGGATGTGCTAACAGATTAACGTCCCTTTCACACTACTGCGACTTCAAAGTCGCGCGATTTTATCGCAATACGATTTGAGGCCGCGATTTCAGGGAATGCCTGTGTAAGTGGCATCAAAATCGGACCAAAGTAGTGCAGGGATTACTTTGAAGTCGGAACGACTTGAAGTCGTACTAATATGAATGGTTGTCATTCGAAAGCATGGGAAACAACTTGTCATGCTACTTTGCCATCACAAATCGTGGGACAAGTCGTGTAAGTGTAAAAGGGGCCTTAAGTCAAGCAGCCAAAAAATTTAACTGACTCAGGATAAGTATGCAGCCAATGAAGTTAGATCTGCAGGATCAGTGGCTGAAATTTATCAAATGATCTGCATAAAAAAAAAAAAAGTACTGTATATACTTACCTCTGGGAAAACGTATTGACTCGAGTATAAGCCTAGGGTGTCCATCTGCATGCCTCACTGTGTCCATGTCCATGCCTCACTGTGCCCAATCTCCCTACCTGATCTCCGGCGCTGTGTGACTAGACTGACTTAACATGGGAGTCTATGGAAGGGGTGCCCGGCTTTGAAAAATTGGTGCTTCCCGGCCGTAGGTCCCCTGGACAACAAACTTTGCACAATTGTAGATAAAGAGTGGGGCTACATGTGCGCCAAGTTTGGGGTCCAAGGGACCTACGGCTGGCAAGGATCAGGCGCACAAAGTTTAAGTCGGACACAGACTCGAGTATAAGCCGAGGGGGGCATTTTCAGCACAAAAAAAGTGCTGAAAAACTCGGCTTATACGGTAATTATCTGCATTATAATGTGAATTGGCATAACCGTATGGTTCTGCACTGTAGGTATGTATTGTAATGCAAAGGTAATTGCCCCCTAATGCACACCCACTGTGCAATATAGCACACCTGCATAAAATGCTCCACAATGTGTACATACACGTCCTTTGTGTTGCACTTAAACGTGGTTCTAAGGGCTGACCGTTTTACCGAATGCATTCTCTGCAATAAGGTAAAAAACCTGAGTGCAGCCCCCCACTTTATACTTATCTGAGCCCAATATTGACCCAGCGCTGTGCACAAGAGCAGTGGCACTCTTGGCTCTCCCTCCTTGTAGACCCAGAGACAGATGTGGGAACCATTGGTTCCCGCTGCTGTCAATCACAGCCAGTGATGAGGGCTGAGCCATAATGTCTATGGACAGAGCCGGCTCAGGAGCCAGCCTGCATGAGTGCCCCCATAAAAAACTGCTTGCTATTGGGGCACTCGGTGGGGAGGGGGACAGGAAAGCTGGCGGGGGGGGGGATAAACGGGGCTATTCTGTGCAAAACCATTGCACAGGGCAGGTAACTATGACATGTTTGTTATTTTTTTTTTTTTTTAATTATGGGTTTACAATCACTTTAGAAAAAAACAGGATAGGACGTGAGTGGTGCAGCACACTGCAGCTTAAAAGAGCCCTTAGAAGCAGGTCGGCAATGGCAGTCTTAATATTTCCCCAGTACAGGTTTCCTTTAAGGCCATGCCCTAATAAGCCACATCCACTTTTGAGTTGGAAAACAATCAATAAGTCTCTCTTAAAGCAAAATGTCAATTATACATAATACTGCTGCCTAAGACAGCATGTCTACTAGCATAATACAACAGTATAATGATTTAATAACCTGATTAAGTGGTATTAGTCTATTCGATGCCCTTCATTACAATAAATTAGAACAGAAAGATACAGTAACCTTCAATTTATGACATGACAATATGACAGGTGAGAGTATTAGTTGTGTTTATAAGAAATGAAACCAGGCATGATATTTATATCACCTAGAATTACCAGTAATGATAAATCTACGTGTCTATTTATCAGTGGGTAAAGGTTCACATCAACGCCAGTTTTTACCACTGGATATTTTGAAACAAAAAATATGGGTGCATGTCAAGTCTGAAAATACACCACTATTTTTAATTGTACACCAACAGGAGAGGCTGTGAAATCCAATTCGGTAACACATTACACAATGGTTGCTGATCCCAATACGACGAGCTCAAGTACAACACCTTCCTGTGCTCATATTACCAATACTTTTAGATGGATGGATACAGCCAACACACAGGACCATCCAATTACACCATTAAAAAAAGACCCTACACTACACATACACAAGGGTTGTTATTGAATGCATTAAAAACGCAGTGAATGAAATCTAGTACTGCAGAACTTACCATCATAGGTCTGGAATTTGACAGAAGATGGAAGGTGCAGATTGAACTGCAACGGCCATAAAATAGAAGGTCGTTTACATTCCGGCTTCTTGTAGCCCAGCATTGCCATAAAGTGAAAACTATGCAGCTACACAGAACAGTTTACAAGTAATCACAAGTTACTGTTGCCTGGCTGGCATGGGAAAAGTCCAGAATAATTTATAATCCAAGCTGCGACTCTTCTGCACACTGCCTGGTCTTCATACTTCACTATTCTAGGCTCTCCTTTAAGCATTAGTTCAGCCTTCATAATGTTGTTTATCAATGTTCCTCCTCTGCCATTATTTTTCTGCGCTCGGCTCCTCTCCCCATTTAAAGTGCTTTTATCTCACAAACCACATTATCATCGCTAGTCTTAATGCAGCCTTGGTCCAGTCCCTCAGCAGCTCTTCCTTCATGTTTATGCACTTATCGAATCCATCCTCTGCTCCTCACCAAGACAACACATCAAGCAGCATCAGCAGCAGTTCTCTCCTGGGACAGGCTCTGTACAGCAGCAACAACCACAAGAGGAGAGAAAATTTTCACCATGACGCCCAACTTTGGAGGCACGTTTTTCTCCACATACCATAGCAGTTCCCAGTGACAAACAGGACTGCATACGTTACAGCCCATATACAGGTTTAAGCAAAAAAGTGGCCACTTCATTACCAAATTATTCTGGCCAAATACTTTGCCAAAGTATCAAAACTAAAAATACAAAGCTACTGGACTATATAGGGTTTCATAGAAAAATATATACCCGAGTAGGGTTGCAATGAGATGTTACGGATTTGTGCAGCTGGAAATGCCAGGGTCATAAAGTGTCCTTAACCACTTATGGACCGAGCCAGTCTTTCAGACTCAGTGTTTACAAGTTAAAAACTATTTTTTTTGCTAGAAAATTACTTAGAACCCCCAAACATAATTTTTTATAACACCCTAGAGAATAAAATGGCGGTCATTGCAATACTTTGTCACACCGTATTTGCGCAACGGTCTTACAAGCGCACTTTTTTTTAATTAAAAAATAAGACCACAGTTAAGTTAGCCCGATTTTTTTTTTATATTGTGAAAGATAATGTTACGCCGAGTAACTTGATACCCAACATTTCACGCTTCAAAATTACACCCGCTCGTGAAATGGCATCAAACTTCTACCCATAAAAATCTCCATAGGCGACATCTAAAAAAATTCTACAGGTTGCAAGTTTTGAATTACAGAGGAGGTCTACGGCTAGAATTATTGCTCTCACTCTAACGATCACGGTGATACCTCACATGTGTAGTTTGAACACCGTTTTCATATGCGGGCGCTGCTCACGTATGCGTTCGCTTCTGCGCGAGAGCTCATCGGAACGAGGCTCTTAAATTATTATTTTTTTAAAAATAAAATAAAAATTTGGGTCACTTTTATTCCTATTACAAGGAACGTAAACATCCCTTGTAATAGAAAATAGCATAAGAGGTCCTCTTAAATATGAGATCTGGGGACAAAAAGACCTCAGATCTCATATTTAGGACTAAAATGCAACAGAAAAAGAAAAAAAAAAAAAAAATAGGATTTTTGTACTCACCGTAAAATCAATTTCTCTGACATCCATGGACCGACGCGGCGTGTCTTACACTTTACACGTGGGTATATGTCCCTGCTTGCAGGAGAAGACCTAGGCAGAATGTTAAATGTGAAAACATTCCAGAACAAACCAGAGCTGAACAGCCCCGCCCAGGGGGGCGGTCCCTCCGGACATTACCCTCACACCTGCAGCTAGCAGGCCTCAGTTCGTAACAAAGCAGCACAGACTTAAAGGAAGGGTGGGTGCCGTGTCGGTCCATGGATGTCAGAGAAATGGATTTTACGGTGAGTACAAAAATCCTATTTTCTCTCATCATCCATGGACCGACACGGCGTGTCTTACACTTTACACGTGGGATGTCCCAAAGCAGTGTCAAGAGGGATGGGAGCAGTATAAATGGAAAAACCAAAAAACTTCACTCCAAAGAAGGCAGAGCTCCTCAACGGAGGAGTTGCCACTTTAAACAGCGGCCTGCAACCCCTTGCGGCCGAAGGAAGCATCCGGAGATGCAGCCACATCAACCCTATAAAACTTAGAAAGCGTATGAACAGACGACTAGGTCGCCGCCTTGCACACTTGTGCAACCGACGCTTGATGTCGGAAAACCCAGGAAGCACCAATTGCCCTGGTGGAATGTGCCGTAATCGGGAAGGGAGGCGCCCGACCCATGAGAGCATAGGCTTGAAAGCCGGTTTGTCCGATCCGCCTAGAAAAAGGTGGCAGACGAAGCCGCTTGACCCCGTTTCTGACCAGAGACAGTCAACCAGAGAGTAGACTTCCGAATAGAAGCAGCAGACAGGCACACCCGCAAGGCTCGTACCACATTCAAAGTGTGCCGCGCACACTCTCTGGGATGCGATGGGCGAGGACTCTAGGACGGGAGGACAATGTCCTCATTTTAGGTGAAAGGTCGAGATCACCCTTGACAAAAGAAAAAGTCGCGGATGCAACACCACCTTATCCTTATGGATGACTAAACATGGCGACTTGCAGTACAAGGTCGCCAATTCAGATACTCGTCTAACAGAAGTAATTGCCACTAAAAGGGCCACCCTCTGAGACAAAGTGAAGAGGGGAATATCCCTGATATTCTCAATAGGAGGTTCCTGGAGAACCAAGAGTACCAATTCCGATCCCACGGGGGGAGAGGAGACTTGACAGGAGGGAGCCCATGGCGAACCCCCTGCACAAGGGTGCCAACCAAGGAATGACCCGCTAGAGGTCACTGAAAGAAGACGGCCAAGGCCGAAACTGACCCTTAATGATACTCAAAGCGAGCCTTTGGGCCACGCCATGCTGTAGGAAACGCAGGATTCTAAGGACGGAATACGTCCGAGGATGTCAGTCCAGCTCTTCGCACATGGCGATGCAAGCTTTTCCAGGTACGGAGGAGATAGCTCTGGAGGAAGACTTCCGTGTCCTTAATATGGACGAAATGACCAAGTCTCGGTCTCTCAACACCTGGCTTTAAACGACCATGCCGTTAAGGCCAGAGACTGTAAAAGCAGGTGAAATATATGACTTTTGAGACAGAAAGTCCTCCCTTATTGACAACCATCAGGGAACGGCCGCGACGAGACGTACGAGATCGGCGTACCAGTGAAGCCGAGGTCAATCCGGAGCAATGAGGATCACCGGAATTCCCTCGGTCGCCACCCTGCGCAGCAGGCGAGGAAGCAACTGCAGCGGAGGATAAACGTGTATCAGGTGACCATGACCCCATGGGCCACTGACGCCTCTGAGGCATCCGCCCAAGGATCACTGGATCTGGCCACAAATCTCGACAACTTGCAATTGAGTCGAGAGGCCATCGGGTCCACCTCCGGCGTGCCCCACCATCTGTGTGGCAAAGGAGTTGAAATACCTCCGGGTGCAAGGACCACTCTCCCTGGTCCAACATCTGGCGACTCAATAGTCCGCCAGTTCTATGCCCGGAATGTAAGCGGCTGACAGAGCCGGCACGCTTCTTTTAGCCCCCTTCAGGGTACGGGGGACCTCGGAAGCCGCAGCTGAGCTCAGAGTCCCCCCCTTGATGGTTGACATACGCCATCACCGTGACTTGTCCGACAGGATCCTAATGGAACGATCCTGCAATCTCTCAGACCACGAGGATAGGCACAGTCTGATGGCCCGTATTTCCAGAACATTGATCGGCAAACGGGCTTCGTCCGGAGTCAAAGCCCTTGGGCCAACAGGACTCCACAGACTACACCCCAGCCCTTCAGGCTGGCGTCCGTAGTGAACACCGTCCATTGGACGGGGAGGAACGACTTCCCGGACCGAAGAGCCGGGGACCCAAACTCCATGTCAGGGACGCCCTGACCAGGTGGCTCACCTGGATCGGAAAATCCAAAGACAACGCGGATTTGTCCCAAGGGAACAAGATCTCCTTCTGCAATGCCCTGGTGTGTGATTGGGCATACGGAATGGCCTCGAAAGAGATCACATGAGTCCCAGGACTCCCATGCAAAAACGGATTGACGACCATTCTTTGGGATGTCAGCATCCGCACTGCAGACTGAAGTGTCAGTAGCTTCCCCGGAGGTAGGAATACCTTTTGCCTCCAAGGAGTCCAGAATCAGACCGAGATTCCAGATAGCCCACGACAGCAATGCCTTGCTGTCTCAGCAAGCTAGAACCGGCACAAGCACCTTGGTGAACACCCTCGGTGCCGGGGCTAGGCCGAAAGGAAGAGCCACAAATTGATAGTGGACTTCGCAGATCGCAAGCGCAGATCGGAACATACAAGTAGGCGCCCTTGATTTCCAAGGTCGCCAGAAAATCCCCTTGACGGAGTGCACTGACCACCGTGCGAATGGATTCCATGCGGAACTTTTGCACCTTCACGAAGGCATTCAGGACCCGTCCCTTTTTTGGGCCGACAAACAATTTGAGTAGAATCCCTGAAACCTCTCCTGTGATGGAACCGGCACAATCACTCCGGACCTCAAACCTGACCTCAAACCTAAATAGGCCCCATAGGGCCACCCGACGGGCAGGAAGGAGAGAAAGATTCGAGGGAAGAATCTGTCTGGAATTAGGAACGGAACCTAACCTGTAACCTGAGGTGATCACCTCGCACACCCACCAGTAGGAGATGCGGGAGGTCCATTGATCCGTGGACCTGCAAAGTCGTCCCCCCTACCCCAGAGTCGCGAGGGGGCAAGACTTCACGCAGAGGCGGGCTAGGGAGCCGGTTTTTCGGCATACGCACCCAGGGGCGCTCGTGTCCACCAGCCGTACCGCTGTCAGTCTGGGAGGGCCTTCCCGTTGATTGACGAAAAAATAGGATTTTTTACTCACCGTAAAATCCTTTTCTCTGAGTCCATGGACCGACACAGCTTCTCTATTGACAAAGTGGGTATTATCCGTTAATTAGGAGTGACTAGGCAGAAAAACTTGTAAAAAGTGTTGCATCACACCTTCTACAGTACCGCCCAGGGGGCGGACCCTCTGGGTATACCCTCTCAGTCTGCACATCGCAGATCAGTTCGTCAAAAAGCAGTACAAACTTAAAAGGAGGGGTGGGTGCTGTGTCGGTCCATGGACTCAGAGAAAAGGATTTTACGGTGAGTAAAAAATCCTATTTACTCTTTCGTCCATGGACCGACACAGCTTCTCTATTGACAAAGTGGGACGTCCCAAAGCAGTGTCAGAGAAAAAAACGAGGGGTGGTAACAGCATAAAAACAAACTTCACCCCAAAACACAAAACAGCACTCCTCCAACGGAGGAGTTGCAACTCTAAACAGCCGCCTGCAAAACCTTGCGGCCGAAAGAGGCATCCGAAGATGCACCTACATCAACTTTGTAGAATTTTGTGAAAGTGTGAGCGGACGACCAAGTCGCCGCTTTACATAGTTGGGAAACAGACGCTTGATGTCGGAAAGCCCAAGAGGCACCTATTGCCCTGGTCGAATGCGCCGTGACAGGAAAGGGGGGCGCCTGACCCTTTAAGGCGTAAGCCTGGATTACTATCTGTCGGATCCACCTAGAGATGGTGGCCGATGAGACTGCTTGGCCCTTCTTGGGACCAGCCACCGAAACAAACAGTGAGTCTGACTTCCGGAACAGGGAAGTAGCAGATATGTATACTCTCAAAGCTCGGACAACGTCCAAGGAATGCAACGCCGACTCCTTAGGATTCGACGGCTGAGGACACAAGGATGGAAGTACAATGTCTTCGTTGAGATGAAAAGCCGAAACGACCTTCGGAAGAAAGGAAGGCTGCGGCCGCAGCACCACCTTATCCTTGTGGAAAATCAAATAGGGAGCCTTGCAGGACAAGGCTGCCAGCTCAGAGACTCGTCTAACTGACGTAACAGCCACCAAAAAGACCACCTTCTGAGAAAGTGTCAACAGGGGAATATCTCTAATATTCTCAAACGATGCCTTCTGAAGCACCGAGAGGACCAGGTTCAAGTCCCACGGAGGTAACGGGGGGCGGACCGGAGGGGCCACATGTCGAACCCCCTGCACAAATGTACTCACGAGAGAGTGAGTCGCCAGGGGTCGCTGAAAAAAGACAGCCAGGGCAGATATCTGTCCCTTAATCGTACTTAGGGCAAGCCTTTGGTCTACCCCATGCTGTAAAAACAGCAGGATTCTGGAAACCAAATAGGTACGCGGATGCCATTTCATTTCCTCACACATGGAGATGTAGGCCCTCCAAGTGCGGTGATAGACCTTCCTAGAGGACGGTTTCCGAGCACTTCTCATAGTAGAAATTACTGAGTCTGACAGGCCCCGGTCTCTCAGTACCTGGTTCTCAACAGCCATGCCGTTAAAGCCAATGACTGTAAAGCAGGATGGAATATGGGACCTTGCGACAGCAGGTCCTTCCGTAGTGGTAGGCGCCAGGGGACGTCTGCTACCAGACGTACTAGATCGGCGTACCAAGGACGCTGAGGCCAATCTGGAGCGATTAGGATCATTGGAATTCCCTCTGCCTCCACTCTGCGGAGCAGAAGAGGAAGAAGCCTTAAGGGAGGGAAGGCATAGATTAGCCGATACTGGCCCCACGATGCTACCAACGCGTCCGTTGCGTCTGCCCATGGGTCTCTTGACCGGGCCACAAACCTCAATACCTTCCGATTGAGTCGGGAAGCCAGAAGATCTACGTCTGGTGTGCCCCATCTTTGGCAGAGGAGTTGGAACACCTCCGGGTGTAAGGACCATTCTCCCTGGTCCAGCATCTGGCGGCTCAGGTAGTCCGCCTGCCAGTTTTCCACACCCGGAATGTACACGGCCGACAGTGCCGGTACGCTCCTCTCTGCCCACTTCAGGATGCGAGCGATCTCCGATGCTGCAGCTGAGCTTCTTGTTCCTCCTTGATGATTGACATATGCCACTGCTGTGGCGTTGTCTGACTGGATCCTGACTGGACGCCCTTGCAGTCTCTGAGACCATTTGAAGAGGCACAGCTTGATCGCCCGGATCTCCAGGACATTGATCGGCAGGAGGGCTTCCTCTGGGGTCCAGCGACCTTGCGCCGACTGGACACCCCAGACTCCCCCCCAACCTGTAAGGCTGGCGTCCGTCGTGATCACTATCCAGTAAACCGGAAGAAATGACTTCCCGGCCATTAGAGCCGGTGCTGTCAGCCACCATACCAGGGATCTCCTGACTAGGTGGCTCACTCGGATTTGATAATCCAGAGATGAAGGGCATCTGTTCCATCTGGACAGAACTTCCCTCTGTAACACTCGAGTGTGGTATTGAGCATATGGGACCGCCTCGAAGGAGGCTACCATGAGGCCCAACACTCGCATGCAAAAACGGAGTGACGACCAATTCCTGGAAGTCAGCTGCCGTACTGCAGCCCGGAGGGTCTGCAACTTCTCCACAGGGAGGAATACCTTTGCCTCTGAGGAATCCAGAATCAACCCCAGGTACACTAGGCGTTGAGTGGGCACCAATACTGACTTTTGCGTGTTTAGTATCCAACCACAGTCTCGAAGAGTCTGACAGGTAATGGACACGCTTACCTCTAATTCTGAGCTTGAAGGGCCCTTCAGCAGAAGGTCGTCCAAGTAACCTGTGATAGCGATACCCCGCTGTCTTAGAAGTGCCAGAATCGGAGCGAGCACCTTGGTGAACGTTCTGGGTGCTGAGGCAAGGCCAAACGGGAGGGCCACAAACTGGTAGTGGTTCTTCCCGATAGCAAATCGCAGAAACCTCTGGTGTCTGGAGTATATGGGGACATGCAGGTATGCGTCCTTGATGTCCAAGGAGGCCAGAAAGTCCCCCGGATGGAGAGCCGTGACTACAGATCGAACCGACTCCATCCGAAAACTTTGTACCTTCACAAAGCAATTGAGGGCTCTGAGATCCAAGCTTGGACGAACCCCCTCCTTCTTCGGCACAATGAACAGATTTGAGTAAAAACCCCGTTCCAGTTCTGGAACTGGAATAACTACCCCGCGTTCCAGTAGACCCTGGACCGCCCCATACAGGGCCTCCCGACGGGTCGGTAGTAGCTGGAGATTGGAGGTGTTGAATCTGTCCGGTGGACAAGAGAGAAAACTATCTTGTAGCCTGAGGAGATTACTTCGCAAACACACCTGTCGGAGATTAGTGCTGTCCACTGAGTCGCGAATTTGCGAAGACGTCTCCCCACCCGAGAGCTGGGTGGGGGTGGACCTTCATGCGGACGCAAATTTGTCCGCAGGCTTATTGGGTATGCGGGACCAGGGACGCTTTTGTCCTTGGGCAGGCGCTTTATCGGCCTGGGGTCTTTTCCCTGTCGCCCTAGGGGGACGAAAAAACCACTTGTGTGCAGTAAAGGAGGGCCCTTGCCCTTGGCGTGGCCCCTTACCCTTGCTAATTTGGGGAAGCAAAGTGCTTTTACTTCCTGTGGCATCCTTGATGATGTCATCCAGAGAAGCCCCAAAAAGTCTGTCGCCCTTAAAAGGCAGATCCAACAGGGCTTTCTTGGAAGTCTGGTCCGCAGACCAGCCTTTTAGCCAGATCAGGTGGCGTATTGCTACTGCATAAACCGAAGTTTTAGACAGCAGGGGAATAGTATTCATGTCTGACTCGCAGACAAACCTAAGGCCCTGGACCAACAGGTCGGCCAATGTTATCTCATCAGGAGGAGCATCTCGCTCCTTAACCCCTGGAGTAGCAATCTTGCCCATTCAGTAAGTGTGTGAGACACTAGGGCCCCCGCCAATGCCGGGCGTACTGCCGAGCCTACCACTGAGTATAGGTAGCAAGCGAGTGCTTCAGCCTTCTTATCCACAGGGTCCTAGAAAACAGGAACCCCTTCTACAGGAATTGTGGTGGCTCTATTAAGTCTGGACACCGGAGGGTCCACTATAGGGGGGAGAGGTCCATTTCTTCAGAAAACTCTCCTCAAAAGGGGTACCGTACCGCAAACCTCTTTGGGGCTGTAAAGACCCTCAGTGGGTTCTCCCATTCCTTGTATAAGAGTTTATCAAAAGACACACAAGGGAACACCTTAGCAGTGCGGGCAGGTCTATGAAACCCAAGTGGACCGGAGTCTCTGCTGCTTCTGCAGTATTTTCCAATTTTAGCATATCCCGCACTGCAGTAATAAGGTCAGATACCAAAGCCGTCTCGCGTACTGACCTGGACTTTGAGTCATTCTCACTGTCCGGTCACGGTCTGCAGTCTCTGGTGCGTCAGAATCTGGGCCCCGAGCCATAGCTGGACCTGGTTCTGCACCAGAATTATCCCCAGAAGCTTGCAGGGGATGGGGCGTTTACTACCCCCTGTATTCCCGTGTGCTGCTTCCACCCTGGCAGCAAACGCCTCTAGGATTGCCGACATAGCGTCCATAGACACCTCAGGGACACCAGCTGCTAAATCTGGTGTTTCAGGGGAGAAGACATCTGGCTCAGATGCCATGCTGACCACACGCTGACACTCACAGGGCTCCAGGCAAGATATCAATAGGCCACCCTCCTGCGCTGCAGAGATGCTGGGTCACCCAGAGGACTCACCACCCTGGATAGGTACTGCTATGCTGCGCCTATGATGCTGTCCCCTTGCTGCTGTGTCAGTCTGCTTCTTTTATCAGCACTTCCTGTGTGAATTTTCGCGCCAGTGTAATGCACCCTAGAGGCCGGAGGCTCTCGCAAAATGGTTGCCAAAACCGTCTGTATGGAAGATAATGTGGGCTCTAAGAAAATGGCCGCCGACAGAAGATAGAGGTCAGGCAGCCATAGCCCACAAAAAAGATGGCCGCCGAACGGCAATATCTGCATACAGGGTGGACAAACATGGCCGCCGATCACCTGATAGGGGCCAGTGGGTGTGGCCGAACTACAGGAAGATGGCCACCAGGCAGTTACAAGAGGCCAAACTTGGCATGGACCACCCCAAAATGGCCGCCGACAGCATGGAGACACAGAAACACAGGTAAGCAAAAATGACATTTCTTTTAAATGTTAGTTACAGCCAGCCCCGCTCCAGTGGGACCCCCTAGGTGACCCCCAGCACCCAGCAACCTTTAGCTAGAAGCCCAGGGAGGAGGGAAAGGCAGGGAGAGAGGGAAGAAAGGGGCCACAACCACTTACTTGATCTCTCCAGGAATGTCCAGCTAAATCACCCAGCCGAGGCAGGGGAGTTTTACTTACCTATCCTGCATGTATTCTGCTGGAAGACATTCCAAACAGATCATCGTCCGCGCACGGAAGGTGACTGTTGGCCAGGCATGCTGTGATTGGACCCAGAAGGGACGATCATATGTATGCCCTGGAGCATGACGCTCACCGGACAGGCTGCTGCGACTCGGCCGTAAGGTCAGCCGAAGCTGAGCGGTCCGATGCAAGCCTTGGAGCGTAAGCTCACCGGCCAGGCTGCTGCGACTCGGCCGTAAGGTCAGCCGAAGCTGAGCGGTCCGATGCAGGCCCTGGAGCGTAGGCTCACCGGCCACCCGTGGAGCGACGGGCATGTCGTGGAAAACCCAGCGCGTAGCTAGGGTCGGCACACGCTCGATGGCCGAAACTGGGGAGACTACAAGGATCGAGGATCCAGCCTGTCACCCAGTCGGCAGTTGATCGAAGATCGCAGGAAACAACAAATGTAGCAAAAAAATAAAAATATATATATCTTTTTTCCCCGGACCAATGAGCCCGAAGGGAGCCATGTCCTACTCCTTGCTAGACAGAAAAAAACTGATCTGCGATGTGCAGACTGAGAGGGTATACCCAGAGGGTCCGCCCCCTGGGCGGTACTGTAGAAGGTGTGATGCAACACTTTTTACAAGTTTTTCTGCCTAGTCACTCCTAATTAACGGATAATACCCACTTTGTCAATAGAGAAGCTGTGTCGGTCCATGGACGAAAGAGTAAAACACCTTTTTTCTGGAAAGGAAGGACCCTGCTTATATCCTTGCCAGCCTGAGGAAGAACAGTGCTTTTACCTCCCGTGACATCCTTGATGATGTCATCCAGCGCAGCACCGGAAAGCCTACCACCTTTCAATGGTAAACCCTTCAGAGGCTTTTTAGAAGCTAGATCAGAAGACCAGCATTTCAACCAGATCAGACAATGCAATACCCTGAGTTATAAGGGGCCGCGTCAAACGTGGCGTCGCCACATAAACCAGGCCCTGCACCATTTGTGGGCCAGAGCAATAGTGTCTGGAGGAAGATCATGCTCCTGTATTAGTTGCCCATCCCGCAAGTGCTGGAGACACAAGGGTCGCTGCTACCACAAGCCGTAGGGCGGACCCCAACAAGGCAAACATAGCTCTGCTCACCACTTCTGACCTCTTGTGAGTGGGGTCCTTTAATGCAGGAGTCCGCTCCACCGGGAGAATGGTGGCCTCGTGCAACCGGGCGACTGGAGGGTCGACCACTGGGGGAGAAGCCCACGTTTTAAGTAGGGCATTTTTAAAGGGGTATCTATAGGCAAACGCTGCGGGACCATAAAAGTCTTCTGCGCCTTTTTCCCCAGACCTCGTCAGTGAGCTGGTCAAAGTAAGGTACATATTGAAAAAAACACTTTTTAGAAGGCCCGGCCCTAAGGAACCAGAGGAGACCGTCCGCCTAAGGTTCTGCATCCGCAGCATTTAGCTTGCGAGTGTCCCTCACTGCATCAATGAGTTCACAAAACAAGCACCCTGTCATTTACTGACACAGAACTGGAGTTTTCCTTGCAAGGAATGTCCTGTTCAAAACCATCAAATATATATTCAGAGCTAGGGTCCTGAGCGGTAGTGGCTATGCCCATATCTGAATCAGCGCACACCCCCCTTTTTTTTTTGTGGAAAAAAGTGGGGATAGGAGCTTTTTTGCTCCCTTGCGCTCACACACTGCTTCCTCCCGGTCAGATTAATGATACCAGGACTGCCGAAAACTGGTCCCTAAGGACCGCAGGTGCAGGAGCACTGCCAGTTGTCCCTAACAGTGTGAAGAAACAGGTGAACCAGACTCCAATATTGCCACGCTCTGAGACCTTATTCACCATTACAGTGAATAATACAAAAATAAATCACAATAATGGCGCTTCAAGTTTATCGGAAGACAATACATATGTACATTTACCTAAAAAGTCCTTTGAGCTATGCGAAGAGCTCGGGTGTGAGTAATAACAGTCCAGAAAGATAACCGGGCAGCCTTGCTGGGGGAGCCGAAGCCAGACTCCAAACATATGAAAACAGAAAAGAAAACAAAAAAGGCGCCACTTAGTAAAAACTGTTTCACTTTAATAATACAATAATATTAAAGCACTCACTCGTAGGTTAGCTGCATAATGCACATGGATGATCCGGTCTGTGATCGTTTTCCGCTTGCTAGCAGTCTCAGTGTAAAATGACCTCCTCGTATGCTGCATTAGAAGCCGGGATAATGTCCATAATGGATGTTTCCGGAGGTTCTTCTCAGAGAGCCAGGAGGAGGGCTGGACCGCAAACAGGAAGTTCAGCTGAGACGCAATGCAACGTTCAGCGGAATGACGTCAGGACCAGTATGCAACGCGTTTCGATGCTTAAAGCAGAGAGACGTTCTGGGTCCCTGCACGCATCTTTTTCAAGCAATGATGTAACAGGCTAGACGTAGCCTTTTTATATATGCGCCTGTGGTGATGTTGCCACCTTGTGGGGATTAGTTGTAAGACTACCATAAACAGAGTGTACTAACATTATCACGTTTATACAAAAGGGAATAAATGCTATAATATAATAAACCTAAACCGGACCTATACAGACATAACATGTTGGCCCAATATTGTAATATAGTATACAATTTTATAAAAATTTAAAACCAATATTTAATAAAAATGAATATAAAAAATAAAAAAACACACTTTTCTAAAAAATAGAAAAGAAGAAAAAGAAAGAACAACATATCAAAATACATCCTCGAATAATCAAAGATGTTTGATATGCATAATTCTTTGTATACATAGATAAATCATATGCAGAATCTCAGCCTTGAACTATAAAAAGATTATTTATAAAAAAAAAAAAAAGATTATATATATACATATATATACACACATACATATACATATACACACACACACACACACACACACACACATATACACACACACATACATGTGTATATATATATATATATATATATATATATATATATATATATATATATATATATATATATATATATATATATATTCCACAACATAAACATATACATACATATCCCCTATCAAAAAGCTAATTTATTCAAAAACAAATTTATTAGCTATGTGTTATTTATAAAGCTAATTTATTAAAAAACAAATTTATTAGCTATGTGTTATTTATGCTGATCAATTTGTTAAAAACTTTTTTAAACTAGGAAAGTAAGGGGGGGAAAGGAGGGAGGGAGGGGGGAAAGTGGATGGAATAATGAAATGGGTAATATATGGTAATATGGAATACCTTGGAAAAAAATTATATTTTTTTGGGGGAAAAAACAAGATATAAATAAAAATATGCATATATATTTTACATAATTGGATAAAAAAAATGGTAATGATAGTGATACAGACACAAGAATATTCATAATATAGTAGAGATTTCCAATTCTTCATTGATACCCCCTGGATTAAGGGTATCTAGAGAATAAATCCAAAAGGTTTCGCGCTCAGAGCTTGCGAAATCTTTCTGCCTCTGACAATGTATTTGGAATTTGTTCCACAACCCATACTCTAAGACCTTCTGTGGATTTTTGGCGACAACCAGCAAAGTGACGAGGCACACTGTGTTTATCTTTTCCACCCTCTATCTTTCTTCTACGTTTGCCAAAACGTTGGCGTAGAGGTCTTATGGTACGGCCCACATACAACAATTTGCAGGGGCAAGTCAACACGTAAACAACAAAATCTGAATTACAATTATAAAATGCATCCAGATAATGTTTTTTGCCTTTGGTGGAAAATTCTTTTTGTCCATGATCAATGAAAGAACATGTTTTGCACAGGTTTTTTTTGCACTGAAACATGCCCTTTAAAGGAAACATATCAAGATGTTGTAACAATGGAGTATGTTTTATCTTCAATTTACTAGGGGCCATTCTATTTTTTAAATTAGTAGCTCTTCTGTACGTTACCCTAGGTATGTCAGTAAGAACTGATTTTAAATGTTGGTCTTCCAATAGAATAGGCCAATGTTTTTTCAAAATAGATTCCATTTTGTTGGACTCTGTATGGAACCTTGTTATGAAACGGACAGATGGATCAAACTTGTTTCGGTCCTCATGCTGTGTGCTCTTGGGTACTTTAGGCTCTAGATAATAGTTATATGAATTATCTAGTTAATAGTTATATGCCTTATGCAGCTAACCTACGAGTGAGTGCTTTAATATTATTGTATTATTAAAGTGAAACAGTTTTAACTAAGTGGCGCCTTTTTTGTTTTCTTTTCTGTTTACAGTGAATAATACAGCCCACCCACAGGCCGTGCTGGGGCTGAGGAGGGGATACCTGGAGTACTCACCACCCCTAGGGACCGCTGTATGAGCCGCGCTGTATGAGTCGCGCTGGTGCAGCCTGGAGGTGAAGAATCTGTGAGGATGTGTGTATTTCGCGCCGTACAGCAGTGCTGCTAGAGGCCGAAAGTGAAAGTGCGGCGGCTACAAGAAAATGGCCGCCGGGCACCAGTATAACTATGCATTAAGCCCCAGCCAAAATGGCCACCAATGGCGCACTTTTAAAAAAAATAAAACACCGCGCAAATGGCGCACAGAAAACACAGCCAGTCCCCCAGAACACTTCCCAAACCAAATAACAGTCATGGAGCGGCCCCCCCAGGGCAGAGTGACCCCCCAAGCATCCCCACACAGCACAACAGGGTGCAGAGAGCAGCATAACAGGGGGGGAGACAGGGAGAACCCCCCACACACAGAAACACAGCCAGCATGTACTCACCTTGCAGCAGGAGAGACTACTTACCCGTCCCGCAAGCACCCTGGAGAACACGCCCGGTGCCCATAGAGGGACTCACTGGCTTGTTTCAGACAGGCCTATCACAGAGTCATACTGCGTAGCTGTCGGCCCGGTCCACCGCGAAAGATACAGTAGGTACTGTTCGATCTTGAGAGGACCGTGGGAGCATGAAAGCAACCCGGCCACCCCTGGAGCCATGGGGTATGTCGTGAACTGAGTCTCACGCACACAAGGCGAGGATCAGCACGCTCAATGGTCGGACAGGGAAGACTACGAGGATACTAGTGTACCCAACCTGTTGCCCAGCCGACAGTTGATTGAAGGTCTCAAAAATAAAATAATAAAATTCCCAAAGGAATAAAAATTAAAAGTAAAAATCTTCCAGGAGACTGGCTCCTGAGAGAGCCACGTCTTCTCCTTCTGCTAGGCAGAAAAAAACTGAGGCCTGCTAGCTGCAGGTGTGAGGGTAATGTCCGGAGGGATCACCCCCCTGTGCGGGGCTGTTCAGCTCTGGTTTGTTCTGGAATGTTTTAACATTTAACATTGTGCCTAGGTCTTCTCCTGCAAGCAGGGACATATACCTACGTGTAAAGTGTAAGACACGCTGTGTCGGTCTATGGATAAGAGAAAAACGTTTTGATGTCGCTTCCCCCTTGCTATGGTATGAAGACGGGTGGGGGCCATCTCGCCCTCACTTGTATCCATACCCTGCTAGGAAGAGGACCCGATTGCCTCCACTGCTACCGACTGCTCCGGTAAGCAGCGGAGGGGGGCGTGGAAGAGAATCGGCCGTAGAAATCACCATCATTGTAAACCGGACCGCCGCCTGAAGAGATGGATACCTCGGTTATGGCAGCAGCTGCTGCCATAACCGAGATATCCCTCTTCAAAATCAGGACGTATATAGTCGTGCGGCGGTCCGGAAGTGGTTAAGGAAGGTGATGAGGAGTGTCATTCAGAAACACAGTATAAAGTAGCTTATGGCAAAGTCAGGGCTTGAAAAGAATCCCTGTGAGCCAGCAAGTCTGAGAGGAGCAGGTCCCTTCCAGGTCGTTAATGCCGGCTGCCACCAGGGCCGTGATATTCATAATTTTATTGGGATTCTATGCCATTCTACAATATGTTCCACAGAGATCAATTTTCAAGGATGAGAAATGGCAACCCAAGTCACTAAGAGGCTGTGCCTCATGGTGGCTTTCTAAATTTTGCCGAGGGGCCCAGGCCGAAATGCCAGATATGGACCAACTGGTTTTGGAAGTTGTAAAGACAGCCTTGCAAAAAGTGGATGAGATTAAGTGTCAGTCTCACCAAATATGCATATAGGCTTAGATCAGAGTCCAATACCAGAGGGACACCGTCTTCGTTCATTTCCTAAATATAGCAAGGGACTTGACATTTAATGAGCAAGAATTACATTTCTCTTTGGAAAAGGTCTCTCCCAGATTGCTGAGAAACTATATATAATAGGGAGGGATGGATGTGGCAGATGGGAGAGACTCAAGTGGAGTTAGACCAAAGAATGTTGGCATGTCTCTTGACAGTGTGGATGAAGCTAGATGGTTGCATTGAGATGAACAAAATTGTAGGTTGTGTGGTAACTTTTGTATGGGGTGGCTAAGCATTCGTTAAGTTACGCAGGATATGGTGGCGCTGTGGCCAAAAGTCTTTGGCAAGTTCAGACACATCATACGCCCAAACTCCAGGGTCGAAGGCAGGGTTGTCAAAAATGGGAGTGAGAAGGCCAGGAGAGCTTGGTAGACATGATAAATCTGTCCCAAACTAACAATGTCGTTAGATCCAAGAAGGGGAGAGGTTGTCAGCCAAGGGAAAGCATGCAAGTCCAGGGAACCAATGTCTAGTTCAGTAAGGCCCCTTTCACATTCCATTTGAATCAGCAGGGAAACACCTCACAGATGTCCTGCTGATCAGAGCAAAGCAGAACACACTATGCTCTAAGCTTTATTGCAGCTTCCGATCAGCAGCGGCTTTCTACGCGTGTTGAATTGTTTTAGCCAGACTTGCCTGTCATTTTATATATACACACTATATTATCAAAACTATTGGATGCCTGCCTTTACATGCACATAATTATTATTGGTACTTAGATAGCACCGTCAATTTACACAGCACGTTACATATATATTATACATTTACATCAGTCCCTACCCTCAAGGAGCTTACACTCTAGGGTCCCTAACTTACATTCATACATACTAGGGCAAATTTAGACAGTATCCAATTATCCTACCAACATGTCTTTGGAGTGAGGGAGCAAACCGGAGTACCTGGGAGGAAACCCACACAGGCACAGGGAGAACATGCAAACACCAGGCAGGTGGTGTCGTGGTTGGAATACGAACCAGTGAGCCTTTTTACTGCTAGGCGAAAGTGCCAACCACTAGACCACTGTGTCGCCCACATGAACTTTACTGGCATCCCAGTCTTAATCCATTGGGTTCAATATTGAGCTGGCCCACCATTTACAGCTATAACAGCTTGAACTCTTCTGGGAAGGCTGTCCACAAGTTTTAGGAGTGTTTCTACAGGAATGTTTGACCACTCTTCCAGAAGTGCATTTGTGAGGTCAGGTACTGTTGGATGAGAAGGCCTGGCACGCAGTCCCCACCCCAATTCATCCAAAGGTATTCTATCGGGTTGAGGTCAGGACTCTGTGCAGGACAGTCAAGGCCCTTCACCCCAACTTGCTTATCCAGGTCTTTATGGACCTTTGTGCACTGTTCCAAATCATTTGGTGGAGGGGGGGGGGGGATTATGGTGTGGGGTTGTTTTTCAGGGGTTGGGTTTGGCCCCTTCGTTCCAGTGAAGAGAACTCTTATGGTATCAGCATACCAAGACATTTTGGACAATTTCATGCTCCCAACCTTGTGGGAACAATTTGGGGACGGCCCCTTCCTGTTTCAACATGACTGTGCACCAGTGCACAAAGCAAGGTCCATAAAAGACATGGATGAGCGAGTTTGGGGTAAAGGAACTTGACTGGCCTGCACAGAGTCCAGACCTCAACCCTATTTTTCTAACAACATTTACACTCCATTTATTTTGCTTAAAATATGGCAAACATACCTTATTAATTAAATACCACCATAGAAACACATCGACCATATTCCATTCATTTTGCTTAGAATATGGCAAATATACCTCATTAGCTATATATTACTACAGAAGTACATTGACAAATAAAAATATATATTTAAGGACATACCACTACTGACCTCTAGTCTGTCCACTCAATACTCAGTAACCACATAGTGTATATGGATGCATGACAGATGCATCCCACATTGATACCCTTGGTGTTTCATTACAGGTGCCGACTGTCCGTCCGTGCGCGCCCCCTCTCGGGTCTCTCCTCCTCCATATGACTCCTTGCAGGTCGCACACGTCTTGGTGGCGCCCTACTTTTGGGTGTCAAATGTCCGGGAGGCTGCTGATTCCCCTTGAGATGCTAGTGATGGAACTCAGATTAGAAACCATGGTTCTAACACACAGTTGACTGGTAATCATACACTCTATATTTTTTACGATTGGGCCTACACCCATGTAGAGAATTGAAATCTAATATATTTCCCACAGCAAACCACCCATCCTCTGAAGAGACCCATTGGGATCGAAACGCGTCAGCATATATACAGATGCATGTGAAATGTAAAACTGTATGGCAATGTTGTGTCTTAAATCTGTGTGGTTATTATATACATGTTTTTACCGGAGTATATACACGTGTTGGGACTGTACTTAATGTGTATACACAATCAATTTTTAACATGCATTATTGTAAATCATTTTCGGAATTTTGCTGCAAAAAACCCCTTGGGGAAACTTCCTATTCTTCTGTTAATTTTCGGGGTGCGCAGCGCCTTTCACTCCCAGTATACGTGTCCTTCCCATTCTTTCAGGCCTCAACCCTATTAACCTTTGGGATGAATTAGAGCAGAGATTCGTCCAACATCAGCGCCTGACCTCACAATACGCTTCTGGAAGAATGGTGAAAAATTCCCATAGACACAAACCAAAACCTTGTAGAGAGTCTTCCCAAAAGCGTTGAAGCTGTTGTAGCTGCATAGGGTGGGCCAAATCAATATTGAACCCTATGGACTAAAGTTAAGATGACGTGCGTGTAAAGGCAGGCATCCCCATACTTTTGGTAATATAGTGTACATCCGACTGATACTACTCACAAATTGAGAGAGACAACCGTAAGTGAAAGGAAATCTACCCCCAGGAAGGGCAATTCACTCCTGTAAGTTCTAGGAAAAAAGCATCTCCACTGAAGCTTTATCACCACTCCTTGTCCCCACAACCCCAATTTTTCAAAATCCAATTGTCAGACAAAGTGAGGTGAAATCTTCGGAACAGGGGTACAGACCACAAAAATAGGATTTTTGTACTCACCGTAAAATCCTTTTCTCCGAGTTCATGGACGGACACAGCCTTAAATCTTGACAAAGTGGTTATTAGCCTTCATTCAGGAGTGACTAGGCAGAATGTTAACTTCAAAGCTGAACAGCCCCACCCAGGGGGCGGTCCTACTGGTTATATCCCCTCAGCCTGCACTAAGCAGCTCAGTCAAAAGCAGTACAAACTTGAGGGGTGGGTGATGTGTCCGTCCATGAACGCAGAGAAAAGGATTTTATGGCGAGTGTTAAAAAAAAAATTTTTATTTCGTTCATGGATGGACACAGCCTTAATCTTGACAAAGTGGGACGTCCCAAAGCAGTGTCAAAAACAAGGGGTGGGAACAGAATTAACACAACTTCACCCCAAAACAAAACAGAGCTCCTCAACGGAGGAGTTGCAACTCTAAACAGCCGCCTGCAAAACTTTGCGGCCAAAGAAGCATCTGAAGATGCACTCACATCAACTTGTAAAGTTTAGTGAAAGTGTGAACGGATGACCAGGTCGCCGCCTTACACACCTGGGAAACAGACGCTTGATGTCAGAAAGCCCAAGAGGCACCTCTTCCCTGGTCGAATGCACCGGGAAAGGGAGGCGCCCGACCTTTTATGGCGCAAGCCTGATTATGATCTGTCGGATCCACCTTGGAATGGTGGCCGACAAGACCGCTGGGCCCTTTTTGGGACCAGCCACCAAAACAAACAGTGAGTCTGAACTCCGGAACGGAGCAGTAACAGGCAAGTATACTCTCAGAGCTCGGACAACGTCCAAGGAATGCAACATCGTCTCCTTAGGATTTGACGGATGAGGACACAAGGATCACAGTACAATGTCCTCCTTGAGATGGAAGGTGAAAACGACCTTAGGGAGAAAAGAAGGCTGCGGACACAGCACCACCTTATCCTTGTGAAAAAACAGATGATAGGGAGCCTTGCATGACAAAGGCTGCCAGCTCAGAAACCCGTCTTTACTGACATAACAGCCACCAAAAGAACCACTTTCTGAGAAAGTGTCAACAAGGGAATCTCCCCAATGTTCCCAAACGGTGGTTTCTGAGGCACCTAGAGGCCATGCCGTTAAAGACATCGACTGTAAAGCAGGATGGCGTATGGGACCTTGCGACAGCAGGTCCTCTCGTAGCGGTAGACGCCAGGGGACGTCTGCTATACAAGCCCCACCGAGGTAGTGGAGGGCAGACCGGAGGGACCGCATGCCGAACCCCCTGTACAAACGTACTCACTAGAGTGAGTCGCCAGGGGTCGTTGAAAAAAAAAAAGCCAGGGAAGATATCTGCCCCCTAATTGTACTTGAGGCAAAATATTTGGTCCGCCCCACGCTGTAATAACAGCAGGACTCTGGAAAACAAATAACTACGCGGATGCCACCTCATTTTCTCACAAATGGATATGTAGGTCTTCCAAGTGCAATGGTAAATCTTCCTATAGGCCTATTTCCGAGCACTCCTCATGGTAGAGATCACCGAGTCTGACAGGCCACGGTCTCTTAGCACCTGGCTCTCAATAGCCATGCCGTTAAAGCCAGCGACTGTAAAACAGGATGGCGTATGGGACCTTGCGACAGCAGGTCCTTCCTTAGCGGTAGAGGCCAAGAGGAGTCTGCTACCAGACGCACTAGATCGGCGTGCCAAGGCCAATCCAGAGCAATTGGGATCATTGGAAACATCTGTCACCAGTCTGCTAAGCGCATGAGGAAGAAGCTTCCGAGGGGGGGGGGGGAAGGCATAGATTAGCCGGTACTGACTCCATGGTGCCACCAACGCATCTTTCGCGTCTGCCCATGGGTATCTTGACCTGGCCACAAACCAATACCTTCCGATTGAGTCGAGAAGCTAGATCTACGTCTGCCGTGCCCCCCCCCTTTGACAAAGGAGCTGAAATGCATCCGGGTGTAGAGACCATTCCTCCTTGGTCCAGCATCTGGCGACTCCACCTGCCAGTTTTCTACACATGCCATGTATACGACCGATAGGGCCGGTACGCTACTTTCTGCCCACCTTAGGATGTGAGCAACCTCCGATGCTGCACTGAGCTTCTTGTTCCTCCTTGATGGTTGACATACGCCACCGCTGTGGCGTTGTCCGACTGGATCTTGACTGGACGCCCCTGAGTCCACGTGGAGAGGCACAGCCTGATCGCCCGGAGTTCTAGGACATTGATCGGCAAGTGGGATTCCTCCTGAGTCCAGCGACCCTGGGTCGACTGAACCCCCCCAGATATCCCCCCAACCGGTAAGGCTGGCGGCGGTCGTCGTGACCACCATCCAGTAAAAAAGTAGTAACGACTTCCTGGACAGAAGTGCTGGTGATGTCAGCCACCAAACTAGGGAGGTCCTGACTAGGTGGCTCACCTGGATTTGACAATCCAGGGATGATGGGCACTTGTCCCTTCTAGACAGAATTATCTTCTGTAACACTCGCGTGTGAAATCACGCATACGGTACCGCCTTGAAAGGAGGCTACCATGAGGCCCAGGACTCGCATGCAAAAGCGGCGCGACGACCATCTTGGGGTTTGTCAACTGCCGCACCGCAGCCCGAAGGGTCTGCAACTTTCCCATAGGGAGAAAAACCTTCACCTCTGTAGAGTCCTGAATCAACCCCAGATACACTAGGAGTTGAGTCGGTACCAATACTGACTTCTGAGTGTTCAGCACCCAACCAAAGTATCTGAGGATCTGACAGGTTATAGACACGCTCACCTCTAATTCAGAGCTTGAAATGGCCCTCAGAAGAAGATCGTCCAAGTAGCCCACGCTGTCTTAGTAGGGCCAGAATCAGGGCGAGCACCTTGGTGAACACACTCGGTGCCGATGCCAGGCCAAAAGGGGAGAGCCACAAATTGGTAGTGGTCTTCCCCGGCCGCAAAGCGCAGACATCTGATGCCTGGTGCATATGGGGACATGGAAGTATGCGTCTTTGATGTCCAAGGATGCCAGAAAATCCCCAGATGGAGGGCAGCGATAACAGTGAACCGACTCCCTCCGTAATCTTTGTACCTTCACAAAGCAATTGAGGGCCCTGAGATCCATGATTGGACGAACCCCCTCCTCCTTTGGTACTACGAACAGATTTGAGTAAAACCCCTAAATCCCTTCCAGCACTGAAACAGGAATGATCACCCTGCGTATCAGCAGCTCTTGAACCGCCCCATATAGGGCTTCCCGATGAGTCGGCTGAAGCTGGCGGTTTAGAGGGGAAAAAAATCAAAAATCAAAAATCTGTTCAGTGGGCAAGAGAGAAACTATCTTGTACCCTGAGGAAACTACTTTGCAAACCCACCGGTCGGAGAACTGAGATGTCCACCAGGTCGCAAATTCGCGAAGACGTCCCCCCTACCCGAGAGATGGGTGGTGACAGACCTTCATGCGAACGTAAATTTGTTTGCAGGCTTGTTGGACTTGCGAAACCAGGGACGCTTCTGTCCCTCAGCAGGCGCTTTATCGGCCTGGGATCGTTTACATGCCGCACTAGACGGACAAAAAAAATGCTTGTGCACGGTGAAGGTGGGCCCTTGCCTGCGGCGTGGCTCCTTACCCTTTTTGGATTGTGGGAGCAGCGTGCTCTTACCTCCTGTGGCATCTTTAATAAGGTCATCCAGGGATATCCAAAATGTCTGTCGCCCTTAAAGGGGAAATCCATCAGGGCCTTCTTGGAAGATTGGTCCGCCTACCAACCTTTTAGCCAGAGCAGACGGCGCACCACCACCGTATAGCTTGAGGCTCTGGACAGCAGAGGAATAGTGTCCAAGGCAGATTTGCAGACAATTTTAAGGCGCTGTATCAACTGGTCGGCCATAGCCAGCTCGTCCGAGGGAGCCTCATGTGCTTTAAACCCATGGAGCAGCATTTTTGCCCCTTCAGTGAGTGTCTGAGACACCAGGGCCCCAACCACCTTTGGGGCGCTAAGCCGAGCCCACCACTGTGTATAGGTAGCGAGTGACCGCAGCCTTCCTGTCCGCAGGGTCCTTGAAAGCAGGAGCCCTTTTCACCGAAATTGTGGTTACCCTTTTTAACCTGGACACCCAAGGGTCCACTATTGGAGGAGAGGTCCATTTTTTCAGGAAACTCTACTCAAAAGGGTAACGCACCGTCAAACCTTTGGTGACCGAAAACCTTCTGTGGTTTGTCCCACTCCTTGTATAAAAGCTTGTCTATATAAGACGCAGAAGGAAACACCTTAGCAGTGAGTTTCGGCTTTAGGGAACCTGAAAGGGACCAACGCCTCTGGCGTTTCTGCAGGCTCCTCTATCTTTAGAGTATCCCGCACTGCGGTGATAAGGTCACCTATCAGAGCCTTTTTGCATGCTAACCCAGACCTGGAGTCACCCTCACTGTCCGACCAGCCACTGTCCGCATCCTCTGATACGTCAGAACCAGGGCCATGAGCCGTAGCTGGGACCGGCTCCGCATCAGAGTTGTCCCCAGAAGATGGGGGGGGGGCACTTTTTACCCCCCGTGTTCCCACATGCAGCTTCCACCTTGGCAACAAACCAGGACGCCGACATAGTGTCTGACACAGCGGGTGCAGGAGCAATAGATGCCAATTCAGGTGTATCAGGGGAGAATGCGTCGGATGCCATGCTGACCCACGCACCTGACACAAGGACTCCAGTCAGGGTACCAACAGCAAACCTTCCTAGCTGTCAGAGACGAGGGGTTCCCCCCCCCCAGAGGACTCACCACCCTTGAACAGTCGTACGGCTGCCGTCCGCTTCCTAGTAGAGCTGCTTCCTTGTCAGCTATGTCAGTCTGACCACTCTGCAGCGTGTCTGTAAACTTGCGCCGTTTAAATGCTGTTTGAAAGGCGTGGACTGTGAGAAAATGGCCGCCGTGCAGCACAGACCAAAACCGCAGCGGGCCACAAGAAGATGGCCGCCGAGTGGCAGAGGCCAACACAGCGCAGACCACAAAAACATGGCCGCCGAGCGTAGATAGAGGCCAAACAGTATGGATCACAAGAAAAATGGCCGCCGACAGCATGGAGCAGAACACACAGGTAAGCAAACTTTTCATGGCAGCTCATAACATTTGTTTAGCGGACGTACATGCACAGTACACCCACACAGGTGGAAGCCCCCCCCAGGTGAACCCCCGGCCCCAGCAGAAACCTAGCTCAGAGAGCCTAGGGAGGAGGAAAGGGAGGGATAGAACCCCTTACTCACCTCTCCAGGAATGCCCAGCTATGTCTTCCTGCCGAAGCAGAGGATTACTACTTCCCTTTCCTGGCGGATTGTGCTGGAAGCATCCCAGACAGACCATCTTCCGCATGGTGACGGAGGTGACTGTTGGCCCGGATGCTGCGACTCGGCCCTATAGACCGATCCATATGCATGCCCTGGAGCGTGTAGCTCACCGGCAACCCGTAGAGCGACGGGCATGTCGTGGACGACCCAGCGCGTAGCTACGGTCGGCACACGCTCGATGGCCAAAACTGGGGAGACAAGGATCTGGGATCCAGCCTGTCTCCCAAGGTAATTTTCCCCTTCACGCATTTTATGATGAAGGGGCCAGCTGAATTTCAATCTATCCTTGGCTGTTCCCATTCAAGAGCAGTCAATCTAAAAACCGACAGCTCTTAAATGGGCATGTTGGAAAAGTTTGCTTCGATCAGTGCTGCAGCCAATTGGATGCAGCGTTGATCAGTGTGATCTGATAGTGGAGGAGTTCTGATGTCAGAATACAGTGATACAGCAGGGAGGATTAAGGAAAATCCTTAGTTTTTTCCCCAACTGGCTAATCAAGAAAAGCCGATACGGGAATGGCCAGCTGAAGTAGTTGTATAGATATGTCTAGTTGTAATAATGTGTGCCAAAGTTGTAAAACTAGACTCTGGCATGAAGGTTTTACCTTCCACAATAAGGGGTTAATGACCAGTTTTTGGCTCTACCCTTTTAGTGCACAGCCAACTCTTGAGCATTATATAACCTCTTGCAGTTTTCTTTTTTCCCCCTCCAACTTTCTTTAATTTTGTAAATTGTAGTTTTGCTGCCTCGTCTGTAAAGGCTTTCTGGGTTAGTACTGTTCCTGGCCTCAGTTTACGTTACATCAATGTCCTAAAAAGTAAAGTCAACCGATAGGGAAAATTAACTATATACTGTTAAAAAAAAAAAAAAAAAAAAAAAAAAAAAAGGTTGGAAAACCGATGTGCCAAGATCAACTACCAGGCTTCACTTTTCCAATTCCATCTGCAGTCTTTACTGCCACACATTTCTATCCAGAGCGCAAGTCACAAATGGGCGAGTAATGCCATGTTATTTACATTCAAAGAAGGCTCGTTATTTGTAATATTGTAGTAGAAGGCTGCCACCTGGTGTACATACGAGACTAACGTGACTGTGCTCAGTGATTAACACAAAAAAAAAAAAGACTTCTAAATTTAGAAAGGGAGAGGGACAGGTCAGAAAGAGGGAGAGAAGAATAGGCTGCACACCACAATTGTGATCCAAAATCCTTTACTGGGACATCCCAGAGTGACACCACAACAGCAGAGTGCCTGGTAGATGTGTTTCACACTGTTATAAGCACTTATAACAGTATGAAACGCGTCTGTCGGACACACTGCTGTCGTGGTGTCACTCTGGGATGTCCCAGTAAAGGATTTTGGATCACAATTGTGGTGTGCAGCCTCTTTTATACATTGATTGCGGCGGTGAGCCAAGGCAGGCACCCACCATTGACTAGTTCCATCAGGCTTCCTCATCTCACCTGGAGTGGCAAGCCTTCCTTGTCTAAAAGGGAGAGAAGAGACAGAAGCTACCTACCTTTAGTGTTCTCAATATACAGATTTTCAGCACACTGATATACAAAAGGTTCAGCTTATTCCAGGATGACCCGATATACACAAATTTCCATAACTAATAGAAGCTGTTCTACAAAAGGCCAAATCCCATTTTATATAAAAGCTTTTAACCACTACAGCTCTGGAAGATTTGCCCCTTCATTTTTTGCGATACAGCACTGCTTTACTTTAACGGACAATTGCGTGGTCGTAATTTATGTATTTTCCCCACAAATAGAGCTTTCTTCTGGTGGTAGTTGATCATATCTGCATTTTGTTTTGCGCTATATACCAAAAACCACGGACAATTGTAAAGAAAAAAAAAGAAAAAATAGCGAAATTTCTAACTCAATTTAGGCCAATATATATTCTGCTACATTTCTGGTAAACAAAAATCTCAATAAGTGCACATTGGTTTGTGCAAAGGTTATTTATGTATTAGGCCCCTTTCGGACGGGTGGACCGTATGTCCGTTTGTCTGTTTTTCATCAGAAACCGGATGGAGGAAATACATGTATCCCTATGGGATAGCGGATGTCAGCGGATGAACATCCGCTGAATCCGATGACATCAGTCTCCACTATGCTCTGAAACTGATGACGGAGGTAAACCCTATTTTTCCATCCGTCTGCGGATCGGATGAAAACGGACAGACGGTCCCTTTTCATCCGATCCCCCCATAGAGGAAAGCGGAGATCTGACTGGTCCGTTTCTGCACAGTGTGCAGACACGGACTAGTCATCCGCCAGCTTAGCAGGGGATCAACTGAGCGATCACCGCTGAGCAAGCGCATGTCCAAAAATGGATCCTCCCGGGATCCGCATGTGTGAAAGGGGCCTTATTTATTACTAGTAATGGCGGTGATCAGCAAATGATAGCGGGACTGCAATATTGCGACAGGCAAATTGAACACTGGCACTTTTTTGGGAACCAGTGACACCAATACAGTGATCAGTGCTAAAAAAAAAAATATATATATGCACGGTCACTGTACTAATGACACTGGCTGGGAAGGGCTTAACATCAGGGGCAACCAAAGGGTTAAGTGTGCCTAGCCAGTGCTTTAGTGTAGTGTTGGAGGTGCTTTTACTAGGGGAAGGCGTGGATCCATGCCTTTCTTACTGACAGAACAATCTGCCTTGTTTACATTGGTAAAAAGGCAGAACAGCAGTTTGCCTGTTTACCAAACGATCAGCTGGTGCCAGCGGACAGAGTCCACGGGACCCGCTGATCGGCTCCTGCTGTGTAGAATCACAGCGGGAGCGAGCCGCCGGCAGCATGCACTCGCGCTTGCTACCCAAAAATGCAGGAACACGTGTATACACACACACACACACACACAATCCTGTGCAGCGTGGCGACCCTGTAGCAGTAAAAACTGTTACAGGCCAGTCGGCAAGCGGTTAGCCACCCCTTCCTGTCCAGGGCAATTTTCAGCGCTGTTGCACTTTGAATGACAATTGCGTCGTCATGTAACACTCTACCCAAACTACATTTTTATCATTTTCTTCCCACAAATGGAACTTTCTTTTGGTGGTATTTGATCACCAATGGGGTTTTTATTTTTTGTTAAAACTAAAAATAATAAGTAAAAAAATTAGTTTATTACTGCTTAAAGTTTAACCTGCTAATATTTTACTTTCCCTGGTTCCCAATCTCACACACAACATGCTCATTACATTTTTAAACATACAATTCAATACATTGATTAATATTACATTATTCAATAGATGTCAGACATAATTCCATCACCAGGTCTCTGTGCTTCTCTATGCAATACAAGGTGATCATGGCTGGTGGGAGGGGCTGACAGGGTGCTGTACATGGCTTCCTGAAAAAAATCACAGCACCTCTCAAGATCTTTGAGCCCTCAGACCTGACACAAGGAGTGGGCTGGTTCTTAGGAGTTCTGAAAAAAATCACGCCTTGGTGGGTGTTAAAGTAGTTGTAAAGTCAGAAGTTTTTTTATCTTAATGCATTCTACGCATTAAGATAAAACACCTGTATATGCAGCAGCTCCCCTCAGCCCCCCTAATACTTATCTGAGCCCCCTCTCTATCCAGCAATGTCCACGAGTGCCTCGGCCGTCCAATTCTGCTGATTGGCTGAGACACAGTGGCACCATTGGCTATCGCTGCGGTCAAACTCAGCCAATCAGCTCGGCTCGGGGGCCCCCATAGTAAGCTATTTGCTAGGGGGGCACTCAACAGGAAGGAGGGGCCAGGAGATCAAGCCAGGGACCCGAGAAGAGGAGGATCCAGGCTGCCCTGTGCAAAACAATTACACAGATCAGGCAAGGATGACTTTTTTTATTTTTTTATTAAAATATAGAGACTTTACAAACACTTTAAGACTGGAGTGGGCATTCTAAAAAGACTTCATTATTATTTGTAGTAGGTAATGGCAATCACCCCGGCCAATCAAAATGGATGCTGGAATGCAGGAGAGTATAGTTCTGCTCTGAATGAATTAGAAATCTTCCTACCCACAAATGTTTTTCACCTGTGCAAAATGTGCATTGCTCAGGTTTCATGGTGTCATTTGTTGGCCTGTTCGTAGAGTAATAATTCACACTCGTGTGTCAGCAGTTTCTTCTTGTGATCAAACATGTGGCATGCCATCTGGCACTGCACAGGTTAGTACATGAACTCAGGATGAAGCCTAAGGCCGGCCATACACGTGTGGAATTCCCAGCAATTTTTTGTTCGAAAAATCGCACCTTTGAATAATGGTTTAACTGTCGATCATTACTGGAGCTGCAGCAATGGCTGATTTTCGTGCAGCCAGGCATGTTGGAAATGTTTTGGAAAAACTAATGAATTTCTAATCAATGATGGGAGAATTGTGTGAGAAATAATAAATCGAAATAGAAATGCGCATGAGCTGCGACCTGGGAAAAAAAAAAAAACAAAAAAAAACAAAGAAGATTCCAGGCCACATTTTCTTTTCGGTACCCTTAGGCGAGATTGAAGGCTTGGTTGGTTGAATTTGGAAATCAATGGCGGCACCATCGGATTACAAAACGCAAAAAATTTTAAATTTTTGATCGACAACTCATTTTGAAATGTAACACATGTATGGCCTGCATAAGTACTGACATTTCCTGTGACTCCGTTACGTGTACCCACCACCTCGTTCCAATACCTGTGAAGCTTCGGGCACCTCCACAGGAGATGGAGGTCGTCGACAGACAACACAAAGGGTCCAGCAACCTACCCATCTTATGGAGATTTGTCGGGGTGTAATGAATTCTCAACAAGATATACAGTTGGGACACTTTCTGCACTACATTTAAAGAGCATGAGGTTACAGATTGCATGGCTTCCTCCCACTGATCACCCGTAAGTTGGCCAAGGTCTCTTTCCCACAAGGACTCCACCTTACAAGGATATGCTCGCAGGTGTTCCGCTAGCAGCATTTGGTAGCATTGGGAGATGAACCCTTTAGTTTCAGTGCTGGTGTGCAACACATGGAACACGGGGGCGGGCGACTGAGCCCATTCCACCCCTTTTCCTTGGGCAGCAACCACGTTGGAGCTGAAGGTAGTAGTAGTGCATGGTAGCAGGCAGGTCAAACTTGGCTCGCAATTCAAGGAAGGTTAGCAGCTTACCATTAGCAAATATGTGGGATAGCAGAGTCACACCATGGGCACGCCATCTGAGCCCGTTGCAACTTGACCAGCTCCACATACAACCAATTGTCCCAAATAGGGCTATATTCTGTGAATCCCTGGAGTTGTCTGCCCTTATTCCAAATCTTTTGTACAAGCGAAAGTGTTGGGGGTCCGTTTATTGGATTTCAGGAACATTTGCGCCTCCAGCCCCATTGGGATGGTCTCGACACCAGTGGCCAACAGCATTAGCCATGCCGCCGAGCTCCCCGAATCCAGGGACATAGAACCGATCAAATGCTGCAGCTGGGCCGCAATATAGTACAGCCAAGTGTTGGGTACCGCCAACCCTCCGCTGTCCTTGGACTGTTGCAGCTACTCCAATCGAACTCTAGGGGGCTTGGTATGCCAAAGTAGCCGCCTAAAGAGGGTGTTCACTACTCTAAAGATTTTCAGGTGTATTACAACTGACGAGTTGTGAAGGAAATAAAGCAGTAGTTGGGGCATCAAGATAATTGATTAAATTGGCCTTACCTGCGATCGACATTTTAGGAGTGTTCCATGTATTAATTTTGTCCCTAAACCCTGATAACCAAGGGTGCACAGATTAAGGGAGCAGTAGTCCCCAAGCCTGGGCGATATCTGCACCCCCAAATATTTAAAACTGGATACCACGGGGATGGGACAAGAGTCGGGAAGGGCCACCTCCTGGTCCTCATCCAGCATCATCAGAGCTGACTTTGACCAGATAATGGTCAAACCGGAGTAATGACTAAACTGTGTGATAATAGACGTAACCCCCGGAAGGGAATGGGTGGGGTCCCCCAGGAAAAGTAGCATGTCACCTGCATATAACATGATCTTTTCCTGTAATGCACCGCATTGGAACCCCCGGACGCGGGTGCTGACCCGCACCAGGGCCGCCAACGGTTCTATAGCAAATTGCAAAGAGCAGGGGAGACAGCGGACAACCCTGCCTTATCCCCCTGCCCAGAGCGAAAGCCGGAGACATCCTATCAGCTACCCTAATGGTTGCCTGAGGAGAAGCGTATAGCAACTTGACCCACGCTATGAATCTTTCCCCAAAGCCAAACTTATCCAGTACTACCCAAAGAAACCTCCAGCTGACACTATCAAATGCCTTGTTGGCATCGAGGGACAGGAGAGCCCTGTGACCCCCATTATCCTATTGTAATTGCCATGGATATGCAGTAATGTTTGTCCGCCATCTTACCTTCCTCTTCATGTGTTCACTTTAGAGGCCAGACCTCTCACCTGGCTGCTTTTATAATCTCTCCCAGTATGCTCCACCCCAGGCCCTACCAGGTAACACTATATTAACCTGTGCACTGCAAGCCAGCTGTGCTGATCAACGTGTTTGTTAAGCATTGTGTGTTTGGGTTCCTGCCTGCCACGTGCTACTTCTGTCTCTGTGTTATATTGGCCTGTTCCCGACTATCCCTGTCTGCTAGTGACCTTGACCTTCGGCTTGTCCTTCGTTTATCCTTGTCCGCTTGTTGCCCTGACCTTGGCTTTTCCCCTCACTATTCTTGTATCCTGTGCTGATTCCCCTCTATCCTCTTAACCCTACGGAGCGTGAGCTAGGGGACTCTGGGGGCCGCGACCTGGACCCAGCTGCAGCGTAGGCCATCTTCACCACTAGAGGCTCTGGTGAAAACCTGCTGGGTCTTAGACTCCGCGCCCTGGGGAATCTTGGGCTCTAGCTCCCTGTGGATCCCTGTTGTGCTCCACTGGTCCCGCTTTCCACAACCACCCAGTTTCCCATCCGCAGCAGTCAGCCATAGGGTTCACTACCCTGTGGTGCACTCCTGACCGCCAACGTTGTGCATCTGTCATCTGGCCACAGGTGACCTGACAGTAATTGCATGTTTAGGAATAATCTCCTTAGGTTAGTAGCCGTGGACTTTGGCGGCATAAAGCCAGCCTGATCCTGATGTATAATGGAGGATATTATCCCTTAGTCCCTAAGCACCAGGACCTTGGCAAGGATTTTCACATCACTTTGAAGCAATGAAATAGGCCTATAGGAGCCTGGGTCAACCGGATCCTTCCCCCGGATTCAACAATAGTATTACATTTGCCCTGGCCATGGAGCCGGGAAGCTGACCAACATCTAGGGAGGCACTGAAAACCTTTAATAGTTCGGGCAGTAATTGTTACCCAAATTGAGTGTACACCTCCATAGGGAGGCCATCCTCTCCAGGAGCCTTACAGGTGGGAAAAGAAAAGGCCGCCAGCTGAAGCGCCTTTAAAGTAATGGGGGCATTAAGTTGTTCTCTAGCTGCAGCCGGCAGGGCGGGTAAATCAATGCTAGACACCTAGGTTCCCAGATCCTCATCTGAGTAGGCATCCCTCGACCCACAGAGGTCCTCATAGAAGGAAGCCAGCTCGGATATAATGGCCTCAGGAGAATTAACCACTTTGCCACTAGAGGCACGTATAGCACCGATGGACGGGGAGTGTTGTTGGGATCTTGCTATTTTGGCCAATAAGCGACCCGTCTGCTCCCCTTCCTCATAAAATGCTCGTTTCGTAAAGAACCTCTTCCGCTCAGCAGTGGAGGATCTCAGGCGGTCCAGAGAGTCCTGGGCCGACATCCATGCGTCCCGTGCAGAGTCAGAAGGGTTAGTCACATAAGCAATTTCCAGCTGTCTCACCGGGTCGCCCACCTGCTCTAGCAGAGCAGAAGAATTTTGCTTAACAACTTGTATTTCCTCGATAAACACCCCTCTGAATTAGGCTTTAAGGGTTTTCAATTTCTGCAGTGGGACAGGGCAACGCCGATGTGACTGAAGGAAGACTTTAATCTGAGATTCTACACGTTCTTGTGATGTGAATAATTTGAACCAAAAGGCGTTCAGTTTCCACGGGGCCCTGGGCATCAAACTGGGCGGTTGAGCAACCAGCCACAATGCTAGTGGGGAGTGATCTGAAAACTCCTCGCTGACAGTATTCCACCCTAGAGGCGTAACCGACCATGTTAGGGGTACCCATGCAAAGGTCTATATGGGACAGGGAGCCATGGGTCTTGGAAAAGCATGAGAATTGTTTGCAGTCCGGATTACGGACGCGCCATATGTCAACCCATCCCACCTCCTCCATCAGGCGGCTAAGAGCCGTTCTCTGACCGCCCTTAGGGGGTGCCACCTGGGGGTGTCTATCCAATATGGGATCCAAATAGCAGTTAAAGTCCCCCATGATTAGTATCTGAACATCAGGCTTGTTCACCAGGTAGGACAGCAGCAACTGTAACACCTCCCGAGAGAACGGTGGAGGTACATACACAAATGCTAAAATCATAGTAATGGTATACAGCTTGCAATACAGAAATACAAATCTACCGGATATATCAATGAGGGAGTCCAGCTCCTGGTATGCTAGTGCCTTGTGCATCAATACACTCACTTCGCGTGAAAAGACAGATTGAGAGAAGTGATACTGTAAGAAACCAACCGTGTCCTTTAGTAAGCGAGTCTCCTGCAAACGAATTATGGCTGGGTGAAATTTGCGCAGACCTGCAGAAATCAGTCCTATTCAGTGGATCATTTACCCCCCCCCGACATTTCAGGACACTATGGGTGTATAAGACATGGTGTGCATAAATACATCAACCTGTAGGTACGAGGGGCATGCCCAGAAAAAGGTAACAGTCCCGTACCCCACCAGCTATGTCAGTAAACACTCTGGAGCAGTCAGCAAATACTGTAGCGCATAGGCGAGAACAGTACAGCCCTGTGTAAGTTAGCAAATCATCCGGAAACTGAGGTAAAACATCCTGCGCAACTGTGCAGTACAGTTGAATAAGTAACATAAAACATTTGGCCAGTGGCCCATGGCCTGCCAACGGGGCACAACATGGGCCTTCCCACCGATGCAAGGTTTTGTTTTCAGGAGTCATCCAGGTGCCAACAGGGCACAGAAACTGGAGCCATGTCAACCATGGCAACAGGCAACACATAGGGGGAGTGCTCAGTCGCACTCCGTCTGCACACAAGAACCAAAGTAAAAGTTTGTGGAATACCACTCGCTGGTAAGTGAAAGTAGGTAACGGCCCTCTTGTGGCAACATAACATTAGCAGCTGTGATAGTGCGCCAGTCCCGCCTGTAAAAAGATGATCAGGACAAAGTCAACCTTCGCCATCTTCACGGCCCCATCTGCAGAGACCGTGTTCATTCCAGTCCAGCCATTATGCGGCATCCTGTGCATTTTCAAAAAAAAGATTTTGGTCCCTGGCAGTTATACGGAGCTTGGCCGGGCATAGCGTATGGCAGCTGGAGCCTCTGCAGTCGCTTTTTAACATCTACAAAACTTAGATCTTCTGCGTTGCAATTCTGCCGAAAAATCTGGATAAAAAAAGGATATTCTGGTGCGGTTGTATTGCACAGCACCCTTTTCTCTGGCCAGTCGCAGTACCACCTCTCAATCCCTGTAATTCAGGAGTCTGACAAGCATTGATCTCGGGGGGTTGCCTGGAGGGAGGGGACGTGGTGGCACCCTATGTGCCCGCTCAACTGTATAGAGGATTGAAAGCCTCTTTGCCAAATATCTCCTGTAGCCATCTTTCTATGAAGGCAGTGGGGTCCCTGCCCTCCATCTTTTCTGGGAGCCCCACGATGTGGACGTTGTTACGTCTCAAACAATTTTCTATTTCATTATGCCTGTCAAAGGCCTGGCGTGCATGCTGAGCAGCCACTCTCCCCTCCCGGTTTATATGGGGCATCTGGTCCTCTATGTTGCTTACTCTGCCCTCCACAGCAGTGGTCCGCTCCCTGACCTTTTGAATGTCCTGGCGAAGGGGAGACACCTTCTCCTCCAGCCCCCCAAACCACTCTTAAAGCATCCACAGAAGCAGTGCATCTATGTACTGCATGCAGTATTTCACCAAGTGTGGGTTGGGGGCTATCCTCCGTCTGCTGATTAAACAGGGCAGGCATGGGATCAGGGACTGACTCCATAGACTCAGGGTCATTGTCCAGCATGTCTGTGTGTTCCCCCTCAGCTTGCTCCGTGGACACTGCAGGGTGTTGATTCAGCCTGCAGTGATTTATCTGTGCCTGCCAGCTTCTTAGCGTAGTAAAGCATGTCTCTCACTGGTCTTTTACTTTAGGGGCTTTAGATGACTTACCCCCCTGCTCCGTTTTTCTCTCCGGGCCTCGTGGTGTTCTCTGAGGCTGAGTCATCCCGGCGCCATCTTGGAAATCCTGGAAAGCCGCAGCCACGGCGTCTCCTTTGCTTCCACGGGTCATCGCGCCCGGTATTTCGGATATCACAGGATCCGGGGTCCACAGGGGGTCTTTAGGCACCAGTGCAGGGCAATTTCGGGCGTTACCGGTGGGGAGGGAAGGATCATATACAGGATCTAGAGCGGGAGCTCCGCGGAACAGGTCTGCTAGGCCACGTCCCCACATTTCCTTTTAAGTAACTACATATCCCACACTCCCTGGGGGCTGCAGTCTAATGTTCTTTAGGTGATTGCTACAAAGTAATTACACCTGACAGACAAAACGGCAGAGAAATTAAAGTGATACTAAACACACACGGTTTAATTTACATTGTCGCTTCTATTTCTGTATGTGGATGATTGCACCATCTAAGTACCTTTTTCCTAATCAATATACAGCTGTCACATGACCCAGATCTTTCTTAGCCTGTCTGCAGGGAAACAAGCAGGAGGAGCTTCTATTCCTTTGCTGTTGGTCACATGTCAACAGCCTTTGGAATACAGAGTAAAAATTTAATATCAAACGGTTTTAAATCATACAAATATTTGAAATTACATTTTTATTATTTTTTGGCAGAAACATGACATTGGTGCATTTCTGCCAGTCACAGGCTGTGTAACACCCCTCCAGCCTGTGTCTTAGAATAAGAAGGAGATGAAGCCACCATTATTCTACATGTAATATCCCACCCCCATTGTGTTTAGCTGGCTAGTGGGCATGGAAGAGGAGGGAGGGAGTGGGCTGTCAATTACCACTGTGTATACTCCCACGTGTGACCCTATAGTCACATGGGCTGCTCAGATGTGATAGGGAGGAAATGCACAGCACAGAGACTCACTGAAAACCGAGCATGTGCAGAGTTGTCACCACAGCTACAAAATCCCTAGCTGAATTTGGGGATGTGGACAAAAAGGTGGAGATAGAGTATAGCAGGATCAACCAGTTTTATCCCCTTCGCACCGAGCGTACGCATATATGCGTCCTCGGCTTTTGGGGGTTATACCGGGATGATGCCCGCAGCTGCATGTTTTTTAGAGCGGGTGATTGGCTTTCCGGGCATAACAACCGATGCGGCTAAAAGCGAGCTTGCACAACAAAGGCATGCATACGGAAGTCGCACCCGCATATAAAAACGGTGTTCAAATCACACATGTGAAGTATCGCCGCGATCGCCAGAGAGCAATAGATCTAGCACTAGACCTCCTCTAACTCTAACCTGGTAACCGTAAAAAAAAAAAAAAATGAAAGTGTCGCCTTTGGAGATTTTAAGGTACCGTAGTTTGTCGCCATTCCACGAGTGCGTGCAATTATAAAGCGTGACACGTTTGGCATCTATTTACTCGATGTAACATCTTTCACATTATACAAAAATATTGGGCTAACTTTACTTTTTCGTTTTTTTTTAAATCATGAAAGTGTCTTTTTCCCCAAAAAGTTGCGTTTAAAAACACTGCTGCACAAATACAGTGTGACATAAAATATTGCAACAATCGCCATTCTATTCTCTAGATTCTCTGCTAATTTTATACACACACACACACACACACACACACACACACACAATGTTTGGGGGTTCCAAGTAATTTTCTAGCCAAAAATGCTGATTTTAATCTTGTAAACACCAGATGTCAGAAATAAGCTTACCGTATTTGCCGGCGTATAAGGCGACTGGGCCTATAAGACGACCCCCTAATTTTCCAGCTAAAATGTTGGTTTTAGGATATGCAAACTAGTCATGCCTCACCTCACCGTGCCATTGCATGCCTCGACAATCCCATACCTTATCCCTGACATGCAGAGTCTCAGTCAGACTGCGGGCGTCCATTGTTCAAAAGACGCGCCTCCTCCTGGTGCTGTTCCGTGATAGGCGGAACACTCAGCTTCCCAGCAGAGCCTGTGTTCAGCCTATCATGAAAGCCCTCTCGGCCGAGGTACCCCCTCGTTTAAAAAAAATAAATTAAAAAAATAGGATTTTTATAACAGCTTACCTGTAAAATCCTTTTCTTGGAGTACATCACGGGACACAGAGCGACATAGTCATTACTATGTGGGTTATATAGATACCTTCAGGTGCTGGCACTGGCAACTTCCAAAACCGGAAGTACCCTCCCCTATATAAGCCCCTCCCATCCGGGAGCACCTCAGTTTTGTAGCAAAGCAATAAGTGTCCCCAAAGAGGGGTGGGAGCTCTGTGTCCCGTGATGTACTCCAAGAAAAGGATTTTACAGGTAAGCCGTTATAAAAAATAGGATTTTTTGTACTCACCGTAAAATCCTTTTCTCTGACATCCATGGACTGACACGGTGTCTCTTTACACTTTACACGTGGGTTATGTCCCTGCTTGCAGGAGAAGACCTAGGCAGAATGTGAGATGTTATACATACATTCCAAAAGCCAGAGCTGAACAGCCCCACCCAGGGGGCGGTCCCTCCGTACATAACCCTCCCACTACAGTCAGCAGACTTCAGTTCGTAACAAAGCAGTACAAACTTAAAAGGAAGGGTGGGTGCCGTGTCAGTCCATGGATGTCAGAGAAAAGGATTTTACGGTGAGTACAAAAAATCCTATTTTCTCTTACCATCCATGGACTGACACGGGGTCTCTTTACACTTTACACGTGGGATGTCCCAAAGCAGTGTCAAGAGGGATGGGAGCAGTATAAATGGAAAAACCAAAACTTCACTCCAATAAGGCAGAGCTCCTCAACGGAGGAGTCGCAACTTTAAACAGCGGCCTGCAGCACCCTGCGGCCGAAGGAAGCATCCAAAGATGCAGCCACATTAACCTTATAAAACTTAAAAGGCATGAACAGACGACCAGGTCGCCGCCTTGCACACTTGTGCAACCGACGCTTGATGTCAGGAAACCCAGGAAGCACCAATTGTCCTGGTGGAATGCGCCGTAACCAGAAAGGGAGGCGCCCGCCCTTTGAGAGCATAGGCTTGAATGACGGTTTGTCTGATTCCCCTAAAAATGATGGCAGACGAAACCGCTTGGCCCTGTTATGGACCAGAGACAGTCACAAATAGTGAGTCGGACTTCCGAATAGAAGCAGTAGCAGACAGGTACACCAGTAAGGCTCGTACCACCTCCAATATGTGCAGTGCAAACTCTCTGGGATGCAATGGGTGAGGACACAAGGACAGGAGGGTAATGTCCTCATGTAGGTGAAAGGTCGACACCACCTTTGGCAAAAAAGGAAGGTCGCGGGTGCAACACCGCCTTATCCTTATGGATGACTAAACATGGCGACTTGCAGGACAAAGCCGCCAACTCAGACACTCGTCAAACAGAAGTGATTGCCACTAAAAAGGCCACCTTCTGAGACAAGACGGGAATATCCCGGATATTCCCAAAAGGAGGTTCCTGGAGGACCGAGAGCACCAAATTCAGATCCCACGGTGGGAGAGGAGGCTTGACAGGAGGGAGCACATGGCGAACCCAACACAAGGTGCTAACCAAGAAAATGACCCGCTAGAGGTCGCTGAAAGAAGATGGCCAAGGCCGAAATCTGATCCTTGATGGTACTCAAAGCAAGCTTTTGGGTCACTCCATACTGCAGAGGACGCAGGATTCTGGGGACGGAATACGTCCAAGGACGCCAGTCCAGCGCTTCGCACATGGCGATATAAGCTTTCCAGGTACGGTGATAGATCTGCCTGGAGGAAGACTTCCGTGTCCTTAACATGGTCAAAATGACCGAGTCCGAGAGACCTTGGTCCCTCAACACCTGGCTTTTAACAGCCCTGCCGTTAAAGCCAGAGACTGTAAGCCGGATGAAGCATAGGACCTTGAGACTGAAGGTCCTCCCCCATCGGCAACCGCCAGGGAACGTCCGCGACGAGACGTACCAGATCAGCGTACCAGTGATGCTGCGGCCAATCCGGAACAATTAGGATCGCCGTAGTTTATATCAGGCGATAAGGACCCTATGGGGCCACCAACGCATCCGAGGCATCGCCCAAGGATCCCTGGATCTGGCCACAACCTCGACCCTTGCGATTGAGTCGAAAGGCCAGCAGGTCCACATCCGGCGTGCCCCACCGTCGGTAAAGGAGTTGAAATATGCAAGGACCACTCTTCTTGGTCCGGTGTCTGGCGATTGGCGACTCAGATAGTCCGCCTGCCCATTGTCTATGCCCAGAATGTAAAATGGCCTACAGAGCCGGCACGTTTCTTCCGGCCCACTTCAGGATACGGACTACCTCGGAAGCCGCAGCTGAGCTCCGAGTTCCCCCTTGATGGTTTACATACGCCACCGCCGTGGCGGTGTCCGACTGGCTCCTGATGGAGCGACCCCGTACTCTCTGACTTGAGGAGAGACACAGTCCGATGGCCCGTATTACCAGAACAGTGATTGGTAAACGGGCTCGTCCGGAGTCCAAGGAATGAGCCGACAGGACTCCCCAGACTTCACCCCAGCCCGTCAGGCTGGTGTCCGTCGTGAGTACCGTCCAGTGGATGGGAGGGGAACGCCTTTCCGGACCGAAGAGCTGAGGATCTCAACCACCATGTCAGGGGTGCCCTGACCAGGTGAATCACCTGGATCTGAAGATCCAAGGACAACAGGGATTTGTCCCAGGTGGACAAGATCTCCTTCTGCAATGCCCTGGTGTGTGATTGGGCATACGGAACGGCCGCGAAGGAGGCCACCACGAGTCTCTGGACTCTCATGCAAAAAACGGATTGACAACCATTTTTGGGATGTCAGCACCCGCACCGCAGACTGAAGTGTCAGCAACTTCTCCAGAGGTAGGTTACCTTTGCCTCCAAGGAGTCCAGAATCAGAACTAGATACTCCAGACACTGAGTCGGGACCAGGACTGACTCCTGAATGTTCAGGAACCACCCGAGTCCCTGAGGGTCTAATTGACGATAGTCACCTTTCCTCCAAGTCTGATCCACTTTCTGCTCTTAGCAGAAGATCGTCCAGATAGCCCACGACAGCAATACCTCGCTGTAACAGAAGGCTAGTACCGGAGCAAGCACCTTGGTGAACACCCTTGGTGCCGAGGCTAGGCCGAAAGGAAGAGCCACAATCGATAGTGGACTTCGCTGATCGCAAAGCGCAGAAACTTCCGGTGACTTGCGCAGATCGGAACATGCAAGTAGGCGTCCTTGAAGTCCAAGGACGCCAGAAGAAAATCCCTTTGGTGGAGTGTAGCGATCACCGTGCGAATGGATCCCATGCGGAATTTCTGCACCTTCTCGAAGGCATTCAGGGCCTTGAGGTCCAGGATAGGTCGAACCACGTCCTATTTTTGGGACGACAAACAGATTCGAGCAGAATCCCTGAAAACTCTCCTGTGACGGAACCGGCACAATCACTCCGGACCTGATCAAATCCTGTACAGCCCCCAAGAGGGCTGCCCGACAGGTAGGAAGGAGAGGAAGATTCAAGGGAAAGAATCTGTGTGGGGGCCAGGATCGGAATACTATCCTATATCCTGAGGTGACCACCTCGCACACCCACCAGTCGGAGATTCGGGAGGTCCACCGATCCGTGAACCTGCGAAGTCGTCCCCCCACCCCAGAGTCGGGCGGAGGCAAGACTTCACGCGGAGGTGGGCTTCGGAGCCGCTTGTTTGGCTTACGCACCCAGGGGCACTTGTGCCCACCAGCCGCACTGCCGTCAGTCTGAGAGGGCCTACCTGTGGACTCTGACTGATGAAAAAAACCTGTTTTGCTGGAAAGGAAGGCCCGTTTGCGGCGGGCCTCCTCACCCTTGCTAGTCTAAGGAAGAAGAGTGCGTTTACCTCCCGTGACATCCATGACGATGTCATCCAGAGCAGCACCGAAAGGTCTACCGCCTTTAAATAGTAGATCCATCAGGAGCTTCCTAAGGCTAGGTCAGCAGACCAGCATTTCAACCAGATAAGACGACGCAATACCACCGCCGAGACAGAGGCCCTGGATATTAAAGGGGCCGCGTTCAGCGTGGCGTCGCACACAGAAACCAGGCCCTGAACCAGTTGGTGGGCAAGAGCAACTGTGTCTGGAGGAAGAATATGCTCCTGTACAGCTAGGTGCAACATTTTTGCCCAACCTGTAAGTGTTTTAGACACAAGGGTCGCCGCTACCACAGGTCGTAGGGCGGATCCCAACAAGGCAAACATGGTTCTGCTCACCACTTCTGACCTCCTGTCAGTGGGGTCCTCAGATGCAGGAGTCCCCTCCATCGGGAGAGTGATGGCCTTGTTCAACCGGGCGACTGGAGGGTCGACCACTGGGGGAGAAGCCCACTTTTTAAGTAGGGCATCTTCAAGGGGTATCTGATAGACAAACGCCGCGGGACCATAAAAAAATTCTTCTGCGGCTTTTCCCAGACCTTATCAATGAGCTTGTCAAAGAAAGTACAATGGAAAAAACCCCTTTAGAAGGCCTGGCCTTAAAAGAACCAAAGGAGACAGTATCCGCCTGAGGTTCTGCATCCGCAGCATTTGAGCTTGAGAGTGTCCCTCACCACAGTCATGAGCACACTAACAAGCGCCCTGTCATTTACTGACTCAGAACTGGAGTTTCCCTCATAAGGAATGTCCTGTTCAAAACCATCCATACATCCAGAACTAGGGTCCTGAGCGATAGTGGCAAGGCCTATATCTGAATCAGCGCACTGCCCTCGAGTAGATAAAGTGGGGAGAGGGCGCCCTTTTTTGTACCTTGCGCTTGCACACAGCTCCCATCCTGGTCAGAAATTGATTCCAGGGCTGCCCACAACAGGTCCATAGGGACCGCAGGTGCTGAAGCACTGCCTGTTGCCACTGACATTTTTATGGGAAGCTGGTGACACAGACTCCATATTGTCCCCCTCTGAGACTCTCTCAGATAAAAAGTCCACCCACAGGCTGTGCTGATTGAGGAGGGGGCGCCCAGGGGACTCACCAAACCGGACCAGGGACCGCTTAGTTTCGCTGTCTGTACCGCGCTGTGTCAGCGCTGGTGAGCTGTGAGGAGACTGAGGAGCTTCGCGCTGCTACAGCAGCGCTAGAGGCCAAACTAGTGCTGAAAAGCGTGCGGGCTACAAGAAAATGGCCGCCGCACTTCACTGAGGCGATCCGCGGCAAGATGGCCGCCATGACGCAGTTAAAATGAAACTGCGCACACGCACAGCGCCACTCGGCGCTCAGGCCCCAAAAAAAAAAAAAAAACACACAAAAAAGCCCCAAAGCATACATTGCAGACCAGCATGAGCCCCCCAAGAACAGTGTGACCCCCAAGCACCCCACACAGCCAGCGCCAGTAATGGTGACAGAGAGCGACAATAAAATACAGGGGGAGACAGGGAAAATCCCCCACAGAGAAACACACAGCCTTTTGTACTCACCTGCAGGCAGGAGAGACTACTTACCCGTCCCCTGAGGGACACACTGGTGTTTCTGACAGGACTATCAGAGTGCAGTACTGAGTAGCTGTCGGCCCGGTCCACCGCGAAAGATACAGTCAGTCAGGAGCTGTTCAGTCTTGAGAGGACCGTGGGAGCATGAAAGCAAACCCGGCCACCCCTGGAGTCATGGGGTATGTCGTGAACTGAGTCTCACGCACACAAGGCGAGGATCAGCACGCTCGATGGTCGGACAGGGAAGACTACGAGGATATCTTGTACCCAACCTGTTGCCCAGCCGACAGTTGATAGAAGATTCTCAAAAATAAAATAAAAAATAATTCCAAAAAGGAATAAAATAGGTCAGGAGACTGGCTCCTGAGGGAGCCACGTCTTCTCCTTCTGCTAGGCAGAAAAAAACTGAAGTCTGCTGACTGTAGTGGGAGGGTTATGTACGGAGGGACCGCCCCCTGGGTGGGGCTGTTCAGCTCTGGCTTTTGGAATGTATGTATAACATTTCACATTCTGCCTAGGTCTTCTCCTGCAAGCAGGGACATAACCCACGTGTAAAGTGTAAAGAGACACCGTGTCAGTCCATGGATGGTAAGAGAAATCCTATTTTCTTTCTTTCTCGTACATCACGGGACACAGAGCGACATAGTCATTACTATGTGGGATGTCCTAAAGCAATGCCCAATGAGGGGGGGGGATACACCGTACATAAGCTGAGCGCTATCAGACATGAGGATCTTTTGCAGCCTGCAACACACTGCGCCCAAAGGCGACATCCTCCTGACTTCTAACGTCCACCTGGTAGAACCTAGTAAACGTGTGTACTGAAGACCATGTTGCGGCCTTACAGATTTGAGCCAGGGAGGCCTGGTGATGCACTGCCAATGAAGTTCCAACTGCTCTCGTGGAGTGCGCTCTAACTTTGAACAGAGGCGGTCTCCTTCTCAAGCCATAGGCTTGCATTATGACCTGTCGAATCCACTTGGCTAAAGTAGATTTTGACGCTGCCTGACCCTTTCTGGGGCCTTCCGGCAGAATAAACAAAGTATCTGTTCTGCGAATCTGAGCAGTGGCTTTTAGATAAGCTTTAACTGCTCTTACTACATCCAAAGAATGCAATAACTTTTCTTCTACCGAACTAGGTTTGGGAAAAAACGAAGGAAGAACCACATCTTGGTTCAAATGAAACCTCGATACCACCTTAGGAAGAAAGGCTGGATGAGGACGTAACACTACTCTGTCCTTATGGATAACCAGATATGGCTCTTACAGGACATAGCTGCTAATTCCGACACTCTTTTAGCCGAACAAATGGCTACTAGAAAAATCAATTTCCTGGTGAGAAGAACCAAGGAAATATGCTGTAATGGTTCAAATGGTTGTTTCTGTAGAACCGACAGAACCAGGTTTAGATCCCATGGACATATGGGAATATTAACCGGAGGACTAATACGCATCACTCCTTGTATAAAGGCTTTGACTAGTGAATGCGAAGCCAAGGGCCTTTGAAAAAATATTGACAAGGCCGAAATCTGACCCTTGATAGTACTCAAGGCAAGCTTCCTATCTACAGCCCATTGTAGGAAGTCCAGAATCCTACCTATTACGTACTTACGTGGATGCCATTTCTTGGGCTCACACCACGCGATGTACGCCTTCCAGATTCTATAGTAGATCTGCCTGGATACCGGCTTCCTGGCATTGATCATGGTAGATAGCACAGGATTAGAGAGCCCTCTCTTTTTTAGAATGTGGGCTTCAATAGCCAGGCCGTCAAACCTAGGGCTGGTAAGGAAGGGTGGTATATCGGTCCTTGCGAAAGCAGGTCCGGACGATGTGGGAGAGTCCAAGGACTCCCCACTGACATTTTTATAATCTCCGCGTACCATGCTCTTCGGGGCCACGCTGGAGCCACCAGAATCACTGGTTTCTTTTCTACCCTGATTCTGCGGAGTAATCGAGGTAACAATTGTGGCGGTGGGAATGCATATATCAGCTTGAACTGATCCCAAGGGAACACTAGGGCATCCGAGCCGCAAGCTAGGGGATCCCTTGTCCAAGAGACAAACCTGTCCACCTTTGCGTTGAATCTGGATGCTAGCAGATCTACATCCGGTGTTCCCCACCGCTGACATATTGTCCGAAAAACCTCGGGGTGAAGGGACCATTCCCCTGGGCATAATTGTTGGCGACTTAGAAAGTCCGCCTTCCAATTCTCCACTCCTGGAATGAATACCGCGGATATGGCCGGGACATATCTTTCTGCCCATTTCAGGATGTGATTTACTTCCCTCTGGGCTGCACGACTCCTGGTGCCACCTTGATGATTGATATGTGCCACTACTGTGGCATTGTCTGTTTGAATTCTGACAGGGGACCCTTGGAGTTTGGATGTCCATGTTACTAGGACATACCGGGCTGCTCGTATCTCTAAGAGATTGATGGGCAGGGCTTTTTCTGCATCCGACCATCTGCCCTGGAGAGACCATTGCTCCAGTACTGCTCCCCAGCCTATAAGGCTGGCATCTGTAGTGACCACCTTCCAAGAAAATCGGACTGAAGGATTTTCCTTTTTTCCAGATTCTGGGGAACCCACCACCAACGGAGGCTCTTGCGAACGGAAGGGGACAAGGACATTGTAAGTCTAGGGCCTGAACTTTTTTGTTCCAGGCTGACAGTATGGCCCTTTGCAAATTCCTTGAATGGAATTGACCTTAGGGTACTGCTTCGAATGATGCCACCATTTTTCCCAGCAGCCTCATGCACAGGCGTATGGACGGCTGTCTTTTTGTACCCACTAAGTGGATCAAATCTTTCAAAGACAACACCTTTCCTCGAGGCAAGAATATTTTTCTCTGGCCTGAATCCAGCCTTAGCCCCAAGTATTCCAGACTTTTGACTGGTTTTAGGGCTGACTTGTCTCGGTTGATAATCCAACCGTGAGATTCCAGATACTTGATTGTCTTGTGAACGACCACGTCTAGTTTTTTCACTGAGTGGTCTATCAGCAACAAGTCATCTAGATATGCCATTATCATTACACCTTGTGTTCTTAGATTGGCCAATAAAGGGCCAGAATTTTTGTAAACACTCGTGGTGCTGTGGCCAGACCGAAGGGTAAGGCTCTGAACTTAAAATGGCGCCCTTCTACTGCAAAGCGTAGAAATTTTTTGTGGACTGGAAAGATGGGAATGTGCAAATAAGCATCTTTGATGTCGATCGAGGCTAACCATTCCTCCCCTTGTAGGGCAGTGGCCACCGATCGGATTGACTCCATCGGAAAGTCCTGATATACAGGAATTTGTTTAGCCCTTTTAGAATTAATATGGGCCTCACGTCCCCGTTTGCTTCGGGACTGTAAAGAGGTTTGAGTAAAACCCGAACCCCCATTCTTCCAGGGGAACCTCCATAATTACTCCTTGGAGCAATAGTTTTTCTAGTGCCAACAGGAGGGACTCTCTCTTCCGGGGATCCCTTGGCACGTTTGACCTCAAAAAATGGGAAGGAGAGTCTTTTAACTCCAATCTGTATCCCAAACATACTGCGGAGAGCACCTATCTGTTCTGATCGTGTCCCGCCAGGTCTCTGCGAACAACTGGAGTCTTCCCCCCACCCGACTGAGTGGGGGCAACCCTTCAATGAATTTAACTTTGGGGGAGGTTTTTTGTACCTCTCCTGACCCAGGGTTTCTCATTACCCTGCGATTGTCCCTGATTTTTACCCCCGGGAATTGACCGAGGAGGACGTCGGAACCGTTTCACAGCCGATGCCCCAGGGACTGGAGAAGCAGGCCTCTTAAAAGAGGGACCTCTAACTCTGTTTTTAACCGGCAAGAGTGTATTTTTACCGCTGGAAATTTTCTGGATATATTTGTCCAGGTCTTCCCTGAATACGCGTTCACCATGAAAATGGGACGCTAACCAGCCATTTTTTACAGGGAGCTTCAGCAGACCAGTTTTTGAGCCATAGAAGCCTGCGCATATGTACTACAGACAGCGTAAGGCGGGAGGCCTGATGGATTGAATCCTTTATGGCGTCAACCGCAAAGCCTAAGGCTCTAGGTAGATCAGCTAGGGCAAGGGCCTGCTGATCTGGCAAGTCCCTCAAGACCTGTTTCAACTGATCCTTCACTGCTTAGCAGACCCCACTGCTGGTTGTGTCACCAAGCTTGCTGTAGAAAGAAGGTTTTCATAAGGACTCCAATTTTTTATCTATTGGGTTCTTGAACATTTGGACATTATCCACTGGACATGTCAGTGATTTATACACACAAGAGATGGCTGCGTCCACAGTAGGGACCTTCCATCTTTTGATGAACTTATCCTCCATGGGATAGACCACCGGAAATCTCTTGGGGGGAATAAATATTTTCTCAGGATGTTCCCAATCCTGGTAAATGAGCCCTTTCAGTAAAGGGTGAAGTGGAAAAGAACAGACAGTCTGGGGGCTTCTAGCGACCCCAACGAGGATACAGTAGTGGTTGATGGTTCCGCAAGGTGCATTTTTAAATGCTGATCGGACCAAGTTAGTCAGAGACTGAACCCATAATCTTTCAGCTTGAGATGCTGAGAAAGGTTCCTCCACTGTTGATTCCTCTATAACAGAATCAACCTCATCCTGATCCCCTTCAGGCAGGTTGATCCCTGTATGGGACTGTTTCTCTAACAGGCACTCTGAAGGAGGAGACGGAGATCGGGCGTGCTTTCCCTGACAGGGAGGCAGCGATACAATCTCTCTCTAATCCTCCCAGAGCTGAAGAAAAAACCTCCTCTATTACATACACAGGAGCAGGTGAACTGAGGACAGCCACAGTACCAAGTACCCCTGCGGGGTCTCTACGGTCACTTACCTCTGAATTTTCAGGGGAGACTGGTGCAGCAGAAGCATGCCCAAGATCCTCAGAGCCCGATGAGACCCCCTTCGCTTCCTGGAAGATTCAGTTCCGGAGCTTCTGGACGGCATATTCCTAAGCCTAAAGCTGAGGTATTCCAGCCGTAATACACCACTTTTACTGATAATAGTCTAGCACAATTGCTGCTATCTAACAGTTGGTGTCTACTCAAGTGCCTTTCTAGGGGATGCCTGCATCAACCGCCTCTGTGTGCCTTTTTACTGTTGCTAGCTCTGTTTGTGCACTTCAATAGCCAGCTGGGATTGTGCTTTAAAACACGCTGGACGCCCGCACATGTGCAGTAGCGCCGCGGCGCACACCGAGCGTCATCCACCCGCTCCGCCCCTTTTTCCAGATCGCCTCTATATATAGAGGCGCGGGCACGTGCGCCTTCTTTGAAAAAAATAAGGAGCTAGATGGGAGCCAGGGTCCCTGCCGCAGGGCCCGGGGATGGATGAGCGCAGCAACAGGGCAGAGGAGACAGCTTCCCAGCAGAGAACTTACCAACTGCCTGGATTTGATTTTGGAAGAAAAAAATCCACATTACAAGAAAAAGAACCATAGCGGCCTCTAGTGTCTAACACAGGTACCGCGGTCTTACATTTTTTTTTTTTTTTTTTTTCTTGCCTACTATTAAAATTTTTACATTTTCTCAGTAGTAACAGGCATACACAGAATATTAGCGGGAATACCTTAGGTAACAGGCAGAAAGACAAAATAGGCTTGGGGGTCCCCCAATAGAACCAAGTTCCTGAGGGCCCCCACTTACCTTTTCCTCGCCGCAGGACTCTGTTTGGTCCACAGAAGCCCAAACTTCACCTATCACGGCAGGCATTGTAATTAAACCTTCAGGGACCGGGTTCCCAAGGATTCCACTCCCCTGGACCTGTATAGCACCCTGCACAGAAAACATCTTGGTCGTGGGTATGACCAGAGCTCTGGATCCCAGGGTCCAGCTCTCCTAAGAGAAGCATTACAGGCAAAACCTTGCTCTTCTCTGCAAGGCCCGGGTACCGACCGTTTAGCTATGAAGCTTTTTTGGTTGGATCCGGAATAGCTTACTGAGGCCCAAAAGAACCTGTACGCAAGCTCAGTGAAAAACACATGTTACTTCTTGGCCAACACCTTAGACACTGGCAAAAAACTGAGGTGCTCCCGGATGGGAGGGGCTTATATAGGGGAGGGTACTTCCGGTTTTGGAAGTTGCCAGTGCCAGCACCTGAAGGTATCTATATAACCCACATAGTAATGACTATGTCGCTCTGTGTCCCGTGATGTACGAGAAAGAAAAATGGTTAATGTATGGTTATCAATGACTTTTCTCTGTATTGCCGAGAGCCGACAATTCATTATAGCCGCGAGTGCTTTTAAATGACTTTTTTTCCTTCAGAAATGACACTGTGCAGGGACAGTTCTAAGCACGGGAAACAAGCGCTGCTTTACAGGCAGCATACTATACACCGCCCCCCTCCCCCCCAGGTATGAAATGTAAAGAAATATTTCACTTTTATTGTTTCACTTTAAGCATTATTAAAATCACTGCTCCCGAAAAAACGGCAGTTTTTAAAACTTTTTTTTGCATTGATACATGTCCCCTGGGGCAGGACCCGGGTTCCCAAACACTTTTTATGACAATAACTTGCATATAAGCCTTTAAAATTAGCACTTTAGATTTCTCCCATAGACTTACAGGGTGTTCCGCGGCTTTTTGAATTTGCCGCGAACACCCCAAATTGTTCAACTCGAAGCTCATCCCTACTCTCCACCATGGCCAAGACCAAAGAGCTGTCCAAGGAGATCAGAGAAAAGATTGTAGACCTACACAAGGCTTGAATGGGCTACAAGACCATCGCCTAGCAGCTTGGTGAGTGCGACAGCAGTTGGTGTGATCATTTGCAAATGGAATAAACACAAAATAACTGTCAGTCTCCCTCGGTCTGGGACTCCATGCAAGATCTCACCTCGTGGAGCTTCAATGATCAGGAGAACGGTGTGGAATCAGCCCAGAACTACATTGGGAGAATCTTGTCAAGGATCTCAAGGCAGCTGGGACCATAGTCCCCAAGAAAACAATTGGATACATATTATGCTGTTTAGGACTGAAATCCTGCAGCACCCACAAGGTCCCCCTGATCAAGAAAGCACATGTACAGGTCCATCTGAAGTTTTCTAATCAACATCCGAATGATTCAGAGGAGAACTGGGTGAAAGTGTTGGTCAGATGAGACCAAAATGGAGCTATTTGGCATCAACTCAATGTGTTTGGAGGCAGAGGAAAGCTGCCTATGAACCCAGGAACACCATCCCCACCGTCAAACATGGAGGTGGAAACATTATGCAGTGGGGGTGTTTTTCTGCTAAGGGGACAGGACAACTTCACCACATCAAAGGGACGATGGATGGGGCCAAGTACCGTCAAATCTTGAGCGAGAACCTCCTTCCCTCAGCCAGGGCATTGAAAATGGGTCATGGATGGGTATTCCAGCATGACAATGACCCAAAACACACACACACACAGCCAAGGTAACCAAGGAGTGGATCAAGGAACCAAGCACATTAAGGTCCTGAAGTGGCCTAGCCAGTCTCCAGACCATAATCACATAGAAAATATGTGGAGGGAGCTGAAGGTTTGCGTTACTATACGTCAGGCTCAAAACCCTAATGACTTGGAGAGGATCTGCAAAGAGGAGTGGGACAAAATCCCTCCTGAGATGTGTGAAAACCTGATGGCCAACTACAAGAAACGTCTGACCTCTGATTGCCAACAAGGACTTTGCTACCAAGTCATGTTTTGCGAAGGGGTCAAATACTTATTCCACTCAATAAAATGCAAATCAGTTTATAACTTTTTTGAAATGTGTTTTTCTTAATTTTTTTGTTATTCCGTCTCACTGTTAAAATAAACCTATCATTAAAATTATAGACTAATGATTTTTGTTAGTGGGCAAACGTACAAAATCAGCAGGGGATCCAACACTTTTTTGCTCACTATATTCTAACTGCGAGTCAGACCTGAATCTCTTTGTAGGGTGGAGGGGAGAATATAAAAAAGTGTCATATTAAAGTAGTACTGGAGGTGAGACTTTTCATTGATATGATCATTTTAAATATAATGCACAATACTGGTAAAAGTTTACTTTAAATGTAATTGTAATGCCTTATATTACCTCCAGTCTATCAACCTCCACCTTCTCTGGGTTCAGAAGCTGTTCTCCCCTTGCACCTGCCCTTAAAAAGGGTTATAAACCTGAAGATGTTTTTAATAAATATAATAAACATGTTATCCCTACCTGCTCTGTGCAATAGTTTTTCACAGAGCAACCCTGATCCTATTTTTCTGGGGTCCCCCCGCTGGCGCTCCAGACCCCCCTTCATCAGGGGCCCCCACGGAAAGCAATGGCTCCTGCTATCAATCTGTCCAATGAAGAGAGACACAGTGGCTGCAGCTGCTGCGCTCGTGAACATCACTGGATCAGATCTGGCTCAGGTAAGAAAAAGGGGGGCAGCTCTAGCACAATAGGTTTTTCACCTTAATGCATAGAATGCATTAGGTGAAAAACCTTGAGGCTTTACAACCACTATAAAGTCATGGTAAATGTTGGATTTTGTTTTTATATTCAAACTATCATGTCACATTTACCTGCTTTGTTTAATGGTTTTGCACAGAGCAGCCCTGATTCTCCTCTTCTGGGGTCAACCGCTGGCGCTTCTGGCTCTTCCTGCCTTCAGAGTGCCCCTATAGTAAGCCGCAAAGTATAACATGAAGTGCCTCTATAGCAAAGTAAAAAAAACTTCTGCCTTTAGATCACTCACTTCCTTCTCCTGCCCAGGACTATGTGTCCCATGAGGCATTGCTCCTCTCACATACACAAGCTCTTAGACACTTTCTGACATCCATGGACAGTGTAGTGAGCTGTTCGTGTGCTGCACTGTATTTTCTGATATGTAAAAAAATGTATGCATTCTGTATGCAGGACAACCAATTGGCTGACCAATCTATTACGAAAATAGTTAACGATTGTAATTGATATGAAAACGGTTGTCATGTCAATTAGTTGCCTCAGCCCTAGGGTTTAGGGACACTAAGAGTGCAATCAGAATCGTCACATTGGCACTCCATTTGTGCTAAAACACAGAAGAAATAGCGAGGTATGGATTGGATGCTGTGTGACCCAAAACAAGGAATTGCCTGTCCTTTTAGCAAATAGAACCAGGCTAGGTAATACCTGCCTTAAGGGGGCCATACATTATACAATTTTCCTTTTGATTTACCAAAACCATATAATATGGAGGTCAGACCTAAACAATTTAAATTTGTACGCCATCAGGCAGGCCCTTGCACTACATATGGACAATACTCTATTGTTACATGTTATGTAGAAAGCTTTGAAAGTCTAATTGGTTGAATGCTGCAGGTGATTAACACTTAGCAGTAATAGTCTTAGGCCCCTTCCCCACTTGTGCGACTTGTCCTGCGACTTGGGACTGTGAAGTCGCATGACAAGTCTTTCTCCATGATAACCATTCGTATATGTGCGACGTCAAGTCATGCCGACTTCAAAGTAGTCCCTGTACTATTTTGGTCCAACTTTAATGCGAGTTGAGGTCAATAGACCTCAAGTTAACGCAGGCATTACCTGAAATTGTGGCCACAAAATTGCACAACTTAAGTCGCAGCAGTGTGAAAGGGGCCTTATGAAGATTGCTAAATGAATAATGACCGTGGCACGCTTCACTCTAATGCTGGCCATAGAATTCTTTGGAAAAAAAATTAAGTTTGTTCATTTTTCTAATCATTGGGGGGTCAAATCAAAGTTTGTTTTCAAGCTCAGTGATGATAAATTTTGAAGTGGGATGGAAATTTTCTTTTGAATAAACCAATTTCTAATTTGCATTCAGTAAAGTCCTTTTATTCAAAAAAACAAATGCTAAAAGCAAAATGAATATTTTGAATGACATTAGAATGTTCCTGAGAAGTTCTGTATGAAATTTCCCAAGCATTTTCTTTCAGAATTCTACCCATCTATGGCCAGCATAATCCTTATTAGCTTTGATCAGGAAATAAAATACCCGTTTGTTTTTAACGCAACAGTAAATTTCTCTTTGCGATTGGTTAATCTATACCAAGACTGGACACAGGGTGGCAGTATCCAGCACTGCATTCAATGACAACAGCAAAAAGACAAGGAATGCTGTACCTCTTTGTACATAGCATTGTCCTGGAAAATGATATACCACACTTTACGGGACATTAAAAGGATCTCATTAGAAAACCAAAACCATTAATGAGATACAAAAAAAAAAAAAAAAAGGGAAGTTAACAGGCTTATATTTTTTTCTACAGACAACAAAAACCCCAAAAACCATATATATATATTTTAGGGCTGTGGAAATTAACTATTAATTCCTCGATTAATCGATTTGATCGATCAAAATTCTTTAGGCTTGCCGTGTCCATCTGAATGGCTCCTGTGCCTTCATATCTGCATGCCGGCAGGACCTTACTATCTGCCACACGCAAGGGCTGTTACATTTCCCTCTATCACTTCCCTCTATCAACCTGGGATTCTACAGCCATCCACTGGGAGTTGTGATAGTTCCCTTCACGGGACATCTACATGCCAACGGACTGATGTTAGCCCCTTCTCATCTGGATTCAGCAGTGGTATCGTTGTACACATTTTTATACCAGTATCATACTTAGATACATGTTTTTATGACTGCTTTTGCTACCATAGATTTTATCTCCAGTGCAATATTTATTTTGTTACCTACTTGAAGACTATAAAAGTTTTAATGCTATTCCCATCGAGCGCTGCCTTTGTGTGTTTTTTGTATCCTGCTATCGATTTTTCCAGTGGTTGGTAGCTGCACTGGGAATCCACCTTGCAAGGAGATCAGCTAAAAGTAGTTGGATATCTATGTGCGTTATAATTAATCGAAATTAGTCGATTAAAAAAAAAAAAAATCGATTACGAAAATTTTAATCAGTAACAGCCCTAATTATATATATATATATTATAATATATATATATATATATATATATATATATATATATATATATATATATATACACACACATACATATACACATACACACATATACACACATATACACACACACACACACACACACATATACATACATACATACATATATACACACACACACATACACACACATACACGTGACATAAAATAACTTTCTGTAAAACATATGAATCTATGCCAAGAGAAATATGGTGGCTTTCATTCTTTACCTTGCCTTCAAAAAATATTAATAGTCTGGCTGATCCAATGCCCTTTAAATACAAATTTTTGTTTTTATGGTTTATTTTTTATAGGTTTGCTTGTGTGGCCTTTGAAAAACCCCTTCACTCAACCACGTTTTTTTCTACCACGCTCCTCTCTGCAATTCACCACCTATCTTGTAGCACCACTTAACCACTTCAATACAGGGCACTTTCACCCCCTTCTCACCCAAACCAGTTTTCACACTCTGAATAAAAATTGCGCGGTCATGCAACACCATATCCACATGAATTTTTTATTTCTTTTTTTTGAGATGGAGCCTTCTTTTGGTGGTATTTAACCACATGCTGACCAGCCGCCGCAGTTGTACTTCGCCAGGTAGGCTCGGCTGCACGAATCGCCGCCATTGCACGTCGGGCACGTACACGACGATCCGTGGGCGTGCGTGCCCATTCGCTAGCGGGGGAGCCAACCAGCGGGTCCGGCGGACTCAATGTCCGCCAGCCACCCGCGATCGCTCCAGGGAGGCAAAACAAGGGGGGTGTGCCATTGTAAACAAACATATCCCCGTTCTGTCAGGGGAAGAGATAGTCTGTTCCTAGTGATTAGGAACAGCGAGCTCTCTCCTCCAGTCAGCCCAGCCCCCAGCTAGAAACACCTCCCACGGAACACATTTAACCCCTTGATCACCACTAGTGTTAATCCCTTCCCTGCCAGGGTCATTTATACATTAATCAGCGCATTTTTATAGCACTGATCGCTGTATAAAAGTCACTGGTCCCAAAAAAAAAATAAAAAAAATAAAGTGTCCAACCTGTCCGCTGCAATCCCACTAAAAATCACTGATCACCGCCATTACTAGAATTTTTTTTTATAAAAATGCCATAAATCTATTCCCTATTTTGTAGACTCTAACTTTTGCGCAAACCAATTATACGCTAATTGGGATTTTTTTTACCAAAAGTTTTTTTGGGATATTTATCAATTGTTAAAGAAAACGGCAAAAAATGGCCTGGTCAGGAAGTGGGTAAATCCTTCCGGGGCTGAAGTGGTTAATCACCGCTGGTTCTGAGAGAACTTATTGATCAATGGACTGGTAATTGATGTTCATCCGTTTGCCCTCCACCTTGTAAAGATTGTGTCTATGATTGGAACTATGAAAATTGATTCTAATGAACAAGACGTGCTTTGCCAATATGCAGGGGGTGGGAGTGGAGCCCGTATGCATTTGTTTAGAGCAACTTTTTTTAGCACAGCTGCACTTCGGAAAGTAACTTATCAACTGATAATTGCTATATGTTTATGTGCCAGTCTCTTTTGAACTTTCACGGGTCACATGCTTAATATTGATTTGCACCATTACTAGCACAGCAGCACCTGTGAAAGGAACCTTACAACTAGAAGTTTATACATATTTGTACGTTTAAGCTTTCACTGGCTACATGCTTGATATATTTTGTGTATTTTTGGATTAATTTTGCACTTAATTTTATATGCACTACAGTTGCACTTTATTGTATTTATTTAGGCTGTCAGTGCTGTGGTACTCATACCCACTTTCTAAAACCCTGTATAATAAATGAATGAGCCACAATGTAACATGCATAAATGTTCAAGTGGTTGTAAAGACACAAGGTTTTTACCCCATTGCAAGCTGCTTGCTGTGGGGGCACCCGGCATGTGGGAGGAGTCAGGAGCGCCAACAGGAGCCCAAGAAGAGGAGGATCTGGGCTGTGCAAAACCACTGCACAGAGCAGGTAAGTAGAACACGTTTGTTATAAAAAAATAAAAAAGGTTACAAATCACTTTACATCGATGATACGCTAATAAAAAAATGTACATAGTACACTATGTACCAAGCTTCTTTTGTAGATTTATTTTGCTCAGTCATCATTTGTGACGTACGAAATTATGTGTTAACAAGCCATAAACATTGGTTATGTAAGCCATGATTATGACCAGTCACTAATCTATCAATAGACTGCAGCTATTGTCAACAGACACTGGAGCAATCTACACAACTGTTCAAAGAACATCAGCACGCCTCTTCAAGTAGGACATAACAGGTCATAGCTCCAGAAATTACCTGGAACCAAAAAAGCAAAAATTATCCCTGGAAAAAAAACTATGCCACCAATACTCATTAAAGGACATCTTCAGTTTGGGGAACACCAGCCAAAACATTTTAGTTTGAAGTTTTGTTTTTTATAGAAGTGAAAAGCCAGGTTTTAAGTCATAGATCCGCTTGTTTATACCTCCTGCTCCTCTGAGATGCTCAATGTGCAGCCTACTGGGGGATGCTTAGACTGTGCAAGTTTGTTTGAAATCTTTTCAAATTTATTAAAAAGAAGAAAAAAAGTCACATGTACACAAGTATTCACAGCCTTTGCTATGACACTCAAAATTGACCTCAGGTTTTCCACTGATCATCCTTGAGGCTGGGTTCACACTATACGACACGACTTTCATCCTACTTTGCTCTGCGACATCGGTCCGACATCGGTCCGACATCGGTCCGACATCGGTCCGACATCGGTCCGACATCGGTCCGACATCGGTCCGACATCGGTCCGACATCGGTCCGACATCGGTCCGACATCGGTCCGACATCGGTCCGACATCGGTCCGACATCGGTCCGACATCGGTCCGACATCGGTCCGACATCGGTCCGACATCGGTCCGACATCGGTCCGACATCGGTCCGACATCGGTCCGACATCGGTCCGACATCGGTCCGACATCGGTCCGACATCGGTCCGACATCGGTCCGACATCGGTCCGACATCGGTCCGACATCGGTCCGACATCGGTCCGACATCGGTCCGACATCGGTCCGACATCCATGAACAGGATACTACTTTGATCTGACATTGTGCTAGTCTGACTTGTCCTTTGACCAATCAAAACAATCCCAGGGTGAGATAAATTCCTTTTACTGCTGCTGTAATCACAATGTCGGATGCCAAAGTCGTATGGTTAGGACAAGGATCCGACTTTGATCCGACTTCAATGATAGTCAATGGGCTGAAGTAGGATCAAAGTCGGACAGAAGTAGTACAGGGAGAATTTTTAATGTCGGACCGACATGTGTCGGACCAGTTAAGACGGCTCCCATAGGGAAACATTGATTTTCACACGTCATGCGACATGAGCTCCTAATGTCGGAGCGTTTGTCGGACAAGTGTGAACCAGGCCTGAGATGTTTCTACAACTTGATTGGAGTCCACCTGTGGTAAATTAAGTTGATTGAACAGGATTCAGAAAGACACACACCTGTCTATATAAAGGTCCCACAGTTAACAGTGCATGTCAGAACAAACCAAGAGATGAAGTCCAAGGAATTGTCTGTAGACCTCCAAGACAGGATTGTATTGAGGCTCAGATCTGGGGAAGGGTACAGAAAATTTCAGCAGCATTGAAGGTCCCAATAAACACAGTGGCCCCCATCATCCGTAAATGGAAGAAGTTTGGAACCACCAGGACTCTTCTTAGAGCAGGCCGCCCCGGCCAAACTGAGCAAACCCGATAGTCACTCCGACAGAGCTCTGGCATTTCTGTGGAGAGAGGAGAACCTTCCAGAAGAACCACCATCTCTGCAGCACTCCACCAATCAGGCCTGTATGGAAGAGTGGTCAGATGAAAGCCACTCCTCAGTAAAGGGGACAGCCCGCCTGGAGTCTGCCAAAAAGGCACCTGAAGGACTCTCAGACCACAACAAAATTCTCTCGTCTGAGGAAACAAAGATTGAACCATTTGACCTGCAGGGCAAGCGTCATGTCTGGAGGAAACCAGGCACTGCTCATCACCTGGCCAATACTATCCCTACAGTGAAGCATGGTGGTGGCAGCATCATGCCGTTTGGATTTCTTTTTAGCGGCAGGAACTGGAAGACTAGTTAGGATCGAGGGAAAGATGAATGCAGAAATGTACAGAGATCCTTGATGAAAACCTGCTCCAGAGCACTCTGGACCTCAGACTGGGGCAAAGGTTCATCTTCCAACAGGACAATGACCCTAAGCACAAAGCCAAGACGTGGCTACATAACAAGTCTGTGCATGTCCTTGAGTGGCACGGCCAGAGCCCAGACTTGAACCCAATTGAACATCTCTGGAGAGATCTGTAAATGGCTGTGCACTGACACTCTCCATCCAACCTGATGGAGCTTGAGAGGTACTGAAAAGAACGGATATGGCCTTTCATATGGGATGAAGTAGTTATTCTGAGTAACAAAAATATCGTTTTGAGATATTTACTCTCAATTACTGCCTAACACTACTAGAAGTAAGGAACATATTCACAGGCAGCAATCAAACCCGAGTCTAACCATCTCTGTCCTCTGAAAATTTTGAAAATTTTGCTTGAGTGCATATTTAAAGTTCTTGTAAAGTTAAAACAAATTTAGAACAAACAAGTTAAAAACTTAGCTGCTCTGTGAAAAAGGTATTGCACAGAGGGACCACTATTCTCCATTTTTTAGGTCCCCTGCAGGGGCTCTCAGGTCCTCCTCTCCACTTCCCGCGTGGTGCGGCTCCACCTCTCGCTCCCTCACTGGATTTGATTGACAGCAGCAGAAGCCAATGGTTCCTGGTGCCATGTCCAGTGAGGAAAGAGGAGACAGCTGCTGCTCTAGGTCACTGCGCTGCACCAAGATCGGGCTCAGGTAGGTATTTAGAGGGGGGAAGTAGGGAGGTGAACATTCAAAGTTTTTTTTTACCCTAATGCAAATAAAGCGTTGGGTGAAAACCTTAAGGCCCCTTTCACGCTGGGGCGCGAGCGGCGTCGGCGGTAAAGCGCCGCTATTTTTAATCGGCGCTTTACCGTCGTATTTGCTGAGGTATTCAGCCATTAGCGGGGCGCTTTTAACACCCGCTAGCGGCCGAAAAAGGGTTTAAACCACCTGCAAAGCGCCACTGCAGCAGCGTTTTGCGGGCGGTATAGCCGAGTTGCCCATTCATTTCAATGGGCGGGAGCGGTATACACTCCTTCACCGCTCCAAAGATGCTGCTAGCAGGACTTTTTAGCGTCCTGCCAGCGCACCGCTCCAGTGTGAAAGGATCTATTTCAGGGCACCTTGCAGGCACCATTTTAAGCGTTGTAGCGCCTGCAAAGCGCCTCAGTGTGAAAGGGGTCTAAAGAGGAGCTTCAACTCTAGCTGCTGACTTTAAAAACAGCCACTCAGCTACCCCACGATCCAGCCCGGTTCTCACCCCATTTTCACCTCCCATCTATCTCTGCCACCTTAACTGTGGGAACCCAGCTGTGACAGCTTGCGGCTTAACAGCCGGGTGCCCACCACGCATTGTGAATGGTCCGCAAGTCTTCTGGGAAGACTGCAAGGAGGTAGAGGGTACCTGTCAAAATCAACTCTCCTCCTCCCCAAAGTACCATTTCATAAACCGGAGCGGGGGAGGAGGCCTTAATGTGGAACTTCCCCTTTTGGGTGCGCTCCGCTTTAAGTCTTTACAACCACTTTAAAGAACTGTAAATAAAAAATAAATAAATAAAAAAAAACACAATTTTTGCTCATATCCACTTTTTGAAAGACTGATAATTGCAGATATTATCCATTTAAACCCGTATTAGCCAATTCCATACAAAATGCTCCGAGCAAAAAAGTGGGCATTAAGCAGTGTTTGAGAGGAATACAATTGTACTGGGGAAGACGACTCGAGTCATTACATGTCCATCTGGACAGCCCCACATAGCCACCTTAGCAATGTCAGAGGGCAGGAAAAAAGACAAAGGCAGTCAATACTTACCCACCAATTTCTCCAGTTATGTTGCTGTATATTTACAAGATAGGCGATATCCAGCCCTTCATGTAATAACATTCTGAGTACGCAAAAGACAACTAAAGCCAACTGGTTGCTATGGGCTACACCTCTTTTTTTCCTTCATATAACCAATTTACCCATCATCCTCTTACCGGCACTTGGTTGCTGGTTTCCTCCAGGTGGCGATGTCACTCTGACCGTCACTACGCTCCTCCCCACGCTTCCCCGCCGCTGGTCAGTGGAGTGAAGTCTGGCTTTGGAGGTGGGAGCTGGCTGTGAGGTTGTGTTTTTCAGGGAAGACAGAAGCTGATTATGCAAGTTCTTGCTGGGAGTAGTTAACTTTGCAGAGAAGGGCTGCAAGACAAAAAAGTTCAAGTGGGTTTAAATAAAACGGTACAAAATCAAGACCAAGAGGGTTATTTACTAAAGGCAAATCCACTTTGCACTACAAGTGCACTTGAAATTGCACTTGGAAGTGCAGTCGCTGTAGATCTGAGGGGGACATGCAAGGAAAATAAAAAAAACTATATTTTAGCTTGCACGTGATTGGATAATAAAATCAACAGAGCTTCCCCTCAGATTTACAGCGACTGCACTTCCAAGTGCACTTTACACTTGTAGTGCAAAGTGGATTTGCCTTCCGTAAATAACCACCGAAGTGTTAATACAAAGGTCTAATAACCCCCTAAGTGGTAATACTACAAAGGTCTAGATTTATGACATAAGGAGTTAGACTTTCTTTAATAATGCTGCATTAAAAAAAAATTACCTAATCAATAATAACAAAAAAAAAAAAAAGGTATTTAATAACTGTCATGCAAAAAATGTATAAAATGTATAAAATGTATTGCCAATTTCAAAATTTCAAAACGATACTAGCAAGCACAGGTCATTAAGGAGGGAGGCAAAAGAGAAAAACACAACACTATGGGATCACATGCATCATGCACACCCCCGCAAACATGCATAGAGCACAAAAACACCAGAGCAAGTTATAACTTAAACAACCAATTTTATTAATCTCCATGTAACATTTTTTATTTTTATATATATTATTATTATTTTTATTTTTTATTTTTTTGGATAATTATTGGCCACGGCCTGATTCACTGGTTTTCAAAACATAAATCCATAATCCACCAATTTTAACTTTTAAAACATACTTTCCAACCAAGTGTTTATCAATACCCGTACTCAACCCAGCCACTGAGACTCGAGCTGATTATTACTTGAACTTGACTTTCCTTAATTCTCCCCTCTGGCAATTCACCAGAGGGAGCCTACCACATGAATTGGCCGCGATGGGAAAAAGATGGGGGGGGGGGGGGGTAGGGTGGGGAGCTCCTCCTGCTGGAATCTTCTGGTATCGCACCACTAACCTGCCTGGAACTGCTCCTTAAATGGACCAGAAACCAGCTTCTACAATTTTCCTGATCTAACACCTGATTTCACTAACCAATCCCTTACTGATTCTCAGATTTCCAGAACTCTCTAACACACCTGAGCTTAATCAAATCTACTGACTGGGGTTTTTTTTTTTTTTTTTTAAACTATTGACTCTCTAGCCCTGTAGCTAAACCTTCTTAGAAACTTATGTATTAACCTTGCAGTTACAGTGACCCCATGAGGAAAGGGGAGCCTATACGGCTACTCCCTTTCCTTCCCCATTCTTTCGATTTAGTGTCTTTTGAACACACAAAAGATAAAAGTTTTGACAGCAGGTTATAAGAGACATAAGATATGCTTCCCTTAAGGGGGATTTAAAAAAAAAAAAAATTCTCTATGCCTGGGGAAACCTTGTACTAAGTGCACAATACCGAGGGGACTTGGTCTGTAAGGGTATATACACACACAAGCCATGTGCTAAAATGGATCTGCTGTGCAGCACAAGTGACCATCTTGGGTTTTACAACAACTTTAAAAAAAAAAAAAAACTATTGGTTGTGTACACTCTATTCATGTCTCCGCACAGTAGTGTTGTGCCCTGAGATTAGGTGACTTGCTGAGCCATCCAGTGAACTGCAGAGAAATTCAGTGTTGAGGTATGAACGAGGTACATAAAAAACAAATGTTTTCTATGTGCCCCTGCAGTGACAGATATTGATCCAGGGTGGAAAACAGTCACCCCACATGCTGTGAATGAGCCCTCATTTATCCTGGTCATGGAAGAACAGAATAGTTCAGAATATTCAAATGGACTTGTTCTGTAAATGGTAAAAATACATTTTGCTGCTTTAATTACATGCCAAAAAAAAAATGCTCTTACAGGCAGGCAGTCGAATCTTACAGAACAGATCTTGTATGTGACTAATGCCCCGTACGCACGACCCAAAAATCTGACAAATTGCCCGACTTTTTTCGCTTGCTAGTTCGCAAGTAGAAGTTGCATTCTAAAGTCACGAAAATTCACGTCAGAATTACGACAGAATTTTTTTTTAAATAAATCAGAAGTGTTGTGATGTATTTTCGGACAACTGTACTGACTAAACGAAAATCGTACGAACTGGTATCGTACAAGGGAAGTGTTCGTGCTCGTCAGTTCGTATACTAAATCGGATGAACTGTCGTGATCGGCTATGGAAAGCTGTGTACCAATGATCAGATCATACGATCTATTCCAAAGTGGTATTTGTTTCATACGGGCCTTAAGCTTTTCAGAGGTAAACATGTCAGCTGCAATTACCGACCCATTGCCTGGCTGTTCTGCTGTCCCACCAGCTTCAATACTTTGCAACAGCAACCTGAAACAAGTATGTAGATCAGGAAAGCCACATCAATGTCCAAAATCCTAATCTGTATATTTTCCCGCCGCTACAATAGGGTCATCAGCCTAATGCCATGTACACACACACACACAGTGAGTGAGTCAGTAACTTGTATAGCGCTGCAATTGCGAACTAAATCGCCTCAAGGCGCTTTGCATCCAGTGTCGTTGAGATCGTTAGAAGAGATGGGTCTTTAGTATTTTCCAGAAGGCCCGATGGTTTTCTTCCATGCGGATATTCGTGGGTAGCGCATTCCATAGCCTTGGTCCTTGGAAAGCAAACCTTCGTTCTCCCTTGGCTTTGTAGCGGGTTTTGGGGATGTGGAGGAGGTTTTGGTTAGTTGATCGAAGGTCACGAGTAGTGGTGTAGTGTTTTATTTTCTCGCATAAGTATTCAGGAGCGTTTCCTTGTGCGCATTTGTGGGTGAGGCAGAGGGTCTTGAATGTGATCCGATCCTTTACGGCTAGCCAATGGAGGCTTTTCAGGGACGGTGCGATTGATTCCCAGGGTTTTTTCCTTGTTACCAGTCTGGCCGCTGTGTTTTGGACGACTTGTAGACGTGCAACTTGGTATTTGGGTAGTCCTAGGTAAAGTGGGTTAGCCTAGTCAAGCCGTGAATTGATAATGGTTCCGACTACTACTGCTCTGTCTTTTTCCGGGATGAACGGGATGAGTCTTCGTAGCAGGCGGAGAAGGTGGTGGGATCCACCGACTACTGATCCTATTTGTGCGTCCATAGTCATGTCTGAGTCAAAGATAACTCCCAGGCTTTTAACTTTGGTGCTTGGGGTTATGTTTTGTCCCAGGATGGTGGGCGGCGTCCAGGTGGTCCTGGCGTTTTTCTTTCGGTTAGCGTGGAAAATGAGCAGTTCTGTTTTGGATCCATTAAGCTTGAGGGAGCTCTCTGTCATCCAATTGTTGATCAATGTAAGGCATTTTTCCAGTCCGTAATATTGATCTTTTTTGTTGTTGATGCGAAAGTATAGTTGAGTGTCATCTGCATAGGAGTGATAACGCATGTCCTGTTCACTGATGATTTTGAGGAGTGGCCGAAGGTAGATGTTGAAGAGTACCGATGACAGGGGTGATCCTTGAGGGACTCCGCATGTATTTGTGCGTGGTGCCGAGGTAAAGGCTCCCAGTTTCACTGTCTGGGATCGGTTTTCTAAGAAGGATGCGAACCATGGTAGGTCCGTGTCTGCGACTCCTGCTACTTCGGTGAGACGCGTAAGTAGGATTTTGTGATCTACTGTGTCAAAGGCTGCACTGAGGTCCAGCAGCACCAGGAGACACGATTCTCCGTCATCTGCTGCTTCTAGTACGTCGTCACACACACACACACTTTCATTCAAACTGCATGCTGAACAAAAATAATCATAACAGATTACCCCATCCACGCAGATGGAGGAATCTTGGGCTGCGGCTTCTGTCCTCCGATAGCTTTAACCAGCACCTGTCAGAATACATGATCAGCAGCTGCATCTGATTGGATGCTAGTCATCAGCTCCACTCCTATAGTTTTTTTTTTTTTCAATCAAAGAACACAGATGGAAGGTGGCTGATAGGGACACCCAGAAAGAAAATTTCATCCGGTTCCTCATGAAGTGGTGTGTACGCAGCTTTACAGACAAGCCTCACAGCCTTCACTGCCTCACAGAAGTCGTCCCATTGGACGAAACGTACGTCAGGCTAGGTACGGAGCAGCAGTGATGTCGTCATGGCACTCGTGGAGGGTGTTAGACAAACGTTTGTTTCCAATAAGCCTATTTTAACATCTTTGCTGTAAGTAGAACCTTTAACTAAAAACTCTTGTGTGTTTTTATTAAGGCTGTGCAATGTTTGTTTTCCTCTTCCATATGGTATACCGTGTGATTGGGTTTTGGAGTTCCATAAAAGGATAACTTGTGAGGAGTTGCATCATTGGAGTCCACTAAGTAGGCTCAACAGCTAAGGCGGTTTTTATACCCAAAAGGGAGGGGTGATTGCTCACTGATGCGCATATAGACCTTGGAAGGTCTTAATATCTGGTAAGAATATATATTTGCCCTATCTATGCTGTGGGGAACACTGGGAGTTTGCACCGATTGAAATTGGAAGGACACTTTCTTTATTTTCAACTTGTGAATTATAATTGGACTCTTATACAAGTTTACACATCTATTCTAAAGATGGACTTTTGTTTGCCTAATCACAACTAAGGCGTCTTATCACATATACCCGACAGCACAACACATTGTAAATAATTTGTTGGATATGGGGTGTACATATTTGTGAGTGCTGCTGTTTGTCACCAATCATTTAAGTCAATTTTGTTAGTTATTTACACCAAGCGCAATTTTCTTTGGCATACTATTTACAGACAAGTGGCTAGCATTTGCAGAACACATCGCAATGGATATCACCAACCATTCAATAATCCAATGTGAATATTTATACTGGATCTTGTTGCTCCAAAATCGTTTATAACAGTCATCAAGCTCTGATTATCCCGATTAAAGCCCTGGAGGCATGACAGATACCAGTGCTCCCTTTAGGGACAAAGGGGGCTTATAGCGGCATTTAACCAATTGCCGACCGCTGACTATAATATGACGTCCTGGGCTTTGTGGGGGAGATATCTGAATGATGCCTGCAGCTACACCATAAGAAGGATCATAACGGCTGGTCCGCCACTTGATCATTCTTAAGGGCGGCGAGAGGGAACTTCCACTACCACCACCCCCCCGCCGCCGCCCTCCGGTACTTCTACCGACTCACCGCTGCGATCGGGGAGTCTGAGAACGGATTCGTCGGCCCTGGATGTTGATCATAGAGATTTCCGACAGACCAGATGGTCTGCCTGCATTCAAAAACGGCACCGCCTCGGCTGGGAAGCCGTGATCTTTTATTTTTTTTTATTTTAGGCTTCCCAGCCTAGAGGTGAGATGTGGTGTCTTTTTGACCCCATATCTCACTGTAAAGAGGTCCTGTCATGCCATATTACTAATACAAGGGAAGTTTACATTCCTTGTAATAGGAATAAAAGTGATAGAAAATGAAAAAAAAATTAAAGTGTCAAAATACCGTATTTATCAAGGGAAAATAGTGGGTGCGTGTTATACGCCGATCCCCGCTGTTTGTGAGGGGAAGAGGAGCGCGCGTCACCGATATACAAATAACCGAGTGTACTGTGTACTCGGCTCCGCTCGCAGTCACGCCCAGTCCCGCCATCGGACCTGTGTTATGTCCATACTAGGAGCCTGGCCAAGGGGCGGGACTGCGAGAGGAGCCGAGTACACATGACATCCGGCTGTCTATCTCGGCGCCGCAGCGGTAATTTTAAACGATCATGCTGCAAGGACACTGGGCAAGGCTGCAGATGGACACTGATAAGGTTGCATTGATGGGCATTTGATCGCAAGTTCTTTTTCCTTAAAATTCCCTCCTAAACTTGGGGTGCGTGTTAAACGCCGATAAATACGGTAATTAGTAAAATTTATTGATTTTTAATTTTTTCTTTTTAAAGTGCCCCTGTCCGAGTGCTCGCACGCAGAAGCGAACGCATACGCAAGTCCCGCCAACATATAAAAACGGTGTTCAAACCACACGTGAGGTGTTGCCACGAACGTTAGAGCGAGAGCAATAATTCTAGCCCTAGACCTCCTCTGCAACTCAAAACATGTAACCAGTAAAAAAAATTTCAAGTGTCGCCTACGGGGATTTTTAAGTACTGAAGTTTGGCGCCATTCCACGAGCGTGTGCAATTTTGAAGCGTGACATCTTAGGTATCTATTTACTCGCTGTAACTTCATCTTTCCCATTATGCAAAAAAGTTGGGCTAACTTTACTGGGTTTTTTTCACCAAAAAAAAAAACCACGCATTTGAAAAATTGCTGCGCAAATACCGTGCCAGATAAAAAGTTGCAATGACCGCCATTGTATTCTCTAGGGTCTCTGCTAAAAAAACATATATAATGTTTGGGGGTTCTATGTAATTTTCTAGCAAAAATAAATCTGATTTTTAGATGTAGGAGATGTAGGAGATGTAGATGTAGGATGTATTTTTAAATGTCAGAATTGGCCTGGTGGGCAAGTGGTTAAAGGCCATAGGCTGAACTGCCATTATCTGTACAAAGTAACTAGATAAGGCCAACTTCAACACAAACAACTTGAGACTCAAGCTGCCATGAAGTATTGCTTGATGAAAATAAGGAGGATACAAAGAGATCTAGCGGTTTCTAAACAACTTGGTTCAAGTACCATCAACTGGAACAGCGGCCAACACAGCGAGATTACCACCACTGCAGTCCTTCTGCTGACATCAGAGGAGTGAATCTATTTTCAGTATGCCACAGGAATTCGATCAACTGCTGAGAATGAGCCATGTGCTGAGTCACCTGAATCTATGCTTGCCCCTGTGCACACTGCAGCAGTTTGGTCTGATAATAGCTCATAGTGACACATAGGAAGGCTGCTGTGTGGTCACTTTCCTCTGCATTTTCTGCTCTCCACATCTGACAATAGTACTAACAGTACCAAACAATTTGTTGCAGCAATTAAAAAAAAACTGATAAGCTGCCAAGTATGTGCAGACCAGACACACCTCCACATCAAGGACACAACGGCTCCCTTGTCAAGGGATTAACTGCAGGAGAAACAAAAACCTCAAATTCCTCCAGATAATGGATGTATGACCGCACTCTTCGTAGAAAACCTCATCAGTGCATTGTCTTAACGATGGAATACTCCAAGTATAAGCATTTAAAATCATTTTTAGAACAAAACACAAAGCAAAAAATGACAAACGTTTCCAGATCCACTTCAATGTTATGAATTGTCACAAAATATTAAAGTGATTGTAAACCTCAGACATGAAATATGAACAAAGCATAACCCTCTATAGTGTGTACTTGTCTTAACAGCACGAAGGTAGGCCATAGACTATGAAAATTTCCTGCAACCGCGGGTTGCAGGAAAGAAATTTGCATGATTCCGCCATCAACACAAATAGATAACTCCGAGCGTGGGGGCGGGCAGGGGAAGCAGCCCCCACCGGGAGAAGAAAGGGATTATTGCTAGAAGCCGCTTGTGATAATTGCAAGTAAATCCAGCAGGCTGGTTGTACGCAAGTGGATCAACTTGCTACATTCAGCCTCCCCATTAATAGTTCGAATCTCGGCCGGTTCCTGCTGAACCGAGCGACATTCATACAGTGTATGGCTGGCCTTAGTGCCATCTGTCTGCTGCTTTGTTCCTCTGCTATCAGCATGAATCGCTTCAGAAAAAAGTGAAACAGTGACAGTGGAGGTTTCTCCAGCTGATTGACAGCTTCAGCTCAGTTTCTGTGCAGGGGGATGTGTTCCTTCCCTCCAATCGGCTCTCAGAGATCTTCTCCATAAGCTCTGCAGAATGTAATTTCAGCTCTCCAGTTTTCTGCCAGCTCAGACAAGCTTTATATAAATTTGACTTTGAATGGACGTAAAGAAGAAATGGCTGCAGATAAACAGGTACAACTTATGTAGGAAAGGTCATCTCTGTGCATCACCTGAGGGCAGTCACTTCACTGGGTATATGCAAGGGTTTATAATCACTTTCAGCCAAAATTTCCATGGCACCACCTCCTCATTTTAAATATCAGCTCCACAGCCCATAGCCCCTCCTAATACACTTACTGTGCAATGAAATAGCGTCAAGTGAAGATTATTCCACTTTTCTAGTACAAAACATTACAAGCCTTGATAATTCCTCCAATTCAGAAAAAATACCCAGTAAACCTGTCAGAACACTAAATTTACTTGTCAAAGAGCAGGTACCACTGAGGACGATGAGAAATAGGGTCCTCTATGTTCTCTAATTTTCACAGAAGAAACAAGACAGGAGCATCCCTCATCCCCACTCCTCCATCTGAGTCATATTGCCCTGATTAGGCATCTGCTACTACTACATATAGAAATCTAAAGGACACCATTGCATTATATAAAGGACTCATTCTTGTTCAGCACCACCAATACACAATACCCCAAGTCTGGACACCATGCAACTGCATTCTAAGTCAAGGCAAGTCCATCTACACTGGGCTTAAAAAAACGCTGCTGCATTTTTTTCTTCTTCTGCCTTTAGAAGCAGCTCAGTGTTCTATGTGCCCATGCACATTAGGGGCACTTAAAGGCATATTTCAAAAGGAGATTTTAAAGGCAGAAAAAAAAAAAAAAAACAACACATCACAATTGCGTTTGAGGGGAGTTTTCAAGTGTACAATGAAAAAATTAGCAAAGGGGAATGCTTTGGGGAAAAAAAGCTTAGAAAAGAAAATGCCCATAAACTCTTCTAAACTCTAGACCAATATAAGTGTAGCACGCTCTACCTCTAGGTAGGTGCCAAGTGTAGGGTTTTGAGTTAGCTGCCAGTGCAGGATAATTTAAGCAGGCCTGTGCTGCAAGCTAGGCCTGTTTGTTTTGATCTGGGGGCAGGGGAGTGGTTTAGTGTAGCGGTAGGTGACTGACATGTACTTCGCTCTTGGGCGCCTCTTCCAGTGGAAAATTTTCTGGAAAAGGGCAGAGCCAAGTGCTGGAGTGACATGGGGTACATGTGAGGAGCACTGACCAATCCCATTCTAGGATTGGCAGGGGGCAGGCCTCTTAGATATACCCACAGTCAGCCTGCTGGGGGAGGAGTTGTCGGCTGGGTGAACTGAAGGATGGATAGCTAGACTGTTGTGCTGGAGGAGGGGGGGGTGGATCCGGCGGAGGAGCTCGAGAGCTGGGAGGGAGCCTCTTTACACGGTCATGGAGAGGTGTCCTGGAACAGGAGCTAGGAGACAGTTGGTCTGCACGGTCCGAAATAAGTCCTTCAGGAAGGATCCAGGGCAGGAGTCGGTGAGTGAAAGCACAGTGGAGATCTGGAAGTGGCATGCCAGGGGAGCTGGGTGTAGAGCCAGAGGAGAGACTGAAGTTTGTGTCAAATCGATGCAGCCATGAGGGAGGGCAGGATTTGCAAGTCGGGCTTGCTGGGATCAGTAAAGCATCATCAAATATCCCCTTTAAATGTTTGCGGCCATAAAAGGGGTACTGCAGGCCTCTGACCTATTCAGGAACATCAATTGAAACTTCTAGGACTTATTCAGAGTGAGGCCTAGTCAGCTGAATATGGCGAGACAGGAGTACCAAGGGTGTGACAGAAAGTGATGTGCAGGAGGAGAAGTGTCCCGAGGTAAAAGTCTGCAGGGAGTGTGCAGAGGTGGAAAATGTTCTGAGGTAAAAGACTGTCAAGTTTAGGGTCTGCCATTTTGTCCCATCTTAAGCCCAGGTTCACACTGGGCTGCGGGAGTGAAGCCGTGCGAGTTCAGCTGAACTCGCACGATTTCACTCTTGCTGGCAATCCTGATTTCAGCCGCGATTACAAAGACATCTGTGCAGGTTTCTGCACAGATGTCAATGTAAACCGCGGCCCGAAATCGCAAATAGTACAGAAACTACTTTTTGAAATCGGTGCAGCGCCGCAGATGCGGCGGCACACCGTTTCAGACGGTGCCATTGCCGGAAATTTGAGGCAAATACCGCCGTTTTGACATGCGATTTGACATGCCAAATCGCATGTCAAAACGCACCAGTGTGAACCAGGGCTAAAGGTGTAATGCACTGAAGTGTGACGCATCAATTGCTATAACAAATTCAAGTATCAATTCATCCTATGAGCATCACATGTCCCTATTCCCCAACCAAGTTAGTCCCCCAATAAAAAAAACAAAAACAATCAAAAGACATTTCATTGCCTGAAAGAGTGCGTCTATTGGATGTCTGGCAGCAGGGCGATATCAGTGGATGTAGTAACTAGTAGCAACCACACCGCTACATAAGGATTTTTTTAATGCATTTTTTCTGCTCTTATGGCCGAGTTTCACACCAGATGCAGTCAGTTCTAGTGCAGGAAAAAAAAAGTAAAGCATGCTGGAAACCACAAAACAATGCACTGGTATGCATTGAAAAACACATTAAAAACATGCATGCAGAAACACATTTGGACTATTTGTGGTGTGAACAGTAAGCAAAAACTTATCTGGAGTGTATTTTTGGGGGGTGAACTTGGATTTAGCGTGCACGGATCCAAAGAATGAGTAAAGCCGGCAAAAGAGATCCATTTATGGGCTGGCTGTACTAAAAAAGTTGATCGATTGGCTTCAGTAAAACAAGCTCGTCAGATTTTTTGCATGACATTACTGCTATAACCACCAGCAGTAATCTGTTGTGCAGGCAGGGAAGGCTCCCCGCCAGCAGAATGCAATAGTGCTGCATGAGGGATTCCCACATCAGTACTGAATGTGCTCATTGGGGAAGCAGAAAATCAAGAGAGATTTATGCGCATTGCATCATCCATCATCCTTGCTTTAGATTTGTGTCTAAAATTGTCCTTCAGAGGGGCTTGACAGGTGGCGACGATGCGATAGGATGTCACAACGTATATTGTTTGCAGTGAATCAGTTTGCTTGACTGGGTCATATTTGCCTGTGGTACCGCCCACCTAGTGCGACAGGTGCAATAATTTGTGCTGCAGGCGCATATCAAAACATTGCAACAGTGGCATGTACGCACCCCCATCTGCTGCCTTTTCAGCTTGAGAGGGCGGAGGGCCGTTGAGAGGGCACTAAAAACGCAACTTAACCCACACAATTTATAGGCCATTCCCATCCAAACTCAAGTCTAATGAGCCCTTAGGGCCAGCAGGTTTACCAAAATGCTGCTTGAAAAGAGTCATTAAATATCTAGGTATCTTTTTTTGGCCACTGCTGGCACTCAAGAATGGCTTGGCAACAAAACTCTCAAAGCTTATAAAACAAAAAGGTCAACACCTTGTGCAAACTTCCTTTATTTGTAGTTGGTAAAAGAAATCTGAATGAACTTACACTGTCACAAAAACAATAACAAATGGAGAAGATAGGATGGGACTTTGGCACCAAAAGACACTTGGAATTGGAACAATGAGGTTGAATTAAAGGATTTATTGATACAAACATTTAAAATCCATGTAAAATAGAATCATGATGCATACAAGTAGTAAGCCATATACAGTATGTCAACAAGAATATACCCATGTCTTTCCTCAAAAAAGCAGTGCTACAACACAAAATTCCAACGCGTTTCAACTTGAGCAGTCTTCAGGGAGTTCATTAAATGGACACGCGAGGACAAACGTCAATCAGGGATATATTTTACAAGATCATGATCAAACGTATACAAACATTGAAAATGTCCGTATATCTTACATAATATAAAGAGGAATACTGTATCTATACTTTATCTATAAATTGACAGCAAACTTTGCTTGAAGGGGATCCAGGAATCAAAAAAAGCCCATCGAATGGTCTCTTGATTCCCTTGGCTTTAGGGTGCAGCTTTACAGAGAGTCTCTGCAGAGCCGTATGCAAGCAGAAAGAATTGAGATCTAAATGATACCCGCAGCAGAGACCACAGCTCCCTGCAAAGTTGCACACTGATCATGCAGAGGCTAAAAAAGCAGGAGCCACTTGCAGATTGTATGATTTTTTTATTTTTTTCCCCCATCTTGCAGGTCTGACCGCTTAAAGGCAATTGTCATTTTTATAGAAAAAAACACGAGACGTTACAAACATAATATACTTACCTGCTCTGTGCAGTGGTTTTGCACAGATCAGCCCAGATCCTCCTCTTCTCAGGTCCCTCTTCTGTGCTCTTGGCCCCTCCCTACTGTCGAGTGCCCCCACAGTAAGCAGCTTGCTATGGGGGGCACCCAAGCCAAGTCACGGCTCAGTGTCCATTCAGACATGGTGCCGCGGCTCTGCCCTCTCTCAACTGATTTGCTAACTAACTTTTGATGGACAGCAGTGGGAGCCAATGGCGCTGCTGCTGTGTCTCAGCCAATCCAGGAGGGAGAGTCTCAGACGACCGAGACACTAGTGGACATCGCTGGACAGAGATGGGGCTCAGGTAAGCATTAGGGGGCCTGCTGCACACAGCTTTTTTTATCTCAATGCATAGAATGCATTAAGATAAAAAAAAAAACTTGTGACTTTACAACTTAACCACTTTAGGTGAGATGTTTTTTCCTTAGCGCGATCAGGGGTGCAGAATTTAACAAACTTTTAGGCCTCATGCACACCGCAAAGAAAACACCCCTATATGTTTGCCCAGGTGTCAATGCACACATAGGGGTAGAAACCTGAACACCCCAAAATCACATTCAGGAGAAGAGCGTTGTGAGCAGAAAAAACACCTGAAACGCCTAAATGCTAACCACATGTAGTGCTCGGGTGTTCCTTTCAATAGCCAGAATAAATAAATATTCTAGCCAATGTAATAAATGAATGTCTAAAAGCTTGGCATGCCTGAATGCATCTAAAAAAGTGTTTTAAAAAAAATGCAGATTTAGGCTCATTTCAGCAGTTCAAACATTGCCAGCTGTGACAGCTCAATTTTGCAGAACTTCTAAAAAGAACAATGCAACCAGTTTAAAAAAAAAAAACAAAAAAAAACTATGCATCTGCTATGCGTGTTGTAATAAAAACATCCAAATTCAAAAGCTTGATCCACTATACTTCTATGTAATGCTGATGTCCATGTTTCATGTCACTTTAGGTTTACATACAGTACATAGTGAAGTAAATAGTTTGTTTGGACCAACTTGGGATTAGGGCAGTATGGAAATTGTACTTTATTTCTGACTGATAGCTCTTTGGGCAAGCAATCTATTTGGTACTTTTTTGTTGTAATTTAGGGCTTTTTTGGGGTTAAATGTAGGTCAGCTGTCACTTAACACAGTCGTTTCTAATGTTTAGGGACTCAATGACTAGAATAGTACCACTGGATTGGCGTAGGGCCAATGTGGTGCCCATATTTAAAAAGGGATTAAAGTCTACCAAGTAAACTATAGACCCATTCATGTAACTTCTATAGTCGGGAAGATACTTGAGAGTTTAATAAAAGACCACAAAGATGAGTTCTTACTGGAAAAAAATATTTATGCGACAGGATTCATGAAAGACAGAAGTTGCCTCAAAAAGAAATGGTTTGACAAATAAAACCTTGGACAGAGGGGTGGTGGTGGACGTGGTATACTTGGATTTTGCAAAAGCGTTCGATACAGTTCCCCACACACGGCTCATGTGTAAGGTAAAGTCTACAGGATTGGAAATATCACTTTGTAAATGGATAGAAAACTGGCTAAAAGACAGAATTCAGAGAGTAGTGGTTAAAGGAACACTAAAGAGAATTTTTTTTTTCTTTTTAAACATGTTATACTAACCTCCACTGTGCAGCTCGTTTTGCACAGAGTGGCCCCGAACCAGGTCTTCTGGGGTCCCTCGGCGGCTGTCTCGGCTCCTCCCCGCAAGAACTTTCCACCTTCATGCGAGCTCTCTCGCATGGTGGTAAGTTCTTGCGGGCGCACTCCCGTGATACAGCAGGCAGCTATAGCCGCTCACTGTGTCACTCGTACCCACTCCCCGGCGCGCCGCGTCATTGGATATGATTGACAGCAGCGCGAGCCAATGGCGGCGCTGCTTTCAATCAACCAATGAGCCGAGAAGCCGACCGACAAGTCAGCACGTTCACAGGACTTTCGAGGGGTCAGGTAAGTAAACGGGGGCTCAGGGGGCCGCTAATACTCGGATGTTTTTTCACCTTCATGCATAGAATGCATGAAGGTGAAAAAACATGTACCTTTACAACCCCTTTAATGATTCTTACTCTGAATGGTCTAAGGTTATCAGTGGTGTAGCCCAAGGTTCAGTGTTGGGAACCTTACTTTTTAATATTTATAAATGATATTGGTCTGGGATTAAAAAGTACAATTTCAGTGTTTGCAGACAACCACAAGCCACGGAGTGGAATAATGTCTAATTGGGCAACAAGGTGGCAAATGAGGTTTAATGTTGATAAATGTAAAGCTATGCACTTGGGTGCCAAGAACATGCATCATACATACTAGAGACAGAGTACAACTAGGGGAATCCATAGGGGATCTGGGGATTTTGGTAGATCATAAGCTCAAAAGCAGCATGCAATGCCAAGCTGCAGTTTCCAAAGCGAGCAAAGTCCTTTCTTGTATGAAGAGAGGTATGGACTCCAGAGAGATATTTTGGCAATGTACAAATCATTAGCAAGACCTCATCTGGAATATGCCGTTCAGTTTTGGATATTAGTTCACAAAAAGGATATCGGGAAACTGGAGAAAGTGCAGAGAAGGGCAACCAAACTAAAAAGAGGCATGGAGGAGCTCAGCTATGAGGAAAGATTAGAGGAACTGAATTTATTCACTCTTGAGAAGAGGAGATTAATGGGGGATATGATCAACATGTACAAATACATAAGTAGTCCATATATAGTGAACTTGGTGTTAAGTTATACACTTTAAAGTGGGAGTAAACTCCCATCTCTGACTTTTACCCATTGGTAAGCCTATAAGGCTTACCTATAGGTAGCGTAAATATCTCCTAAACATGAAAAGTTTAGGAGATATTTACTGTACAATCAGCCAGTGACATCACTGACGCATGCGCTCTGAAGGAACAGCCACCTGTGTCGTAAATGGCAGTGTGAGGTCATCGAAGCTCCGGCCAGTCACACAGCCAGAGTTCGCCAACCCGGAAGGAAGACAGGGTAAAGATGGGAGCGCCTGCAGCGGTGACAGTGCGGCACTTTAAAGCTTTGTTTTAAGGAAAGTTTAACATAATGTGCTAGTATGCAATGCATACTAGCACATTATGACATTACCATTCAGGGTTAAAAAATCAAAAAAAACACCCAGCGGTTTACTACCGCTTTTCACAGATAAGGGGGCAGTCTTTACATTTGGCGGAAAAAGAGATTTAATCTCCAAATACGGAACGGTTTCTTCTCAGTAAGGAATTAAGGAATTTCCCCTGCTGGAGCAAATTGGATCATGCTTGCTGGCTTCTTGCCTTCCTTTGAATCAACAGAGTATGGGATTGTGTATAGAGGATTGCAATTTTATTTCCCCTTTTATTGGTTGAACTAGATGGACTTGTGTCTTTTTTCAACCAGGCTACCCAACATCCATAGGAACTGAAGCATTTTTCTACTAAAAACGTAACCTGGATAACCGGTTGAAAGATAGTTAACTTTACAAGAGGTGCACCTTTATAAAATCAAAAACATCTAGGTATGAATTGGAAAGTTTTAGGCTTCAGCTATTGCTAGGTGTTTTGGTTGTTTTAGCAATTATGACAACCAACAAGATGGTTCATACACACAACATGAATATTCACAGGACGGGGCGTGTTAGATGGGAATAACAATCTGAACTGCAGATGCAAGGCAGAAGATAAACACTTTGATGTACCCCTCCTTACACAACACACACCCTCAATATAGAACATTCTGTATTCTCGGGAATACCTTTCTCAGAACAGTCATATTGTAGCCATTCTACACAATAAACCTTTTTTCAGAACTCTATGTAATGTGCCCGAAGCATGTCTACCTACAAATTTCATATCACCTAAATCTTTAGGCTGGCTTCACCCTTCTGCATGGCACCTTGCCATTATTGTGGAATGGCTTCCCAACAAACAAATATATATATATATGAGGGGTTGATGGGATGTATGTTGCCTTAAAAATGTTGCTTTAGGTTTGGCTTCTCCAATCAATGAGCTGCCTTAACACTTCACACCAGAACATGTAGATATAGAAAGTAAAACTACAGCCAAAATACATTTATTCTGGTGGAGAAGCAACCTGTCAGGTTTTTATTGCCGACAACCCATCAAATCATAAAGTACAGACTAGGGCTGGGAAAAAAAAATAGTCTTAAAATCTGAATCGAGTTGCAAGAGCAAAATCGATTCAGATTTTGACCGAATCGATTTTTTATTTTTTTTCATTGGACCGGCGCTCCGCGGACTAGGCCAAAGCCACAGCCTCGCCTAAAAAATCCTGCCCGCAGCTCGCTGCGATCCTGGGAAAAGGCCGCGGACTAGGCTGAAGCCGCGGCCTCTTCCCAGAATAGCGACGAGCTGCAGGCAGGACTTTTTAGGCGAGGCCGTGGCTTCGGCCTAGTCCGCGGCCTTTTCCCAAGATCGCGGCGGACTAGGCTGAAGCCGCGGCCTCGCCTAAAAACTCCTGCCGGCGCGGTGTCTATCAGGAAAAAAAAAAAAAAAAAAAAAAAAAAAAAAAAAAAAAAAAAAAACTTTATTCGAATCATGAAATCGAGTTTTTTTTTTTCTAAATCGCAGATTTTTTTTTGGGCCAAAATCGCCCAGCCCTAGTACAGACTTGTGAAATCCCAAATAGGTGTAGGTGAACAGCTAAACAGAAGTATCATGTATACTTTTACAACCAGGGTGCCCAGGCAAGGTTTCTTCAGGGGGTGCCATGGCAAAATGCCTAAAAATTTATCAAAAATTATATACAAGCCAGCAGGTGGATCAAGCCTGCCTTTCAGTTACACAAAGCCACAGGTTTGCATTATGCACCATTACGCCTTCCTAAACACTGGCATCTCAACAACTAATGACATCAGTTGATATGGAGGATGTCTGTTGCCTCCACAGCATCCTTGTTTGACCCTTCTGTGCCCCTCTCCCTCAGCACTGGTGTCACATTAGCTGACTGATGGAGAGAAATTGAGAGAGAAACATTGGAATACAAGTCAGTGGCAGTGTGCAAAAGTATTTGCTTTGGAAGAATAAATCACCTCCAACGTTGGGTGTCCGTTGGGTGTTTTTTTACATTTTATAATAGGGTGCCTAAACTGAAAAAAGGTCGAGAAACACTGATGTATGTCCAACCAGAAGAAAGCCAGCACGCTAACTTATGGATCCAAGAGAAAATCGAATTCCTTAAATTACTGGAAAAAAAATAAAAAAACCTGACAACCGTCAAGAGGAGGTGCTGCTTCTCCATCTTTTTTTTATCCGTGGTGGTGCTGAAAACGAAAAATAAACGTTGGACCCCTTTCACACAGATGGACGGATAGCAAACATATTCCCAGCTATCTGTCTTTAGTGGACCGGATCGAATGCCGGCGAGCGACAGCGGACACATGTCTGCTGACACCTGCCACCCCTTAGAGAACAATGGGTGGGCCGATCGGGTCCACCTGAAAAATGGACAGGCGGACCCCATCGGTCCACTGGTGTGAAGGGAGCCTTAAGTGTACACATGACCATGGCGATTGGATCTCACTGGCTGCTTATAAGAAGTTGTAACCAAGAGCCATAAGCCACAGCCTGGTCAGTGTGTAGGGAGTGATCCATACACACTGCATAGGATGCATCAAGATACAAAACGTTCCGACTTTACAACCACTTTAAGTCATAATGCACTATACTAGTACATTATGACAGACCTACCTACAGAATGGAGACCTCCCATGCGCTTCCATATTCACACGGTCTTTCTTCCAAGTTTCGCATCTTTGGCCACTTGATTGGCCAGGTCGAGGTGATGACACGCCCACGCATGCACATCACCACGGCACACAGAGCAGGCTGTAAATGTGGTCTGAGCTGCACATGTGCAGTTCAGATCACATTACCCGCTGACAGGAAGGAGGGACATTTTAGAGATCTCTAGGGTCTCTTCTGTCAAAAAAAAAAAAAAAAAAAAACTGCGTTTTTTATATTACAGACTTCTATTCCTACCACTTTAATTGTCAAAGTATTTGTACTTCTTTACATCGAGTTAAAAGATCAACACAGTTCCACCCGACAGTATAGTCAGACTGGTGACCTCCTAGTTAACTATACTACTGCAAGGGGTCCCTCCCTCTCACCAGTCTAAGCATGGGCTGAGAAAAAGCCGCCAAGCAATCCGTCACTCTGCTCTTTTACCTGTCAGCATGCTCCTGGCCAGCTTTTGTGTATATACACAAGGTATTGGCTCCTATTTGTCCTTATGCTTTTTCAATGGCGCTGAGCAGGGGATTACAGGAGGATGATGGCAGGTAAAATGTAGGGGCTTACACTAGTTGCAGTTTTAAAAAAAATTTAACTGCAATTTTGTGTTTTCTTTTTATCTGCCTGGGATTTAGCATGAAAATCCTTTTTGTCTAAGGAAACCCTGTTTATTCAGAGTTCAGGTGCCTTTGCCCCTGTAATCGATCAAAACCTGCACTTGACCGTCATTAGGGACATTATTGGTAACAAAATACTTTTTAAAGCACGCAATATAAAAATGTACAGATTTACAGATTTCATCAATGTGAAGAGGTAAAAATCACCATGTTTTGGCTTTATGACTCAATGCATTTGCACCAATTTTCTTGATTTAAAAATGCGACTCCAGTATACACGCTGGGCCCCTAGCTTGTGCGCTCAGTCCACAGGATTGGGAACCTTCGATATACAACATATCTGATCCCTTGGCACAGACCAGAAGAGTTTTATTTGCAAAATTCATAAAAGGCAACCGAAGCAATCTTCTACACAATTTGCTAACTATAGTGAAGAGTGCTCCATTTGATTCTGCAGATTTTGCAAAGGTTTAAGATTAAATCTGCCAAGCAGGTCTTGCAATTTTACCCTAGAAGAATGAGACCATGTAGGAAATGCTGGATCATTTTTACGAGAATAAACAATAAATAAAAAATCAATACCCATTAAGGGCATGAGCACTGAACTATAAGGTGATGCACATTTACAATGGAGAGATTCCCAAGTCCTTAAAGTACACAAGGTCACTGGAGAGAATGAGGGAGAGATTAAATCACTTCTATGGTGAAATACAGATATGATCAAAAGATACCTTCAAGTTTATTATACTCTATTGGCTCAGACCATGCTCCACATCCCTAAAATTCAGACTGACAAAATGCAAGTCACACGCGCATGGCTCGTATGGTCTATATGTAAGTACAAAGGCATGTTACAACCCAAGCTTTTTTTTTTTTTTTTTTTTTTTTGGGTGAATCATTTGATTACTGACAGATTATCTGTCAGGGATCAAATAATAAACATAAATTATAATTAGAGATATATCTCTAGCTATCTATCGATCTATCACACACACACACACACACACACACACACACACACACACACACACACGGATAAATTCGTTACCATTATATTTGGATGCTTATCCGAATTGTTTTGTACAGTTATCTTGCTACAATAACTCCTGAAGAAGCCTTGTTTATGGTGAAACAAGTAGAGAATATGACATCTGTAGCTTGATCAAATATTTGAATCAAATACTGTTGTAGTACATCATACGGTACTGTGACTATCGGGTTGGCTGAACAAGATTTGTAACTATACACAAGTTGAATGGATTGATATGCGAGATATATCATGTGTATTCATTTTACAAAATATTTTAATGTAAATAATTTCGTACATTTTAATTTTGTAATTTGAGCACCTAAAAAGTCCCGTTCTACTTGAAACGCTCTCTCTATGTCAGACCCAAAACAGACATATAAAAAAAGGGGGGGGGGAGACTTGTTTTAAAGTGCTTTTACTGCTTGTTCAAAACAATTTGAATACTGGGCACAGATCCACTTTAAGCCAAGCAGGTTAAAATCGCTAATGCTTAAATTGATCCTAGAATGGAAAGGATATCTGTTAAACAGGCCATTATAGTGGAGCTCCACAATATAAGAATATAAGCATCAGAAGATTTTAGTGCGCGCTTGGCGTCCCACTGAGCAGGAGAAATGGCTTCTCTCTACAGAGACCTACAATCCCTCAAGGCTTTCAGATGAAGACAACCCTTTTTTCTGCTGGATGCCCCAACACTCCCTATCAAAACATTTAACGAGCGAGTTGAAATCTTCCAAATAGCTCCAGGTGAAACAAGTGGCAACTTAAGCAAACGTAATTATGTAACAAAGGCAACAACTTTATTGAAGAACCCATACTACATTTAATGAAACATACTTGCTGCCAACCCATAAAGGGAACCTGGATTAGAGCAAAATGCCAGAGCGATGTCTTAAAGCAGTAGTAACCTTAAAAATAACTGTTCTCTTGCAGGTTATTGCCATAATGTGCCAATATGCACCATTTAGTAACACATTAGGACAAGCTTGCCTTACGAACCATGCTCAGTGCTGCAGGCATGTCCATCTAAACTAGGGATGCACCGAATAGGTTTTTCTGGTGCCGAAACCGATACCGAAAATTAAAAATACAAGATCCCGAAAACCGAGACCGAAACAGCATCGAGACCGAAACAGCATCGAGACCGAAACGATACCGAAAGTGACTGTTTTAAAAAAAAAAAAAAAATTATACAGGAGATGGTCAGAGACTGGGGACATGGTCCAGGAGATGTGTCCCCAGTGCAGCCAGTGTCCCCAGTGTTGTGGAGATTTTTATGAAGATGTATTTAATATGTATTGTCATAGTGTCACCCAGTGTTAGTACTTCCGCAACCCGCTCTAAAAGAGCTGATTGGGGTAGTCTGAGGCTGGTTGAATCCCGTCTGATAGGGGAAAACGTTTTGAGGTTGGAGTGTGATGTTTGCAGGGTGCGGATATGTCCGCCAACGGGGGCCCTCTGTGCATTAGCATGGACGATCGTTAAGGAGGGGGATATGCTCGCTCTGCAATGACATCATTGGTTATAGGCGGATGGGCGCTCTTGTCTTTGCTATGTCTGATCAACATTGGTTGGAATTCGTAGCGTGCGTCTGCAGATAGCCTCCCTCCCCCATTCAATAATAGTATAATCTTATTATGCGTTATTCTATGGAATAGCGCAGAATAAGAATTCCTATCAACGGTAACTTAAGCCATCCTACGTTATTATATTCATGTATGACATATCCTGTTGGAAGGAATGTCCAAGTGTTGTCATTTTCATGTGAGGGAACATCCTATGAGGTTCCCGCCCATGGGGAGGGAATTGGTTGCTGCAGCCAATCACCTCCTGTCTTGAGATCTTTTGAGTTTAATAAAAGCCTATGAGTAGGCGTCGGCTTAACAGAGTCTTTGCTGGAATGGCCTGATAAGAAGATAAGCTTTTGTGGTGCTGCCTTTCTTGAATGAATGGGGATGAACGGTGAGTGGACTTTCGCAAACTAAACTTAATGATAGCATTACTTCAAAAAGATTAAATCTGATGTGTGCTTAGATAGCACAGGAATTATAGGCTGTGTGCTCTGTAAACAGCAGCCTAAAATTCCACAACACCAGTGCAGCCAGTTAGCCAGCCGGTGTCCCCAGTGCAGCCAGTTAGCCAGCCGGTGTCACCAGTGCAGCCAGTTAGCCAGCCTGTGCAGGGGAAGAGAGGAGAGAGGAGAGCCGCCGCATTGATTAGAGTGCTGGGAACATCACAGCTTTCATTTTAATAGCTGTGTGTTCCCTGCGGCACGCTGTCACATACAACCCCTCCTCTTTGTCCGGGCACTTTGATAGACAGATCACCCGTCCAATCCTGGCTCAGGCCCCGCCACATTTGAGTCTCCATTAACGGCCATTTTTCTCTTTCTGCATTTTGCCGAAAAGGCCATTTTCGGCTGATCTGTTTCGGCGGCCGAAATTTCGGTGCATCCCTAATCTAAACCCCAGGTAACCTAGGTTTGTGTGCTCTGGCCATTTGACATCATTCCGCATATGCGCACAGGTGTCGCTATAGTGACATAGCGCCTTCTACATCCACAGCCCACAGTATTCTGTGCATGCGGAAAGAACTGCTAGTGCACCAATTGAATCATCACTGTAAGCCAGGGGTGCCCAACCTTTTGAAGAGCGAGGGCCACTTAAGCAACTTGGTAACCAGTCACGGGCCACAATGAGCAGAGCACGCGGATGACAGGTCCAAGTCCACTCCGCATATGCAGAGCTGACACAGACGCTCTACTCTATGGGCCCTCCGACACGATCTGCTCAGATGGAAGAGGACGGATTCCCCCTTCTGGTCCGAATCACGGGGAAGGCGGCAGGGTCACGAGCGTGCTGCCGGTGGTGCGCGACCACACGGCAGGCATTTAAAGGGCCACGTACAGGTACGTGATTATGCCTGTTGGTGCCATTCTGCCGACGTATATATACACACACACACATATATACCAACATACACACACACAGTGGGCGGTCGTTAAGCGGTTAAAGAGCACCTGTCATTTCAGATCCATCATGGCAGCGCCTGTTAACGGGCATCCACTAACCTGCTGCCACCATGTCCCTCACCTTGTTGTGTCACTGCCGCATCACCAGTCGTCCTATTAAAGTGAATGTGACTGTCGGTGAGTCAACAGCGGGTCAGAGATGACCGTAGCTCCTTAAAAATTATGATTTAAATTGAGTTGATTTCAATCAAGCCTTTTTGCTAGTGATTTAAATCAAATCCACCCTAATTATCTATCATTTTAGTGTGGTTATAAATGACTCGTTAATTTCAATCAGCCAGCAGGGAATCCTGCCCACAGATGTTTTCTGACAGCAGCTGCCTATTGAAAACATTTCTCAAACATAGTTATTTGGACTTCTGGCAAATGTGGACGGCCATAAATGGATCAGAATTCATCAAGTTCTTTGTTTAAGCCCACGTTCACACTGGGGCTGCGGGAGTGAAGCCTGCGAGTTCAGCTGAACTCGCACGATTTCACTCCCGCTGGCAGTCCCGATTTCAGCTCGATTTCAAAGACATCTGAAACAGATGTCAATGTAAATCGCGGCTGAAATCGCAAAAAGTAGTACAAAAACTACTTTTTGTAATCGGTGCAGCACCGCACCGATTAGGACGGTGCCATTGGCCGCAAAGGTTGCCGATTTGACATGAGATTTGACATGTCAAATCGCACCAGTGTGAACCAGGGCTTAGTGGATGAATTTTCAGCCATCTACGGACAGTTTTAGATTAAACGATCCAGCAATTCGGGTTATTCAGGCCAGACTGCTGCATACATATACACACACACACACACACACACACACACACTATATATATTTATTAGGGTTGTCCCGATACCGATACTAGTTTTTTTTTTTTTATCAGAGCGGGGGGTGGAGAGCAGGGCGGAGACCGGGGCGGAGAGTTGCGGCGGGGGGCGGAGAGTGTGCGGCGCGGGACGGAGAGCAGGGCGGAGAGCGTGGCGGGGGCGGAGGGCGGAGAGCGGGGCGGGGGGCGGAGACCAAGACGGAAAGCGTGGCAGAGACCAGAGCGGAGAGCAGAGCGGGTCTTCAGGCGGGTAAGTAAAATTAATCTGATCCAATTGCCTTGCCTGTCTGCTGCTCAAATGCTACCTGTTCCCCCTTCACCTCTATGCCGCTGTTCCCCCTTCACCTCCATGCCGCCGTCCCCCTCCGTGCTCCTCCTCCACCCCCTTGGTATCTCAGGATGGAGAGCGGAGGTAGGAGCCGATAAATCCGGCTCCTTACTTGTCTGAATGTACCGAGTCATCACTGACTCTGTCCATTCACATAACTGAAACATCGTAAACTGTGTTTACAATGTTTCAGTTTATGAATGGAGAGGAGCCGCTGTCTTCTCTCCATTCATTTTCAGCGCAGCAGAGGCTGCTGAGAAAGGGACTGGGGAATATGTGTCCCTAGTCCCTTTCTCTGTCTCAAAGGGGAGATGTCAGAGGTCTGTTAAGACCCCTGATATCTCACCAAAGCCCCCCACAACAGGGCTGATAAAAAAAAAAAAGAATAAAATAAAAATGAATTGTAAAAAGAAAAGAAAAGAAAACACACACACTGACACTGACACTGTCCACCCCCCCCCCCCCCCCCCCCCTTAAAAAAATAAAGTATTGTAAAAAATATATAAATAAAATAAATAGTAAAAAAAATAAAAAAATAAAAATACTGACACATGAGATTAAAAAAAAGTATCGTTATTGGCGAGTACTTGAAAAAAAGTATCGGTACTTGTACTCGGTCTTAAAAAAGTGGTATCGGACAACCCTAATATATATATATATATATATATATATATATATATATATATATATATTAGAAACAAATACACACACACACACACACACACACACACACACACGGCTTATTTCCAAAACGGAGGAAGATGAAAGTAAGCGAGATTATATCTACCCCTAGGTAGGGTAATTCACTCCTATAAGAGTTATCATGGGGGGAAAAAAAAAGCGTCTCCACTGAAGCTTCAATCTTTTTCAACCCAAAATTTTCAAAATGCAATTGTCAGAGGGACAAAGTGAGGTGAAATTACAGGGGTGTTGACCCTTTCCTGTGCTATACAAAACATTTTTGGGCTGACATTACACTTAAAAAAAAAATAAAAGAAAAAAATGTACCTGTTCCAACTTACACGCAAATTCAACTTTAGAACTGCCTTCATTCTTCGTGGCATAGATTCAACAAGGTGTCGGGAGATTTTGGTCCATAGTGACGTGATAGCATCATGCAGTTGCTGCAAATTTGTTGGCTGCACATCCAGAACACAAAACTCCAGTTCCACCACATCCCAAAGGTGCTCTACTGGATTGAGATCTGATTAATGTGGAGGCCATTAGAGTACAGTAACCTCATTGTCATGTTCAAAAAAGCAGTGGTGAGAGGATTTGAGCTTTGTGACATGGTGCATTATCCTGCTGGAAGAAGTCATCAGAAGAGCTAGAATCTGTACACAGATCAGTTGTTCTGACTTCACTTGCTTTCAGATCAGTGACTGAAGCCGGGAAATACTTGGAGATTTAAATCCTCAGAAGTCAAACAGCCAGGCAAGTAGAATTTTCCAAAATCAGCAAAGCCAGGCAAATAACCACCTCTTCAGATCTAGAATAGTCTGATGGTTATTCAGGCCCGGGCCACACTGCACAGGACATACCGTATATACTCGAGTATAAGCCGACCCGAATATAAGCCGAGGCACCTAATTTTACCACAAAAAAATGGGAAAACGCATTGACTCGAGTATAAGCCTAGGGTGCCCATCTGCATGCCACACTGTGCCCAATCTCCCTACCTGATATCCGGCGCTGTGTGACTAGACTGACATTTAACATGGAAGTCTATGGAAGGAATGCCCGGCTTTGAAAAATCAGTACTCCCAGGCCGTAGGTCCCCTGGACAACAAAATTTGCACACTTGTAGAGTTCGAGTGGGGCTACATGTGTGCCAAGTTTGGGGTCCAGGGGACCTACGGCTGGTCAGGATCAGGCACACAAAGTTGAAGATGGACACAGACTCGAGTATAAGCCGTGGGGGGCATTTTCAGCACAAAAAAAATGTGCTGAAAAACTTGGCTTATACTCGAGTATATATGGTACACTGGCACAACGTCTACATCTGTACTGACCAGCCTGGCTTTGCATCACAAAATCAAAGTGCCGATACTGCAGATGTGTCGGATTTGGTTGAGCATCCTAATGCCAAAAGGTTTTGCATATTTGATGCAATTGGACTAAGCTGCCAAATCACAGCACGCACATTGTTGTATTCTTTGTAGGGCTGGGCGATTTTCCCCCAAAAACAATCTGCGATTTTTTTATAAAAAACTCGATTTACGATTCGATTTTTTTTTTAATTATATTAATTAAAGTGCATCAACAAACAAAATTGCAAAGGCAAACCCTTTCTCTAACTGCAAAGTCAGTGTGCAACAAACACACAATATATTCCAGCGCTCATGGAACATACATTATTAACTATTGAAAACTCTTGAAACTCTGTGTGATTCCTTCTGTCCCAGCCTTGCTGCGATCCTGGCTCTGCATCCTTTTGTGTTGGAGGGCCCTCCACATGCTGGTCTGCCTGTTGTCCATCATTCAAGGTACTGTGCTCACACGGAGATCATGCCACAGGCTTTGTTTTGACTTTTTTAACCCCTCCTTGCTCCACGGATGTCACTGCAAGTTTAACAAGTTTGTCACCACTGGCAACTGGAGAGTTAAGATTCATTTGCCCTCTGCACATTTGGGATTGGATCCCTCTCTTTATTGTGATAAATGGACTAAGCTTTTTTATCAATTCTTCAAGAGTTTAATAGTTAATAATGTATGTTCCATGAGCGCTGGATTATATTGTGTGCATGTTGTGTATTTTGTACTTCTGGGTACGGATTTTTTCTTGCTGCGCTGGATCCTGTTTTTTCCCCCTTTTGGATACTTTGTACTTCCCAAAATATTTGGGATTTTTTTTTTATTATTATTATTATCATCCATTATATTTTTTTCTTTATCCACCAATTTAGCGCTTGTGACCTTTTGTTGTTTTTTGCAGTGTGCAACAAAGATTGTTAAACATCCAAATTATTAATACTGTATTTGGATTTAGCTAATAAAACAACAAAAAATCCTGAGGTTACTCTTAGTTGAATTGAACTGTGTCCATGCATCACTGTGCCCTTGTCTCACTGTGCCCGTGTCTCACTGTGCCGATGCTTCAATCACTGTGCCCGTACCTGATGCAGATTTTCATGGTATACGGATTTTACTGCTACACCGGTGGCCATTCCAGTATTCAAAAGCCGCGCCTCCTTCTCGTCTGTGATAGGCGGAACACTCAATTTCCCAGCATTCAGTGTTCCGCCTATCATGGTCATCCTCATAACACAGACGAGGGTGAGAGGATGTCCGTGATAGGCTGAATACTGCCTGCTGTGAAATTGAGTGTTCCGCCTATCACAGACGAGGACTCGGGAGGCGCGGCTTTTGAACACTGCAATGGCCGCCGTCTGTCTGCATGACACGCTGATCAGGTAGGCAGACGGCGGCTGCAGCGAGTAGATGTAATTGGGGTAACGCTGCCCAGTGCCATTCCGGATACGCCCCCTGCAGTCCTGCTACGGAAACTTTGAAGGGAAGGAAAAAAAAAAAAAAAAATCTAAAAAAATCGATTTTCTTCAAAACTGAATCGATTTGAGCTCAAAACTCGATTCAAGATTAAAATCGATTTTTTTCCCAGCCCTAATTCTTTGAAACCATATTTTGGATTTTGTGTCGCCCACTACAAATCAAACACCAAGGTTTTAGGTCTTCTGCTAGATTGGACTGCAATCTGCAAAACAAACAATTAGCTCTGTGTAAGAACGTCACAAGACTGTTCACAAGTTCCCAGCTGTAAATCTTTCCATACGCCCCACACAGCAAGTGAAAACGTGATTTATCTGCCCTCCAGGCAATATGACCAATCCCATATACAGAATGTGTTCAAGAGAAGGCTCTAGGACATACTGCAAGTCACCCAATCGACAAACAGTTTTCCCATTAAATCCAATTGTGTCCACCATGAAAGAACCATGTCTGCCACCGCATATTTCCAGAAAATCCTACCTAGCTGTTATTCTAACCATTTGGCTTCATTACCTACTCATTGATCTTGAACCTATATTAAGATCAGGAAGGTCATATGTCATTACTTGCATACCTGTACCGAGTCAGTTACTCAAATAACTGGAAACAATATGACAGCCAGGCAAACAGCATTTTCGGAGGAAAGGTCAACAAATGGCAGCCTCTATGTTGGTCTCACAAGTCGCCTTTAATATGACAACACTAAATTCACCCTGAGCTCAGCCTTTAAGAATACTCCGTTAAAGAGGTGTTCTACCCCCCTAGCAAAAAATTTTAAGTCAGCAGCTACAAATACTGTAGCTGCTGACTTTATATTCGGACATTTACCTGTCCAGGGATCCCACAATGTCGGCACGCCAGTTGCCAGCCATTCGTTGTAAGGGAAACTTATTAGTTTCCTACTGCACGCTGCGATTTCTGAATGGCCCAATGGCGGGGGAAGCAGGAGAGGGCCGAATTTCCACGAGACTTCACCACGGCGAGGTCTTCCGATAGTGGGGACGGGTTCCCCTATTGGGTGGAGCTCGGCTTTAAATATAGGCAGTTAAAATGCTCCAGACTAAATTACTGTCTAGTACCACTTTAAGGATAACATGGAGAGTTTAATGACTGTAGAAAAAAAAACGTTTACTGCCAATAACAGCTGCTGTAAAAAAAAAATTAAAACATCCAGTGTGCATGAGGCCTAAAGAGTAGGGCCAGTGTTCTATCGAATGGTGCCCTCCGTCAAAAAGTGCCCGCGTATGCACAGTACAAAAGGCCACTCCAGCTAAATTCCCAATCATCTGGCGTGACGTCACCATAGCTAGTGCGCACATCGTAGGAGGCTTTTTCCACGGGAGATGCCATTTGACGGGCAGAACAGAAGAAAGAAACCGTAGATTTAAGGTTGTGCCTCGCTGTTGCGGGGTGGGTTTACAGTGTGCTCAAGGTCGGGTTTTGTCTGTGTTGCAGGGTGGGTTGCGAGACAAACCACGCCCTGCAACAAAGAGAGGGGGAGCAGCTTACCAGAAGCCAAACGGTTAATGGCATTGAACTTTTGACCCAGCTGCAGCCTTTGGTGATGCAAAACGTCCCCTCCACAGCCAGTATTCTCACTCGGATGGTCCGTACACACAGTATCCAAATCATACACCCAGCATGGAATAAAAAAGGGCAGGCCAATAGCGTAATTCCGTATGGTAATTTATTAAAAGAATATATAGATCATACTCACAAAGTAAAATCAGCATGTAAACAAAAAACTCCTATTGAAAACGTCCATTGAATGACGAAACGCGTCTAGGACGACGCTCAGTGACGTCACCACGTTCGAGGAGTGAGGCTTCCGACATGCCGGCCGGCATTTTTTGTTTACATGCCGATTTTACTTTGAGTATGATCTATATATTCTTTTAATAAATTACCATACGGAATTACGCTATTGGCCTGCCCTTTTTTATTCCATGCTGGGTGTATGATTTGGATACTGTGTGTACGGACCATCCGAGTGAGAATACTGGCTGTGGAGGGGACGTTTTGCATCACCAAAGGCTGCAGCTGGGTCAAAAGTTCAATGCCATTAACCGTTTGGCTTCTGGTAAGCTGCTCCCCCTCTCTTTGGTGGTGGAATTTTCACGGCTTGCTTTGAGTAATCACGGTGGTGTGAAACTTGGGGTCACCCTAATGACCTATGGACTAATGTAGATGATTGGTTAAATGCCACTGGACTAGTCTGGTGTGATGCCTGATAGATTTCCATACACATCTAAATAAGTTCCGAATTCCTAATAGACTTTGGTTAAAAGTGGCGCAGTTTTTTCTTTGTTTACTGTTTGAGGTGTTGTCACACTATTTCTGCTGCCTAATGTTTAGAAGTTTTTTAACTGTTTGCTAGCGCAGTTGTTACCCTTTATACGCCCTGCAACAGCGAGGCACAATTTGACATCTATGGTTTCCCTCCGCTGTTTGAATAGCCTTTAAATTCTGCCCGTCAAATGGTATCTCCCATCGAAAAATTACTTCTATGATATGCACATGCGCTATGGTGACGTCACGCCAGCTGATCGGGAATTAAGCTGGCAACCCATGGTTGCAGGAAAGAATTTGGCACCATTTATGGCCTGCCTCAAAGGATTCTGCGCAGGTTCAATCTGCTCACACATCTGACCATGTCACAAAAAGATTTGCTGGAAGCAAGGCAGCTGAAATTCAATAAACTGGAAATTCTAAAAACATATTGAAGGCACATACAGCTCGTCATATTTGGAAGCCCTCTCCTAAGCCTGGGTTCACACTAGATGCCGTGTGAATTCAGAATTAATTCGGCACCGCATATAAAAAACGCAACCCATCCATGCGAACCGATTGCAGAGTGTATGTTAAGTTAACACCTTGCAATCAGTTTATAAAACGCAGCGTGATTTACAAAATCGGATCGCGTAGGTGTTCACACCCATGCAATCAAATTCTGGCGTGGACAAAAAAAATGGTCCTGCACCAGTTTGGTGTGAATGCAGTGCGATTTGAGCCATACAAATCCATGGCTCAAATTGCACCCCAGACACACTGCATGTAATAGTCAAGTATATATTATAGCACAGTACAAAAAGAAGAGCACTGGGGAATATGTAATGTACAGCAGTATATAGAACAGGGCTATGTAGAAAATATTTATAGCGCACTCACCCCAGCCTTTACCTGCTTTTCTTTATTTGGCTCCTCCGCAGGAAAGACTGAGGCACACCGCACTACATGCCCGTACCCTCCTGGATGGGGAGGTTGAGCGGTGTTCGTTTTCTCGGGCCTGCCTGCGGCTGGTGTTTGAATCCTCCCGAACTGATCTCATTTCTGGCTTGGCCAGAAACAAGTCCTTAATTCTCCCCAGAAAAGCCACTGTCCACACCAACTGAAAGTCCAACCTCTATTTTGCATGGATAATAAATGGTCCCTTTAAGAGCAGACAGGTTGAGACGAGACACAGGTCAGAAGAGGTGGGAGGGAGGTCCAGGCACAAACACAAATCTTGGTTCTCTTACTGTTCTGATACGCACGAACTGGCTTGGCGTGCGATCTTTATCACAGGCCTAATGAATCATGAAAGTCACTGCCACTGACTTGGTGTGCGTAGAGTCACTGCCACTATGACCTACAGAACATACACGGCCTTCTTGAAGAACTTGGCCCATGTCAAAGAGAAAAACATCCCTCCGGAGAGTTACCAGAGGCCCCCACTGTCACCACAACTCTGCGCTGGGTCTTCAGAAAGGGTCAACTCCCTGGCCTCCTCAATCCAAGATACGGGTCCCCTCGCAAGGCGGTACCCTGGGAGCTCCTCGATTCCCTGGCGGATCCCAGCCGAAGGTTGCTGGGCTCCGCGCCTCCTCTTTAGTACCTCACCCCAAACTGAAGGTGTCTGGGATGGAACAGCAACTTTGCCTCCAGGCCTAAGGCACCTGGAGGCAACACATCCAGGCCTCCGGGCCAAGGGCACCTGGAGACGACCCACACCCAGGCTAAAGGTGCCTGGGCACAGACCACGAACTCCCTGTGGAAGATGGCCGCCCCCTTTCTATACCCTCTCCCAACAGGCACAGCAGGTTCCCCGCCCCACTGCTATCAAGAGGGGATAAGAAAAGGCACAACCTTGTACCGTGGTTCAACCCGGGCCTATAGCAATAGCGCCACCTATAGGCCAGAGGGAACTGTACAGCAGTACTATCTCCCAAGGACAGAAATGGTCCATGAACCCTAACAATTTGTGTATCTGAGCCTTATTACCACTCACATACTACCCTTAAATATAGCACCCCGCTACATATTGTATAGACTAGTTTATAAATAAACACCATGTGCTAGAATTACTTCTCACTTTTACCATGCTTGGATAAAACCGTGTTACTTACGACAGATTACAACTGCTGCAATTGTAAGCAGGCAACATTAACTTAATAACGGATCTAATTGTGATTCATTAGCTCAGCTGAAGCAGAAAAGATGCAATTATTTCAAGTTGGAAGCATGTTATGACATCCTTTGAATTTAACATCACTTGTTTTGGAAGTGAGATACCATAGATCCTTCTGCACTTGACATGATTATGATGCCAGAATTACAGGGATCATGCTTTGACCTCCAAGACATTGTTTGCACACACTGTGCAGCTTGTTGCCTGGGGGGGAATAGAACATAAGTATGCGGACAACCCTGAACTACTCCTTTCACTGCGTTCAATGACCTGTTACCCTTCTATGGCACCTGTGCACAAGGAGGGACTGTCTACATCAGCTATTGGTAGCTTGTAACCCTTTATTAGCTTGGAAACTGACTCCCAACAGAAGGGCTAGCAGAAATGTATGTGCAGCTTCGATGCTAAACTAGATTTCATCTTTTGGAAACCAGCATAAGGCTCCGTGCACACTGGAGCTCCAACTGTAGTTTATTGGCGTTTGGGCGTTTTTTTTAAAAGCCCATAAACTGTACTCTGTTAACCTATGTGTCCATGCACACATGGACGTTTTTTTAGCGTTAATGAGCAGTGGAGTTTATGGGCTTTTTTCTGAACGCAAGAAATTCGCCTTCAAAGTGCCGTTTTTTGGCGGGGAAAAAAAGCCAAACGCTGATAAACGCGCATAAACGGCCGCTAATTAGCGTTGGGCGTTTCTCTGGCTCTATTCAAAATCAATGGTTCCCTATGGGAGCCCATTGATTTGAATAGAAGTCGCACCGCAAGTCGGATCATCATGATCCGACATGCGTGCTGAGGATGAAGGGGAACCCGATCATCATGATCCGACATGCGTGCTGAGGATGAAGGGGAACCCCCACCAAAAAAAATTGCCGTGGGGTTGCCCCTCGGACGATACCAGGCCCTTCGGTCTGGTATGATTTTAAGGAGAACCCCCTAAGCTGAAAAAACAGCGTGGGGGTCCCCCCAAAATCCATACCAGGCCCTTATCCGAGCACACAGCCTAGTCGGTCAGGAAAGGGGGTGGGAACGAGCCAACGCCCCCCCCCCCGAATCGTACCAGGCCGTATTGCCCTCAACATGGGGGGTAGGTGCTTTGGGGCAGGGGGGCCCTGCGCCCCACACCCCAAAGCACCTTGTCCCCATGTTGATGAGGACAAGGGCCTCTTCCCGACAACCCTGGCCATTGGTTGTCGGGGGCTGCAGGCGGGGGCTTATCGGAATCTGGGAGCCCCCCTTTAATAAGGAGGGCCCCCAGAGCCCGGCCCCCACCCTATGTGAACGAGTATGGGGTACATCGTACCCCTACCCATTTTACCTGGGGAAAAATGTGTCAAAAATAAAAAAACACTACAAAAGTTTTTATAGTAATTTATTAGACAGCTCCGGGGGGGGGGGTGTATTTTTTTATTGACACTTTTCCTCCAGGTGAATGGGTCGGGGTACGGCGTAACCCATACTCATTCACATAGGGTGGGGGGGGCAGGGATCTGGGGGCCCCCTTATTAAAGGGGGCTCCCGGATTCCGATAAGCCCCCCGCCTGGCAGACCCCGACAACCAACGGCCAGGGTTGTCAGGAAGAGGCCCTTGTCCTCAAACATGGGGACAAGGTGCTTTGGGGTGGGGGGCGCAGGGCTCCCCTGCCCCAAAGCACCTACCCCCCATGTTGACGGCATGCAGCCTGGTACGGTTCAGGAGGGGGGGCGCTCACTCGTCCCCACCCCTTTTCCTGACCGACCAGGCTGCGTGCTCGGATAAGGGTCTGGTATGGATTTTGGGGGGACCACCAAGCCGTTCGGTCTGGTATGGATTTTAAGAGGAATACCCTACGCTGAAAGAAGGGCCTGGTATCGTCCGAGGGGGAACTCCACGCCAATTTTTAAAAATTGTTTGGCGGGGTTCCCCTTAATTCTCAGCACGCAAGTCGCACCGCAAGTCGGATCATAATGATGCGACTTCTATTCAAATCAATGGGCTCCCATAGGGAACCATTGATTTTGAATAGAGCCAGAGAAACGTGGCTGAAAGCTAGCGCCGCTAAACGTGCATTGACAGCAATGCAAAACGCTGATAAAATCTCATTTAAAGCAGCGTTTTCCTGCCAGCAATCCGGCGTTCAAAATGGCCGTTTTTGAGCTCCAGTGTGCATGGAGCCCAAAGATGACTTCTCACAGGCTTAAAGTGCACCTGTGCCCAACTCTGGACACTCACGTTTTTTGCTCATTTAAAACAAGTAGGAAAGCGCTTTTAAAACAAGCCGTTACTGACCTCTCTCGCTGCTTGTACTGTGATGCAATTCATCCTTAAAACAATCTACAACCTTACTTCAGTCTCTGTAGTATTCTTTAACAGCTAAAACCACCTGCTGTGTATTTACAGAGCAGCCTTTTTCAACCAGGGTACCTTCAGGGGTGCCTTGGCAAAATGCCTAGAAAAAAACCCTAAAAACTGTATACAAGCCAGTGGGCGGATCAAGCCTGCCTATTACATAGAGCCACATGTTTTAATTGTGCACCATTAAAGCCCCCAGCCTCAATCGTCTTATCAACCAATGACATCGGTTGATATGAAGGATGTTGAGCACTTACACAGCATCCTTGTTTGACCCTCCCCTGCCCCTCTCCATCAGCTCTGGGCTCACATAAGCTGACTGAGGGTCAGATCACACTGGTGCGATGCGAGAACCCTGCAAATACAGTGCAGGTTCCTGCATCACACCTGAATCACACAGTGGTCCACACTGCCATATGCAAACAGCTGATGGTGTCAATACAAAGTTAATGACACCCCCACATCGGTTTGCATATCGCAGAGCGAACGGTCAGTTCGGCTATGAATCAAATTGCATCGGTGTGCGATCAGATTCTGGTGTGGACCATAAAAAAGGGTCCTGCACGACTTGCGTCCGAATGCGATGCAAATTCATCCATACAATCTGTATGACTGAAAACAGACATCGCATGTGATTTGCACTGCAGTGAAAATAACATGCAATAACGCACAGTGTGAACTGGGACTCAGGGAGAGAAACGGAGGGAGAGGAGAGACATTGGACTACTAATCAATACCAGTGTGCAAAGGTGTGTTTGCTTTGGAAGAATAATCTTGTCCTACGTGTGTGGTTGTTGCTGCATTAAGACTATTAGTTTGGTTTTTAAACTTTAAAATGGGGAGCCTCGAGATTTTTTTTGTTTTTGCTACCTTTGATATTTTTACGTTTGAGTATTTGTAAACTGTTTTAATAAGTTTATTCAGAAAGTTTGACAGGGAGCCAAGAACGTTAATTGGTACAGGTGATGCCTTCTGTGGCTGTGTATTTAAAGTGTTACTAAACCCAGGACCCTGCATTCACTGTATCTGGTCTCACAGTACACAGAACATGGAAATGCAATTATTTTAGGAAATATAATCTGCTAAATACCTTTTCTCAGCAGTATGTAGCAGTCTTATGACTCCCATCATTGTCTGGTTAAAGCTGGTTGTAGTTTTCATTCTCCTCCGACTGTCTTTTGAGGCTGCAGGACCCCTGACCCTCTGTCTGGACAGTGCTGATTGGCCCTGTGCTGATCACATGCACCCTCCCAAGAAAAAAAACTATCAATACACACCAAATTGAGCATGTGCAGAGTGACTTCAAAGGAAGTCTTATCAAGAGATGGCTTGGGGACAGGGGAAGGGGAGGAACAGAGAAAACAGGATTAAACAGCCTTTTTATACATTGCAGAGGATCAACTCCTTAGGTTCCACAGTGAGTATAACCAGCATGCTTTACTGCATATACAGACCGATTTTACTGTTGTGGGTTTAGGAACACTAAGGTTTAGTGCTTTTGACAACCTCCATGTTATGATTAAGTATTTGTGTGAAGCGCGTCAACTAGTTGGTCCTGTGTGCTGTCCATTTGACTCTGGAGAAATAAAAAGTTTTGGACCAAGTCCTGGGCTGCCGCCATAATCCTTCTTCCCTTGAGGAATGGAAGGCTGCCAAGCTTCCGATCTTTCTGATCTGACCGCATGCTCTGAGCTGCAAAAGCTCCGGATCTCATACTAATGATCAAAAACGGGCTCTCAATCACATGATCGCTGTGATCACTTGGTAACCCATCCCTGTGAAAAGAAAAATCGACTTCAAGCATCTGGTGCACACAGTGGCTTTCTATCTTTTGATGTGTTATTAAATGAACATTTTGTGCCTGAAAAGAAGCATTAAAGCAATGAGAATATGTAAATGCTATTAAAGGCGTAGTCAGGTCTCAGGTTCACTTTACTGTGTAGACAATACCATTTTACCAAAGTGGCTTCTTTAACCATTCCAAAAAACAGCTTCAAAATTTAGTTGAAAGGTAAAGCCTTCTAGTTTATCGAAAATGGTTTTGAATAGTGTGGAAGGGTTAGGACCACTGTCAGGTTTTTTTCTGCTTTGCGCATGTCTTCAGCATTTTTGTTCTAGCAACCACTGTCACTGGAATAGTAGTGTTGAGAAAACCAAAATGATGACTGAAGCAGAGGGGACAACTTCCAGTGGGTACCAGTAGTGTTTTTTGGGGGTCACCAAACCATCCCCCCCCCCACCCCGATCTAGGTCACAGACTTCCACTGGGTGATGGCTTCACCCTGCATTTTCCCCTTCATCGGCTTCACGGTAGCACAGCTTCCCCTGCATCTCCTCCCTCCAATAGGATCGATTCTCCTCTCGGCCAATCGAGTCTCAGGACCTGCATCCAGTGATCATTTTGGCACCAAATTTCGATTTAGTTTTAGTCTTGGGACTAAAATGGCATTTTAGTTTTAGTCCCATTTTAGACTTCTGCAATTGTTTTAGTCGTATTTAGTCAACTAAATCTCCAGTACATTCTAGTCGACAAACTCATTTTAGTCGTCTAAAATCTAATGGGTGTAATTAAATTGTAATGCATTAGTTAACTTTTCTCTACAATTTCCAAACTCATATATTGCTGGAGTGAAAAATCCAATGTTATTTATGGTATTGAGGTATGAACATGCACTACAGACCAGTGTTAATTTTGAAGTCAAATTTCAATTTAGTTTTAGTCCCATTTTAGTCATTTCAATTTAGTCGTATTTTAGTCGACAAAATTAACACTGCCCGCTTCCTGGGCCGGGATCGGCCGGGAGGAGAATCAAAGCCAGTAGCGAATATTAATTAACAACCTTTTATGAAGCCAAAAAAAACTCCTTGGCATCCATGCATTTGGGGCCCTGCATGTAAATTAGGGGCCGGGCACAAAGACTAGGGGGCCGATGCTTATGGGTACACTTGCTATATTGACAACTGTGAGAGGAGTCCCCTTTGGCAAGGATCAGAAGCTGTCAGGTTTTCACTGCTTTCAGTGACCTCTTTGCGGAGACAGACCCTTCCGTTTTTCCCCAGTGACAGAAAGTGAAGCGAAAAAACAATTTTTATCACCATCGCTGAAAACTGAAGGTAAGAAAAAACAAAATTTTCTGACAACTGTCCAAACTGGTATTTCTCTTACTTAGGAGATATTTCCACTCATTTCCTGTCAAGTATCTGTGACAGGAAGTAAAGGGAATTTCGATAGAGGACACAGACATTAAACGCCTGGCTAAGGTTGTAAACCCCCCCCCCCCCCTTTATTCTATACAAAATTAAGACATTCGCAGCAAACATTTAGAGCTGGACAATTGATACTAAGGAAGCTAAAGAATCTCAAAAATTTGTTTGCATATGTTTTAAGCCTTGTATAAATATTTTAAAGCACCTGATGACCTCTAAATTGGAATAATTTTCTAACATTTTAAAAATGTTGTTCCCGATTTAGAATAGCGGAGCTTGAAATGCTGAATAGACCGCTTTAACCATCAAGGCAAGCCGTAAGAAACCCTGCTACATAATTAAAGTGCATCTAAAGCCAAAATTATTTCTCTTTAGTTTTTAACAGAGTAGGGAGGAATTAAAAGCCCTGTTAAAGTTTTTATTGCCGTCTGAATTCCCAATGGGTGGATTCTTCCTCTCTATTCATACAATTATAAGCAAAATTCAAAGTCATGGGAAATCAACATTTTACATATATCAGAACAGGAGTGGAGTGGTAAATCCATACAGAAAACGTATCTTACTTTGCAGAGACTCCCTCGCCCCTATTGTTGCATCTCTGACAAAAGTGAAGTGAAGTATGCCCAGGAGCACTCACAGGAGTTTTAAGAGAACTTTTTTTTTGTTTATTTTTGATTTATACTTACCTAGGTGGATGCAGCATCAGACAGATTTCTGCAGCTGTCCCCCGGCGTCTCTGAACTGAGAACCGAACACCGCAAATGGCTCTGTTCTCTCAACTCCCTGAGCAGAGAGATGCTTGCCCGTCAGTCCGCATCTCTTCTCCCCCACGCTCATTGGAGCGCTGAGCTGTGAAGGAGGAGTGGTCGTCTCATTGGCTCGCCGAGATGCTGAGATTGCCATCAGTCAATGCAGCTGGCACATCCAGACTTCTGATGTCGGGATGACGCACTGCCTCGACTGATGTGTGACATCAGTGGAGAGCGGACTTCAGACCGCTCACAGCTGAAAAACGGGTCACAGGCGTGCAAAGAGAAATTTTCCATATCCCACCTAATTTCTACAAGCTAAACGACTGGCTGGAGACTGCACTGTCCATAGTTAACTCCTTTCTGTGAGAACCAGACGTTTAGGGAAGCAGCGCTGAGAGAGCAGGAGTCAGCAGCACAAAATTGTAAACTGCCTCTGCTGTGCCAAGAATTTCAACAAATCGTTTATTGAGCAAGGTCTATTTTATTGTGCTCAAAGTATTAAACACTGAGGGTTTAATACTACTTTAATGCACTTTGCAATGGTTTCCTACTTGCCATATTCATGCCACAAGAGCCCTTGCAGTGACCAGCATTTAACCAGAGCAGAAAGCAGCAAGTCAGTGGACATGGTATGTATAAGCCCTGAATGTTGGACCAGGTCCTCATTTCTCCATTGTCCACAAAAGACTAACCCATCGGTATGAGTGTTCTGATCCTTTAACAGATGTGGTTGGAATGACGGGTGTCCCAGGAGCCGCGCATCAAGTCAAAGCCTGCTGTGTGAGCGAATGGCAGTCTTAGCCTGGACACCTGCCAGGCCACACTCCCCATGCATTTCACTCTGCCCACCAGAGCTTTCTTATGAGTGGCGCCTGGGACAACCTACTATTGCCTGGAGCATGCCTGGAGCATTCCTGGCAAGCACTCACAGCGGTGGGCACAGGACTTCATTCCCATACAGCCTGAGCGACTCGCACACATCTTGTTTGGAATGAGACCGCGCACGCACACACACGCACGCACAACATTGGATCCCATGCTCACAGAGCGCCAGCCCAGCTCTCCTAAAGCGCCTTTTCTCCTGGCTGCAGGGTTTTGGTAGAAAAAACATTTGACGTCTAATTTAATTTCTTTGGCCAGACGTATTTATTTTGGCTATTGAAATGAATTGATGCTCAAGCACTTGCCGTGCCTAGCGTTAATATGCGTTTAAGCACATCTACACATGTCAAGTGTTTTTATCAGTTTTTATCGGTTTTTAGCTGCTGCTCTTTGACATGCTGGCAGTGGGGTTTTTTTTTTTTCTACCACTAAACACATTGGGGTTGATTTACTAAACCTGGAGTGCGCAAAATATGGTGCAGCTGTGTACAGTAGCCAGCTTCTAATGCCCCGTACACACGATCCGAATATCGTACGACAGATCATACGTCTTTATTCGCTTAATAGTCTTAAGTAAAAGTAAAAAGGTTATTAAAGTCACGAAAATTCTCGTACGACAGAAGAAAAAAATAAAAAATAAAAATCGGAAGTGAAGTCATGTGTTGTAATGTATTCATATTGTATTTTCTGACGACAACTGTACTGACTAAACGAAAATCGTACGTTCTGGTACCTTAAGAGGAAAATTTCCATGCATGTTCGATAAAATAATATCGGATGAACAGTCTTGATCGCCTTTCAAAAGCTCTGTACCAACGATCCAATTATCGTACGATTCTTCCTCGGACGACAGTTTTCGTAGGATATTCGGATCGTGCGTACGGGCCACATCAGCTTGTTAAATTAAGCTTCGACAATAAAACCTGGAAGCTGATTGGCTACCATGCAGAGCTGCACCAGATTTTACACTGCAGTTTTAGTACATCAACCCCATGGACTAACATGGAGGGGCTACATAAATATATATATATATGTACAGTCACTACAGAGTGGCACTGAACAGTACAATTAATGGTACACCATGCCACGTCCTAATTGGTTATACAGAAATAAAAAGTAGAAAAAAAAATGGGCATTGCAGGTATATATATATATATATATATATATATATATATATATATATAAATAAAACATTGATGTTTTGTCAACCCAAAAAAATTGATTTTTTTTTTTATATATAATGAAAAATGTGCCTGCAATGTCCATTTAAAAAGCAGAAAAAAAAACCAGAAGCCTCTAAAAAGCAGCATTTTTAACACTGAGCATGAGGCCTAACTTGTGGGCATAATGGTTTTAAAAACCACAACATTTTGCACAAAAAAATAAAAAGAATCCTGCTGAAATAAATTGACACATGAATAGGCGAATAAAAAGCATTTGTATCTTGTCACTTCAATGAAAACCCAGGATTGCAGGCAGCAAACAACTAGACATTACAGGATCACTCCCTTCACACCTGTAACCAGGTTTAGGTGACCTATTATATTCCATAAACAAAACCTGAGCCGCGTATTAGAGAGAATAGGTTAGCTTTGTTTTGTAGCTACTAGTAGGCAACAACAAGCCAGGCAGGGCAACTGCAAATAAAACTATCTGCAACAATATTTCACAGTACATGCTGAAGCTTATTGAACAAAAATACCAAAAGGACTTGTAAAATGTTTTGTGTTGATTTTTTTTTTTTTTTTAAAGAAAAGATTTGCTGAAAGATCACGTAGAAGCCTGTAGAACAGGACATTCAGACCTAGATCTGAAGCACTTTCCCTAAGGGGAAACCTAAAAAAAAAAAACACAAACGTGCTGTCACTCTCCTTTGAAAGAAAACAAAATACTTCTACTTTTGCATGCTTTACATTAAAGATGAAGCATAAAGAACCAAAACAGCCGAAAAATCCTCGGGATTGCAGTAAAACAATGAAAATGGCAACAACGATGTACAAAGTGCTGTAAGCCACAGAAATCAGATTTCATTGTATTTAGCAAGATCGGTGTACGATTTCTACTTTATGTTATTGCATTTTTTTATTTGCCAAATAGGAAGTCATATATACTGAATGGTTTAAAGGGCCAGTCAACTCCCAAGTGATACTTTAGTTACAGGCGTTACCTGCTGGATTTTTATCCCTTTGGAATCTAACCGTTCCCCAATCCCGATTTGTTCAACTTCTCAGACATTAAAGTGTTACTAAACCCACAACAGTAAAAACAGTCTGTATATGCAGTAAAGCATGCTTGTTGTACTTACTGAGGAACCTAAGGGGTTATTCCTCTGCATTGTGTAAAAAAGGCTGTTTGATTCTGTCTTCTCTGAACCTCCACTGTCCCCAATCCATCTCCTAATCGTACAGAGCCTTGGGGGACACTCAGCACATGCTCAGTTTAGTGCGTATTGCTAGAGAGTTTTTTGGGGGGGGATTTTTTTGGGTGGGTGCATGCGATCAGCACAGGGCCAATTAGCACTGTCCAAACAGACCGTCAGAGGAGAATGAAAACTCCTCCTTCAAGATTTAACCAAACACTGATAGAAGTAAACAAAACAAAAAAAGAAAACGCTATTTAATGCTGATGAGAAAAGGTATTATGCAGTATATAATTGCTGAAATAATTGCTGAAATAATTGCATTTCCATGTTCTGTGTACTGTGGGAGACCAGATGTAGTGAATACAGGTTCCTGGGTTTAGTAACACTTTAAATCACAAAACAGAAAGGACTCCTTATAACAGGCTTTGTATGCATGCAGACATTGCCATCAGAAAGTCTGAGAAAGGAAAACCGCACCAAGTAAATCATCACTAATGGTGAACTAACCCCTTATGCAGCCATAATATTTTTGATCAAAGGAAAACCAGAAACCAATCAACCTCTAAGGCAGGGGTATCCAAACATTATAAACAAAGGTCAAGTTTACCGTCTTTCAAACTTCAGGGGGGCTGGACTGTGGACAGTGGGAGAAGAAAATGTCCCGGCGTCACTGGTAGTAAACAAGACCCCATCATTGGTATTACGGGTAATAGTGCCTTATCATTGGTACCAATGGCTTGGAAAAGTGCCCCATCACAGGTGTGAGTGGGAAGAATAGTGCCCCATTATCAGTGTAACATTAACCATGCTAATGGTGGGGGAAATAATGCCCCAATGGCCAGATAAAAGTTAACAAAAAGCAGCCTCCTGCACCTTGACCGCAGTTTGGAGACCACTGCGCTAGGGGCTCGACACCACCCCGGTCAGCCTATTCCAGTGACAGGTACAGCCAGGTGATTTTAAATAGCAATGAACAGAAAGCCTGTACAAATAAATGTCAGGCTTACACTGTCCACATGCACATGGAGCTTTTAGATACCTACAGGGAGGGGATGCGTGTTCCTGGACGCAGAAAACATGCCAATCACAGGTAACTACTCCATGTAAAGTTGCATATGCACAGCTGCAGACAGTGTCAGCCTGTCATTGATTTGTACAGGCTCTATCGGCAGCTGATCACAAAACACCTGGCATAAGCCGAGCACTGTATGGCCCTAACTGGCAGAGTTATGAGCAAATACATAGAATCAGAGAGTAAGAAAGACAAAAAACACAGAGCTGGAGCTGCTCGATCTGGAATCTATTTGGCTACTACAGCGAAATGTGTGGTTTTGGCAGTGACAGTCTGAAATCTGATCCTTACAGTCATCAGGGAAGTTTACATGAGTGCAATGCAGGGGCCCACTACTGCACAGCAATCAGATCCTTATGTGTAAATGTAAACATCAACTGCATAATGTTCTATAATAAAGCACAAAAATCTGTGTTCTACAACAAGGGTTATACCTAGAATTGCAGCAATTATTGAATACTGAAATGTAATGATTTTCGCACAGCTAGAAACTTTCTAGAAGAAAAAAGTGAAATTAAGCAGAGCATGAAAAAAACATGCGGGGCATAAAATTTCTGTACGCATGACAATTCTTTTTTAGATGCCAAGTATACTTTAAACAAGCTTTACTGACAGGAGAGAAGCAACGTGACACTTACCTCTACACTGGCAAATATATCAGCCGAAGTGAAGCCTTCCTTGTGGGGTTCAGATTTCTCATAGACCCCTTCAGCAATGCCATTCTGATTAATAGTGTCCGGCCCCATATGCACACCATTCACAGCAGCAGGCTTAGAAGTTGGCTTCGCCTTTTCCCCTTTGTTTTCAGTCACTTTGGAGCCAGCCGTGCAGGTTAAGGCAGCAGCCGAACTAGATGAACGTGTAGAATTTGAAGAACTTGCTCTCTCGTTGTCATCCTGAGTCTGCTTTAAGACAGCCGTTCTGGGAACTTTACCTGAAGCATATTTTGTATGGGTTGGGGCATGTGCATGTTGGCTGGGGAAGAGCTGCTTATTAATTGGTTGTTTGTGAAGTTTAGCAATAGCTGCCTCTGCTTTCGGGTCCTGATCGGGAGCAGATTTTTTTCTCACAAGCCTGACAGTAGTTGATACGGCTCTAGGAGATGCCACAGGTGATGAGGCATTAGATGCCGACTGCGAAGACCTGGGAGACGCCTTCGAGATAGGTGTGGGGCAATCCCTTCCCAACAATGCAGGTCTGGACAGCACTTTTGCCTTTACATTCTTGAAGTTGGGTTTGGGAAAACTAACCACCTCAGGTTTCTTGGCTTTAACAGTTGTCACAGTGGGCAGCCTTTTACCAACTTGTTTTCCTGCAACATTGCCAGGGCCAGTTTTATTTTCCAGACTATTCACTTTCATAGGCTCCTTGACAGTCTCAGGTTTCTGAATCTCAATTTGCCCCAAATCTCCTAATGATGGTACAGCAAAAGTCATATTCCTGGACTCAGGCAAAGGAGTGGAAGTATAGGCCTTGTCATCGGTGTGCGAACTGGAACTAGTTATTAAAAATGTCTCTTCACAGTTAAGCCCAGACGAGATATTTAACAGGTCTTTTGATTCTAAACTACAAGATTGTGTTCTACTAAAAGAATTAGTGTCTTTAGCGAGAACATCATTCATGTCTTTGGCTTTGAGGTCGCCATCTTTTGCATGGGTAATGGCTTCTTGACCGGTCGCAGAAAGAAACCCCACACTATTTTTATTGATATCATCCTTGATTTTCATGGCTGCGCCAAAGTCACTAAGATTTTCAACAACCATTTCAGCGCCCTCTACTGGTGTACTACATGTAATTACATCCCTATGAATGGCAGATACCTGGTTTGCAACTTCAGGCCCTTTATTGAGTAGCACCCTTTCTTTGGTGTCTTCAGGGATGTGTGGAGGCACTTCAAAATAATTCAAGTCTTTATTGGATTGCTCAACAGATTGGCAGCAATCCTGAACATTGTTCGTCCGATTTAGAGATGTTGAAAAAACCTCAGTGGAATTATTGGGTAATGGAGAGCCTTCTAATAACGAGGTACTGACTGGCTTTTCAGAGCCACTAGAAATCAGGCTATTTTTCCTCATTCGCATTTCGCCGCTTGTGTCACATGACGAAAACACACCCAGGGTGGTCTCCATGTCTTTGTGCTTAGTAATAGGTGAATAGATCTCCACCTGCTCAGAGGCAAGATTGCCACAAGCATCATCTCTCTGATTTACAGTGCATGGAAAAGCCCTCAGCTGTTCAGGTTTGTTGTAATAGGTTTCAGATGAGTGTTTTAAGTAAGGCATAGGTTGTTCAACATTCTGGAGGTTGTGCATATATTGGAAACGACTGCAATAGCAAGGGACTTTATGGTGTGAACAAAGATGGGTACTTGAGGGTAAAGAGCTCTGCTCCTGCTTATTAATATAGTCTATGGTTTCTTCTAACTCTATGGTGCCAATGCAGTTAGGACTTTTGACTGCTGAAATTTCATCATCAGTTTTTTTATGTAAATAGTCTATTGTACGCTCAAGTTCCAGCCCATTGGGCCCTTGGGGATCAGAATCACCACCTGGCTGATGCGTGTGCCATGCTGGATCATTAGAGTTCATGTTCCATTCACATTCAGAACAATTTGCCTTTTGCTCATTTCCATTGCTGTGGTCAAAAAGTAATGGGGAGCCATATTCATTCTTGGGGGATTCCTCCAGATTTTGTACATTCATCCTGCTGCTCTCCAGCTTTATACACCCCAGTCAGGGCATGGAAGTCCATCGAGATCCATGCAAGGCAGAGGCATTGGATATTAATTATTGCCGCTGTGTTCTTCAGGACAAAGGAAATCACATCTGTAAAGAAGAAAATAATATTTTTATACAAAAAAAGATTTAACCACACTGAACATAACCGAAACCAGAATTTGTTATATTTAAGTAAAGCAGTAATGATAAAATAGATCAGCACATTAGTATCCCTGATGGCTGTTCAATTCGGGAGGTAGATTTAGTTCACCGTTAGTAAGAATTGTCCTTTCTGTGGGAAAAGTTATTGCCTAATCTCTCAAGCAGCCTTTCTAAATCTTTCCATCACAAATGAACCCTGAAAATAACTTTCTGGTCACAGGGAACCCCTGCTAAAAGCCAATATAGTTACAACTCATGAAACAGTGTGCTGGTCAGCGGGAAGAATGTTCCTTACACTTATGGTCATAGGGAAGAAATATCCCCTTACAGATAGCCAATTAGAACAAAGTCAGTTTTTACCTTGCTAAAAGTGAAAAAAAAAAAAAAAAAGCAATGAAATTTCCTTTCAAGGCCTCATGTCCACGGACGTTTTTACAGCCGCGTTTTTTACAGCTTAAAAACGCCTATCCATGTTAGTCTATAGCTTCATGCCCACCTAGACGTTTTTGAGCTGCAAATAGCATAGACGTTTTTAAGCTGTAAAAAAAACCCAGGACCAGTGCGTTCCTCAGCGTCGGAGTTAGGCAGAAAAAAACGCGAGCGTCGAAAAATGCCCAAAAACGCGCACTAACGCGCGGTCGTGTTTTTTAGCTCCGACGTTTTTGTTTTTTTTCAAAAAAAAAATAAATAAATTTACAACAACATGGACAGGCGTTTTTAAGCTGTAAAAAACGCAGCTGTAAAAACGTCAGTGGGCATGAAGCCTTAATCCTAGGGGACTTCATGTTTCACGGGTGCATGCTGGAAGTCCAGCATCAAAAATTCATGCATGTTTTTAATGCATTTATGCAACGGAGCAGTGTGAAAGCATTCCAAAATGAAAAAACAAGCTGTTGACATAAATGCATCAACAGGGTTAGCTGGAGTTGAGCTTTAATTTGCTACCGGTAGTCAGGTTCATCACAATCTACTAATGTATCTCTCCCCAGAGAATGCAGCTGGTCCAAGAGGGGTCTATAGCTCCTCCATCAAGAGTGTAGACACCATAAGACAGAAAGAGCATTAGTGGCTGGATTACCTGGTAAAAAAGGAAAAAAAGCAAATAGGTTCACCTATTTAGGCGTTACAAGTTACTTTGGAGCAATCCCCACAAACCCCCCAAATTCCTCCTGTAACAGCAAGCAGTGGATCGCTTTCCTTTTAAAAAAAACGCGTAGCTGTGCAGTTGCATAATTCATTTACAGGAATCTGTGAATGAAGCAAGTCCCTTCTGCCACTGTATTAGACAGCTTGCAGTTCTCAATGAACCAAGAGCGCTGATGAGCACCTTTGTAGTTCATCAACTCTTCCTACACATTCAGTAACTGACTGCCTATATGGGAGGTACAGTCTCCAAAACAGACAGTATACATTCTGTGCCACTCATTGGCACCCACAGAGTGTGTAACCTAGTACAAATGGGCCAAATGTCGGGTGACATCGAGGGTTCAATAAAAAATGGCTGACATTGGGACTACGGGAATGTAAACTGGACCGACAGAAGCTGGCCGTTTGGCCAGCTTCTGTCAGACGAGCATCTTGGAAAACCAGCAGCCAACCAGCTCCCGATCAGCACTCTCAGCCCGGAGTGTATTGGCGGGGCAGGGGGGGGGCGTTCCCATGTCAGAACACCATAACTCAGCAGGGGTGATCACTGTACTAACATCGGATTATTAGTACACTGGCTACGTCCGGAGAGGTTCTTTTTTTCCCCATTTAACCCGCTGGCTTGAATGAGAAAAAAAAAAAAAAAACACTAGCATTATATACTAGGCTCGACACTGCACCCATGATTTACTGATGGCAGGTGCAATGCTTTGCAGCTGCAGTGTATAAACAAAAAATGCATTCACGTGATCTGCAAAATTACGTGCATTTATAACTTTTTTTTTTAAGGCAAACTTAGCCTTTAACCGCTTTAGATATAACAAATTACAGTTCTTATTGTAAGGGTCAACTATGATTTGATTTCTCACATAAGACTTTTGGAAAAAGCCACAAACCTAAAACAAACCCAGCAGGAAATTGGATTCCTGGCGGCATGATATACTTTGCAGAATGCCTTCAGACTGTCATATTGCAATTGGTGACTTTTTATAAAAAGGACACAGCATCTCCACATTAAAATGGGTAATTCTAACATAAGATTGCAAGATGACGTGTAGCATTTTACATCTACTGTATTTATTTATTTTCAGGCCCAATGATTGTGGTCCATAGATGACCAGACTAAACTTTATATTAAAGAATTTGGGCTGAAAAACACTTGAGCACACAGCAGTCTAACAACTAATGTGAAGATTAGCAGTCAGATGAACCTGGTTTCCATATGGTGAATGACACAAGTAGCAATTTTTTACACAGTGCAGTGATGTGTGCAATATAGGCATTCTACTTGTGCAGCCCACATCATAGGATGCCAAATCATCCATCTGTGTAGAGAAACTAAAGCCGGCCATACACTGTTCGAATCTCGGCCGATTCAGTAGGAACGGGCCGAGATTCGGACAGTTAACAGGCAGGCTGAATGAACCAAATTGATCAACTTTGGTAAAAAAACAAAAACAGCCTGTCGGATTCTCTTGCAATATAGCGACTGCTTTTAGCAGCTAGTAATAATCATGGTCTTCTCCCAGCAGGGACGGCTTCCCCTGACTGCCCCCCGCGGGGAAAAGACAATTGCCGATTCCCTTCAACATTGTCTGTTGATGGGAAAATCATGCAACTTTCTTTTCTGCAACCTGCGGTTGCAGAAAAGAAATGCGTACTGCAGAAAATAAATGTGTACTGTGTATGTCCTGCCTAAGACAACACTTGGGGTCACAATACACTTTACAATCTTACCCAGATTATGCACAAACATTAGATTAACCAAAAGTAGATCATATGAAGACCTGCCTAATCAAACCAGTTAATTTGATTCTAAATCAGGCAGGACCTTGCACTACATAATTGTGTTGCCTAAGATAAATTACACCATGAGGTTTTAAAAAAAAAAAAAATGCGATTAGACACATATCTTTTTAAAACCACCAAGTCAAAAAAGGATGATTTCAGTGTGTATGAGTGTATTGATGAGGCAAAATAACCTGGAGGCAACTCCAAGCTAACCACCAGTCCATCAAGAAGCCTACACAATTAAAACCATCCTGGCAAGTTAGAAATGGAGTAGACTGCACAATTAGTCTTTGGAAAATGATCCTGTCCTGAATGGCAGGTAGGTGGTCTATGGTCCACTTTGATATATAACCAAAAAAGGGGAAAAAAATAGGATTAGTCAATGTCAACAAAATATAAGTACAACAACCACAAGCTATGTTCAAATTGTTGTTGGAATTATTTTATTTTTTTCACATCGGGCGGCAATCTCATTTTAAATGTACCTACAGAAATGTGATGGCAACCCCATCTCACAAAACAGTTAGTTTGATGAAGATTTGTATGGATTAATGAAGCTAAATGCTAGAGACTAAAATGGAAGAGTGTGCATATTCCCATAGCATACAATACTGCTGCATTCCAACCTATATAAATTATAGATCTACAAGCAGCAAATTGTATACCCACATGCATAAGCCCTTACAACAGGAAAGCAGACTATAAGAATAAGTCAACATAATTATGAAAATAAAAAAAAATAGGGAAAAAAAAAGGAATATTACACATTTTTAGCACACAAGCTTATATCAAAAGCATATTAAAGTGGTTGTAAACCCGTTACAACCACTTTTACCTACAGGTAAGCCTAGATTAAGGTTTACCTGTAGGTGCTTGAAATATCTCCCAAACGTCCACGGTTTAGGAGATATTAACAAATGAGACAAGCGCCGATGTTTACGTCAACAACGGCGCAGGCGCACTTTATAAACGGTGAGCGTGACGTTTCTAAAGGAGGAGATCGTGCCGTGACTGGCGGCTCCCACGCGCATGGACGGGAGTGACATCGCGGCTCCAGCCAATCACAGCCGCGATACCCGAAAGGAAGATAGACACTTTGTGGAAAAGGCGACATCGGTGACATCGCAGGCTTCGGTTTCAGGTAAGTGACACATAATGGGCTACTAAGCGATGCATAGTAGCCCATTATGCTTTACCTTTGCAGGGAAACAGAGGAATTAAAACCCATCAGGGTTTACTTCCTCTTTAATGCATTACTACAAAGAGTGGTCCCTACTCAAAGCAATCTAAACAGCAAGAAATAAAGCAATGCATGGCACACACACAATGAGATTATCAGACAAATGATCGTCCATGTTTTATTTTTGCATGCTAGTCTTATATCGAAAATATAAATTTTACTAGAGTTACGAAAATACTCGTACGACAGAATAAAAATTGGGAAGTGATGTAATGTGTTGTAGTAGTGTATTTGAACGACAACTGTACTGATATAACGAAAATCGTATGATCTGGTATCATACGAGAAATCATGCTTGTCCCATCAGATAATTTTGCATGAATTGTCATGATCTCGAAAGTTGTGTACTAATTATCAGATTGTCGTACGATCGCGTTGGAAGTCATTTTCCAGACGATTTTCTGATAGGGTGTACGGGCTTTAACAGGCATGTTCTGAAGGTAGCCCAGACCTCCCAAATTAGGTTTTAGTTGGCACTAACAGGTCAGTTTTTAGGTCATCGTGTCCATTTTTTGCATCTTACTGTCCCGGTTCACACCAGCATGCTCTGCAATATCGCATGCTCTGCAATATCGCATGCGACTCGCACCGCAAATCGCATGCGATGTCCACATGATGCGATTTCAGCCATACAGATAGATGGCTGATATCGCATTCGGACCAAACTTGCACAGGACCCTTTTTTGGTCTGTACCAGAATCGGATCGCATGGTTGTTCACACGACCGAACTGTCAGTTCGCAGTGTGATATGCAAGCCGATTTGGGGGTGTCATCAACATTGAATGAATGACTTGTATAGCGCTACACATGCAAACTGAATCGCCTTTAGGCGCTTTTTGCAGCCGGTGTCTGCCTGGCTGGTGCGGTCATTTACTTTGTAGGATCTCTACACGCTTGGGACACACAGTCATACACACACATATATACTGGGCCAATTTGGACAAGATCCAATTAACCTACCAACATGTCTTGGAGTGTGGGAGAAAACCAGAGCACCCGGAGGAAACCCTGTTTGCATGCAGACACAGGGAGAACATGCAAACTCCAGGCAGATGGTGTCATGGTCGGGATTCGAACCAGCGACCCTTTTGCTGCTAGGTGAAAGTGCTAACTACTACACCACTGTGCTGCCAGCAGTTAGTGTAAACTGTCATGCGCAACGCGGGAACCCGCAGTGGATTCACAGGGTTCACATATCGCACAAGTGTGAACCGAGCCTTACACTGAAGAAGGCTTCTTGCACACAGGCATAGCTCCCAACTGTCCCCGATTTCGAGGGACTATCCCTGATTGGGAACAGTGGTCTGATCTATGTAAAATTGTACATAAAATTCACTCTTTCAAAAAGTGTTTCCCAGTGATAAACCTTTCATCCAATTTCTAAATAGCTGCATTTGTAAATGTCAAAAGCGAATATTAAGGAATAGTGAAAAAAAAAGTACTTGTGGGTTTAACTAATAATTTTTTTGCACAATTCTCCTTTAAGGGGGCGTGGCGGGGGGGGTGTCCTATACCTACATACTTTTGCTAATAAGTGTCCCTCATTCCCATCTCAAAGTTGGGAGGTATGCACAAGCGAGCAAGTGGAATGCAAATTCTGGCATATCATCCTGCCCTGGAAACCAAAAGGTGACAAGTACAGCTGTGCACGGATGTACTCCATTATACACCAGTGCTTGTGTAGGTAAAAAAATACAACTGTCCATCATACACATGTCTACGCAAGCTCTGGCGTATACTCAACAGCCATTCAAATCTAGGGGCTGTTGTACAGTATATAGCACCTAGACAGGGGGAATATTCTGAAATTGACATTACATGGGCTCAAAGGACTGCTTGATCCAAACACAGCCATCACATCCAAGAATTGGTAACCTGCAATTTACAATAGATCATTATTGGTTTTGGGTTTTAGGAGGGTGTCTCAATACATATTAGCTGCTCCCTTAATGCACAAACAGAGGATAAATATATGCAGTGATCATTTACCAATCACAACAGCTGCTCATCTATAGAGCACACAAAACCATATGGAGCAAGCATAGGACGGATGCAAGTAAAAATGTTATTGCTCATATAAAAGCAGTATTCTCTCAAGAGAACACAGTACTCCTCAAAAGTTGACTAAACTATTTCCTGTTCAACTGGCTCTTACAAATAAGGATGGAGGGAAAAAAAAAAAAGACACACATTTCTGAAAGCACGTGGGAATTCTCTATACTACGGATATTTCCCAGTTGACCAAACCAATCTTATGGCATTGAAAACCTGCGAGCACAAATGCAATAAGGGATAGAAATTTTTTAAAAAGAAGAGTACAATAATCCAAAGCAAAAGTAACCAAAAACACACACACACACACACACACAGCGGGTATTTGAATTTAGGGGAGGCATCTGGGTGGTAGTGTAACCCAGATGCATTGATTGTTAGGGAATCTGAGACCCTTTTATGGTTCTTGGAGGACTCTGGTGGTGCGAGGTTCCCTGCGGCCTGCAGGTGGCGCTGTCACCCTGGGCCGGGGCTGAACACTCACCGCAAGACTGCATCCCTTTTTGTCCTTTCCTGGCGCTGGTAGGGCGGGGAACCTGCTGTGACGCAGCCATGCCCAGGCACCTTCAGCCTGGGTGCTGGCGTTCCGGAGTTCCGGGCCCAGGTGCCCTTGACCTGGCCGGAGCGGGAGATTGAGTCCATCCCAGGCATTTTTAGCCTGGGGTGAGGTACTAGTGCGGAAGCCTGGGACCCAGTACCTTCGACTGGATTCCACAAGGGTGGAGGAATCCGAGGGGGCCCTAACGCCTTGGGTGCCCGTGTCTGAGATAGAGGAGGCCGGTGAGCGGAACTTCTCCGGAAAGTCTGGCGCCGCATTTGCCGGTGATGGATAGGCCTCCGGTAACTCTTGGACGGATGCATACCCTCTGACAGGGGCTGTGATAGCAAAGGTAATTCATGCTCTTGTTCTATATAGTCGGTGGCAGTGACTATACATCATAACCATTGGTGACACCACAATGGTTAGCTCTATTACGAGAATTGGGCCTTGACCTACTCCCCACAAATACTGAAGTGTTCTATGGGTCTCAACCTGTCTGTGCTGTATGACTGTTTATTGCTGGAAGAGAATAAATACGAGTTGGACCTTTTCAGTGTGTGGAACTCTGGTTACTAGGAGCAAAGGGAGTCATTTCGAAGAAAGTATTTGACTCTGGGACACACACACAAAACCCAATATAGTTCTGGCTTTCACTTCCATTCTCTCTGGAGGACATGGGCCGTGGTGTATCACATCCTTCCCCCCAGTACTAAACTCCTAAACAAGATCAACAAGCCGAGAATGAGAAGGGGTGAGGTCGCCACACACAAATTATATTATATATATACATACATATATACATACACACACACACACACACACACACACACACACACACATACATACACACACACACACACACACATACATACATACATACATACACACACACACACACATACATACATACACACACATATAGTAACCTGGGGGACAGGTAGCAGGTACAAAAGCTCCCTGGGATGAGCAGGCACAGATACCAAGTCCATGGGAGAAGTGAAAACAGTGTTGTTTATTGGTGCTATATACAAAGTCTAATGACAGGTGCTGTACAGTGTGCAGAAAAACAAACAGAACAAAAAAAATAGCTAAACAAAACCCTAGCCGTGTCTCGGCTCTAACTATACAGTATATACAAGCCCTCACTACCAGGCTGAACAAGCCTACAGCTTGCCAGCTTCCACATCAACTGATTAACAGTTTTCACCACCCTTCCTTGCTCTCACAGACGAGCGTTGTGTGTGTCCCAGGCAGAGCAAAGGCTGTCTGCTCAGGTGAGCTTTTAATTGACCTGCTAGAGAGGACCAACACCTGGACTGGATACTGGATCAGAGATCCCTAAACGTATAAGAGAGGAGCCTGGGAGATGCATAAAACCCGAACAGGACTTTTCCTGTCTCTCTCAGGGACACTCTGCTACAAAATTATTACACATATATATATATATATACACATATACACACACACACACACATACATACACACACATATACAGGTCCTTCTCAAAAAATTAGCATATTGTGATAAAGTTCATTATTTTCTGTAATGTACTGATAAACATTAGACTTTCATATATTTTAGATTCATTACACACAACTGAAGTAGTTCAAGCCTTTTCTTGTTTTAATATTGATGATTTTGGCATACAGCTCATGAAAACCCCAAAATCCTATCTCAAAAAATTAGCATATTTCATCCGACCAATAAAAGAAAAGTGTTTTTAATACAAAAAAAGTCAACCTTCAAATAATTATGTTCAGTTATGCACTCAATACTTGGTCGGGAATCCTTTTGCAGAAATGACTGCTTCAATGCGGCGTGGCATGGAGGCAACCAGCCTGTGGCACTGCTGAGGTGTTATGGAGGCCCAGGATGCTTCGATAGCGGCCTTAAGCTCATCCAGAGTGTTGGGTCTTGCGTCTCTCAACTTTCTCTTCCCAATATCCCACAGATTCTCTATGGGGTTCAGGTCAGGAGAGTTGGCAGGCCAATTGAGCACAGTAATACCATGGTCAGTAAACCATTTACCAGTGGTTTTGGCACTGTGAGCAGGTGCCAGGTCGTGCTGAAAAATGAAATCTTCATCTCCATAAAGATTTTCAGCAGATGGAAGCATGAAGTGCTCCAAAATCTCCTGATAGCTAGCTGCATTGACCCTGCCCTTGATAAAACACAGTGGACCAACACCAGCAGCTGACATGGCACCCCAGACCATCACTGACTGTGGGTACTTGACTTCAGGCATTTTGGCATTTCCCTCTCCCCAGTCTTCCTCCAGACTCTGGCACCTTGATTTCCGAATGTACTTTGGACCACTGAGCAACAGTCCAGTGCTGCTTCTCTGTAGCCCAGGTCAGGCGCTTCTGCCGCTGTTTCTGGTTCAAAAGTGGCTTGACCTGGGGAATGCGGCACCTGTAGCCCATTTCCTGCACACGCCTGTTCACGGTGGCTCTGGATGTTTCTACTCCAGACTCAGTCCACTGCTTCCGCAGGTCCTCCAAGGTCTGGAATAGGTCCTTCTCCACAATCTTCTTCAGGGTCCGGTCACCTCTTCTCGTTGTGCAGCGTTTTCTGCCACACTTTTTCCTTCCCACAGACTTCCCACTGAGGTGCCTTGATACAGCACTCTGGGAACAGCCTATTCGTTCAGAAATTTCTTTCTGTGTCTTACCCTCTTGCTTGAGGGTGTCAATGATGGCCTTCTGGACAGCAGTCAGGTCGGCAGTCTTACCCATGATTGCGGTTTTGAGTAATGAACCAGGCTGGGAGTTTTTAAAAGCCTCAGGAATCTTTTGCAGGTGTTTAGAGTTAATTAGTTGATTCAGATGATTAGGTTAATAGCTTGTTTAGAGAACCTTTTCATGATATGCTAATTTTTTGAGATAGGATTTTTGGGTTTTCATGAGCTGTATGCCAAAATCATCAATATTAAAACAAGAAAAGGCTTGAACTACTTCAGTTGTGTGTAATGAATCTAAAATATATGAAAGTCTAATGTTTATCAGTACATTACAGAAAATAATGAACTTTATCACAATATGCTAATTTTTTGAGAAGGACCTGTATATACATATATATATATACATACACATATATATATATATATATATATATATACATATACACACACACACACACACACACACACATATTCCTTGATTAATTTTTTTGATCGGTACTCAACTCTCTGCCAGCTTCCGGGAGTTCCGTCGGAGATTCGGTGACGTCACGGACACCGGCGGGGCTTGCCGTGTCCATCTGAAGGGCTCCTTTGCTGTGCCTTCATATCTGCATGCCGGCGGGACCTTACTATCTGCCACACGCAAGGGCTGTTACACTTCCCTCTATCAACCTAGGATTCTACAGCCATCCACTGGGAGTTTATAGTTCCCTTCACGGGACATCTACATGTTGACGAACTGGTGTTAACCCCTTCTCATCTGGATTCAGCAGTGGTATCGTAAACATTTTTATACCAGTATCATACTTAGCTACATGTTTTATGACTGCTTTTGCTACCGTTTGGTATTACTCGCACCATTTTTACAGTTTATGTAGCTACATAGATTTTATCTCCAGTGCAATATTTATTTTGTTACCTACTTGAAGACTATAAAAGTTTTAATACTATTCCCATCGAGCGCTGCCTTTGTGTGTTTTTTGTATCCTGCTATCCATTTTTCCAGTGGTTGGTAGCTGCACTGGGAATCGGCCTGCTAGGAGATCAGCTAAAAGTAGTTGGATCTGTATGTGCGTTATAATTAATCGAAATTAGTTGATTAATCGATTAAAAAAAAAAAAGCTTAATCGAACACGAAAATTTTAAATCAGTAACAACCCTATACATACATATACACACACATACACACGTTATTGAATAGGCCTAGAAGTGGGTTCATGGAGTGTGGCTTTCCCACAGGTGGTAATTTGGTGGTTCTCTAACCTAGAGTTTCTCAACTTTTTTCTCAAGGAACCGTATAAGTATACAAAATTTTATGGCACCCTAGTCTGAAATTTAAACAAACGTGCTTTATCAATGGGAAACCTGAGTCTGGGACAAGGCACGCAACAGCTTTGATGAATTTAACTTCACATCAAATTCTCATCACATAAGCATAGCTGGGACTTTGCCAGATTTAACTAGGCAATACCAAATTTGGCTTTGATTGCCAGGTCATTAGAGAGCTTACACCTTCAGAATTTCTATTTGATCTGCAAACAAAGCTCAGCAGCATGACAATTTCTTGGAGCCATATCTGCAGCGCCCTGCAAGTTTTGGCTGTTAAGGAAGGGCTCAGATGAGGACTTGAAAGAGCTGGCGCCAGCCACAAGATGAGGTAGGAAACTGAAGATACTAAAGTGACACGGAGTGTTCGATTCTGTATGTATACATGTTGAATGGGATATGTATGCATGTGCAAATTTTCACAAAGTTTCTAAATATGCACATGAGTCGCTCCTATTTAGGAGTCTTGCCATCACGTCCAATTCTCCCACCACATTAAAGGCCTTTCATCACAGGTCCCCCATCACAGAGACGACCCCCCCCCTGAATCACACAGCCCTCCCTTTTGGCTCCAGCAACATGGCAGAGGGCATTCTCCTGAATGCTGGGGCAGCCCTGCATACTGTCTGCCCTCAGTTACACATTGCCATGGTGTGGACAAACCGGCCAGCATTACCATAGCAAACAAAGATGTTGTGCATTTTGGCCCTACAGCGTCATTGGCTGTGTTGCTAGAGGCCAGCCTTCCCGGTACCATGGAAACTCATGATGATCCTGGTCAAACTCCGTCCCATGCTCATGGCACCCTGGTTAACACTGCCCTAACTCCGCAAACTGCTAGGTTACCAGGTTCTGAGCATTTATCCCATTGATTGCTTGTAGACATGTGGCCGGTACATTAGGATGTGCGCACTATGATGGACAAGGAAGTGTTCCATGTACTCCTCAATGGTGGGTAATATGTCAGTGCTACATAAATACTGAAGATATAAATGCTTGCTTGTTCTCTGGTTACTCATATGTAGCCTTTGTATTCATTAGTAGAACCAGTGACCAACAAACCACAATACTACCACTATAAAGAGAACTCATCCAAGTCAGTAAATCCTAGTACATGTATGTTTTACAAAGGAGCTCTATGTGTAAAAATGTATAGCTAGACCTGGAGAGGCCTTTAAGAAATTCATGGTATTTCAGTGTCCAACAAATTCCCCTGTCATTGTAACTCAATAATAAAGCAAGTTTGTTGAGGAGATTCCTTAAAGTGGATGTAAAGCCACTCTCATCCTTTCTAAACTACTGCCATAGTGCTGATCTCTAAGGATATAGATACCTCCTGCATGTATCCTTATCGGTCAAATGTCTACCCTCTGTCTGTTATGAGACCTGAAAAACTGCAGATTCTGTGGGTGGATCTGTTGTCTGGAGCTCGGTGGGTGGAGTCGTGATGTCAGTAGACTCCCCGCCCACCTCTACACTCCCCTTGTCAACATGCATTTTCTCCTGTGTATTCCTTCTGCTACGATCACTAACATCCAGTCAAAATCCAGAAAAGTAACCACATGACTTCAGAAAAGGAGTGGGGGTGGGAATTAAAAAATAATGCCTGTCTAAAGCTAGTGCACGAGATATGTAAATAACCTGTCACTTAAAGCAAGGGGGTGGAACGGACAAAGGTTTTTCTCTGTTTGTCCGTTTTATCTCACTGAACAATAAAAGAGGATTGCTCAGAGCTGGATTAACTTTGTGGCAAGACCTGGCACAAATGATAGGAAATCTTATACTCTACATTGCGACAGCAAAAAACAAATAAAACATTTCGGGTTATATCCACTTTAAAAAGTTTGAAACTAAAGGAAAAATCAAACGAGTAACGAATGGGCATATGTAATCAGAATTTCCACTACTCAAATGGTAAAGCAATATTCTTAGCCATGCCGGGATGAATAAGATTAATAGAAGATGTGAGTTGCCTGCCTTTCCTGGATGAAATCCAACTCCAGATTCCTTCTAGGCTTTTTATATACAAGGCTAGATCTAGACACTTTGTTGTGTTGAAGACAAGGATCCAACTTAAGACTGGCAGGATTTTTTTTTATTTTAAGCACAGAAAAGGAGACCAAGTGTTTCACCACTAGGGACTCATTTATACTTGTAATCGGGCCTGTGCAGCATCCAGAAGTCTTTTTCCCCCAGCACTGAGCTACATGCAGACAGCCTATAAAAAGTGAATGGGGGTGCACTGGCTATGCGGACTCGCCACAGTTGATTTTGACAGGTACACAGGAATGGGTGCACACCAGGACACTGTGCATACGTCTGTGCAAGTGTCCCTGCACACCTCTAAATCTCACCTGGGAAAAAACGGGTCTGTAAAGATGAGCTCCCATTCACTTTCTATAGGCTACCTGCATGCAGCTTACTATTAGGGGGGGGGGGGAAATAAACAGTAAGCCCTGGTTCACACCTATGCAATCCGTTTTAATCCCTTTTTGCAGTGCTTTATGCTTCTTTTGGGCAGATTAAAAAGGCAAAAACGCATTAAAAAAGGCACTTACTGCAATTACCATACTTCCAATATAAGGGTTTGACACATTCTGTATGATAGTTTGTTTGTAGTTTTTCTGCAGTGTCTCCATTGAAACAAAAATGCACCATTTTGCGCTTAAAAAAGTCCAACCCTTTCCAAAAAATGCAGCAGCTGAAAAGCAGAGATAAGAATGTATCCCATAGGAAACCTTTAAATGTAGTGCGTTTCTGCAAAAAAAAAAATGCACAGGTGTGAACCAGGCTTAAACATCTCTGGCTGCTGCAGAGGGCCGAGCACCCCTATGAATAAGGCTTTACACCAAGTCAAAAAGTTTGTTAAAAATTGTTATTTCCTCATCTTCGGGCTCATTCACACCATGTGCAGTGGCCTGCGATTTTCTGCACCGCATCAGCTGTCACTGCATTACCACATAGAAAATAGTTTTCTATGTGTCTCCTTCACAAATCAATGTTAGGGTCATGCGCATTGCTTTAAAATTCCACCAGTCATCATTTTTATTATAATGCACATCAATGCATATAGATGCAAGGCAACTAAAACAAGTGTTTTTTTTTTAAAGCAAAGCAAATGAAAGTAAAAATAAGAAAATAAGCTAGCTGTGTGTATTTGACCCTGTACCCCAAAAAGAAGTTGCGTCCTTTTGGTGGTATTTAAAACCTCTGCGGTTTTTATTTTTTGCGCTCTAAACAAAAATAGAGCAACAATTTTGAAAAAGAAAGAAAAAAATAAAAAATAAAATTATTTATATATATATATATATATATATATATATATATATATATATATATATATATATATATATATATATATATATATATATATATTTTTTTTTTTTTACTTTTTGCTATAATAAATAACAATTTTTTTCTTAAATTTTCCTCCGTTTAGGCCGATATGTATTCTACATATTTTATTTATTTTTTACCAAAATCGCAATAAGCGTATATTGGATTGGTTTGCGCAAAAGTTATAGCAGCTACAAAATAGGGGATAGATTTATTGCATTTTTATTATTTATTTTTATTTTTTTTACTAGTAATGGCGGCGATCAGGGATTTTTATTGTGACTGCGATATTGCGGCGGACACTTGACACATTTTTGGGACCATTCACATTTATACAGCGATCCCTGCTATAAAAATGCATTGATTACTGTAAAAACATGACTGGCAGGGAAGGGGTTAACACTAGGGGGCAAGGAAGGGGTTAAATGTGTTCCTGTTAGTATTTTACTGTGGGGGGAGGGGACTGACTGGGGGAGGTGACCGATGGTTGTCCCTATGTACAAGGGACACACCATCGGTCTCCTCTCCCTGACAGGACGTGGATCTGTGTGTCTGCTCGGTTACTGGGCAATCGCGGGTGCCCGGCGCCCATCGCGGCCACCCGGCACGCGCGTCGGGTCCCCAGTGACAAGGCGAGCGCACGCCCCCTAGTGGCTTTTTAGGGCGCGACGTCATACGACGTCCGTCCAGAATAACAGGGTCTTCCGCCCGCCTTCATTTGACGGTGGCCGGTTGACAAGCGCTTAAAGGAAACTTATGCCTGATCAGTACAAGTGCACCATTATAACTATATAAATAAGGAGATTAAGATAATGAAGCGTTACAGGTTCTCTTTAATGGACAGGGAAAATCTGTAGTGTGTTCTTCCAAAGGTATGAAAGCATTGTATTTTATAAATTAATACAAAGCCTACTCGGATTGGCTGAGGTAGAGAGACGGGAAGATGACATCACATCTCCATCCCAGCATATCAGGAAACTTTGTAGCAGCGCTCAGCCCAAGTTGATTTTGTTTGAGAGTGGGATGGGAAGTTCCTTTCCTGCTGTCGGAACACAGTTCTTTATACTGTATGTAGCCAAAGCTATATACAGTTTATACAGTGCTCACAGCCAGGGCTGCTATTAGAAAGGGCCCCATACAGCCCATCCTGAGCCGAAAGTGACTGAGGACTGATTTATTAGTCCCTTTCTCTGTAGCCTCAGCTGCACACATGAATGAATAGAAAGCGCTCAGAGGCTTTCAGCTCCTTCACAAACTGAAGCACAGTAAACACAGCCTACTATGCTTCAGTGATAAATGGATACAGGAACGATCGGTTCTGATCAGTAACTGTATTCATTCAGGAAAGTAAGGAGCCAGTAAATGACATCCTTGTTTGCCCGCACCAAGTGCTGCTGGGAGAGGAGGGAAGTGTGGTGGAGGAAAGGGGCACATAGGGCGGCTAGACGGTTCTAGTACATGCACCCCTTCCAATTACTAATTCCTTTGCAGTGCACCCAGAGGGAGGGAGAGAGCGAGAGCGAGAGCGAGAAGGATTACCTGGAAGCACTGCAGTGGGAGACAGAAGATGTTTGGTGTCTAATGAGACAGTACAGCTGGCCCTCCTGCTCAAGAGGTGCCTGGGGCCCCCTTTTGAACTGATGGGCCCGGGCCCAGTACAGCAGGGCTAGCTATACTGCCTCATCAGCAGCCCTGCACACAGCCACTGCATCGGTTAGTGAAGTAAATGGCTAATTTGAAGCAAGCTTGGTCCAAACAAACTTCTTAAAGCTTCCTGAAACCTGGAGTTCTGCTTTAAGGCCCATGTCACACTAGTGATCCTCTCGCTGGCAGAGAAACTACCTGCGTTTACTGCATTGCTCCTGTATAAGAGGAAACGCTGCAGAATCTACCTTGCCTGTAAAAAGCAACAAAGTGTCACTAATGCAGCCAGAAAGGAAGCAATTCCACGGGTGTGCTCTCCATACTTCTATAGCAATCCTGTCACTTTAAAACTGTCCCCAGTGACTGTACTGCAAGTAATATAAGGCAGCCTGGCACTTCTGTGATTTGAAAGAATCTGTGTTTTAAATGAGTTATGTGCAGAGAGAGAGAGATTCAGTAATAAAAAGTCAAACACTTCTATAGGAAAAAAAAGAAAAAAGGAACTTCCACAAGGCAATGAACCACTACTGATGTGATCAAGCACCGGGCCCCGAGAAAGGAAAGAACAATGCTCAGGAACGTATTAAAACTTGTTAATCCTTACCAACATAATGTAATCCTATAAAAACGGAGCAATACCTTCTCTATAGCAACTAAAAGCATCTCTAACAAAACCAGCAGAATCAAAAAACGCAAAGCAAAAAAAGATTTATCTCCTAAAAGGGAAATAACTAGGGCCCCTAAACACACGTGAATTTTTTTACATTCAACACTTTGATATGATCCTTCCAAATCTGAGATACACTGCCATTTAAAAATAAACATGTTCAGCATTGCCGCTACCTGTTGTATTAAGTGGCAAGCAGTTGAGGCCTATAAACAGCCATTACCAGCTAGTAATGAATTGCATTTGGTGATAGTCAATGGGCAAAGCAGTACTACTTTTATCCATACAGCACGTTCTAAAAGCAACAATGGGGCGATAAGGCCCCTTTCACACTGGGGCGTTTTTCATGCGGTTTAGCGCTAATATTAGCGCTATTATACCGCATGAAAAAATCATGCCCTTTAGCCTTCAATGTGAAAGCCCGAAGGCTTTCACACTGAAGTGGTGCGCTAGCAGGACCGCTCCAAAAGTCCTGCTAGCCGCATCTTTACAGCGGTAAAGGAGCGGTGTGTTCACCGCTTCTTTACCACGGTCTCCCTTTGAAATCAATGGGACAGCGCGGTATTAACCCTTTTTCGGCCGCTAGCGGGGGTTAAATTCACCCGCCTAGCGACCGCATTCCGCGTTAAGAACGACGGTATAGCAGCGCTGAAAATCGCGCTGCTATACCGCCACCGCTCCTGCCCGCCCCAGTGTGAAAGGGGTCTAAGAGAAATATAATGTCGGCATTACATTTACTCCTGGGCTCTCAAAGTAGAACTATAAGCAAAACACTTGTTTTCATTTTAGGTTTAGTAACCCCTTTTTTATGCACTTTGTTTCCCATTGTGGAGATTTACCTTCACTTCTTGCCCCATAGCCAAACGGGAAGTGAGAGATTCCTGCAAAGGGAATTTCTTGGGGGCCCCCAGCTCACCAGATCGAGTGTCCCCATTGGAAATTTTCCCCTCTTACGTATCTGGCGACAAGCCAAAATTTGGGATTTTCTCTTTTACTTTTTTTTTTTTTTTTAAGTATAGTAAGGACAAATAGCGAAGACACAGACAGAAACAACTGACAGGTGTTCTAATCCGTCTCTACTCTATTCAAAACGTAAAAAAGTTTTTGCCTTTAGTTATAATTTAAAGCATGCCTAATAAATGTAATAAAAGCCTGCTGTTTGTACTACCATATCCTGTCACTAGGTGTCAGACCTATATAAACAAAAAAACAAAAAAAAACGCGCACACGTATCTTAGAAGTTAAAGTGGAACTTTAGTCAGAAAATTAAGTAATGCTGGAGGACTTCAGGCTGGCCACTTTTGCCACGTAAAACATTAAAAATAATACACAGTCTCGCATCGCGCATGCCGAGTTGCTCTCTATTTTTAGGCATTGTGCTTAATTTGTAAAGGCCGATTAGTTTACAGCCTAAAGATTTAGCTGTTCAGGGGCTCTGGGCTTTATCAAAATGGCAGCCTCCAAACAAAAAAAAAAACACAAGAACAATGCTGAAGGCAATTTACAGCACACTAATTTTGGTAGCATAATTATTAATGTATAATGTAACGTAAGTTATGGGTAAAGCTCCACTTTAAACATGTGCAGATCCTCAAAGTGCTCCAGGGGGCAAGAAGTGGTAAGATATTGTAAAAAATCCTCTCAGCCCTAGTTCTCACAATAACACTGCATGCGATTCTGTGCAATGCGATTTGAGAGCATTCATTTTGAAAGGCTCAAATCCCACCACATCCACATGAAAAAGGTGCGGGCAGCTTCCATACCCATGTGGTTCAGGCACATGCACCGCATTTGCGACCTGCTTTTGGGGTGTCAACTTTTGACACCCGCAGCAGATTACACAAATACAGTGCAATTGCTATGCAGTGCGGGAAATCCACAGGAATCGCTGCATTTCCTGCATCGCATCAGTGTGAACCAGGGCTTAGCTCCAGCAATTGCTACTTGTCAGCATTATACCCATGTCAACTGCTGGCTACACATCACCTGAACATTTAACATTTTATCTTCTGAAGTAATGGTGATACCCTGCTTTTGGAAAGAAAAAAAAAAAAAAGAAAAAGTGTTCAGATTAATGTAAGTTACTGAATATAATCCCAAATAAAATATTAAATAAATGTGTAATATTGTGTCACCTTCGTGAGATGCTGTGGCTGTAGCAAAGTGTAATTTATTCAGTGTTGTCACATGAAAAGATAGAATATTTACAAAAAAGTGAGGGGTGTATTTTTTTTTCCTTTTGTAAAAAAAAAAAACTTCCATCTCTAGACAGATATATTAAATATATAGTTGTGCCCATACATTTACATATCCTGGTAGAATTGATGATTTGTTGGCCATTTTTCATTGAATATGAATGAGAACAAACATTTTTCCCTCATGGTTAGTGTTTGGCTGAAGCCATTTTTTTTTTATCAACTGTGCTTACTCTTTTTTAATCATAATGGCAACAGAAACTACCTAAATGATCCTGATCAAAAAAGTTTACATACCCTGGTGGTTTTGGCCTGATAACATGCACACGAGTTTACACAAAGGGGTTTGAATGGGTATTAAAAAGGTAACCATCCTCACCTGTGATCTGTTTTCTTGTAATTAGTGTGTGTATAAATTGGTCAATGAGTTTCTGGACTCCTGACAGACCCTTGCACCTTTCATTTAGTGCGGCACTGACGTTTCCGGATTCGGAGTCATGGGGAAAACAAAAAGAATTGTCCAAGGATCCGCGGGAAAAGGTAGTTGAACTGTATAAAACAGGAAAGGGATATACAAAGATATCCAAGGAATTGAGAATGCCAATCAGCAGTGTTCAAACACTAATCAAGAAGAGAAAACTGAGGGGTTCTGTTGAAACCAAAACCACGGTCAGGTAGACCAACTAAAGTTTCAGCCACAACTGCCAGGAAAATTGTTGGGGATGCAAAGAAAAACCCACAAATAACTTCAGGTGAAATACAGGACTCATGTGGTGTGGCTGTATCAAGATGCACAATAAGGAGGCACTTGAAGAAAGATGGGCTGCATGGGCGAGTCGCCAGAAGAAAGCCATTACTACGCAAATGCCACAAAGTATCCCGCTTATAATACGCCAAACAGCACAGAGACAAGCCTCAAACCTTCTGGCACAAAGTCATTTGGAGGGAGGAGACCAAAATTTTGCTTTTTGGCCACAACCATAAACACTACATTTGGAGAGGAGTCAACAAGGCCTATGATGAAAGGTACACCATTCGTACCGTGAAACACTGAGGTGGATCGCTGATGTTTTGGGGCACAGGAAATTGGGTCAAAATTGATGACAAGATGAATGCAGTATGTTATCAAAAAATACTGGAGGAACATTTGCATTCATCAGCCAGGAAGCTACGCATGGGACGTACTTGGACATTCCAACATGACAATGATCCAAAACACAAGGCCAAGTCCACCTGTCATTGGCTACAGCAAAATAAAGTGAAGGTTCTGGAGTGTCCATCTCAGTCTCCTGAACTCAATATCATTGAGCCACTCTGGGGAGATCTCAAACCAGAGAAGAATTTACAGGAACTGGAGGCTTTTTGCCAAGAGGAATGGGCAGCTTTACCATCTGAGAAAATAAAGAGCCTCATCCAAAAATACCACAAAAGACTTCAGGCTGTCATTGATGTTAAAGGGGGCAATACACAGTATTAGGAACTGGGGTATGTAAACTTTTGATCAGGGTAATTTGGGTAGTTTTCATTATGATTTCAAAAGAGTAAACACAGTTGATTGATAATAAATGACTTCAGCCAAACACTAACCATGAGTGAAAGAAAAGTTTGTGTCATTCATATAATCTGAAAAATGGCCAAGAAATCATAAATTCTACCAGGGTATGTAAACTTATGAGCACAACTGTATATACACACATTTTGTAGACGCTATAACTTTATGTTAAGTATGAATACGGATTAGGGTAGTGAGCAGTGCTTTGCATATGTGGTTTGTGTCATTTTATCATGACTTTGCCGTTTCCTTTGTGGTGGTTGAATTTCAGCCAGCGACTCCTAGCGATACTATTGATGAACTGAAATTGAGGGGTTCTTCAGTTACCTGCAACAAAATCATCCTCAAAAACGAATTCAAATACTGCCTAAATGAGAGCTCAGTAAAGGAATTGAGAATGCCAATCAGCAGTGTTCAAACTAATCAAGAAGAGAAAATTGAGGGGTTCTGTTGAAACCAAACCCCGGTCAGGTAGACCAACTAAAGTTTCAGCCACAACTGCCAGGAAAATTGTTGGGGATGCAAAGAGAGGGGTGGCACTGTGGATCAGGATTAATTTTCCAACGTACCATGCTCCATCTAAGCAAGGTTGATGCGTGTTAACCACTTGCCGACCGCCGCATGTTCATATACGTCGGCAGAATGCCACGGCTGCACAAAGCAATGTACTTGTAATGCTGCTTTGAATTTGCCGCCGTGCGGGTGCCCCCGCCCCATGGGTCCCGTGGACACGATGTCCGCTGGGTGCCCGCGATCATCTCATGGAGAGGCAGAACAGGGCGATGCCTATGTAAACAAGGAATTTCCCTGTTCTGCCTAGTGACACGACAGAGATCTACTGCTCCCTGTGAGCAGGAGCAGTGATCGCTCTCATGTCACTGGTATCCCATCCCCCCCCAGTTAGAATCACTCCCTAGCACTTAACCCCTTGATTACCCCTAGTGTTTAACCCCTTCCCTGCCAGTGTCATTTACACAGTAATCAGTATATTTTTATAGCACTGCTATATAATTGAAAATGGTCCAAAAATAGTGTCAAAGGTATTTGCCATAATGTCGCAGTCGCAATAAAAATTGCAGATCGCCACCATTACTAGTAAAAAATAAAAAAATAAAATAAATAAATGATAAAAATGCCATAAAACTAACCATTATTTTGTGGACGCTATAACTTTTGCGCAAACCAATCAATAGACGCTTATTGCAATTTTTTTTACCAAAAAAATATGTGCAAGAACACATTTCAGTCTAAACTGAGGAAAAAAAATGTTTTTGAAAAAGTGGGATATTTATAGCAAAAAGTAAAAGATACAGTTTTTTTCCCAAAATTGTCTTTTGTTTACGGCGCAAAAAAAAAAAAAAGGCAGAGGTGATCAAATACCACCAAAAGAAAGCTCTATTTGTGGGGAAAAAAAAGGACAAATGTTGCTGGGGTGCAACGTCGCACGACCGCGCAATTGTCAGTTAAAGCGACGCAGTGCCGAATCGCAAAAAGTGCTCTGGTCAGGAAGGGGGTAAATTCTTCCGGGGCTGAAGTGGTTAAGCAAAGTCGCTACTATCAGTTTGTAGGCCCCATGCACAAACGCATGAGGCTAAACAATGTAAATTGTAGTATTTCTGCACCTGCCAACACATACAGCCACCAATAGTAACAAAATGTCCAAGCAGGCATACGTCTTGCATAAACCCGGTGCAGAGGCAAAAATCCCTGGACGCACACAAGCTGCATCCAGAGATTTACACCCGTGAATGTGTTTACATAAGTACGGTGTACATCTACGTACAGCCATTCATTATTATGGGTAGTTTTACTGTATGCTGCAGGTACACCTCTGCCGGGTTAGCCCCCCTTATCAAAATTTTTGAAAAAATCTTATGCAGTTTGTTAGATCAGGTTAGATCAACCGTTTTTTGCGTTAGATCTCACGCAGAAGAAGCAATATTAACAGTTATTTGCTGGGGGGCTAACCCGTCATCAGCCCCCCCTTATCAAAAAATTGACCAAACAGTTCGCTATTTTGGAAGCTATTTGCTAGATCCGGTAAGATCAAGTGGTTTTAACGTTAGATCTCACATAATTTCAGAGATATTCCACATAAAAATACTGATATTACGTGGCACATAAGGACGGGTTGGCCCCCCCTTATCAAATTACACAGTACACACCTGACAGTGACACAAGGCCTGTCTGGTGCCCCAGCCACCTTCCAAAGGCTAATGGAGAAGACCGTGGGTGACATGAAACTGATCGAGGTGTTGGTGCACTTAGACGACATCATCGTTTTCGGCAAGACCCTGGAAGAGCACGAAGAGCATCTGGAGAAGGTCCTGAAGAGACTGCATGATGAGGAGGTTGAAGCTGTTTCTGGAAAAGTGCCAGTTTTACCAACCCTCGGTCAACTACCTTGGCCATATTGTGTCTGCCGACAAAGTGGCCACCGACCCCCAGAAGCTGGAAGCTGTCACCTCCTGGCCGAGGCCTACCAACGTGACTGAGCTTAGGTCATTTCTGGGATTCTGCTCTTATTACAGAAGATTTGTCAAGGGATTCTCTAAGACGCTGACCCTGATCTGGCGAAGCCTGTCAGACCAGCTGGAGGGCCCAGAAAACCCAGAGAGTCCATTCAGGAACAATGGACTCCGAAGTGTGAAGAGGTTTTAGGCAGCTAAAGTGAAGCCTAACAACCGCTCCTGTTCGGGCCTATGCAGATCCAACCAAGCCATATGAGCTACATGTTAACGTCAGTCAAGATGGGTTAGGTGGGGTGCTATATCAAGAGCATGACGGTCATCTACGGCCTGTTGTCTACATGAGTCGGAACTTGGCCTCCCGCCGAGAAGAACTACCCCATGCACAAACTTGAGTTCCTGGCCTTGAAGTGGGTGGTGGTGGATAAGCTGAGGGATTATCTATATGGAGCGGAGTTAGTGATCAAGACTGACAACAATCCTCTCACCTACATGCTCACTACCACCAAGTTGGATGCCACGGGTCACAGATGATTGGCTACTCTATCAGGGTTTATTTTCAGCCTGAAACAAGATGCGGATGCTTTGTCAAGAAGGCCCCATTGTTCCAGAGACCCCCCAGCTGACACCTGAAGGGGTACGAGCCTTATGTCAAGGAGCAGAACATCAAGCTGGAGAAAGATCCAGGGCCGAAGACATTGGAGTGTAAGCCGCTGGTGTCCCCAGATGTTATTGCAATGTCACCCAAGTCGGGGATAAAGGTCTGCCCGAAGCGGTCAAAGAATGACCTGCAGAGGGACCAGTTGGAGGACCCTCCTTGCAGCTTGGCATTGAAGGCCTTGAAAAGCAAACGCCCTGACTTGCTCCTCACTGACTCCCCAAAGGAAACCCGTCTGCTGCACCGAGAGTGGGATCAGTTTCAGGTGCACCAAGGGTTTGGTCTACCGAAGGGGCCCCTCTGACGATTCTGAAAAAAAATTGCAGCTATTCCTACCTGAAAAACATAGGGAGACAGTATTAACTGCCCTACATGACAACCATGGCCACCTAGGGCCCTAAAGGACTTTTGACCTGGTGAGGGACAGGTTCTTCTGGCCCTGCATGCAGGCTGAAGTTGAGGACTATTGCCACTCCTGCATCAGATGTATCCAAAAGAAGACTTTGCCTCACGAGCTGCCCCAATGGGCCATCTTCAGAGTCAGGGACCCATGGAGCTGGTGTGGCATTGACATTCTGTGCTTGGAGCCTGATTTTAGCGGGCAGGAAAATATCCTGGTAGTGACTGACCATTTCACTCGGTATGCCCAGGCGGTTTTCACGAAGGACCAACAAGCATCCATGGTGGCCAAGATCTTTGTGGAGAAATTCTTTGTGCACTATGGTCTGTCCCAACGCATCCACTGATCAGGGGAGAGATTTTGAGAGTAGTCTCATCAAGAGACTTTTAGACCTGTTGGGCATCAGGAAGTCTAAAACCCCCCCGTATCATCCTCAAGGAGATCCTCAACCAGGGAGATTCAACCAAACCCTCCTGGATATGCTCGGAACTCCAAGTTCAGAACAAAAACAGCACTGGAGCAAGCATATAGTGGCTATTGTGCATGCTTATAACAGCACCGCCAATGATGCCACAGGTTACGCTCCCTATAGTTTGATGTTCGGACGGTAGGCCTGGCTGCCAGTCGACTTGGCCTTCGGCACATCCCTCAACCATACCTCAGCAACTTCCCGCTGGAAGTCGCAGCCCTATGTCATTTGCAAGCATCTGCCTGGACTCCCAGTATATCAAATCCGGCCAGAGGGAAGCACAGGACTTGGCATCGCAATCATCTGTTGCCTCTGTCAGAAGCAGTTCATGTGCCACCACAGCCACATTTACAGTCCACACCCACGGCCTCTCAAAGATCCCAGCCAGTGACTAGATCTCACTCTGTCTGTACCCCTTGCTGAAGATAAAAACCGAGAGGCAGGACAACCTCCCCTCCTATGCTAATTGGTTGGATATTCCTCTGCCATGGTTTTATGCAGATGCAAATTGTATGGTTTCCTGTGCACACTAACCGGTTTTTTTTTTTACGTGTGTATATCAAAAGCATGTAACAGGTCATAGACTCTTTACCACCTTTGGCGGACCTAAGTTTTTTTGGTGGGGGGAGTGTGTAGCGGGGGCTGCTCTGTCATCCATGGTCCCACACCTAACTCCATTCCCGCCAGGAACCGTCGGACTGAATAGACACTGACACAGGCACTTACTGAGGGAGAGCACGCCTGTCAGTACCTGTGAGGGATTTCTCCCCCTAACTCTACTCTTCCTTGAGTGACGAGCGACGCTCACTCACGGGCATCAGTCGGCTCTGCGCTCTTCTCTGTGTTCCTATTGGCAGGGAGAGGAAGTCAATAAAGCAGCAGCAGAGGACCACAGGACTTAAAGGCTCATCACAAAATGGCACCATTGATTTCTACTGGGGATGGAGCTACTACTTCTGCTTTGCAAGAAGGGGGCTAGCTAAAGACTTAAGCTTGTTGGTCTGAAAAGAGATCACCATGAGGCTGGGAGGTGAACGGGGGTGTGGGAAGAGTAGGGTGCCCACGTGTCCCGGATTGCCCGGGATCATCCCTGATTGGAGATTTTTGTCCCGTGTCCCGGGCAGCTCATTCCGGGACAATACAGTTATCCCGCAATGAAAAAAAAATAAAAAAAAACAGTGACCAGTCCGCTCCGCCTGTCCGCCGCCCCCACCACCTTATAAATTTTATTACACTGATCGATGATAACAAACACAGGCTGCGGCTGCCACTGCCAGTCTGGTTGCTAGGGTAGGGGCCGCTCCGCATCTAGCAACCAGTGACGTAAGCTGAGCTGGGGCCTGTCAGTGTGGGCAGTGAGTGCAGTGTGTACCCGCCCGGCGCACACTACGCTGAGTCTGAGAGCAGCCAGCGCGCGCGCCTCCCTCCCCTCCGCATCCACCAGCCAGTCCAGAGCCAGCACAGAGTGAGTGACCGTGACGCTCATGCCAGGGACGGTGACCACTCAGAGAGAGCCACTCACACACTCACCTGTGCACAGCCAGCCCAGCCTGAGCGAGCCTCGTCGTCCAGACTAGTCCTCCTCCTCCAGTGACGAGTCGACCGACCAGAGATAGCACAGAGAGTGAGTGATGCGGCTGACCTGACGCCAGTGAACAGACAGAGCCACTCTCCTGTGCAGCCAGCCAGCCAGCCTGAGCCTCGTCTGAGTCCTCCTCCAGCCAGGCTCTTGCTCCTCCCGCCCACGTCGAGGTCCACAAGTTTGCAGTCGGTGCCAGCAGCCAGTCTGACTTCCAGGACCAGGACAGGTTAGTGTACTCACTGTACTGTGTGTTATACTCACACTTTGTCCCCCTCCGTTCTGCTGCTGCTGTCCCCCTCCGTTCTTCCTTCGTATCCCGCTGGCCCCCCCCGTCCATCCCGCTGGCCCCCCCCGTCCATCCCGCTGGCCCCCCCCGTCCATCCCGCTGGCCCCCCCCGTCCATCCCGCTGGCCCCTCTGACCACTCTGCGGCCCCTCTGACCACTCTGCGGCCCCTCTGACCACTCTGCGGCCCCTCTGACCACTCTGCAGGCTCTACAGGGCTGTGGCAGGGAGTGAGCAAGCAGTAGTGGAATAGGGCAGCCATGAGGTGGGTGGTGTGCTCTGCTTTTCCTAACATTCACCTGGCATGGATTAATGGCCATCACTCCTCAGGACTCTCTGCAGTGGGGCACTCTGGAGGTACTATCTGTGTGCCTCCAGAGTGCTCCCTTACTTCCTCCCCTTACTTTCTCCAGAGTGCCCCATTACTTTCTCCAGAGTGCCCCTTAGTACAGTAATACTAAGGGGGCACTCTGGAGGGGGATGTAAGGGGGCACTCTGGAGGAGGATGTAAGGAGGCACTAAGGGGGCACCCTGGAGGATGTAAGGGGGCTCTGACTAAGTTAGTACCGCCAGACTGCCCCCTTACATCCCCCTTACAACCTCTAGGGTGCCCCCTTAGTGCCTCCAGAGTGCCCCTTTACTTTCTCCAGAGTGCCCCCTTACATCCTTCGGAGTGCCCCACCACCAAAGTGGTATAGCAGTGGCTGACAGACTATCAGGAGGTGGTATTGCACTCCTCTTCCTCCTCTCTCCACTAACTACCCCCCGCCATACACTCCACATTCCTCTCCTGTACATATTACCCTCGCCATACACTCCGCACTCCTCTCCTGTACATATTACCCTCGCCATACACTCCGCACTCCTCTCCTGTACATATTACCCACCTCCATACACTCCGCACTCCTCTCCTGTATATACACTACTCACCACCATACACTCTGCATTCCCTATTTAACATTACCACATTCTGTACTATACAAGTCATCTCAGACTCTTTAACAACACCCCCTTTAAGCCAATATTTGGCGCAATTTAAGACATGTCCACCACGACACGCTTTGCGCGACATATTGTTGTTCCTGTTGATGCCTAGGGCCCACTTTTGATCTTGCACACGGGTCCGCTGATTTCATACGCCCCTGCCCCAAAAATAGGGAAAAAAGTCAAAAATCATATTTTGGGGGGGGGGTGTCCCTGAATGGCAGTTTGGAGATGTGGTCACCCTAGGGAAGAGACTACAGGCATCCGCTGAAGAACCATCCAAAGACGGTTCCAGAGACCATCCAGAGACGGTTGAAGATGGATGTACCTTCTGTAAAGTCTAATCTCCCTAATTTATGTGAAATATGTCTGAAATTATGTGAAATTTAACGTTAAAACCACTTGATCTTACCGGATCTAACGAATATCTATTAGCCTGAATGATTTTTGGCCCAAAATTTTGATAAGGGGCCCATTGCTTCTTCTGTGTGAGATCTAACGCAAACAACGGTTGATCTAACCTGATCTAACAAACTGCATAAGATTTTTTCAAAAATTTTGATAAGGGGGCTAACCCGGCAGAGGTGGAGCAGGTACATCTCCCAAGCATGGCAGCTGGTCTGCAATTTATGGCCTTGTGTACCCATGTGCACGATCCACTATAGCAGTTAAAGTATTTGTGTGTTGTGGTCAAGTGGTAAACTGCAGTATGTAATACACTCGAAGCAGCCACAGGAACTACAAGTAAAGTGGTTTGTGGAGGACATGGATAAAACCACACAAGCTAAAAAGGCAGCACATCAAATAACCCAAAGCCACTGCTAAAGTAGTACATGCTGGTTGTATCAGAGCATCTAAAACACATAAATGTATACCATATGTACACAATAGGCAGTCACTGACATTCACACATTCAAAAGAAACTTATTAAAACATTCATCATATAGATCTTAAGACACGCTCAACAACCTATTATCACCCTGCTATTTTATTAGAATACATTTTATCATGGAGAGAGATGAAGCAGAAATGATGAAAAAAAAAAACACAAACCCACATGCATACCCATACAGCCTTTCAAAACTCAGTGAGCAACAATCCTTTAGACCCCACACACTACAGTTCACAGAAAGCTGTGCTGTCAATCCAGAAAGCATCAGGCAGGACTAGGTTCAGACCACTGGCCGAAAAAAAAAATATGCCAGCTAGCAGATTTAGATGGACATGACTAATGAACCACTTGATCGCCAATAGATTTACCCTCCTTCAAGACCAGGCCATTTTTTGCTATACGGCACTGCGTTACTTTAACTGACATTTGCGCGGTTGTGCTACGCTGTACCCAAATATTCTGTCTTTTCTCCCCTCACAAATAGAGCTTTCTTTTGGTGGTATTTGATCTCCTCTGCTTTTATTTTTTTTACTAGTAATGGTGGCAATCAGCAACTTATAGCGGGATTGAGATATTGCAGCAGACAAATTGGACACCTAACTGACCCTTTTTGGGAACCAGCGACACCAATTGTGATCAGTGCTAAAAAATATGCACAGTACTAATGACACTGGCAGGGAAGGGGTTTACATCAGGGGCGCTCTAAGGGTTAACCAAGTGCCTAGCCAGTGGGTGGGTACTGTGTGGGTGATGATTTTTCTAGGGCAAGATATTGATCCATGTCACCGCTTTTTGCAGGAACACAGGATCAAATGCCTTCCCTACTAACAGAACGGCGATCTGCCTCATTTACCCACAGATCAGCTCCCGCTGAGTATAATCGCAGTGGGAGCGAGTCGCTGGCAGCACGCCCCAGACCCTGAAGTGCAGGATCACATACTAGGCAAATGATCCTGGGCAGCAGAGACACCTTGCAGCAGTATATGCAAGTTAGACGGTCGGCAAGTGATTAAGGCCCCTTTCACACTGAGGCATTTTTACCGCGTTTTCGCGGTAAAAATAGCGCTGTAATAACGCCTGAAATAATCCTGCCCCAGCATTCTCAATGTGAAATCTCTGAGGCGTTTTGCTGGCTGGGCGTTGAAAAAAATCCTGCAAACAGCTTTTTTAGAGCAACTTTAGGGCGCATAAAATAGCGCTGTAAAAACGCCTATCCCCATTGAAATAAATGGGATTCGCGGTAAAAACACGGTAAAAACGCATAGGCATGAGTGTTATGTTAAAAAATAGCGCTAACGCCGATGCGTTTTTACCGCATTACCGCGTTTGCGCTAATTTTAAAACCGCATAGGATTTGCGCTATTTTTACCGCGATCGCGGTAAAAAATGTCATTTTTTTGCGTTTTTTCAACGCCTCAATGTGAAAGGGGCCTAAAGCTGAACTCCAGCTAACACTTTAAGCAGTAACAGCAATCAGTCCCCCTCCCCCTTTTGGGATAAAAAATTTACGTAAATATTAAACAATTATTGTAAGCACCCCTGTCATTGTTAAATGGTTTCTCCCTCCAACTGCTACTTTGTCTGGCCAGCTTGTTCTGTTACAGGACGTTAAAAAAAACACCAACTTACTGGTCAGATCACCAGGTAAATGCAAACAAAAAAAGCCTAAAAACCTACTGCTGTCCACACATTTAATTGGTAAGCTGCAATACATTTGTTTTTGGGTTTAATACTGTATTACTGTAGTTGGTGTTTGTATGTGATGCCACAACTTTTCCCCTATTTATATGTTTCTTACTACACATAAGCACACTTACATTTTTAGGTTTCCATAATATCAAGAGCATTATTGTGACAATTGCCCCTTCAGAAATTCTAAGTTCACCCCCTCACCAAGACACCACTTTGAATGCTGCCATAGTAATATTATAGTCAATATGGGGATAGTCTGCAAAAACAATTAGTAACAAAGCATGAGGATATTTTATTATAATTATTCAACGCATTAGATAAATAAAAAAATTAAAAAAAAAAAATCGGGTTTTCTACTTATTTTTTTTAGATTTGGAGGGTGTTTTGGGTGTTAATTTTGTCAGTAGAAAGAAAAAAAAAAAAAGCTGAATGCTCACACTATGAAAGCAATGAGTTCTTGGCATCAAGATGCTCTGTTTTTTCCACTCCAGAACGAGACGCATGAATTCTAGCATCATCAACTATTCCAAAATGACTCAAAACGAAAAGCCTGGCTTCTCCTGTGAAATGATCAACTGCGTTTTACATTCAGAGCCTAAAATAACACCAGGAAATGAAAAAGCGGCCAGCCTCACAAGGCAAACTAATCATACACTCGAGGAGTTGTTCTATGGAAAGATGAAATGGTTGTATTTTATTATTCAAGCACAGGATCTCCATATAAAAGGGCAGATACCAACCAGAAAGACAGTTTTGTCTCCATACTTGTGCCACAGTCAACCCGAGAAACATTTTAGGTGATAAACCGCATAAAATACAGTTGTCACAATGGCATTATCATTTATTTTTTTATTTTTGTCCACACAGAACCGGTAAAGGCTCACATCACATGACTGGGAGGACGACAACCACCAACACTAGCAGTCATGTGATGCGAGGAGTTTCCGATGAAGAGTGGACAGTCGGATGTAGCAGTATTGATCTGCACTAATCTGCCTTCCTACCACCTGAGCAGTTGATAATTGCTGGAGACTTGAGTATAGCGGTATAAATGTACATTTTATTGATCATACGGAGATGCAATTTGACCTTTGTTATGGGGGGTCAACGTATTGAGGCGAGTGTGTCCCCAAAAGGGGATTCAGGTGAAGTTCCTAATTTTACACATCCTCTGCACTTGCTTCACTGGTTTTAATATATGTATGGAATTCTAGGGTTGCCACCTGTCCAGGATTCACCCGGACAGTTCAGGTTTGGAATCATGTGTCCGGGTTTCAGACTGCCTGAAACCCAGACACATTATTCAGACTGGACTATGGCTTCCCAGCAGGGTTGCTGGCTGCAGTTGTCTAAGCTGAGAGTCTCTGTTACACTCTTTCACACTGCCCAAACCCAGCACTAACAACCCCCCCCAAACACACAGGAAAGAGGGCTCGATCTGCTCCTCTTCCTCCCACCCCTACCCCTCTATGTCTGCCCACACTCCAATCCCTAGTGCTGTGCCTCAGAAAAGGTAAGTGAGGATGGGAAATTTGAAGTCTAGCAGCCTCAGATACATATGGATGAGAGGTGCTGACTGCCAAGGGGTGCGTGAGCTCACCATCCATCCCTGTCTGTGACTGAAGTCTCCCCTCTCTCTCTCTCCTGCCTCTGAGTACACCAAGGCAAATCAGGGTTCTCAGAGCACCCCTTACAGAGTTCCCTCTTAAATCATGGTTCCCAGAGCATCCCTTGTTTTAGAGTCCCCAGAGTTCTTTACATCAGAGTCTGCAGAGTCCCGCCTTACAGCGAAAGGAAACTCTGCAAGTTGAGATGTAAAAGGGGAACTCGTTATTAACTTCATATAATTAGAAAGGTTATTTAATATCAAAATATATGTATAGTTTATACTATAACAAAAAATTGCCATGCGCCGCTTAAGTGTTCTGGTTTGACGTGAAGCAGAGGTGGCAACCCTAATGGAATCAAATTCTCATGTGCACATTTTTAGGTATCGTTGTGGATTGTATGCATTTGATACACTATCGGGATTTTAGAGGTCCAATTCAAGCATTTCACATGTGTATTTTAGCTTTGGACATTGTTTTACTTAAAGCACTAGGGAAAACCCCTTTCTACAGTCTTTAAAAAAAATAAAAAATCCTGAAATATGCCTGGAAAAAAAAAAAAAAATGCACAGAAAAGCTTTACAGGTGTTCAAGTGTATGGGTCTGAAAAAGCCCAATTTTGCTTAAAAGTAGCTTATGTAGCTTTTGGAGCCTAAGACAACAAGCTACAGGCACCTGAGTGCTCAAAATATGAACAGCCACCATTTATACATAGGAGTTGAGTTTGTGGAGTTTAAAAGCTTCGACCTTGAAGCTACAAAAAACACTTGGGTGTGAACTGGGCCCAAAAAGGCAAGAGGGGAACCCAATCCTGGAGAGCTTGGCTGATATTCTTCTGATCTATCTAGAACTAGAGGAACAAGAAGCTGCAGCTTTGTACAAAATGTTTTTTGATGAACTAAAGCCTAAACAAAGGGATGGGAGAAAAATGTCCTGGAGGAGGTGAAAGGTAGAACCTACTTCAGGCAAGATGGAAGCCCTGGGCCACAATACCACTTTGTTTTTAAGTAAGGATAGAAGGGGTTCTTTGCCAGATCAGGTCAACAGTTCAGACAACAAGATAAACCAACTTTTGGGCGCGTAGAAAAAAAATGTAATGATTTCACACAATGACTGCTTAAGTGCAGGGAGAAGAAGATTCCGATCCCACTTAGTCCTTGGGGAATGGAAGGGGGAAGGCCACATGAGACCTCCTGTACAAAAGTCCTGAAACATTGAAAGAGCAGAAACCTGACCTTTGATATAGTGCCAACTTCCAAATGCAGAAGGAGAAAAGCTGTCCTACAGAGAAGTTCGTGGAGCAAAAGGCAGACCCGCATCAAGTGCCTTTCACATTGAATGACAGATTTTGTAGGAAGACAACTTGTCTTTAAGCATTCTGGGGAAAGACGCTGATGCCCATGCCTCTTAAGACATGGGCATCAACAGCCACACCATTAAAGCCAGCAACCAAGTATAACGCAATACATTGCTTGGAACATTAGATACAGGTGTCCATGGTGCATCTCCCAAACGTCGTACCAGATCAGTTTACCACATCCGCCTTTGGCCATCCTGGAGCAAGGATCACCAGAATGTTATCCATCTCGATCCTGCCTAAAGGACAAGAACAACATTTTACATAAGGAAAAGCAAAGCACTAGGTCTACTGATCTCATGGAGTCACCAGAACATCCTATGCTTCGCCAGGGAAACCCTGCACCTGGATATAATCTTAACTAGATTGTTGTTTAACCTGGAAGCCAGAAGATCCAGGTGACGCTGCACTCTGGATCTAAACATCTGAGACTTTCTAGGACCTAGTACTCAACTGTGCAAAATTCTTCAGATGTAAAAACATTACAAACTGTGTGCAGATAAAACTAAAATTGTGAAAATAATGCAAACGTAAAATGTATTTCTCTTATCGTCCATGGACTGACACAGCTGGATACTGTAAACGTGTGGGTATATGTCCCTGCTCGCAGGAGAAGATCTAGGCAGAATGTTAGATGTTAAAACATTCTAGAACAAACCAGAGCTGAACAGCCATGCCCAGGGGGGCGGTCCCTCCGGACATTACCCTCCCACCTGCAGCTAGCAGACCTCAGTTTTTTTTCTGCCTAGCAGGAGAAGACGTGGCTCTCTCAGGAGCCAGTCTCCTGGAAGATTTTACTTTTAAATGTTATTCCTTTGAGAATTTTATTATTTTATTTTTGACCTTCAATCAACTGTCGGCTGGGCAACAGGTTTTGTACACTAGTATCCTCGTAGTCTTCCCTGTCCCACTATCGAGCGTGCTGATCCTCGCCTTGCGTGCGTGAGACTCAGTTCACGACATACCCCATGACTCCAGGGGTGGCCAGGTTGCTTTCATGCTCCCGCGGTCCTCTCAAGATTGAACAGTACCTGACTGACTGCATCTCTCGCGGTGGACCGGGCCAACAGCTACGCAGTACGACTCTGATAGGTCTGTCTGAAACAAGCCAGTGGGTCCCTGAAAAGGGACGGGTAAGTAGTCTCTCCTACTGCAGGTGAGTACATGCTGGATGTGTTTCTGTGTGTGGGGGTTTCTCCCTGTCTCCCCCCTGTTATGCTGCTCTCTGCACCCTGTACTGGTGCTGTGCTGTGGGGTGCTTGGGGGTCACTCTGGCCTGGCTGGGCGCTCATGTCAGCATTTTTTTCTGGTGTGTGAGGCGATTATTGCGTGCGCCATTGGCGCGCATTAGAGCTTTGAATTTTGCGCTCGGCGGCCATCTTGGCGTTCAGTGGCGCAGTTATAGCTGCAGCCCGCTGCCATTTTCTTGTGGCCGCCGCGCATTTATTTCTGGCGGCGGCGCGAATCCCCTCACAATCTCCTCACAGACTGAGCGGTCCTTAAGGGTTGGTGGGTCCTCCCGGGTATCCCTTCCTCAGCCTCAGCGTAGCCAGTGGGTGGACTGTATATTCACTGTATAGTGTATAAGGTCTCAGAGGGTGGCATTATGGAGTCTGATACACCTGATCTCCACACTTGCCTGGGGCAACTGGCAGTGCTGCACAGTTAAACATGTTCATATGTTTCCTGCACCTGCGGTCCTTATGGACCAGTTGTCAGCAGTCCTGGAATCATTCCTGTCAGAATGGAAGCGGTGTGCGAGCAAAAGGAGCTATAAGCCCCCTCTCCCCACAAAAATCTTTAGTGGAGTGCTCCGAGTCAGATATGGGCCTAGCTACTGTGCTCAGGACCCTACCTCTGCATATTTAATGTTTATGAACAGGACATTCCCTTGTGAGGAAGACTCCAGTTCTGTGTCAGTGAATGACAGGGCGCTTGTAAGTGATCTCATTGATGTTAGAAACACTCTCAAGCTAGAATTGCTGTGACAAGCCTTTATTTTACACAGTTTCCTCACTGGTTTTCCTCACACGCTGCCTCAAGAGCAGCATGGATGAGGGAGGACTTTATTCATTTATGTCTCTAATCCCTGTGAGCCTTCTGTGTGATATCCTGAGGCAACGTTTCCCGCCATTTCCTGGGGAATGATTTGAGCTCTGACAGACACAGGGTCTGAGGATCAGAGGTTACCTGTTACCTGCATGCTGCTTTGGCAGCACAGTCAAGCAGGTTGAAATGATACAGAGAAGATTATGCGCCTCTGCGCCATAATTTAAACTCATCCTATACCTCTACACTGCATACATTCACAGTGTATGTATGTGTTATTGGTCTCTGTGTCTGCGTGGCTGTCCCCACGTTCCAATGCTGTGTTTCAGTGCCATACATGATAGACGTACAAAATATGTTTATGCACGACTCCAGATACATTCACAGTATGTGTATGTTTTATACTCTCTGGGTCGGCGGGGGCTCCGGTGTCCTCCCGCACTCTCATGGTATGTGCGCTTTGGCTCTCTGCACAGTATAGACATGTTCAATATGTTTATTGTACATACTATACATGTTTACAGTATGGGTATACTGTTTGCGTGGGGTTCCTCTGGGTACTCCGGTTTCCCCCCACGCTCCAATGGAAATGCACAGCATAAACATGTGCAATATGTTGATTCACATGCTATCATTCCTACACGGTATCTGTGTGCTGTCTGCGTGGAGTTCTTCCGAGTGTTCCGGTTTCCTCCCACGCGCTGACGGTATGTGCGCCTTTGGCCTTCTGCACAGTTAAACATGTTCAATGTTTATCACGCATGCTATAATACCTACACGGTATGTGTAGGCAGTCTGTGTGGTTTTCCTCCGGGTACTCCGGTTCCCTCCCACACTCCATTGGTATGGGCGCTTCGGTGCTATGCACAGTCTAAATTTGTGCGATTGGATATCCACATACTAACATACCTACCCAGTATGTCTTTGCAGTCTGCGTGGGTTTCCGCCCACGCTACATGACATGCATGCCTTTGGTGCAATACACAATGTAAACATACACATTATGTTTATACACTACACTAAATACATTCACAGTAGTTGTAGGTATTGCATTCTCTGAGTAAGCGTGGGGTACTTCGGTTCCTCCCGCGCGCCAACGGTGTGCGCGCCTTTTGGTGCTATGCACACATGAGCTTGTGCAAAATGTTTAGCACACACACACTATAATACCATACACGGTATGCGTATGCAGTCTGCATGGGTTTCATCCGGGTGCTCAAGTTTCTCCCCTGCGTTCCAATGGTGTGCGCATTCTCAGCGCTATGCACAGTATAAACATGTGAAACTTGTTTATTCGCAGGCTAACATACCTACACGGTTGTGTACGCAATCTGCGTGGCTGGTTAACGTCCAAGCCGCGATGATGTGCACGCCTTTGTCGCTGGCACAGTATATACGTGTTTAATAGGTTTATCCACAAATACTAAACTACATACGCCGTATGTGGTGGTATTATGCTCTTTGTGGCTGGGTGGGTTTCCTCCCACACTCTATATTTGCGCGTTTCACGCAATACATAGTATAAACTATGTGTTTGTACAATCAGCACTTATCCATGGGTAGCTGCTTGATGGAGCATTGTCACAAGGATCCCTGGTTTCAGGGGTATCCCTTTCCACCTGCTTTCAGTGGTGATCAGAAGCGCTGGCTTGGACTGTGTTCGCCAGGCTGAGGTTAGCGTTACGCCCGTTAGTGGCTGCGTCTCTGGCGTTTTTTGTAGCTCAATGACTGGGCAAAAGCCTCTGCTTCATCCATCAGTCGTCTAGCAGGTGCACTACAACTGCTTTAGCCTTTAGGGTCTCTGTGCCCGGGGTGGGTTTGGCCACCTGTGGAGGCTGAGGTACTAGTCCTCTGACCGAGTTTCTGGGGAAGTTCCATCAAGTTGCCTTTATTGGCCAACATTTGGAGGCACCCTGTACACTGGGGCCTCCCTTCTCCGATACATTGGAGTCTCTTTGGGATTTTCATACATCTCACTGCAAGACGGTCCTGTCGGCCGTGTGCATTGCAGGGGAAGGATCCTTGCATCCGGAGGTGTTTCCACCTTCTTTACCAGAGGTGGGGCACCGGAAGTGGACCTTATGGCCTCTCGACTCACTCGCAAGGTGGCAAGATTGTGGTCAGGTCCAGGGACACCTGGGCGGACGCGTCAGATGCGTTGGGAGCCCGTGGGGGCAGTATCGCCTGATATATGCTTACCCTCCGCTGCTGTTGCTTCGCAGAGTAGGGGCTGAGGCCATTCCAGTGCTCCGGAACAGCGACATTGGTACGCCGATCTACTTTGGCTAGTCGCAGACATTCCTGATGACAGCCTATTGGGGTGGACCTTCTGTCTCATGATCCCATACTTCATCCTGCTTTACAGTTCTTGGCTTTAATGGCATGGCTGTTTGAAGCCAGGTGCTGAAGGACCGAGATCTCTCGTATTCGGTCATCTCTTCTATGTTGTTGACACAGGAATCTTCCTCCAAAAAGATATCTCACCGTACCTGGAAGGCTTACATCGCTATGTGCGAGGAACTTGAGTGGCATCCTCGGATGTATTCAGTTCCCAGGATTTTGCTGTTCTTACGTGGTGTGACCCAAAAGCTGGCCTTGCATACCTTTGAGGGTCGGATTTCGGCCCAGGCTGTCTTTTTCAACGACCGCTATCGGGCCATTGCTTGATTAGCACCCTTTTGTTCAGGTGGTTCGCCATGTGATGCCCCCTGTCAAGCCTCCTCTCCCTACTTGGGATCTGATTTTGATGCATCTCGGTTCTCCAAGAACATCCCTTTGAGAATATCAGAGATTCCTCTCTTGACCTTGTCCCGAAAGTTGGCCTTCTTAGTGGCCATTGCTTCGGTTAGAGGGGTGTCTGAGTTGGCGGCCTTGTCCGGCAAGTCGCCTTACTTGGTCCTCCATAAGGATATGTTGGTGTTGCGCCCACGACCATCCTTCTTTTCTAAGGATGGTCTCGGCCTTTCACCTTAAGGACATTGTTCTTCCGTCCTCACCCATCGCATCCCTTAGAGTTTGCGCTTCATACATTAAGATGGGTACAAGCCTTACGAGTGTACCTGTCTGCTACTGTTTCCATTCGGTAATCTGTGTCTGGTCCAAAACAGGGCCGAGCGGTGTCGTCTGCCACCGTCTTTAGGTGGATCAGGCAGACCGCCATACAGGCCTATGCCCTTAAGGGGCGGGCGCCTCCCTTTCCGGTTGCGGCGCATTCCACCAAGGCAATTGGTGCTTCCTGGGCTTTCCGACATCAAGCGTCGGTTGCACAAGTGTGCAAGGCAACGACCTGGTCGTCCGTTCAACCTTATAAAATCTTGAAAAGTTTGATGTGGCTGCATCTTCGGATGCTCCCTTCGGCCGCAAAGCATTGCAGGCCGCTGTTTAATGTTGCAACTCCTCCGTTGAGGAGCTCTGCTTGTTTGGAGTGAAGTTTTGCTTGTTCCTTTACTACTGCTCCCACCCTTCTGATACTGCTTTGGGACGTCCCACACGTTTACAGTATCCAGCTGTGTCAGTCCATGGACGATAAGAGAAAATAGGATTTTTGTACTCACCGTAAAATCCATTTCTCTGACGTCCATGGACTGACACAGCACCCACCCTTCCTTTTAAGGTTTGTACTGCTTTGTTACGAACTGAGGTCTGCTAGCTGCAGGTGGGAGGGTAATGTCCGGAGGGACAGACCCCCTGGGTGGGGCTGTTCAGCTCTGGTTTGTTCTAGAATGTTTTAACATCTAACATTCTGCCTAGATCTTCTCCTGCGAGCAGGGGCATATACCCACACGTTTACAGTATCCAGCTGTGTCAGTCCATGGACGTCAGAGAAATGGATTTTACGGTGAGTACAAAAATCCTATTTACGAAGCTCAACAATGTGCAATAGCACTGGCAATTTTTTTTTTTAATCTGGTGTCCATGCACATGCAGTGTGGCCAACAATCCATTGACACGTGTGAGAAAAAAAACTTCCACCACAGCTTTCTGCTCACATGCAAGTCTGACATCTTCCAATATGGTCCCAAAATCATAAGGGGTCTTCATTAACCTTTTTCCAGAAACTCCAGTCAGCAAACAATCTCCATCTCTACTGTACACAGGGAATTCATTACTCCACCTCTGCTCCCTAATGTATCCTTGAGGCATTAAACCTCCCCGACTAAACAAAACTTGAATAAATCCACCATCTAACTGCCCTCTGTAAAAACCATAAAAACGTAAAAAAACAAAAACATACTTACAAAAAAATAAAGGCAATCGAAATGTAAAAACTGTCAGCACTCTGCATGTCATGAGAAGCAATCTATACGATAGTACCCATTACTCGAAGGCGTGGCTAGACAGGATGACGTCACACTGTTTATATATATATATATATATATATATATATATATATATATATATATATATATATATATATATATATATATATATATACATACATACATACATACATACACACATATACACACACACACACACATCAGTTAAAAACTAAAAAAAAATAAACTTTTTTAAACTTCCTGCTCCCACAGGATTGTAGACATAAGCACCAGTACTATGGGTAATGTAACATTTGTGTGTTGATTGCATGTATTTTACATAGCGAAAGCAGGTCATAAAAGAAAAAAAAAAATAAACAGCATTCCTGCTGCTCCGAAATCCGCTTGCATTTTACTCTACTGGAATATGTAATTTGATCGCATGCAATACTAACCTAGCTATCTTTGTATCTGACATACTGGCTTCAGTAAGCATTGTAATTGCAAACCTCATGAATGATTCATTCACACAGGGGATATACGCGTAGAAAGGGACCTCTTTCCTATTGTGACAAAGCCAAGACTATAAGACAAAGGACAAGCCTATTCTCTCAGATCCTGAAGCACATAACTTATGCAGCTGCCCTGCACTTTTAGAAGGCCTAACAGTGGTCACACAAATGTATGCGACTTACTTTCATTGAATCGGGAGGAATGAAACATCCCAGCCAGAGGCATGCAATATGCATCATCTATATAGACCGGGGGCAACAGGAACTTTACAATGTGTTAAATGGGAGCTGTACCCAGTCACATGACTTTTCCCTGAGTCTTCTCTCTGCAACGATGATATGCAATACTGAAGAAAGCAGGACAGATGTGTGATAAATGGTGCTCTGTTAAGTACTTTACAGGGATTCAAGACCTATGTGGTAATGCACAGGGAGCTGTGGGCCCCGACTGCCTAGGCTCACAGGAAATAAGTGGATTGAATAACTGCAGGGGACTGCACTAAAAAATAGCTGCATTGTACGCAAAGATGCATTTTATTTAAAACACCTGGACGGAGTGTTTATTTTTTTCGCAAACTGGAAATATGCTTTATCTTGTTAAAGCTGAACTTGCGGTTTTTAGTTTGTGGTGTTGGGACAGGTATTTAATTCATTTAATATTTAAGGCAAACTCAACCAACCATGTCTCCATGCTTTATTTGGTTGAGAAATATCTTAGATGTCCATGGCTAGAAATGCTAAAGGGGAGTTTTTCTAAGGGCAGATGACTCATGTAGCATTTACTTCCTGGAATCCCTTTGCCCTTAGATCAGGCATACAGTGTTCTTAGCTGAAAAAGCCCCTCCTCCCCATGAAATGAAAGGGGTTGTAACGGTTGATGTTTTTTCACCTTCATGCATCCTATGCATGAAGGTGAAAAAACATCCGACGATCACCGGCCCCCCAGCCTCCCATTTTACTTACCTGAGCCCTGCAAAGTCCCGCGTCGAACGCGCTCTTCTCGCCTCTTCATTGGATAGATTGATAGCAGCACAGGCATTGGCTCGCGCTGTTGTCAATTCAGGCTGCAGTTAAAAAAAAAAAAATAACCAACTCCAAACCTTCTGATTTCATTAATGACCAATAGCCCTTAAAACTCTGCTGCTTTAGGAAAGCCAAATGCAAACCTGAGCTTAACTCATAGTATTAGCCAAAAGCCATGTGGGCGTACTCAAGTGTGAGATGTCAGCTGGTAAATTTCACACAACATCACTACTGACTGAAGAACCCCCTCAAGTCTGCCTACATCTTGGATTTCTATCTATACACACAAATAGAAACAACTCAGCATGAAAAATGAGACTTTAAGGGCTCGTTTACACTTGCTTCGACTTCACCATACATTAAACTACCTACTACTTCAACATGCTTTTTTGATGCTTCTGTGGTGCTTCAACTGTGCTTTTTTGAAGCTTTAATTAAGATTGGCAGATGCCCTTTGTGTGTGGATATCTCACATCTGCAATAACTTCAATACAAAGTGAAGCTAAAGCTGAAATAAAGCCTCAAAAGCTGTAGGTGCTTCAAGCAAGTTTTGTCAGACTTCTATGGAGGCTTTGAAGACACTTTGAAGCATAACTAAGGGCTCATGCACACTGCGTCTCTAAGAAGCGGCTCCTACAGGCTTTTGAGCATTTTTAAGCTCATTTATTCTGCATGGAAACCCCCCAATGTGTCCATGCACACTATGGTTGTTTTTGTCTGTAAGGGCATATGCCTGTAAACTCATGAAAACCAAAGTCGCATTTTTGAGAGAAGCTTTCGAGCAGCAAAGACTCCTAAGTTCAAAAACACATGAAAAAGCATTTGGAAAAAATCAGCCGAGGGGAGGGTTTGAAAAAAAATTTGCTTATCCTCAAAAAAAGCCAAAAGAAGCTCAAAGCAGCTCAATAAAAACATGCATAAGAGCACAAAAATGCACAAGCTTATTCCAGCTGAAATAAAAGCAGCTCTTTGAGCCGCAGTGTGCATTAGCCCTTCGTGGCGCTTCAAAGTGTCCGGCTCACGGGGATATACAATCGTCAGAATGGCACCGCTGGGTGAACCTAAAGAGCCGTAGCAGGTGCGCAGCACAGCAGGTGACCCATCGCACGTTGCCGGCGGGCACAAACGCCACCAGCCACGAGAACCAGAAAGGGGATTTGTGGGTGTAAACCCACAAATCCCAGTTCAGACAGGGGAGGAGAGACAAGATGGTGTGTTTCGAAGTAGGAACAACGATCTGGCTCCCCCTTAGTCAATCCTGTCCCCATACAGTTAGAACACACTGAGGGAACAAATTTAACCCCTTGATCGCCCTAGTGTTAACCCTTGCCTGCCAGGGACATTTAGGCCCCTTTCACACTGAGGCGTTGAACAAAAATGCAAAAAAAATATATACGATTTCTTCCCGCGATTTTACCACATTACTCATTCATTTCAATGAAGATAGGCGTTTTTACAGGGCTATTTTTAGCGCCCTAAAGATGCTCCAAATAAGCTGTTTGCAGGATTTTTTCCAACGCACAGCCAGCAAAACGCCTCATTGTGAAAGCCCTCAGGGCTTTCATATTGAGAATGATGGGGCAGGATTATTTCAGGCATTTTTACAGCGCTATTTTTACCGCGAAAGCGCAGGAACAACGCCTCAATGTGAAAGGGGCCTTACACAGTTATCAGTGCATTTTAATAGCAGATTCCTGTATAAATGTCAATGGTCCCAAAAAAGTGTCTGATCTGTCCGCCATAAAGTCACAGTCCTGATAAAAATCACTGAACGCCACCTTTACTAGTAAAAAATGCCATAAATCTATTCCCCATTTTGTAGACGCCATAACTTTTGCGCAATCAAATATACAGTAAAACCTTGTAAAACCTTGGATTGCGAGCACAATTTGTACCGGAAGCATGTTTGTAATCCAAAGCCCTTGTATATCAAAGCAAATTTTCCCATAAGAAATAATGGAAATTCAAATGATTCGTTCCACAACCATTTATTTAGAATCCCTTCAGTTTATAGTCCATATAAAAAGATTATAGCAATGTGATAGTTTGTGTAACCATAAAATGTCCATCCACAAATGGCAGCCTCCCCAAGGGGATTAGAAGCAAAATCCAGGAGGAGCTACAGAGTATAAAAGAGAAGAGAGGCGCCTCTAAGTGTAGCAATATGGTTACATTTAATGAAGGTACAACATTTAGCAAAATCACATGGTTGATGATAAAAAGAGGCACATCCAAGTATGCAGGCATCCGTGGTAAAGTGATCCACATAGACCATCCGCCGCACCACTATCACTCTGCAATCGTGACCGAGAAGACTACCCTGCAGTAGAGTGATCTGAAAGCGAGGCTTGAACCGCTCGTTGAAGGGACGACATCAAATGGCGGTGAGGAGAATTGTCTACCTGAACAGCTTTCCCCCCAGATGCCTGCATACTTGGATGTGCCTGTTTTAGGCTGGATTCACATCTATGCATTTTTAGTGCTTTTTGCATTTTGCAGATTTGCACTACAGAACGTGTTTCATAGGTAACCATGTTAAATGGACTGTAGTGCAAATCTGCAAAAAATGCAAAAAACACTAAAAATGCATAGGTGTTAATCCAGCCTAAATCATCAACCATGTGAGTTTCTGAATGTTATACCTTCATTAAATTTAGCCATATTGCTACACTTAGAGGCGCCTCTCTATTTTATACTCAGTTGTGACATGACGCTACTCGTATATCAAGACATAGCTTGTATATCAAGTCAAAATTTATTAAACATTTTTGCTCAACTTACAAAACGCTCTCAAGTTACTCTCAAACCAAGGTTTTACTGTACCCCAGAAGACGTGGATCAGGGCCACGCTGTGCAAAACGAGCTGCACAGTGGAGGCAGGTATAACATGTTTGTTTTCTTTACAAACCCTTTAAGCAACATGGGGTATAATTTTTGAAGCAGAGCAAACCCAAGGTGTAAAAAGGACTGTAAGCCAACCCTTTTATTTAGCGACTGGGGATTTGACTGGCGTTCAGAGCGTGTGTTTTATTACACTATGAGCCGCGCAGTGGTGCAAACTGATCCAGAAAATGAATGCAATCATCTAAGGAAAGTTAAGCTGCAATATACTGAATGTTTGCTTTTGGGTTTAAAAGGATAAGTTCACCTTTTGGAGGAAAAAATATCAAATGTACATATTTTTGCAGGACTTAAATGTGCATTTATCGTCTAGATTTGTTTTCACTAAGAAACCTGGAAAGCATTGTACCTGTGATCAGTGGTGCAATGCTAGACTCCTGCAGACAAGAGCAGCACAGTGGTGTAGTGGTTAGCACTTTCACCTAGCAGCAATCCCGACCACGACACCACCTGCCTGGAGTTTGCATGGGTTTCCTCCGGATACTCCGGTTTCCCCCCACACTCCAAAGACATGCTGGTAGGTTAAATCGGATCTTGTCCAAATTGGCCCAATATATATATATATATATATATATATATATATATATATATATATATATATATATATATATATATGTGTACGAATGTGTGTCCCAAGCGCGTCGAGATCCTACAGGGTTAATGACCGCACAAGCCAAGCAGACACTGGCTGCAAAAAAAAGCGCCTTGAGGCAATTCATTTCGCATTTGTAGTGCTATACAAGTCCTTCATTCATTCACAAGTCCTGCAGCTTTCAGCCCGTACCTCCATACGGGCTGACTGTTACAAGCTGCAGGTCTTGTGAATTAAATTATAAGGACGCTCATCAGCGACCTCAGTCTATTCACAACTACAAGCCGTCAGCAGCAATGGTGGTTGTTTGTACATTCACAGGAAACTGTGGGCGGAGCCACACATGGCCAGGTTATTTTCAAATGGTGACAGTGGGTGTGGAGAGAAGATCCCCTGCTCGCTGTCACAGGGAGGAGGGAAGATGGGGGAAGGGGGGGGGGGAGTCTGTAGCTGTTGTAACATACGGGTTGAACATGTAACATGTTCCAAAAAGGTAATATGTATCGGAGTTAACTTTTTTTGTCGCCTCTTTATTATTAGGTGGGAGCCTGGATTCTACTAGGTAACAGCTGTACTTTTATACAACCGAATCGGAAATTCTTTAGTTTTTTGCTCAGTTATCCATGAAATGTCAGTGTGTATTGAAGGAAGCATTCACTCTGTTGATAAATGATCCCTATTCTTTTCCACTGTGTACCTAGTCTCCATGCAGGGGCATGTTCTCTGTATTTGAAGCATCCATGCATTATAGATCTATTTCTTTGCAGAAGTTGGATCAGTCTTCACATTGTTTTATAAGTTTATTTTAACATGACAATCCTTTTACCGCTAAAATGTCAATATATTCAGGCTCTGAGCACTCATGTGTATTTTAGTGGGCATATTCTGGCATGATAGCTCACCTTTTTTTTAATAAAGTGAGGAAAGTGCATCTCTTTAGCTATATAAAAAGCAGATGGGTAAAAGTTGTGTGGTTTTTATTTTTTTAGGATTAGAAAATGTCATTTATATTAGGTGTAACATTTGTTTTTGACTTTCATTTCTATATAGCACAAAGTAAACGTAGGCCGCTTTTCCCATATCATGTGCAAACGCTGTGCCTAGGTGGTGTTCGTTCTGACAGTGTCGGGATCCACCCAGATACCTGGATTGGTAGCTGGTTTGGTCTGAGAGTCTTAGCCAGCTGCTCCTGCCCCCCTCCACAGTCCAGTGCTCCAGGGAGTGATGGAGGGGCAGAGCACCGAGAGGTGACCGACAGTCACTGCTCTGTTATCACAGTGGAGTGAGCGATCACCTGCCTTTGATCGCTTCGTTTTTGATGTAGTCAGAGGCGGACAGACTGCTTAAAGGCCGAAGAATGTTGACTTCCCCCTGGTTTTATACATGCTTTATGCATTTTGTAAGAGAAAATACCTTGTTCTAATCCTCTCTCAAGTGGTCACGTGATCACAGCTACAGCTTATCAAGTGTACCTTTTGGTTTTTCGGGCGATTTTTCACATAATTTAGAGGGCGATATGGTACGAATACGCAACAGTTGGTCCAACAGTCATGCAAAACTATCCCAAACATGCCACAACCAGATCTTTATAGATCTAGGGCAGCCTTTCACAAAAGGTTTCTCCAGAGACTGGTAAGGATTTCTTGATCATTGGGCAACTTCTACCTCTCAGATGAGCAACTACTGACACCAATGATCTTTAGCCATCTTTAAGGGGGGATTTTTCCTATTGCCCCAATTGTATGGTGTATTCTTCCCACTGACGCACGCTCTAGATATAGTAGGGTCCCCTGAGACCAGAAAAGCATTTCAAGGGTTCTCCCACATTGAAAAAAGGCTGATATAGGGCAATAGGTAAACATCTACCTGTATTTTTGCAGTTCTACCAAACTGCATCAAAAGCAAAAAGACTGTTTTACTACATTTCAAATATTGCATGCCTCAGATTCTACTTAACAGCAAAAAAACACCTTAACTGAGGCAGAATATTTCACAGCATTAGAACTACTGGTCACTGGGCAATAAAATTTGTACTAGAAAAATTTATATTTCTCGGCCAGCTGTGTCAAGTCCTGGTGAAGATTTCTAATGTCAAAACAGATAAATACTAAAAAATCAACAGCCTGTCTGCATTGTCCGTTAAACCTCACTAAAGGCACAAAACTCCTCCAGGCTCCCTCCCCACTGTTTGCTGTGGGCCCTAAACTGTAGCAGGCAGGAATCTCCTCAAATTCTGGAGTTAGGCTCTAAAAAAAAAAAAAGACCACTTTGTGGAACTTCCATTCTTAAAAACGGTAGCTCCACTTTTGTGGGGGAAAAAAAAAATAGCAAATTAAGAAAAAATATAGCGTATACAGCTGCAACAAAGTCATATTGTAATTGACTTTAAAAAAAAAACAAAAAGAAGAACACCTTTCCTTTTCAATCTGCAGCCGCTGTAATTTTCTGAAAATACAATATAGCCATCTGGAGGTGTTCTGTACACAGAATGTGAACTGACAACCACCAGAAGCATAATTTCCCGCTTGTGTGATCGGCTTATCAATTTTCCCTGAAGTCTGCCTAAGATACAGTATCTCACTAAAGTGAGTACACCCCTCACATTTTTGTAAATATTTTATATCTTTTCATGAGACAATACTGAAGAAATTACTCTTTGCTACAATGTAAAAGGAGTGGGTGTACCGCTTGTGGAACAGTGTAAATTTGCTGTCCCCTCAAAATAACTCACACAGCCATTCTCTAAACCGCTGGCAACAAAAGTGAGTACACCCCTAAGTGAAAATGTCCAAACTGGGCCCAAAGTGTCAATATTTTGTGTGGCCACCATTATTTTCCAGCACTGCCTCTTGGGCATGAAGTTCACCAGAGCTTCACAGGTTGCCACTGGAGTCGTCCTCCACGACGACACAGAGCTGGTGGATGTTAGAGACCTTGCACTTCACCTTCCGTTTGAGGATGCCCCACAGATGTTTAATAGGGTTTAGGTCCGGAGACATGCTTGGCCAGTCCATCACCTTTACCCTCAGCTTCTTTAGCAAGGCAGTGGTTGTCTTGGAGGTGTGTTTAGGGTCGTTCTGTTGCAATACTGCCCCGCAACCCATTCTCTGAAGGGAGGATATCATGCGTGGCTTCAGTATGTCACAGTACATGTCATCGGAACATGCAAGTAGGTGGCCTTGATGTCCAAGGATGCCAGAAAATCATCTTGATGGAGTGTAGCAGAATGGATTCCATGCGGAACTTTACACCATCACAAAAAGCATCCAGGCCTTGAGGCCCAGGTTGGGCCGAACCCCCGTCCACCTTTTGGGACTACAAACAGATTCGAGTAGAAATCCTGAACAACCTCTCCTGTGACGGAACCGGCACAAACACTCCGGACCTGATCAATCCTGTACGGCCCTTGAGAGCCGCCCGACAGGCAGGAAGGAGAGGGATTATTGAGGGAAAGAATCTGTCTGGGGCCCAGGAACGGAATTCTATCCTGTATCCTGAGGTGACCACCTCGCACACCTACCGGTCGGAGATCCGGGAGGTCCACCGAACTGTGAACCTGCAAGGATGTCCCCCCACCCCAGAGTCGGGCAGGGACAAGACTCCATGTGGTGGTGGGCTTGGGAGATTGCTTGGTAGGCTTACACACCCAGGGACCCTTATGTCCCCCAGCCGCACTTTTCCCAGTCTGGGAGGGCTTACCCGTGGATTCTGACTGACAAGAAGAAACGCATTCTCCTTTGCCGGAAAGGTAGGTGCTCTTACCCCTTGTGACATCCATAATAATGGCATCCAGGGCGGCCCCAAACAGTCCACCGCCCTTAAAGGTCAAGTCAGCCAGGAGCCATTTGGAAGATAGGTGGGCCGACCAGCATTTCAGCCAGACAAGGCGAACCAGCACCACAGCAGATAGAGGCCCCAGGAATTAAAGGGGCCGAATCCAAAGTGGCATCGCACACAGAGACTAAACCCTGCGCCAGTTGGTGAGCCAGGGTCTCAGGAGGGAGATTATGCTCCTAAACCGTCTTGGTGCAAAATCTTTGCCCATCCTGTGAGTGTCTTGAGACACCAGTGTCGCCGCCCCTATAGGGCGTAAAGCAGACCCCAATAAAGGTAAACATAGTTCTACTCACCACTTCTAACCTCCTGTCAGTGGGATCCTTAAATGCAGGAGTCCCTTCCATTGGGAGCGTTGTAGCCTTATTCAAATGGGCGACCGGGGGGGTCGACCACTGGGGGGAGAGCCCCTTCTTAACCAGGTCCTCAAAGGGGCACCTCAAGGCTAGGCGCCGCAGGACCATCAAAGTCTCCTGCGGCTTATCCCAGACTTGGTCAATGAATGTATCAAAAAAAGGCACATATGGAAAAAACCTTTTTGAATAAACGGCTTTAAAGGAACCCAAGGAGACAGCTTCCACCTGAGGTTCCTCAGCCTCAACATTCAGCTTGAGAGTGTTCTGCACAGCATCAATGAGTTCACTTACAAGCACCCTGTCAATTTTTCAGAACTGGGGTCTTCCTCACAGGGAATATCCTGTTTAAAAACATGAAAATCCTCAGAGCTAAAGTCCTGAGCAGCAATAGCTAGGCCCATATCTGAGACAGAGCTCTCCTCTACAGGAGGATGTGTGGGGAGGGGGCGTTTACAGCTCCCTTGCGCTCGCACACCGCTTCCATCCTGACAAGGATGATTCCAGGACTGCCGACAACTAGTCGCTAAGGACCGCAGGTGCACGAGCACTGCCAGTTGCCTCAGACAAGTGTGGAGAAGCAGGTGAACTAGACTCCATACTGCCACCCTCTGAGACTTTTAAAACACCATCATAGTGAGTAACAGAGTCCACCCACTGGCTATGCTGAAGCTGAGGAGGGGATACCCAGAGTACTCACCAACCCCTGTAAGGACCGCTCATTCCGCTGTATGAAACCGCACTGCCGTGCGGGTGAAGCCTGGGGAGAGTGAGGAGAGTGAGGCGATTGTGAGGTTTGCGCCGCAGCAGCAGCCGATAGAGGCCGAAACTGAAAGCAAAAACGCAGCGGCTACAAAGAAAACGGCCGCCGGCCGCATACATTACTGCGCCATCGACCCAAGGCAAAATGGCCGTCGAGCGCGATTTAAAAATTCACAGCGCTAATGGTGCACACGTTTAGCGGTTGTCCTGTTCACCAACCACAAGGCAGGAGCTCCTGCCCTCACTGGCTGTGGCACGGCAAGTGCTGGGGTGGCTTGTCTGAACACAAACAGCCCCCATCAGGAAACGAACCTCTGAAGCTTAGCTTGCCAAGCATGCATGTAACCAACAGTATGTACAACCTCACACCAGAACACTGCACCTCTCCCAGGGCCATTAAAACAGACATGAGTGGCCCCAGTCAGGCCAGAGTGACCCCCCCCCCCAAGCACCCCCACACAGCACAGCACCAGTACAGGGTGCAGAGAGCAGCATAACAGGAGGGGGAGACAGGGAGAAACCCCCCATATAAAGAAACACAGCCAGCATGTACTCACCTGCAGTAGGAGAGACTACCTACCCGTCCCGTTCAGGGACCCACTGGCTTGTTGCAGACAGACCTATCACAGGGTAGTACTGCGTAGCTGTCGGCCCGGTCCACCGCGAGAGATACAGTCAGTCAGGTACTGTTCAATCTTGAGAGGACCGCGGGAGCTAAAAGCAACCCGGCCACCTCTGGAGTCATGGGGTATGCCGTTAACTGAGTCTCACGCACACAAGGCGAGGATCAGCACGCTCGATGGTCGGACAGGGAAGACTACGAGGATACCAGTCTACCCAACCTGTTGCCCAGCCGACAGTTGAAGGTCTCAAAAATAAAATAAAAATTCCCAAAGGAATAAAATTTAAAAGTAAAATCTTCCAGGAGACTGGCTCCTGAGAGAGCCACGTCTTCTGCTAGGCAGAAAAAAAAAACTGAGGCTACTAGCTGCAGATGAGAGGGTAATGTCCGGAGGGACCGCCCCCCTGGGCGGGGCTGTTCAGCTCTGGTTTTGTTCTAGAATGTTTTAACATCTAACATTCTGCCTAGGTCTTCTCCTAGAAGCAGGGACATATACCCACACGTAATCAGTATGACAGCTATGTCAGTCCATGGATAAGAGAAATGGGGTTTTCCTCCGTCACACTTTGGCGGATCGGAGCGGGTCAGATGTCAGCGGGCATGTCACCACTGACACCCGTGGCTCCATAGAGGTGCACAGAGCACCCGTTTAGGTCCGCCTGTCAGGTTTTTTAGGTGGACCTGAACGGTCCGCCTGTGAAAAAGGGCCCTAAAGGGATGCAGGCCCAGCAGATTTCCTCATTAGTGCCCTACAGGTGCCACAGCTGACTGATAATTATGAAACCACTCCCATTAGACTCACTTATCACAGGAGGCACAGAGGAACAAACAGTTCTTCTGAACAAAAAGGTAGCAATCTGCAGAAAAGTTTGTTAAAATACTTACAATTTACATCATCCAGAGGGAAAGGTTTTTTTCTCAGCAGTGTTACTCTTTAAACTTTTAATTTCAACATCCACTAAACCAATGTTTGGCTTAAAGAGGTTTACACCTATATTACTAGAACTCGTAAAAAAGAAAATCACATACAGTAACACCATTACTTATTTCTTATAAAACAGCTTAAAAGCTTGATTTGCAATGTCAAAAATTGGGATGCCCCTTTATAGTAAGCCGAGTTTTTCAGCACATCTTTTTGTGCTGAAAATGCCCCCCTCGGCTTATTCAAGTCTGTGTCCATCTTCAACTTTGTGCGCCTGATTCTGGCCAGCCATAGTCCCTTGGACCCCAAACTTGGCACACATGTAGCCCCACTTTTCCTCTACAAGTGTGCAAAGGTTGTTGTCCAGGGGACCTACGGCCGGAGAGCACTGATTTTTCAAAACTAGGCATCCCTTCCATAGACTCCCATGTTAAACGTCAGTCTAGTCACACAGCGCCGGACAGCAGGTAGGGAGATTGGGCACAGCGAGGCATGGACACAGTGAGGCATGCAAATGGACACCCTAGGCTTATACTCCAGTCAATACGTTTTCCCATTTTTTTGTGGTAAAATTAGGTGCCTCGGCTTATATTCGGGTCGGCTTATACTCAAGTTTATACGGTAATTGAAAATATCTGCTAATGCAACCTATTACTTCATATTAATATACGCTTTAAAAGACTGATTGGAGACTAATTAAAATATTCACATGTTCTTCACAAACAGTAAAACTTTGAAACAAGGCCTCATTAACCTCTGAAGCTGCAAAAATTCTAGTACAGTTCATCCTCAACTTTAAAGCTGATGCTTCTGTTACACTTTCTTTTCATAGCTCCGCAACCCCGACAGCTGTGAATTGGCAGCCTACAAGCCTTCTAATATCTAACACAGAGCAGAAGGGGGGGGGGGGAAGAGAAAAGTGCAGAGGCTGGAAAGGTACAACCTCATTGTTTCTACTGTGACTGACGGAAGCTTAGAGTGACACTAAATATCTTTATTTCAGTGGCGGCTGGTGTTTTTTTTGGGGGGGCGGGTCACGAACAGCAACCAACCCCCCCCCACAGGCTCATCAGTCAGTAGCCATTTCCTCGCTTCCCCTGCATCTCCTCCCTCCTCCTGGCAGCAAATCTTTCTCCTTTTCGACCCTGAGCCCACCTTTTTTGAAGCCCATTAGAACTGGCTGTAATCACGCACTTCCAAAGAAATAAATAAAAAACACACGATTGGATGGAGGGGACAGTGCCCATGCGTCCCCAATGGACGGGCCGCCGCTGTCTTATTCCCCAAAAGTCAATACATAGACATCAAGCTTTTCCTCTGCACACTCACAAAAAGGGAAAGGAGGGGGGGGGGGGGGTTGTCGCTCACCTCAGTACCACTAACAGTCACAGAAGACCATTTCCAATGAATACAGGGGGATCATGACTTCTCCTCCTCTCTTCCATGTAATAAAATTTACATTTATAAAAACTATCTATAAATAAGTATTTATAGACACATCTGCTTTAGGCATGGAGACTGTTAACTCATAAGTAGCGTTTTACCCCCATCTCCTTGCTCCCCTTCTTATCCAAACTCCTTGAACGTCTAGTCTACAACCGACTGAGCGCCCACCTTGCTGATAATAACCTTCTTGATCCCCTTCAGTCTGGATTTCGTCCTCAGCATTCCACAGAAACTGCCCTCCTAAAATTAACAAATGATATACTAACGGCCAAAACTAAGGGACACCGTACTCCTACTCCTAGACCTCTCTGCTGCCTTCGATACAGTTGACCACCCCCTCCTCCTCAAAAAACTCCATGCCTTTCGTCTCCGCGACTGTGCTCTTCGCTGGTTCTCTACCTACTTATCCAACCGCACCTTTAGCGTTACTTACAACTCTACTTCCTCATCTCCCCTTCCTTTCTCAATTGGGGTCCCCCAAGGCTCTGTTCTTGGACCTCTCCTATTCTCAATCTACACCTCCTCCCTGGGTCAGCTGATAGCCTCCCACGGCTTCCAATACCATCTCTATGCTGACGACACTCAAATCTATTTCTCTGCCCCTCAACTCGCTCCTTCATTCTCCTCACGTATCTCTAATTTACTATCAGATATATCAGTTTGGATGTCACACCACTTCCTCAAACTTAATCTATCCAAAACTGAACTGGTCATTTTTCCTCCCCCTCGTGCCTCCTCCCCCGATCTCTGTTAAAATTGATGGCACAACTATCAGCCCATCCCCACACGCCAAGGTCCTAGGAGTAGTTCTAGACTCTGAACTCTCCTTTAATCCTCACATCCAATCACTGTCCAAATCTTGCCGCCTCAACCTCCGCAACATCTCCAAAATACGCCCCTTTTTAACCAAAAGATACAACAAAGCTCCTTATCCACTCCCTGGTCATTTCTCGCCTCGATTACTGCAACTCCCTCCTCATGGGCTTACCTCAGAAAACTTTAACCCCCCTTCAGTCCATCATGAATGCTGCTGCCAGACTCATCCACCTTACCAACCGTTCTGTGTCTCCTTCTCCTCTCTGTCAATCCCTCCACTTGCTTCCACTCACCAAACGAATTAAATTCAAAATACTAACGACCACCTACAAAGCCATCCACAACACCGCCCCTAGATACATCACTGACCTAGTCTCTAAATACCAACCTAATCGTTCTCTTCGTTCTTCTCAAGACCTCCTGCTCTCTAGCTCGCTCATCACCTCCTCCCATGCTCGTCTACAGGACTTTTCCAGAGCCTCTCCAAGCCTATGGAACTCCTTACCCCAATCTGTCTGTCTATCTCCTTCTCTATTAGCTTTTAGAGGATCCCTAAAAACCCTCCTCTTCAGAGAAGCCTATCCCACCCACACCTAACAACTATATTTCGGTTCTGTCCACCTGATCATCCCCCACAGCTAATACCCTTCGTTTCACGTGACCCTCCCTTCTAGACTGTAAGCTCTAACGAGCAGGGCCCTCTGATCCCTCTGTATTGAATTGTATTATGATTGTACTGTCTTCCCTGATGTTGTAAAGCGCTGCGCAAACTGTTGGCGCTATATAAATCCTGTATAATAATAATAATAATAATGCGTTTTACCCCCAGCAGTCTTTCACTGAATACAGTTGGCTTAGTCATAGCAGTAAATGTAAGTGAGATGAATTATTGAATATCTAAATGCAACGTTCCATCAACACTGCATATGAATGCTGTAAAACTTAAGGCTAATATAAATACGGAATATGAATACCCATATAATATTACCATAGCTATGTCCCATATTTCAGAAGCAGATTTGTTCTATGAAATGCATCAGTTTTGACAATCTCAAACCCATATTTTATCCACAGTAGAAAATATCAAAATGTTTAAACTGACAAAAAAAAAAAAAAAAAAAAAAGTATTACATTTTAAAAAGGTGAAAAAAAATTAAATAAAAATTGAAATTGACAGCAGCAACATGACTTAAAAAAGTTGGAACAAGGCATCAAAATGCTGGCAAAGCAAGTGGTACCAACAAGGAAGAGCTGGAAGAAAATTTTGCAACTAATTGGCAAAAAGTCAACAGGATTGGTTATAAAAAGTTTTGAGTCATAGGTTTTTTTTTTTACTAAAGGCAAATCCACTGGGCACTTGGAAGTACAGTCACTGAATATGTGAGAGGGACATGCAAGGAAAAAAAAAAAAAAAAAAAAAAGTATTTTTTAGGGCTGTGGAAATTAACTATTAATTCCTCGATTAATTGTTTTGATCGATCAAAATTCTTTGGGCTTGCCATGTCCATCTGAAGGGCTCCTTTGCTGTGCCTTCATATCTGCATGCCGGCGGGACCTTAGCTGCCACACGCAAGGGCTGTTATACTTCCCTCTATCAACCTGGGATTCTACAGCCATCCACTTGGAGTTGTGATAGCTCCCTTCACGGGACATCTACATGCCAATGGACTGATGTTAGTCCCTTCTCATCTGGATTCAGCAGTGTTCTCGTTGTACACATTTTTATACCAGTATCATGCTTAGCTACATGTTTTTATGACTGCTTTTGCTACCGTTTGGTATTACTCGCACCATTTTTACAGTTTATGTAGCTACATAGATTTTATCTCCAGTGCAATATTTATTTTGTTACCTACTTGAAGACTATAAAAGTTTTAATGGTATTCCAATCGAGCGCTGCCTTTGTGTGTTTTTGTATCCTGCTATCCATTTTTCCAGTGGTTGGTAGCTGCACTGGGAATCAGCCTGCAAGGAGATCAGCTAAAAGTAGTTGGATCTATGTGCGTTATAATTAATCGAAATTAGTTGATTAATCGATTAAAAAAAAAACGATTAATCGAACACGAAAATTTTAATCAGTAACAGCCCTAGTATTTTTGCTTGCACATGATTGGATGATAAAAATCAGCAGAGAATCCTCTCATTTCAGATCTTCCTTTTAGATCTACAGTGGCTGCACCTCCAAGTGCACTTGTAGTGCAGAGTGGATTTACCTGTAGTAAAACAAACAACCACCACCCCCCCCCCCCCCATAACCCCATAGTATCTTAGAAGTAAAAATGGGTTTAAGGTCACAAATCTGAAAAGCCGCATCTAAAAATTGTCGAACAGTTTCAGAATAATGTTCCTCAATGTAAAATTGAAGACCGTTAGCCCTCATGCACAATAGAAAAGCTAAACACTGCTGTACAAACACCGGACAAACCAAAAGTTTTAGCATTTTTACCGGTGTCAAAGTGGTTGTAAACCCACTCTTGCAACTACAGGTACAGGCAAGCCTAGATTAAGGCTTACCTGTAGGTGTTTGCAATATATCCTAAACCTACAAGGTTTAGGAGATATGCACCGTACACATCGGTGTACTCTTTGGCAAATGAGCGCCGTACACATTGGCGGAGGCACACTGTAAATGCCGGTTTTATGAATGGTAACGCTGGCTTTTACGGCTCCCGCGTGCATGCGCGGAGTGACGTCATCGCCACTCCGGCCAATCACAGCGCTGAAGCGGCGATACCCGGAAGTAACCTCTGGGAGAGATGGCTGCGGTTGGAGGGGGAGAAGGACGGCATCGGAGGCTCCAATCTACCGTATATACTCGAGTATAAGCCGAGGTACCTAATTTTACCACAAAAAAATTGGGAAAACTTACTGACTCGAGTATAAGCCGAGGGTGAGAATGCAGCAGCTACTGTAAGTGGAAGAGGGTCAACAATGCCCATTTGCACGCCTCACTGTGCCCATTGCAACCTCACTAAGCCAATTGTCACTCTGCCCAACCTCACTCTGCCCATCCTCACTGTGCCCCTAAAATTGAAATTGTACCTGAAATTGAGAGGCTGCGGGCGTCCATTCATTGTTTAAAACTTGCGGTCTCTTCCTGGTCCCTTCCGTGATAGGCGTTTCTAAGCAGACACAGTTTCGCCTATTGCGAACATTCTCTCATCCTCAGTTTCACAGCAGACACTGTGTTCAGTTTTCCGCCAATCACGGCGTCCTCTTGTCCGATGATGAAAAGGCGTCAGTGATTAGCGGAACACTGAACACAGTGTCTGCTGGGATGGGCGAGGATGAGAGAACGTTCGTGATAGGCGGAACTGTGTCTGCTGAGAATCGCCTATCACGAAAGAGACCGGAGGAGACCGCGAGATTTTAACGATGGACGCCCGCAGCCTCTCAATATTTTCAGGTACACCGACTCGAGTATTTAGCCGAGGGGGGCACTTTCAGCCCAAAAAAAGGGCTGAAAATCTTGGCTTATACTCGAGTATATACGGTAAGTTAAGTAATGCATAATGAGCTAGTATGCTAGTCATACTAGCTCATAATGCCTTTGTCTTGCAGGTTTTTTTTTTTTTAATGGGTTTACAACCGCTTTAAAGCATTCTATGCGATGCAGCAGCCCCCAAGAGCCCCTCTTTTACTTACCTGAACCCGATCTTTCCAGCGACGGGGACGAGCACACCAGCTCCAGCCGGTGTCTCGGGACCGGATAGGATAGATTGATAGCAGCACAGTCATTGGTTCCCACTGCTGTCAATCAAATACAATGATGCCGGGGGTGGGGCCAAGTCCTGCTGTCTGCATCAATGGAAGCAGCAAGAGGATACGGGAGTGCGCCTCCACGAGTGCCCTGGAGAGCGGCTCTCCAACGGGGCACTCAAGAGGAGGAGCCAGGAGCGCCGCTGAGGGACCCCAGAAGAGAAGGATCAGGGCCACTTTGAAACCAACTGCACGGAGGTTGTTAGTAAGACTTTTGCTTTTTTTTGTTTCTTTTTTGTTAAAACAAACCTTTACATATTGTTTAAGCCTAGTGTGTAAGCTACATTTAGTAGGTGTAGCGTTAAGAAGCGGGGCCACAGGCATCTTTAACCAGCGAATAGCTGGTTAACAGGCCACCATGTCCTCAACAGATGAGCAAGCCTGCTGACAACTGAATCTAAAAAAAAAAAAAAAGCAAGAAAAAAAAAAAGCCCATACCAGACCCTTATCAGAGGATGAAGCCTGGCAGACCAGGAAGGGGTGGGGGGGGGGGGAGGGGAACAGAAGAGCACCCCTCCCCTTTTAAGCCATACCAGGCCATATTCCCTCAACATTGAGGGTGGGGGGTGCTTTTAATGCTGGCCTCTTCCCCACAACCCTGGGCAGTGGTTGTGGGGGGTCTGCGGAAATGGCGGTTTATCGGAATCTGGGATTTCCCCCCCCCCCCCGTGTGAGTGAGTATGGAGTATATTGTACCCCCAACTACTCCACTGGAAAAAAAATGGGGGCATAAAACAAAACATTTTTAATAAAGGACTTGTCAAAAATATGAAAGAACAATGTCCCCCCGTGATGAAGATCCATAGTCAATCACAACTCGCCTCACCAGGGGGGAAAAAAAAAAATCTCTGCACGTTACCACCGTTTGCCTGCTTTGCCATGTGACCGTTCTTAAAAAGGAAAAAAATAAATAAAAAAATTTAAAAAGAGCTGCGCGATTCTTGCTAAAATAAAAATCATTTTTTTGCTTAAAATAAAGATCATGATTCTCGCGGCGCAACATCTTTCACAATATCCCAAAAAAATTGGCTAACTTTACGGTTCAGTTTTTTTCCCAAAAAAATGTGTTTTAAGGACCACTGCGCAAATCTAGTGTGACAAAATATTGCAACAACCACCATTTCATTCTCAAGGGTCTCTGCTATTAAAAATATTATATATATATATATATATATATATATATATATATATATATATATATATATATATATATATATCACATATACATACACACACACACACACACACACACACACACACGCAACAAGTGTCAGAAAAAGGTTTAGTCTACGTGGTTACCACTTTGGCCACAGAAGAATTGGCTGCTCAATGACCAGGCCATTTTTTGCGATTCGACACTGCATCGCTTTAATTGAAAATTACGCGATTGTGCGATGCTGTACCCAAATAAAATTTACGTTTTTTTCCCCCCACAAATAAGCTTTCTTTTGGTGGCGTTTGATCATCTCTGCAATTTATTTATTTTTGCGCTATACACAAAAAAAAAAAACAATTTTGAAAAAAATATTTTGTTTTATATATAAAATATCTATACCTATAAATATATTATTTATCTATAATAAATATCCCCAATTTTTTGGTAAAGCAAATTTCTCAGTTTAGGCCGATGTATTCTTATACATATGTATGGCAATAAAAAAAATAAAAACCGCAATAAGCGTACATTGATTGGTTTGCGCAAATGTTATAGCGTCTACAAAATAGGGGATAGATTTATGGCATTTATATTATTTTTTTACTAGTAATGGCAGCAGTCTGACATTATGGCGGACATAAAAATACAAATTCACCGATTACTGTAAAAATGTCACTGGTAGGGAAAAGGTTAACACTAGGGGGTGATCAAGGGGTTAACTGTGTTCCCTCAGTGTGTTCTAACTGTGGGGGGAGGAGACCAACTATAGGAGATGACAGATCGTGGTTCCTAGCTATTAGAAACTCACAATCTGTCTCTCCTCATAGAACAGGGATTTGTGTTTACACACAAACACGTGCCTGTTCTGCCTCTAGTGCCCGCAATCGCTCGCGGTCGACGCGACCGTCGGACATAAGCATCGGCGCCCTCGCCATTTTCTCTAGGGTCCCTGCTAAAAAAAATTATATACATTTCCGGGAGATCTAAGTAATTTTCTAGCAAACAATACTGATTTTTAAGTGTAAACAAAAAGTGCCAAAAAAGGCCTGGGTTTTTGTTAAGTGGTTAAAGTGGGAGTGAACTCCCATGTACGACGTTTACCTATAGGTAAGCCTCATTATATGCTTACCTATTAGGTACTGTAAAATCCCCTAAATGGTGCACTTTTAGGAGATAAACTACTTTGGATGCAGTCGTGTTGTCAACAGCGACTGCCGTGCACATGTGCAGAGTGGCGCAATCGCCGGATCAGCCATTCACGACGCTGAAGCCCTCTAACCCAGACAGACGGCCAGGTGAAAATGGAAGCGCCTTCAGCGGTAACAGCGTGTAGCTGGAGGGCTTTGTTTTCAGTCAAGTGTCACAATGTGCTAGTACGTGATGCACACTAGCAGATTATGACAAACTGCCTGGGTCCCAAACGTTTTTAGATGCATCTTTTAATAAAATAACTGGCGATTCTGCCATAAAGACACCTATTCAAGCACATCCTGTTCTCTAACAATTGTCTCAATGGTTCCAAGTTGACGCCATAGCAGAATGCAAGGGCTTGTTTACATCACAATTCCCATGTTCAGTGTGCCAATTTCCATGCGTTTGGGATTCATTTTTTTTTTTAGGTCTTTGGCATTTTGTCTTGCCGAGTTGAATAACCATACATTTGCTTGTGTTCCAGTGAAAAAATGCAGTATGCTATACTTCAAAACACACAAACACCCCATAACACTGGAAAATAGGCTCATTGAAATACACAAGTCAACTTGCATTAGCATTTGTACTGTATTACACACAACTACATGTGTTGTAAACAAGCCCTACACGTGGCCATGCTGACAGCACAGACACGATTCATTATTGCAGTTAGGAAGTTGAGTGCAGTGATGTATAGTCAATGCTGGAACCAGTGCCTGTAGACAGGAAGTGGCTGAAAAAAGGCTGAAGATAATCAGCACTTTACCTTCCAAAAGACAATTGTTTGTGATACACAAACCAAGCTCTGACTGGAGGTGCAACAAGCTTATACAGCAAGTATTACAGTTCCCAGGGGCAGATTAAAGAAAAAGAGACAAAAAAAGGTAAGTATGTGCAGCTGAGGGGGCATTAAAAGCGGAAATCACTCTCCCAATCAACATTTCTAATGCTTACAGCATAAAGATTAAAAAGTCAAACATACAGAAAAGTATAGGTTTACTGGTTTTAACTTTATTTACATTTCTGTAGTTCCTTCCTGGTTTCTAGACCTAGGCAAACTATGTCATAGGGCCCTTTGACAGACCGATCTGTTCCACCCGTCAGTTTTTCAGGTGGACCAGATCGGACCATCTATTGCTCTATGTCTGTTGACACCCACCGACATTCAATCCCATCTGATAAAAGACAGATGAGGATCCATTCCCCATCAGTTTGGCAGATTGGATCGGATGACAGTCGGATGGAAACGGATAGCGGGCTGTATCAGCGTACGCGCCGCACAGACCCGACATCTGCCTGCTCAGCAGGGATCAGGGGAAAGATCCCCTGAGCAGGTGGATCCCACCAGTGTGAAAGGGGACCTAACAGCCCAGGAGCCTTCAGAAGGGGAGGGGAGTTTTTTTCAGCTAAAAAAAGAAAGACAACCTCCTGCCTGCACACCCAAACTAAGGGCAGATGGATTCCAGTAAAATGTGAACTAAATCATTTGCCCTTACTCATAATGGCCAGAGCCATATATGCTAGGGGGGAGGTTTTTCAAAGAGATTGCTCAGCAAAATAAAGCATGCAGATATATATGGATGGGAGAGTTTGCTTTGAACCTAAGAAATAAAGTTTGCGGTTTGTGGTGCTCAGATGCAGTGTAGTTCTTAAACTTTAAATTCTGCAGTATGGAGAGATGCAGGATGCCACTGTTGATTTATCTTTTAACCAGGCCATCATGCAGACCCAATAATGTCAATGCTTTCCAAGTCCTTCACCTAAAATACACACATTAGATGTTCTGACATTTCAGACTTAACTTTCAAACGTCAATAACTCTGAAGATACTAAAAGCCAAGCATTTTGAAATGAGTGACAGTAATGGGAGTCCCCATATGACTCTACGTACGAGTTTCCTACAGGTCAGAGTGTTTAACCCATCTGTAGGTATTACCCCATCTAGATTTTGCCAATTATTGGAGTAGGCATCACTACTGGGGAGATTTACTAAAACTGGTGCACACAGAATTTGGTACAACTGTTCATAGTAACCCCCATCAAATAATTCTCTGCAGCCATTACCTTTTGTACCACCACCCTCCGTTTAGAATGTAAGCTCTACGAGCAGGGCCCTCTGTACCTCTTGTATTAATCTGTCCTGTAATTGTGTTGTCACCCCTATACATTGTAAAGCGCTGCGTTAACTGTTGGTGCTGTATAAATCGTGTATAATAATAAATAGTAACCAATCAGTTTCTAGGTTTTATTATCAAAGCTTAAAGTGGAGGTCCACACAAAGTGAACCTCCACTTTTCGGAACCCTCCCCCCCTCCGGTGTCACATTTGGCACCTTTCAGGGGGGAGGGGGGGTGCAGATACATGTTTAAGACAGGTATTTGCACCCACTTCCGGGATAGACTCCCGTGGGAGTCGCGCCCCTTCGCGTCACCCCCTGCTGTCTTCTGGGAAACATACTGCTCCCAGGAGACAGCGGAGACCAGTGAGAAGGCGCCGCATGACTCGCGCATGCGTAGTAGGGAACCTGGCAGTGAAGCCAAAAAGCTTCACTTCCTGATTCCCTCACAGAGGAGGCCAGCAGAGAGACGAGCGATTGCTCGGCTGCCGACATCGCTGGACTCCAGGACAGGTAAGTGTCAATTTATTAAAAGTCAGCAGCTGCAGTATTTGTAGCTGCTGGCTTTTAATATAATTTTTTTCATGGGACCTCCGCTTTAAGCTAAAGTTAGAAGCCGATTGGTTACTGTGCACAGCTGCACCAGTTTTAGTAAAGACTGGTAGATCACAGGCTGGCAGTTTAGTAGGAAGGAGGGGAAGTATCCAGTGAGGGGACACTCTAGAGGTGAGACAATACACCAGCATGAGCCATGTTTTCTTCTGCATGAACACAACATTCCAGTATGTACTGTCAGTGCCAAGTGCTGATGAGGATTAGAATAGAAGTGATACACAGCGTCACTAGCACACCAATCTCCGCACACAAATATCTGCAAGCCAATTTATCCTCATCCTACCACCCAACACTCACCTTCTCGCCTGGACGACCCATGGATTTTCTAACACGTCCTCTATGGGACACGCATCACTTTTCACAACACTGATGAAAGCAGAGCCAACAGAATTCTTTCCAGCATGGGAGTCTATAAAAACCTGCCATGGCCAGTTCAGTGTATACAAAGATCATACAGAATCCATCAGGCTTACATGTGTTTATATTACATTCTATAACCTTTCAGGAAGAACTTTGTTCTACAGCTAAAACCAGGATGGGGCAGATATACCATAATGCACATAGCAGTCATTTACGGTAACCAGTACTGGTCTAACCACACCAATGACTTAACACTGGTTGCTACTGGTAACTGCAAAACCAAAGCTTTTAGTAGTGGCATCAATAAAAACATGCTATACGGCAATTCTTTTTACCATGTTCACAGTGCCGTATCCTCCCTGTAAACAGTCCCGCTGCTGCAGAGCCAGCAGGACCCCACTGCAGTGTCCTTGTTTTTTTAGTAACTACAATCCACTCCAAGTCCCTACAGGCTTCATTCCCCTTTAGGGAGTCTAGCTGCATGCATGACACCAGTAAGGGTACACAGCACTCACCTTCCTCCCAGTGTGCGCAGACAAAGAAGCGTTTAGACGCTATCAGAGCACCCGTCTTCTGCAGTCACAGATGCTCCAGCAGAGGGAAGCTGCAGTATTTCCAGCTTATGGGAAGGAATTCAGAAGGCACTTTGTGAGTGGTGTGTGCAGGAGAAGCTCACTGACTTGCTTCTGGATTGTAAAAGAATTTCCTTTAGAAAGCCTGCCAGCATTAGTCATGCCCTCTGCCAGATCACTGAGCACACGCTTCGCTCTTTCATAGGAAAACATTGATGTTTATCCATTCCAAGATCAAGGTCCACAGTGGGATGTGTGGCAGGGAGAGAGCTGCCTGACAAAGTGGGCAAACGCGGAGTCTATCCTTGTCGGACAAAGGGGGAGGGATGGGAGGCCAGGCATATCAGCATTCCCAGTTGCCTAGCAATGACACTGATCACTTTGAAAGAAAGCATTAATGAAAGAGGTGGAGGGAAAAGAGAAGCAATAAAAGTTAGGAAAATCTCATCTCCTATGTCATCCTATAGAGTTTCTCAGATGAGGCCACCAGCACTCCAGCTTCCTAGTCAACTGTGTCTAATTATAATCTGCCTTGTACAGTCTTGTAAAGAGGATGCAGAGTAAGCGTTTTCTACCTCCCACAACTCCAGCTAATGCTTGGCATAGGAAATGTCTGCACACTGTATTCTCTGCCAGTTATCAGCGGTGGAATTACCCAGGCACGTGATGAACCTACAATCCAATAGTGGACCCAGATACAAAAATATAGTAAAACCTTGGATTGAGAGAAACTTAGTTTGAGAGCGTTATTCAAGACCAGCAACATTTTTTTTTATTAATTTTGACTTGATAATCAAGCAATGTCTTGATCTACAAGTAGCATCACAACCAAGTATAAAAGAGAAGAGAGGCGCCTCTAAGTGTAGCAACATGGTTACATTTAATAAAAAGGTACAACATTTAGCAACTCATATGGTTTACGATTAAAACAGGCACATCCATGTATGCAGGCATCTGGGGTAAAGCTGTCCACATAGACCATCCTCACCGTCATCCTCCCTTCAACGCTGCGCTCCACGAGCGCGTCAAGCCTCGCTTTCAGATCGCTCTACTGAAGGGTAGTCTTCCCGGTCACAATTGCAGACTGACAACGGCGGAGGATGGTCTATGACATCTGTGTGGACAGCTTGATCCCAGATACCTTCATACTTAAAGCATCTATTTTTTCAGCCTTTTTTGTATTTGCACAGATTTTCACGCACATGCATTCACGCAATTTCGTGTGCATTCTCACGTTAATTAATGGATGTTTGCGTGCAAAAAACGCGCAAGAGGCATAAATTACTAACCAAAAATAGACATTTTTTTTATAATTTTTTTTTACTGAAGAATACACAGCACTCGTTTACGCGCCTGTGTGCATAGGCATATTACAATTAGGGGGCTGTATTTTAGCTCCATAAAAAAGTAATAAGCTGGACTGAGCTTTTTTTTTCCAAGCTGCAGTGTGAAAGAGGCCTTAGATGTGCCTGTTTTAATCAACCATGTGAGTTGTTAAATGTTGTACCTTCATTAAATGTAACCATAATGCTACACTTGGAGGCCCCCGTTTTTAAACTCTGTAGCTCCTGCTGGATTTTGCTTCCAATCCCCCTGCTGAGGCGGACATTTAATGGTTAAACAACCTGGTCACATTGCTATAATCTTTTTATATGGACTATAAAACTAAATGTATAAAATGGTTGTGGAACAAATCACCTGCATTTCCATTATTTCTTATGGGGAAATTTGCTTTGATATATGAGTGCTTTGGATTGCAAGCATGTTTCCAGAACAAATTCTGCTCGCAGTCGAAGGTTTTACTCTATACAAAGACCTTAATTAGAAATACAGCCACTGAGGATCGATTTATGGCAACACATTAAAAAACGCAAGCTCACAAGACCTTTGTATTTTAAAGCTGAACTTCTCTATTAACACCCATTTTTAATCCTTATGCTGCTAGCATTAGTAAAGCTATAGTAAAGTAGATCATATTTACTGGTTTTAAAAAACTTTTAACTTCAGTTACTTATGGATTTCCAGGTCTAGGCAAAAAGGTCACATCCCAGGAGTCTTCAAGATGGAAGAAAGGGGTTTGTTAGCTGCCTGCATGCCTGAGCCAAGGGAAGACAGATTCCAGTAAGTAAATGCTGTACAAATCATCTGCCCTTAGTCAAGATGGCTGCGGCCCGAAATGGGAGGGGGCATTTTTCAAAGTGATTTCTCAGCAAAATATAGCATGGAGACATGGATGGGCGAGTTTGCTTTGAATGTTAAAAATGAATTGTATAGCAAATCTAGTTTGTGGTGCTCAAGATACAGTGTAGTTGAACATAAGTCTTGCCTAATAGGTACCACAAAGCACCTGTCTATCACATTTGTTCATGAGAAAAGCCTATTCGGTGTGCACCTCTCTGAACTAATAAACTAGGCTGAACAAAGATGGATCAAAAAGATATAAAAACAGATTCCCTATGCACACAAGCGAGGCAGATGGCGGAATCATCCGCACTGTGCTATTGTATTCGGACAGCAGGGACTCCTTTGCTGACAGAATACACCGATCATGTGCTAATCGAATGAAAAACTGCCAACATTCCCATTCAACAAGGAACCAATCATTAAATCAACTTCTTTCAAGCAGGAAGCGCCATAGATGGATATACTTTCGGTCCTTGCTGAACCAGCTGATTTTCAATCTATGGCAAAGCTTACCCTTTCATATACCCAGTATAGTGATTGGCCTCAGGTGATGCACACAGATGAAACATATCCTCCAAGTTTTATCTGCAGTCTTCTCTACATCTGTTTAAAGTGCTGGATTTATAAAGCTTGTCTGAGCTGTCAAAGGGGGCGGAGAGCTGAAGAAGTTACTCTACAAAGCCAAGTGAGGAGAGCTCTGAGAACTAATTGGAGGGAAGGGACACATCACCTTTCACACAGGAATAGAGCCGAGGCTGTCAATCATTTGCAGCTCCCTCCATTTCACTTTTTTTCCTCTTGGTGTCAGGAAAACTTGTCAGAAGTGATTCAGGCTGATAGCAGATCAAGGACGCATCAGACAGAAATGGCACTTATTGCTCTTAATTGAGAGAAATGTACACTATAGACCAGGGGTCTCAAAACTGCGGCCCTGGGGCCGGATGCGGCCCTTTGCTTGCCTTTATCCGGACCTCGGGGCACTATTCCATCCATTGACACCAACAATGGCGAACAATTTTTAGTGCTGAAACCACCAATGGGGCACTATTCATCCAACTTACACTATCAAAAGGGTACAATTCCTTCTATTGACACCAACAGTGGGGCACTAGTCCTCCCACTGACACCAAACGAATGGTATTGTTTACCCCCTCTCGACATTTTCCACTCCCAATGGCCCTAGTCCGGCCCTCCTAAAGTCTGAAGGACAGTAAACTGGCCCTTTGTTTAGAAAGTTTGGAGACCTCTGCTATAGAAGCATATACTTTGTTCATACAGTATTTCTCAGTATGTCTGAGATTTACAACCACTTTATGGTCTGCCCTTCAAAACTAGCCATCTATTCTATCCACCTAGCACCTCACTGTCCAGTGATAACCGATCAGTGGCTAATAAAAGTACAAAATGACTCCCATGGGGACAGTGTGGCCCACCAAGTCATCAGTCAAATTCTTCATAAAAAAGTAAAGTGATCAAATTGGAAGGGCATGCAGAAGAGAAACTTATGGGTAACATTAACAGCCAGGCCTGTGCTGCCTATTTTTGGGAAGTATACCTACTTGAAAGTCCTTACCTGCCTCTAAGGCCCCTTTCACACTGGGGCGGGCAGGAGCGGTGGCGGTATAGCAGCGCGATTTGCAGCGCTGCTATACCGTCGTTCTTACCGCGGTATGCGGTCGCTAGGGGGGTGAATTTAACCCCCGCTAGCGGCCGAAAAAGGGTTAATACCGCGGTGTCACATTGATTTCAATGGGCACCCGCAGTAAAGGAGCAGTGAACACACCGCTCCTTAACCGCTGTAAAGAAGCGGCTAGCAGGACTTTTGGAGCGGTCCTGCTAGCGCACCGCTTCAGTGTGAAAGCCCTCGGGCTTTCACATTGAAGGCTACAGGGCAGAAATTTTTCATGCAGTATAATAGCGCTATTATTAGCGCTAAACCGCATGAAAACCACCCCAGTGTGAAAGGGGCCTAAAGCTAACAATACACAGATCAAATGTTGGCCGTTTTGATCACAACAAAACCTCTTTCAATTGACCTTAAGCAGGGCAGAAAATTCTCAGCTGAACAGTGGCTGCATCCAAATTAGATGCAGACACTGTTATGGGATTCTGAGGGTCACAGGTGCCAGATGTCAGAATAGCTTGCATATTCATCCATCCATGCTGTTAATCATGAAGGATTTTTCTTTCAGCCAGCAGTATTGGCTAGCTTTAGACAATGATCCTTTCCAAGTCCAGCCCTGCCTTTAGCAGCCATTAGCAAGAATAAGAAGAAATTAGAATAAAGATATGGACTTTGTAGGCACACGCATATATTTAGTAAAAAAATTGAAGTTTTTAAAAATTGTATACAATGGCTTTAACTTTATTCAAACACATTAAAAACCATAGAGTTGAGTGATCAAGGACTAATGCCTCGTACATATGACCGGTTTTACCGTCCAATAAACTGTGATGAGAGCTTTTGGCCGGGAATCCCGGCCGTGTGTTTGCTCCATCTGAGTTTTTCCGACGGGAAATCTGCCAGGAAAAAAAAAAAAAAAAAAAAAAAAAGCAGGATCTCTCCCTCCCCCCCCCCCCCCGTCAGGAAAAAATACGAGCGGGAAAACAGTTAGTCTGTATGCTTTCCTGATGGGAAAAAAAAAACACGCATGCTCGGATCGGAAGCATAGAACTTAATTTTGTCAGTTAGTCGTAGTCTTTTACGTCACCGCTTTTTCTTGGCAGTCAAAAGTTCACCGACTTGTGTGACCGTGTGCATGCAAGGCAGGCTTGAGAGAAAATTCCGTCAGGAAAACCGGTCGTGTGTACGAGGCATAACACCTCTAATACATATACCACATGTAACGAGCGCAAAGATACGAAGCACGTAGAATGATATAAATCCAATTGTTGTTTGGATACGTGGAGCGGTTGAGTCGTATTCGCAGGTCGCTCAGAGAAAAATGGCTCTACATGTTGCGTGCATTGACACGCTTCTTCAGGAGCTTGTGTATATAGTTGAAAAGTTTAGTTAAAAAATAGCAAAATGTAGAGATTATGAATAAACACGGGTCAAGAAGGTTGTCCCAAAGTTTCAAAATAAAAATCATAGGCTCAGTACAGGCATGCAATCAAAGCCATGTATGGCTGATAAATATCACAACCAGGAGGGTGATGGACACACAATAGTAGATAGTTATGTACACCGGCGGAGTGAGTTGACTGACGTCACCATTTATTGTTGCAACAGTAACCAGCGATGTCCAATGGCAGAAAGGAGAGTGTTTGACTAAAACAGCCAATCACCATTATGAACAAGGCTATGGTAAATGGTAGAGAACAACCACCGTGTGTGATCGAGTGGAGGTATAATAGCGATTTTCTGAGCGACCTCCGAATACAACGACTCGACCTCTCCACGTATCCAAGCAACCATTGGATTTATATCATTCTACGTGCTTCAAATCTTTGCGCTCGTTACAAGTGGTATATGTATTGTGTTATGAGAGTCCTTGAGGTGACTCAACTTTATGGTTTTTAATGTTTGTATACAATGGTTTTAACTTTATCCAATTAAAAAAACTTCAATTTTTTTTACTAGATATATGCGTGTAAAGTACATATCTTTATTCCAATTTCTTTTAAACAATACTGGGACATTGGCACACTTGTGTATCCACAGCATCACCCTGTGATTATACACGTAGTTCACGCTTTTTGTCATTAGCAGGGATAAGTCTAGCCAAAAAGTTTATTAATGAGTGGATGCTGGTGGGCTGAGGACTCATCTTCTATTTCTTGGGAACTCCATTAGTAAACAATCTCAGCTAACACCACCCCATCACACTTCCCCTCTTAAGTGTTTCACCTACCACTATGGAACAATCCTAATGGAGCTAATGCATTCTATACAACATGAAAATGGGACCATCCATCAAGGTAAAAGATCTCCTTGTAAAGGAGCAAGTAGATCTGTGCTCCTACAATCTCCGAGTCTGAGGCGCATCAAGCCATTCAATGCACGGTCATGTACAGAAAAAAAAGAAGGATTTTTGTATTCACCTTAAAATCCTTTTCTCTGCAGTTCATGGAAGGACACAGCAGCTTAATCTTGACCTTGGGGTTATTCGCCTTCTATCAGGAGAGGACTAGGCCGAACATGCAACATGTTAAATAAAATAATGTACAGTACCGCCCAGGGGGCGGTCCCTCTGGCTATAACCCCTCACACTGCATCCAGCAGTTCAGTTCGTCAAAAAGCAGTACAAACATAAAAAAGGAGGGGTGGGTGCCGTGTCCGTCCATGAACTTCAGAGAAAAGGATTTTACAAAAATTCTATTTTCTCTTTCATTCATGGATGGACACAGCAGCTTAAGCTTGACCTTAGGGACGTCCCCAAGCAAGGTCAAAAAACGAGGGGTGGGAACAGCAAGCAAACAAACCTCCACCCAAAACAACCAGAGCTCCTCAACGGAGGAGTTGCAACCATAAACAGCCGCCTGCAAAACCTTGTGGCCGAAGCAAGCATCAACACTCATCAACCTTGTAAAATTTAGTGAAGGTGTGAACGGACGACCAGGTTGCTGCCTTACACACCTGGGAAACAGACGCTTGATATCGGAAAGCCCAAGGAGGCACGAATTGCCCTGGTTGAATGTGCCGTGACAGGTAAGGGAGGGGCCGCCCTTTTAGGGTATAAGCCCAAATCTCGATCTGTCCGATCCACCAAGAAATGGTGGCCGACGAGACCGCCAGGCCCTCCTTTGGACCAACCACCGAAACAAACAGTGAATGGAGCCGTAGCAGACAGATACACCCGCAGAGCTCGGACCACGTCCAAGGAATGCAAGGCAACATCTATGGGGTGCGACGACCGAGGACAAGGATGGAAGCACAAAGTCCTCATTATGATGAAAAGCCCTAAAAACCTTCGTTAGAATGAATGAGTGACTTGCATAGCGCTACAAATGTGAACTGAATCGCCTCAAGGCGCTTTATGCAGCCAGTGTCTGACTGGTGCGGTCATTCACCCCGTAGGATCGCGACACGCTTGGACATACATTCTTACACATATATACTGGGCCAATTTTTTGGACAAGATCCAATTAACCTACCAGCATGCCATTTACAGTGTGTTAGGAAACCGGAGCACCCGGAGGAAACCCACGCAGACACATGGAGAACATGCACACTCCAGGCAGATGGTGTTGTGGTTGGGATTCGAACCAGCGACCCTTTTTGCTGCCAAGTGAAAGTGCCAACCACTACACCACTGTGCTGCTCTACACGAAGGCTGCAGGCGCAGCACCGCTTTATCCTTGTGGAGGATCAAGTAGGGAGACTTGCAAGACAAGGCCGCCAACTCAGAAACCCTCCTTACTTATGCAATAGCCACCAGAAAGGCAACTTTGAGAGAGTGTAAAAAAGGGGAATCTCTCTGATGTTCTCAAAATAGGAGGTTTCTGAAGTACCGAGAGCACCAAATTCAAATCCCATGGAGGAAGTGGTGGTCAAACCGAAAGGGCCACATGTCGAACCCCTTGCACAAACGTACTCACTAGTGAATGAGCCGCCAAGGGTCGTTGAAAGATGACAGCCAAGGCCGATATCTGCCCCTTAATGGTGTTTAAGGCAAGTTTTTGATCCACTCCACACTGTAAAAACAGCAGGATCCTGGAAACCGAAAATGTCCGTGGACGCCACTCCATCTCCTCACACAGAGATGTAGGTCTTCCACGTGCAATAGATCTTCCAAGAAGATGACTTCCGTGCCCTCAGCCTGGTGGAAATTACTGAATCAGACAGGCCTCTGTCCCTTAGTACCTGACTTTCAACAGCCATACTGTTAAAGCCAGCGACTGTAAAAGCAGGATTAAGTATAGGACCTTGCGACAGGTCTTCTCGCATCGGCAGCCGCCAAGGAACATCTGCCACCAGGCATACTAGGTCGACGTACCAGGGACGCTGAGGCCAAACTGGGGCAATAAGAATCACCAGAATACCCTCGGTCTCCACTCTTAGCCGATACTGTCCCCATGGAGCCACCAACGTGTCTGTCACGTCCTCCCAGGGATCTTTAGACCTGGCCACAAACCTCAATACTTTCTAATTGAGTCGAGAAGCCAGGAGATCTACGTCTGGCGTGTCACATCTCAGGCAAAAGGAGGAGACGAAACACAACCAACCATTCTCCTTGGTCCAGCATCTGGCGACTTGGGTAGTCCGCTTGCCAGTTTTCTACGCCCGGAATGTATACAGCCGATAGAACCGGCACGCTCCGCTCTGCCCAGCGCAAGATGTGAGCGACCTCCAATGCTGCAGCAGAGCTTCTTGTTCCTCCTTGATGGTTGACATACGCCTCCGCCGTGGCGTTATCCGACTGGATCTTGACTGGACATCCCTGCAGCCTCTGTGACCATGTGGAAAGGCACTGCCTGATCGCCCGAAGTTCAAGCACATTGATTGGCAGGCAGGATTCTTCCTGCATCCAGCGACCCTGTGTCGACTGTACGCCCCAAACTCCCCCCCAACCGGTCAGGCTGGCGTCCATCGTGATCACCGTCCACTGAAAAGGGAAAAAAACAACGCCCCAGACTGATGGGCCAGAGATCTCAGCCACCAGACCAGGGAAGCCCCGACTAGCTGACTCATCCGGATTTGACAATCCAGGGATAACATAGATTTGTCCCATTTGGACAAGATATCCTTTTGCAAGACTCGGGTGTGGAATTGAGCATACGGTACCGCCTAAAAGGCTGCCACCATGAGACCCAGGACTCGCATGCAAAAGCGCAGCGACGACCACCTGCGGGTTGCCAACAGCTTCACCGCAGCCCGAAGAGTCTGCAACTTATCAAAAGGGAGAAAAACTCTCGCCTCTGAGGAGTCCAGAATCAAGCCCATGTATTCCAGGTGCTGAGTCGGCACCAACACCGACTTCTGGAATTTCAGTACCCAAACTCGAAGGGTCTGACTGGCTATAGCCATATCCTCCTCTAATTCTGAGTCTGAAGCTGCTCTCAGAAGGCGTTCATTCAGGAAGCCCACGATAGCCATTCCTCGCTGTCTCAGCAAAGCCAAAATCGGGGCGAACACCTTGCTGAAAACCCTTGGTGCTGACGCCAGGCCAAAAGGGAGAGCTACAAATTGGTAGTGATCGCCCCCAGACTGTAAAGCGCAGAAATCTGATGCCCAACGTATATGGGGACATGCAAGTATGCATCCTTGATGTCCAAGGATGCCAGAAAATCCCCCTGGATGGAGTGCAGCGACCACAGAGCGAACTGATTCCATCCTGAACCTTCGTACTTTTACAAAGGTGTTGAGGGCCTTGAGATCCAGGATTGGACAGATCCCGTCCTTTTTTGGGTCTACAAACAGATTGGAGTAAAATCCCTGAAACCTTTCTGGCAGCGGTACAGGTACTATTACCCTGCGCATCAGCAGGTCCTGTACTGCCCCAAACAGGGCGTTCCGCCGAGCCGGAAGATGAAGGTTGGAGGGAAAAAAAAAATCTGTTTGGTGGACAAAAAAGAAACTCTTGTACCCTGATGAAAAAACTTTGCAAACCCACTTGTCGGAAAGCAGGGAGGCCCACCGAGCTGCAAACTCACGAAGGCAACCCCCCACCCAAGAGTCGGGCGGGTGCAAACATTCATCCTGTCGCAGATTTGTTCGGCTTGCGAAACCAGAGACTCTTGTCCTTCAGCTGTCCTTGTCGGCCTGGGAACGTTTACCTGCGGGAACGGACTGACGAAAAAAAACGTTTCTGAGCAGAAAAGGAGGGCCCTGGCCTACGGCATGGCTCCTTACCTTTTCTGGATCTGGATTTTCTGGATCCGCGGACCAGCATTTTAGCCAAATCAGGCGTCAGCAGATACTGAGGCTCTGGAAAGCTGCGGAGCTGTATCCAAGGCCCAGACATACTTGAGGCCATGCACCAACTGGTTGGCCAGTTCCACGCAGACCGGGGAAGCCTGTTCTACCAACTCGTGGTGTAACAACTTTGCCCATTCTGTAAGTGTCTGTGACACCAGGGCCGTGGCCAACACTGGCCGCAATGCTGACCCCCACCACCGTGAACATGGACCAGGCCACCGCCTCGGTCCTCCTGTCTGCAGGGTCCATAAAGGCAGGAGTCCCCTCTATTGGAATCGTGGTTACCTTGTTTAACCTGATACCAGTGGGTCCATAATCAGGGGAGATGTCCATTTTTTCAGGAAACTCCTCAAAGGGGCAACGGACCGCCATGCGTTTGGGACCGAAAAAAACAGATGCAGTCGTTCCCATTCTTTGTATATAAACTTATCAAAATAAGTTAGGTAGGTTAACACCTTATACAAATAGAATAGTGCAGCGCTAAATAACTTAATAAATTCTAAACAAGTCCAAAAAGGAATCAAGGAAAAAATGGTCCCAAAATTCAGTATTAACAATAACAAATGAAAGGAAAAAAGTTGCTAGATGTGGAAAATCCTCAAAAGTGATCAGAGTGCTTGAAAACAATATATCAATAGTGCTTCAATACATGTGTTCCCGTCACCAACTTCACAGGCCGCTCACCTCAAAGATTGGGTCTCTGAGCTAACAGAAGACCAAGACACACATTCCCCTTGGAGGGGTATAATTATAGATGAATCAGATGGAGGGAAAGGGTATTTAAAGGATTGTCCATACGAGGTCCCCATAATACGCTGAGGAAGTTCCGCCCTGAGGAACGATACGCGTGCGGAGGGGACCATTATGTGACATTCCATCCAGCAATACCCAGAAGCTTGCAACCGAAAGACGCAGTGTCTATAAAACAGGAGGCTCATGTTCCTAGCACTGGGCTCAGTGCTTTTTATGTAAGTGAGAATTTTTTTTTAATAAATGTGATCGTTTTTAAATGAAACAGAGAGCACTATGGTTGTCTATGTTTTACATGAATACTGCTGAGAATTTATGTTTGGAGGAGCATCACCATTTGTTAATGATCATCTGAAGACAGGATTCATCTATAATTATAGATGTCCCCGCCATATCCTCCAATTTTAGGGTCTCCCGCACTGCGGTGATAAATGCTCCAACAAGCGATTTCTCCTGCGCTGACCCAGACACACAGTCTTCCTCACTGTCCAAATGGTCCTGGTCCGCATCCTCCGACACGTCAGAAAAGGGGCCATATGCCAGAGCAAGGCCTGAGTCTGAATCAGAAGATGGGGGGGGGGGCTTTTTTACCCCCTTTGTGAACACACCGCTTCCACCCTGGCAACAAAAGACTCCAGAACCACCGACAAAGCGTCCATAGGCACCGCAGGGGCACAGTTTGCCAAAACAGGGATGTCTGGGGAAGAAGCGCCAGCTTCTGACGCCATGCTGACCCACACTCACCTGACAGCCGTGGGGACCCAAGGCAAGGTACACAAAAAAGTCCACCCTCCTAGCTTCCACAGACCGAGGGGCCCCCCCAGAGGACTCGCCACCCTGACCCAGGTACTGCATAGCGCTGCCGTCCGCCCTCTGTCTGAGGTGTTCCTGTGCTGTTTGCGCCATTCAGAGAGATATTCCCACCGCTAGAGGCAAAAACTAAGCTGGGGCTACAAGAAAATGGCTGCCGGCCGCCTCCGTAAAAAGCGCGCGTGCTACAAGAAATAGGCCGCCGGCTGCTTCAGCATTTAAACGAGCGGGGCTACAAGAAAATGGCGCCGGCTCCGCCAAAATGGCCACCGGCCATTTCTGAGGCAAGAAAAAGGCCGCAAACACGCTGGGCCTCCGAGCGGAGGCCCCCCACATGGCAGACCAGACAACACTATGGAGAGCAGACCCTGGACACCAAGCCTCTGATCCCCCGCCCGGAGGACACCCGGTCAGTACACAGCAGGCCCAGCCACCACAGAGCATGGGGAGGAGGGAAAGGACAGGGAGAGAAAAGGGTGAGGGACCCCCTAGTCGACCTCCCCAGGAATGCCCAGCTGTTCCATCCTGCCGAAACAGGGGAAACTCTACTTACCCGTCCTGCGGGGACTGCTGGACGCATTCCGGACAGACCCATCACCCGATCAGTACGGGGTGGCTGTCGGCCATGGCACACTGCAACTCTGACATCAGTAGCCCGGTCATATGTGTGATCCGGAGCATATAGCTCACCGGCCACCCCTGGTGCAACGGGGCATGTCATGGCCGACCCAGCGCTTAGCTAAAGGTCTGCTCACGCTCGATGGCCGGACTGGGGAGACTACAAGGATCTATATTATCTAGCCTGTCACCCAGCCGGCAGTTGATAGTAGATCTCAGGATCAAAAAAGTAGAAAAAAAACCTAAAAAAAACCCAGGACCAATGGTCCCAACCGGGAGCCAAGTCCTTCTATACTAGGCAGAAAAAAACTGAGCTGCTGGATGCAGTGTGGGGGGTTATAGCCCCCTGGGCGGTACTGTACAGTTTTGATGTTTTTTTTAACATGTTACATGTTCTGCCTAGTCCTCTCCTGATGGAAGGCGAATAGCCCTAAGGTCAAGATTAAGCTGCTGTGTCCGTTCATGAACGAAAGAAATTAAAGAGAAGTTTCTAATACTGGTGGTTGAAAACACTTACAGACCACTTTTTGCTACAGGTAAGCCTACACATAAGGCTTACCTGTAGCTACCCCGGATATTGCCTAAACCTACACGGTTTAGGAGATACCACCTGTCTCAGCATGTGCCATCATTATAGGCACAAGCGCACTGAAGCAACAGGGGGTCCGTATCGTTGCTTCAGCGGATGTGCAGTTAGCGACCGCTCCAACGGGAATTGCGATACCTGGAAATAACTCCAGGAGTCATGTCGCCGGGTGAAGCAGAGTGCCGGGACCGCTGCGGGGGCTTCGATCCAAGGTGAGGGTTTCATAATGAGCTAGTATGCTAGCTCATTATGCCTTTGTCTTGCAAATTTTGTGTTTTGTTTTTTAGGGTTTACAACCACTTTAAGATGGTTCTCTTATCAATTACAGGTACTTCTAAAGTACCAATTTACACATTTATCTATATCCACATCAGTCCCTAATCCTCAAGGAGCCTACAATTGAAGGTCCCCAACTCACATACTAAGGGTAATTGGCTCCTGTATAAATTGGCCCATCAGTATGTCTTTGAAGTGTGAGAGAAAACCAGAGTACCAGGAGGAAACCCACACAGGCAGAACATGCAAACTCCAGGCAACATGCAACTGCCATGGTTGGAAATCAAACGGATGACCTCAGTGCTGCCAAAACAGGTGGTCTTACCACTTAGCCACTGTGCTGCCCCACCATTGATGCTCAAATCTGTCCCAATATTGGTATGTCTCCCTTTATGACAGAAAACCATTAAAAGCAGGGTGGATAAAATAAAATAAATCGTATTTTTTTGATTTTTTATTCATTTTAATAAAATGCTTGTGGAGTAAAAAATCTATCTATCGAGGTTTTCCATTTAAGATACATTAATAATTTAGTTTATTCAGCATGTAATGGAGCTTCGTTATGTAGCAGGCTGTATATTCTGCAATATTTACATTTTTGGTAAAATCATTCAATGAATCCAAGCTCTGCAAGCTGAGATAACATGCATTTTTGCATTCACACAATTTCACAGTAACCATGAGATAAAACAAAGTTCAGGAATATTCCTTTATCCCATTGTCTTGCAAATCTATATATACTACAAGCTGTATGATTGTTTTTAGAAAAATGCATCTGTACCAGGCTCCAAGTGTGAGAAGGGAAGGCAAGCCGTAATAATGAAATCTAAACCTTGTGATCTTTCTGCACATAGCTTGAAGTGCTTTATTCCTCCCTTGCAGAGCAAAATGGCAGCAGGCCATAAAAGAGACCCAGTTTGGGAATATTTACTAACCTGACAGCTTTTTCTAAATTTGAAAATATTGAAGATTCTAACTACCAGCAATAATAAGTCCTTACATTTAAAGAGCACCTGTCATTTCATATCTATCATGACAGCACCTGTTAGTGGGCACCCACTCACCTGCTGCCGCCACGTCCCTCACCTTATTGCGTCACTGCCGAATACCAGCCGTTCCATTAAAGTGAATGGGACGGTCAGTGAGACAACAGCAGGTCAGAGGAGGAGCCGCTGCAGGACAGAGATGATCTTTTTAAAAATAACAGATTTACAGCAGAGTTCCACTCAAAAATTGAACTTCCGCTTTTCAGATTCCTCCCCCCCCCCCCTCCGGTGTCACATTTGGCACCTTTCAGGGGGGAGCAGACAACTGTCTAAAACAGATATTTTGCCACCATTTCTGAGCATAGATACCCGAGCCACCCGCAGGTATCTACGCCACTTCCGGCATCTTTTCCGTCCCCCCCAGCTGTCTTCTGGGAGACACACGGGTCCCATTAGACAGCAGGGACCAGTGGGATCGCACATGCGCAGTAGGGAACCAGGAAGTGAAACCACAAGGCTTCACTTCCGGATTCCCTTGCCAAAGATGGCGGCGGCAGCACCCGAGAGCCGAGGTATAGATCAGCTTCGGGTAACGACATCGCAGGCGCCCTGGACAGGTATGTGTCCTTATTTTCAAAGTCAGCTGCTGCAGCATTAGTTGCTGACTTAACAAAAAAATAGGCTTGTTTTAAAGCAGAGCTCCGCTGTTTTACTAGCAATTTAAATCAAATCCACCCTGATCAAAATCTTGCGTTTTTCCTCCCCGTTGTCCACAATCCAGGCTTCCACGTCCACTGCCTTTAACCACATTCAAATCATGTTCCTTTTGGGCTTTTCCACAACCCATTCTTGCTGCCTCCTCTGTTTACCTCTTCAACAATCCAGTTTCATTGCATCCTTTCCCCCACTCAAAAAATATAGTCTCAGTACCTCTTGGCTTACAAATTTTTTATAATTCTGATGCATACGCTCTTCTCTTGTCCACTATCCATTTATGCCACCCCATCAATTAAATAATCTGGTCCTGCTGTATTCTCTCACACCTTTGTTGTCTACTCTGGTCCCCTCCACTATTAGTCCCCACTGTTCTCCCTCGTTCTCACTTACCACGCATACTCTGGTTCTCACTTACCACTCTCATACTTTCTGGTGCCTAACATTTTATGATATAAAGTCAAAAACACAACAATACACTAGGATGCACATTTGTAGAGGAGTGTCATTTTCTGACAGCAGCAGCCTTTTGTTCATAAAGTTCCTTATCCTTTAAAATTGCATCCTTAACAATTTGTTTCTTTTTAAACACCATGTATATGTGAAACCACGTCCATATTTAAAATTACATACTACCATTTGCTGTGAAAGGCTAGTGTTAGCATTAGGCCAACAGTTCTCAGTCCTCCTTGCATATATGTTAACGGTTTTAGCTTTCAAAGGTTTGAAAATTTTCTATTGCCAATCTTGTGATTTTTTACACATTTTCCATGTTTCACATCCAGCCGGGTGACACATGTAGGTAAGTTCCTGATTAAGAAGCTCCATTTCTGCCCTAGAATCACAAGGTGCATGCTGTAGAGAGGGTGCCACTGTCTGCAGCAGCTAGGATCCACCCATCGCCAGAGGACCCGTGACATCCCTGGGTTTGACCAGGGATGTGGGTGGAATGTCTAGTGTAGGAGTACCTAAGCCTACCATATTTACTTAGGCATTTAAGGCACAGATAATGTATCCACACTGTGCAAGGCAACTGCACGGAAAGCGTGATAAACTCTCAAAGTAAATCCAAAGACAACTTTTTTTGGACAGCATAGGAATAGTTTGCAACCCGTCAGATTTTCTCCAGAATAAAAAAAAAAAAAAAAGATTTTTGTACTTACTGAAAAATATATTTCAAGTCCAAAGAGGGATTAATTCTTCGAGATTTAGGCTATATGGCTTCCATCAGAAGGTTCAGAGACTAGCAAACAAATTGAAGACAGTCCCCCTATAACCCCACCTCAGTTTTGTTCGTACACAAAGTAAGGTTGCACAGATACCTTTTTCTATTGGCAAGTACAAGTACCAATGTTCTCAAGTACTCACCGATACCGACTATCAATACCTTTGCGGTGCGATTTGAACTGGTTTTTGGTATCGGAGCATTAGTACTCGTGCAAATGCTCAGCATACCAGTATTGGTGCAACCATAACACAAAGCCAATATTACATAAGGGCAGGATCTAGGTCTCTCAATGTAGTAATTCACCGACAAAACCAGTCTGAGGGGTGGGCAATGATCACAGAGGTTCAACAGATGTAGAAGTCTTACAAGGAATGAAGGCTATATAAAATTAGTGAAAGCAAATATGTGAAAGGTTACAACCAAAAAAAAGCCCAAGGATCAACCTGATGTTCTAGAGAGGCCCAGATAATCACAGCTGAAGTAGAAACTGCTACCTGAAAGAAATGGTTAATGTGGATAACCAATTATGCATCATGAAGAGGAAAATATTTTATACAAACAGCTAAAGAAAAGTATTGGGTAGTGAGTCAACAAAAAAGGATGTTAACCACTTCCGGACCGCCGCACGACTATATACGTTGGCACTTTGAAGAGGGATATCTTATGGCAGCAGCTACTGTAGCTTCCATAACCCAGATATCCTCGTCTTCAGCCGGCGGTCCGATTTTCTATAATGGTGGTCTCTGCGTCGGATTCGCAGCAAGATCACCATTATCGGAGGCGGGGGAGAGGGCCCCCCACCCTCCCGCAACGCTTACCAGGACCGTCGGTAGCGACAGGTATGGAGACGAGTGAAGGTAAGATGGCCCCCCACTAGTCTCCATACCATAGCAGGGCAAAAGCAACGTCAAAACGTCACTTCCATCCATAGCTCTTAAAGGGCCATTTTTTTGGTCATTTTTTGAAATGACAATTTTTTTTTTAGTCCAAATATGAGATCCGAGGTCTTTTTGACCCCAGATCTCATATTTAAGAGGACCTGTCATGCATTTTTCTTTTACAAGGGATGCTTACATTCCTTGTAATAGGAATAAAAGTGATTTTTTTTTAAAAGAACAGTGTAAAAAATTAAAAGGTAAAACAATTTTTAAACGCACCCCGTCCCGCCGAGCTCACGTGCAGAAGCGAACACATATAAAACACGTGCGGTATCGCCGCGATCATTAGAGCGAGAGCAATAATTCTAGCCCTATACCCATTCTGCAACTCAAAACATGCAACCTGTAGAATTTTTTAAACTTCGCCTATGGAGATTAAGGGTAAAAGTTTTTCGCCATTGCACGAGCAGGCGCAATTTTGAAGCGTGACATGTTGGGTATCAATTTACTCGGCGTAACATTATCCTTCACAATATACAATAAATTTGGCCTAACTTTACTGTTGTCTTATTTAATTCAAAAAAGTGTATTTTTTCCAAAAAAATCCGCTTGTAAGACCGCTGCGCAAATACGGTGTGACAAAGTATTGCAATGACCGCCATTTTATTCTCTAGGGTGTTAGAATTTTTTTTTTATAATGTTTGGGGGTTTTAAGTTATTTTCTAGCAAAAAAAAAAAACTTGTTAACTTGTAAACATACCTGAAAAAGAAGCTTGGTCCTTAACCACTTGCCGACTGCCGCATGTACATATACGTCGGCAGAATGGTACGGCTGCGCAAAGCAATGTACCTGTACGTTGCTTTGAATTTGCCGCCGTGGGGGCATGCCCCTGCCGCACGCTCCGTGAGCGTGCCCCGCGGACTTGATGTCCGTGATCGTCTCACGGAGACGCAGAACGGGGAGATGCCTATGTAAACAAAACATTTCCCTGCTCTGCCTAGTAACAGGACAGAATTCTACTGCTCCCTGTGATCGGGAGCAGCGATCTCTGTCATGTCACTGGTAGCCCACCCCCCCCCCCCCAGTTAGAATCACTCCCTAGGACACACAACCCCTTGATAGCCCCCTATTGTTTAACCCCTTCCCGTGTCTTTTTACACAGTAAATCGGTGCATTTTTATAGCACTGATCACTGTATAAATGACAATGGTCGCAAAATAGTGTCAAAAGTGTTTGCCATAATGTCGCAGTCCCATTAAAAATCGCAGATCACCGCCATTACTAGTAAAAAACAATACATACTAAAAATGCCATAAAACTATCCCCTATTTTGTAGACGCTATAAAACTTTTGCGCAAATCAATATACGCTTATTACGATTTTTTTTACCAAAAATATGTATAAGAATACATATCGGCCTAAACTGAGGGAAAAAAATAAATTTTGAAATTTTTTTTCGCTCTTTTTATAGCGCAAAAAATAAAAACCACAGAGGTGATGAAATACCACTTAAAGCGGAGCTCCGCCGAAAAAAACATTAAGAGCCAGCAGCTACAAATACTGCAGCTGCTGACTCTTATTAGGACACTTACCTGTCCTGGAGTCCAGCGACGTCTGCAGCAGAGGACGAGCAATCGCTCGTCACTCTGCTGCCCCCACCGCCATCCTCGGTGAGGGAACCAGGAAGTGAAGCCTTGCGGCTTTACTGCCCGGTTCCCTACGGCGCATGCAAGAGTTGCACTGCGCCATTCTGACTGGTCCCCGAGTGTTCTGGGAGCCGAATGTCTCCCAGAACACTACGGTTATTCTGCAGGAAGTGACGTACTTCCTGCAGATTTCCCGCAGAGAGGACTCCCGGAAATGGGTGAAAATACCTGTCTTAGACAGGTATCTTCACCCTCCCCCCTGAAAGGTGTCAATTGTGACACCGGAGGGGGGGGGGAGGGTTCCGATGAGCGGAAGTTCCACTTTAGGGTGGAGCTCCGCTTTAAGAAAGCTCTATTTGTGGGGAAAAATAAGGACGTCAATTTTGTTTGGGTGCAACGTAACACGACCGCGCAATTGTCAGCTAAAGCGACGCAGTGCCGAATCGCAAAAAGTGCTCTGGTCAGGAAGGGGGTAAATTCTTCTGGGGCTTAAATGGTTAACTGGGGCAAAAGCTAAAGTAAAGGCTAACCACCTTTTTCTGCAGGGAAGGAAAAAAGTTAAGACAAGTTAAATGAAAACGAACTTCCAACTAAGCAAAAGCGGTCGGCTAATGTGGTGGCGCGCGTGACCCCCCCCCCCCCCTTTTACTTCAAGTAAAGAAAGGACAGATCAAAAAATGTATGTCCACACAAAACAACTCACCAGTTAACAGCAGAATATATAAATGAACACTCAAAGTTGACTGAAATCTTGCATCACCTACAGACCAACTATTCCCCTCCCCCCACTATTATCCCACCTGCTTCTTTCCTACCAAAACCTAATTGCTCCAAACCGTGTGAGTTTTCACAGTTCAGGATTACGTACTACTTCTAGTGCTGGATCTTTTTCACCAAACATGACCTAATTTTTGTAGCCCTTTTTCTAAAAGAAGTCCCACGCTCTGTTCTACTCTATGTTGTATATGTGGAAATACAGCTGTACACTTGTCCTGTATGTATGCTTTAAACATCAATCTTCTAACTCACCCCAAAAAGCTTTGTTAAAGAGTAACTCCACTTGTTGGCAAATAAATCCCCCCTGGGTGATCCATGTACATTGCAAGGATGTTCAACTTTGATTCCTACCTTTTGTTCTTCTTCAGAAAGAACCGTTTGTGTCCATGTGCTGAGGAAATTGTATACACTTTTTTTATTTGCCATTTTTTTTCCCCCACAAAGTTACCCTTACCCTTTAAGGGTGCGGCAGCCACTGTATAACCTACATGACCAGGATTCGTAAAACTTGAATTCTTTAACCACTTCAATACCAGGCACTTATACACCTTCATGCCAAAGCCAATTTTCAGCGCTGTCGCAATTTGAATGACAATTATGCAGTCATGCTACACTGTACCCAAACAAGCGTATAATTTTGTTACCACAAATAGAGCTCTTTTGGTGGCATTTGATCACCTCTGCGATTTTTATTTTTGCGCAATAAAAAAAATACAAGTCCAGCGTGGGCATTCGAGGGGGGGCTGCGCTGATAAACAATCAGCGCAGACCTCCCGTCAGGAGAGCCGCCGATCGGCTCTTATCTACTCGCGTCTGTCAGACACGAGCGAGGAAAAGCCAATCAACGGCTCTTCCTGTCGTAGGCTCTTTACCGAGATAGGTATAGCGGTGTGTCAGATTGACAGACCGCACCCCAGATAGCCACGATGCGCGCCCGTCATATGATGCCCACTCAGGACAACTGAACCACCACCTGGTCATCATTTTGCTATAGGCAATAAGTGGTTAATGGACAAAAATCTCACCATAGGATCTAGGAGTGGCAATACATGCAAAACCACTATAAACTAGGATAGAAGAAAATCTTTCCAAGTAGGCCCTACAAAAAGGTGTCGGGTGGGATTGGCCAGTTAATTGGCAACTGGCCGAAATGCAAACGTTGTACGACAGCTTAACATCACTCTTTAATAGACTGTACCTGTACTGGAGAAGCAACTTCCCAAGATTGGAAATCCTTACATTTACCCAGTGAAGTGACTGGCCTCAGGTGATACATTTTTCAACTTCAACCACTTCAGCTCCAGAAGTTTTACCCACATCCTGACCAGGCGATTTTTGTGATATGGCACCGTGTTTAACTGACAATTATGCCGTGTGACGCTGTACTCAAACAAAATGTATATCCTATTTTCCCCCCCAAATTTGTGGCATTTGATCACCTCTGCATTTATTTTTTGCGCTATAAACAAAGACAATTTTGAAAAAAAACTTGTTTACTTTTCACTATAAATACACATACAATATAAAAAAAAAAAAAAACAAAGGAGGGGAGGATCCTGTTCCTTTAAAGCAGGGATATGCAATTAGCGGACCTCCAGCTGTTGCAAAACTACAAGTCGCATCATTCCTCCGCCTCTGGGTGTCATGCTTGTGGCGGTCAGTCTTGCTATGCCTCATGGGACTTGTAGTTCTGCAACAGCTGGAAGTCCGCTAATTGCATACCCCTGCTTTAAAGCAGGTTATGCAGCACAGTGCTTGTGCTGTGTAATTTGGCCCCCTGTATAACCTGAAATACCAGGCTAATCCTGGCAGTTTCTGCCCTCCCCCTGTAAACTGACCAGTTAATTGTGGCTGCTGAGCCCTGACACTGGTCAGTATACATGCCTCCATCATCCGCAGCCCTGCTCTCTTGTGTCTCCCTCCCCCTCCCTGCCAGCTAGTCTGTGTGTGTGTGAGTCGCCCTTCCCCTAACCGTCCAGTACCATTCCGAGCAGTGCAAACCAGTGGCGGCTGGTGTTTTTCGTTTGGGGGGGGGGTCAAACAAAATCCCCCTCCTTCGCAGCACGCTCAGAGTCTGTCCTATTTTGAAGCCTATAAGAGCCTATGGCTCTAATCAGGTACTTAAAAAAAAAAAAAAAAAAAACACCCCCTCTGCTGTAATTAATTTTAAAAAGCTTTCTCCCTGGTAAGCAGTCACGTGACCTCCCGTCACTCTTCTTCCGATGAATACACTAGGGAGGGAGGTCACATGACTGCCCAGCAGATGTCAGAGGGAGAGCTTAGCCCTACCTCCCTAGTACATACATCGGAGGAAGAGCGACAGGTGGTCACGTGATCACTGAGAAAGAATACGTTTAGGGGATGAATTAAAAAAAATAAAAAAAAAAAAAAATAATAAAGCACACAGTATATACTACAGGTTATACTAGCAGTGCTTGTGTGCACTGCCTTAACAACCCGTTTAATGTTAAGAAAGTTTTGCCACTTGCTTTGTGGTATTAAACCAAAAATGCATTATATTGTCGCTCAACATTGATGTGGTGGCTGCGTTAGTTTTCTCCCCCCCCACCCCACCCTCTATTTTCACATGATCTGGTTAGCAACACACCTTCTGTATTAGAGTGCCCCCACTCTGCATCAATGAGCATGGGGGCACCTTTGGAAAGCAGCATTGTCAGTCTGCGGGGAGGGGATTGTTAGATAGACCAGCAGATTTAGATATAAAATAACTGAGTTAGGCTTCAGTTTGTTTTAAGCAATTACAGCAAACCGTAATTTTTCTTTTCAGAAAAAGGTCTTGCAGGTGGGGTAAAATAGCAGTTTTTTTAATTTTTTTATTTTTTTTTATTTAACACATTAAAAAAGGGAAAACAACAAGGCTTGTAAATCACACAACTTTCAGGTTGCTGTAGTGTGAACCAACGTGTCTTTGCCAGATGACTTGCTGGCGACGATGCGATTTTTAAGCAACTTTCATGTGTAGCGGGGGTTCCAAATTTAGGGACTGCTATACCAAATTTAGGGGCGATTTGAATACTGGTTGACTCAAAATCTTTTCAATTGCTGGACTCGGTCTTGTTGCTATTTCACCTGGCGTGCAGTTCCCCTAAGTAGTATGGATGGCGCTGTCATCTATACTCAGAGTTGAACTACAGGTGATGGGGCAGCGATTTGGTGTCTCCTCTCGGCAGCCGTACAGTGGGTATGGTGGACCTGCTGTGCATGCCGGGATGGGGTACAAAAGGGGCAGACGCCGGAGGAGTGTTAGAGTCGAGTTGCCACCCGGGGACCTGTACCCGGGGAAAGGTATTGTGTGGAGTCCAGTTTCAAGTGCATGGCCCTCCAGGCCATGGGGCCACGTGTGCCTCAGTCCCGGGCACCTTTAGTCCTGGGACTGCAACTTCAGCCCTGGGCCCAGCACATTTAGCTGGAGCCCACTTCGGGAGGAAATATCCCAGTGTGCCGCCTTGCGAGGGGACCCGTTTCTGGAAGAGGAGGCTGGGGGAGGACCGTTCCGAAGGACTGGTGAGAAAATCACAGTGAAGGAAGGGGCCCAGTAACTCTGGAGGGATGTTATTCATCCGGAAACCAGGGGCCTAACATCTGGACCATCAGGAGGTTTGGGGTACCATAGATCCTGTGGCAGAGGATCTCCTAGACGCATCCATTAGGGAACTAAATTGACTGTTCAAGCTACACGCCGGCTGCTAGTGCCATTGGGTGACTATCCGGGTGAGCTGTACCCACTTGAGATCAAGTGGCGACGAAGCCAGGAGTGCCTGAATTCCATCTGTCTTCCTAACACCTTTCTCGCATAAGAAAAAAAAGCTCTACGTTGGAGTGATATACCGGTGTGGACCTTGGAGTTACTTGGGGCATAGAGACTTTGTCCTTACACACTAGGGACAGAGACCAACACTGAGGGGATTGCTGCAAAGACCCGTAAATAAAAATAGGATTTTTATAACAGCTTACCTGTAAAATCCTTTTCTTGGAGTACATCACGGGACACAGAGCGACATAGTCATTACTAATGGGTTATATAGATACCGTCAGGTGCTGGCACTGGCAACTTCCAAAACCGGAAGTACCCTCCCCTATATAAGCCCCTCCCATCCGGGAGCACCTCAGTTTTGTAGCAAAGCAATAAGTGTCCCCAAAGAGGGGCGGGAGCTCTGTGTCCCGTGATGTACTCCAAGAAAAGGATTTTACAGGTAAGCTGTTATAAAAATCCTATTTTCTTTCTCGTACATCACGGGACACAGAGCGACATAGTCATTACTAATGGGATGTCCTAAAGCAATGCCCAATGAGGGGGGGGGATACACCATATATAAGCTGAGCGCTATCAGACATGAGGATCTTTTGCGGCCTGCAACACACTGCGCCCAAAGGCGACATCCTCCTGACTTCTAACGTCCACCTGGTAGAACCTAGTAAACGTGTGTACTGAAGACCATCTTGTGGCCTTACAGATTTGAGCCAGGGAGGCCTGGTGATGCACTGCCCATGAAGTTCCAACTGCTCTCGTGGAGTGCGCTCTAACTTTGAACGGAGGCGGTCTCCTTCTCAAGCCATAGGCTTGTATTATGACCTGTCGAATCCACCTGGCTAAAGTAGATTTTGACGCTGCCCGACCCTCTCTGGGGCCTTCCGGCAGAATAACCAAAGTATCCGTTCTGCGAATCTGAGCAGTGGCCTTTAGATAAGCTTTAACTGTTCTTACTACATCCAAAGAATGCAATAACTTTTCCTCTACCGAAGTAGGTTTGGGGAAAAAAGAAGGAAGAACCACATCTTGGTTCAAATGAAACCTCGATACCACCTTAGGAAGAAAGGCTGGATGAGGACGTAACACTACTCTATCCTTATGGATAACCAGATATGGCTCCTTACAGGACATAGCTGCTAATTCCGACACTCTTTTAGCCGAACAAATGGCTACTAGAAAAATCAATTTCCTGGTGAGAAACACCAAAGAAATATGATGTAATGGTTCAAATGGTTGTTTCTGTAGAACCGACAGAACCAAGTTTAGATCCCATGGACATATGGGAATATTAACCGGAGGACTAATACGCATCACTCCTTGTATAAAGGCTTTGACTAGTGAATGCGAAGCCAAGGGCCTTTGAAAAAATATTGACAAGGCCAAAATCTGACCCTTGATAGTACTCAAGGCAAGCTTCCTATCTACAGCCCACTGTAGGAAGTCCAGAATCCTACCTATTATGTACTTATGTGGATGCCATTTCTTGGCCTCACACCACGCGATGTACGCCTTTCAGATTCTATAGTAGATCTGCCTGGATACCGGCTTCCTGGCATTGATCATGGTAGATACCACAGGATTAGAGAGCCCTCTCTTTTTTAGAATGTGGGCTTCAATAGCCAGGCCGTCAAACCTAGGGCTGGTAAGGAAGGGTGGTATATCGGTCCTTGCGAAAGCAGGTCCGGACGATGTGGGAGAGACCAAGGACTCCCCACTGACATTTTACAATCTCCGCGTACCACGCTCTTCGGGGCCACGCTGGAGCCACCAGAATCACTGGTTCCTTTTCTACCCTGATTCTGCGGAGTCATCGAGGTAACCATTGTGGCGGTGTGAATGCATATATCAGCTTGAACTGATCCCAAGGGAACACTAGGGCATCCGAGCCGCAAGCTAGGGGATCCCTTGTCCGAGAGACAAACCTGTCCACCTTTGCGTTGAATCTGGATGCTAGAAGATCTACATCCGATGTTCCCCACCACTGACATATTGTCCAGAAAACCTCGGGGTGAAGGGACCCTTCCTCTGGGCCTAATTGCTGGCGACTTAGAAAGTCCGCCTTCCAATTCTCCACTCCTGGATTAAATACCGCAGATATGGCTGGGACATATCTTTCTGCCCATTTCAGGATGTAATTTACTTCCCTCTGGGCTGCACGACTCCTGGTGCCCCCCTGATGATTGAATTCTGACAGGGGACCCTTGGAGTTTGGATGTCCATGCTACTAGGGCATACCGGGCTGCTCGTATCTCTAAGAGATTGATGGGCAGGGCCTTTTCTGCATCCGACCATCTGCCCTGGAGAGACCATTGCTCCAGTACTGCTCCCCAGCCTATAAGGCTGGCATCTGTAGTGACCACCTTCCAAGAAATCGGACTGAAGGATTTCCTTTTTTCCAGATTCTGGGGAACCAACCACCAACGGAGGCTCTTGCGAACGGAAGGGGACAAGGACATTGTAAGTCTAGGGCCTGAACTTTTTTGTTCCAGGTTGACAGTATGGCCCCTTGCAAATTCCTTGAATGGAATTGACCGTAGGGTACTGCTTCGAATGATGCCACCATTTTTCCCAGCAGCCTCATATACAGGCGTATGGACGGCTGTCTTTTTTGTACCCACTAAGTGGATCAAATCTTTCAAAGACAACACCTTTCCTCGAGGCAAGAATATTTTTCTCTGGCCTGAATCCAACCTTAGCCCCAAGTATTCCAGACTTTTGACTGTTTTTTAGGGCTGACTTGTCTCGGTTGATAATCCAACCGTGAGATTCCAGATACTTGATTGTCTTGTGAACGACCACGTCTAGTTTTTTCACTGAGGAACAAGTCATCCAGATATGCCATTATCATTACACCTTGTGTTCTTAGATTGGCCAATAAAGGGCCAGAATTTTTGTAAACACTCGTGGTGCTGTGGCCAAACCGAAGGGTAAGGCTCTGAACTGAAAATGGCGCCCTTCTACTGCAAAGCGTAGAAATTTTTGGTGGACTGGAAAGATGGGAATGTGCAAATAAGCATCTTTGATGTCGATCGCGGCTCACCAATCCTCCCCCTTGTAGGGCAGTGGCCACCGATCGGATCGACTCCATCGGAAAGTCCTGATATACAGGAATTTGTATAGCCCTTTTAGAATTAATATGGGCCTCCCGTCCGCGTTTGCTTCGGGACTGTAAAGAGGTTTGAGTAAAACCCGAACCCTCATTCTTCCAGGGGAACCTCCATAATTACTCCTTGGAGCAATAGTTGTTCTAGTGCCAACAGGAGGGACTCTCTCTTCCAGGGATCCCTTGGCACGTTTGACCTCAAAAAATGGGAAGGAGGAGAGTCTTTTAACTCCAATCTGTATCCCAAACATACTGCGGAGAGCACCTATCTGTCTTGATCGTGTCCCGCCAGGTCTCTTGCGAACAACTGGAGTCCTCCCCCCACCCGACTGAGTGGGGGCTTCAATGAATTTAACTTTGGGGAGGTTTGTACCTCCCCTGACCCAAGGTTTCTCATTACCCCGCTATTGTCCCTGTTTTTTACCCCCGGGAATTGACCGAGGAGGCCGTCGGAACTGTTACACAGCCGATGCCCCAGGGACTGGAGAAGCAGGCCTCTTAAAGAGGGACCTCTAACTCTGCTTTTAACCGGCAAGAGCGTATTTTTACCGCTGGAAATTTTCTGGATATATTTGTCCAGGTTTTCCCTGAATAAGCGTTCACCATGAAATGGGACGCTAACCAGCCATTCTTTACAGGGAGCTTCAGCAGACCAGTTTTTGAGCCATAGGAGCCTACGCATATGTAGACAGCGTAAGGCGGGAGGCCTGATGGACTGAATCCTTTATGGCGTCAACCGCAAAGCCTAAGGCTCTAGGTAGATCAGCTAGGGCAAAGCCTGCTGATCTGTCAAGTCCCTCAAGACCTGTTTCAACTGATCCTTTACTGCTTAGCAGACCCCAATAGCTGCTACTGCTGGTTGTGTCACCAAGCTTGCTGTAGAAAGAAGCAGATTTTCATAAGGACTCCAATCTTTTATCTATTGGGTTCTTGAACATTTAGACATTATCCACTGGACATGTGAGTGATTTATACATACAAGAGATGGCTGCGTCCACTGTAGGGACCTTCCTTTTTTTGATGAACTTATCCTCCATGGGATAGACCACCAGAAATCTCTTGGGGGACTAAATATTTTCTCAGGATGTTCCCAATCCTGGTAAATGAGCCCTTTCAGCAAAGGGTGAAGTGGAAAAGAACAGACAGTCTGGGGGCTTCTAGCGACCCCAACGAGGATACAGTAGTGGTTGATGGTTCCGCAAGGTGCATTTTTAAATGCTGATCGGACCATGTTAGTCAGAGACTGAACCCATAATCTTTCAGCTTGAGATGCTGAGAAAAGGTTCCCCCACTGTTGATTCCTCTATAACAGAATCAACCTCATCCTGATCCCCTTCAGGCAGGTCGATCCCTGTATGGGACTGTTGCTCTGCTAACAGGCACTCTGAAGGAGGAGACGGAGATCGGGCGTGCTTTCCCTGACAGGGAGGCACCGATCAATGTTGACAATCTCTCTCTAATCCTCCCAGAGCTGAGGAAAAAACCTCCTCTGTTACATACACAGGAGCAGGTGAACTGAGGACAGCCACAGTACCAAGTACCCCTGCGGGGTCTCTACGGTCACTTACCTCTGAACTTCAGGGGAGACTGTGCAGCAGAAGTATGCCCAAGATCCTCAGAGCCCGATGAGACCCCCTTCGCTTCCTGGAAGATTCAGTTCCGGAGCTTCTGGACGGCATATTCCTAAGCCTAAAGCTGAGGTATTCCAGCCGTAATACACCACTTTTACTGAGAATAGTCTAGCACAATTGCTGCTATATCACAGTTGGTGTCTACTAAAGTGCCTTTCTAGGGGATGCCTGCATCAACCGCCTCTATGTGCCTTTATATTGTTGCTAGCTCTGTCTGTGCCTTCAACAGCCAGCTATAATGCTTCAAAACACGCTGGACGCCCGCACATGCGCAGTAGCGCCGCGGCGCACACCTGAGCGTCATCCACCCGCTCCACCCCTTTTTCCAGATCGCCTCTATGAATAGAGGCGCGTGCACGCGCGCGGGCAAGCGCGCGGGCACGTGCGCCTTCGGCGCCTTTTTTGAAAACAACCAGGAGCTAGATGGGAGCCAGGGTCCCTTTGCCGCAGGGCCCGGGGATGGATGAGCGCAGCAACAGGGCAGAGGAGACAGCTTCCCAGCAGAGAACATACCAACTGCCTGGATTTAATTCTGGAAGAAAAAAATCCACATTACAAGAAAAAGAACCATAGCGGCCTCTAGTGTCTAACACAGGTACCGCGGTCTTACATTTTTTTTTTTTTTTTCCTTGCCTACTATTAAAATTTTTACATTTTCTCAGTAGTAACAGGCATACACAGAATATTAGCAAGAATACCGTTAAGTAACAGACAGAAAGACAAATTAGGCTTGGGGGTCCCCCAATAGAACCAAGTTCCTGGGGGCCCCCACTTACCTGTTCCCCGCCGCAGGACTTTGTTTGGTCCACAAAAGCCCAAACTTCACCTATCACGGCAGGCATTGTAATCAAACCTTCAGGGACCGGGTTCCCAAGGATTCCACTCCCCTGGACCTGTATAGCACCCTGCACAGAAAACATCTTGGTCGTGGGTATGACCAGAGCTCTGGATCCCAGGGTCCAGCTCTCCTAAGAGAAGCATTACAGGCAAAACCCTGCTCTTCTCTGCAAGGCCCGGGTACCGACCGTTTAGCTATGAAGCTTTTTTGGTCGGATCCGGAATAGCTTACTGAGGCCCAAAAGAACCTGTACGCAAGCTCAGTGAAAAACACATGTTTCTTCTTGGCCAACACCTTAGACACTGGCAAAAAACTGAGGTGCTCCCGGATGGGAGGGGCTTATATAGGGGAGGGTACTTCCGGTTTTGGAAGTTGCCAGTGCCAGCACCTGACGGTATCTATATAACCCATTAGTAATGACTGTCGCTGTGTCCCGTGATGTACGAGAAAGAAACTAAGTGTGCCTAGCCTCTGCAACCCAGGGGGTACGAGCATGGAAGAGACCACGCGCTCCTTCCTCTCCAGTGAACGAGCCAAAGAGTGGAGAAGGAGGGTGGCGGTGGGCTTTTCACATGGAATGCCTAGGTTAATTTTCCCGTAATGCTAGATCCAAAGCACATCAATATGGAGGAGGCGACTTCCATTAAAGTCTATGGACACAAGCCAGATAGAAGTCGCCTTAAAGTAGTACAGGAACCTTTTCTTAAAGCAGAGGTCCGCCGAATTTTATTCTTTTTTTTTTTTAAAGTTAGCAGCTACAAATACTGCAGCTGCTGACTTTTAAAATATGGACACTTACCTGTCCAGGGCGACCACGATATCTGCACCCAAAGCCGATCGCTCAGCTCTCGTGGGCTGCCGCCGCCATCTTCGGTAAGGGAATCAGAAAGTGAAGCCTTACAGCTTCACTTCCATGTTCCTTACTGCGCATGTGCGACTCCTGCTGCGCGATTTCACTGGTCTCTGCTGTTTTCTGGGACCCGTGCGTCTCCCAGAAGACAGCGGGGGGACAAAAAAGTAGTGACATAGATACCCGAGCCACCCGTGCGCATCTATGCCCGGAAGTGGGAGCAAATACCTGTATTACACAGGTATCTGCTCCCCCCTGAAAGGTGCCAAATGTGACACCGGAGGGGGGGAGGGTTCCGAAAAGCGGAAGTTCCATTTTTGTGTGGAACTCCGCCTTACGTCAAAGCAACTTTAGTAGGGCCAAGACAGCCCTTGTTTACCAACATGGGATTTCACATGTCACGCGACTTAGACCCCTTTCACACCAAGTCGTTTTGCAGGCGCTATTGCGCTAAAAACCAACGCCTGCAAACCGCCCTGAAACAGCCGCTATGTCTCCAGTGTGAAAGCCCCGGGGGCTTTCACACTGCAGCGGTGCGCTAGCAGGACGGTAAAAACAAGTCCTGCTAGCAGCATCTTTGGAGCGATGAAGCGGCAATGGGGCACTGCGACTATACCGCCGGCAAAACGCCTCTGCAGAGGTGCTTTGCTGTGGTATTTAACCCTTTGTCGGCCGCTAGCGCCGCAAAATTGGTGGTAAAGCACCGCTAAAAATAGCGGCGCTTTAACGCCGATGCACCTCCCACCCCAGTGTGAAAGGGGCCTTAGGGTCTCACAAGTTGGATCCCAAGCCTATAGATACATTTTAAAAAAGAAGTGGCAGTGGCATCAGCGGGGAGCATCGATAGTTTCAACAAACTATTAGATAAGTACCTGAACAACCACAACATACAGGGATATACAATGTAATACTGACATAATCACACACATAGGTTGGACTTGGACTTGTCTTTTTTCAACCTCACCTACTATGTAACAGACTTACTAGCTGGATCACCAGGTGAAAATAAAAGAAAGCCTAAAATGAAAAAAACGAATGCACATCTAAGAATTGGCCAGCTGCAATATAATAAAAGTTAGCATTTAGATTTAATACCGCTTACATTTCAATAAAATAAAAATAAACAAGTAAAAAAAAAAAAGTCAGCATGCTGGCTGTGTTGTGTAGCAGGGCTGTGGAAATCTCAAGAATGGACGGTTCTCATTTTTAATTGAATCTTTTTTGCCGCTTGCCTAGAGTCCAGCTTTGACTGAGGTTAAAGGACTGCTTACCGATATAAAAAAAAAAAATTGAGTGCTCCCGGTTTTATTTCAGCCTGATGCCTGAACGGTAACGTGTACAGCTTCCTGCATGCGAGAAAACCCTCCAAACAAAGGATCCGAGGGCCAACACACACAGACAGCACCAACTGGCTAGTGACAGCTCTGAAACTACAATCGCTTATTGTTCTAGGCTGGATTGAAGTTGCTCAATCCAAAAGGTGTTATGTCACCATGCAGGGATCTTGGCAGTCACGTAGCCACTAGATAAATCACAGTACACCAAACAACTTCTATGGCTGCTGTACGAGTAATATAAACAAAATTCTTACAATACAAAACCCTGAGCATAATACGCAGTGCACAATCTATAAAATAAGAAAAAAAAAAAAAAAGAATTAAGTCCAGGCTTCAGTGAGCTCATTACTCACAGTAACTGTAGATCCAATATTCAAATCCATCATTTCCCTAGCAACTACTAACAATACGCAGAAATTAGACATTGTGAGTGATGTCAGCAAATCTTAAGACGCCGTTAAAAGATTACTGCCTACACGGTCTCTGAAGCAGCTGTGCAGCTTAAAAATGGTCCTTTTCTAGGAAATTTCTAATTTATATAAAAGCTTCACCAAGGGGTCTCCGATACTCACAAGCCATAGTGGTCCCCTGAAGGTCACATAGGCTACCTTTTCAAAAGGAATCTGGACTAGGTTACAAAAGGTAATCATTGTCCGATTCGTTATAAAGCACAGTACTATGATTTATCTCTCTAAAACGCAAGTTCTGATCCCAATCATATAGTAGAAAAGAGACATGCTCATTAAAAGAAAATTATCTGAAACACTTTCAATTTGGAGTAACCACATATTAAAAACTTTAATACGCTAACTCATTAGCAATAAATATGTGAATTTAGCTGGCTGCTGTGAATTTAGTTTTCCCCTCAGACTTTTTTCTCTAGCATGCAATGATAGATGCATATATAAACCAGAGAAAGAACCTTCAGGGAAGAGCAGGGTGAGCAGAGATCAGACTTAAATGACTCCAGACTTCTACTGTGGACTTTGATGATAAATTGCGCTAGAGCAGGGGAATAGAATGCCATAACATCCAAGTCCAGTCAGTAAAATTTTCTTCCAGCAGAGATCCGAATCGCATGTTTGTGCTATGGATCAGGTCCTGCTCTGTGGCTGGGGAACATGTGCAAAATTGCATGCGTTCCTGTCCCACAGTGAAATGCGCTCCAGTTTGGCAGATATGTGGGGGTTCCATTTATTCTTATTGGCACCCCTAAACATCAGCACCTACAGAACATTCACCCCCACCAAACCTCATGGTTTGGGACTTGTTTCACTGCGTTTCTCATGGGTAGTACAGCCCATTAAAATGAATGGGGTGCCCTACCCATGTAAACCCACATATTTCGATCTGAATCAAGCCTCATATCACAATCCTGTTCTTACATTGGCATCCTCAGTCCCCCTTCACATCAGTCAGTCACATCAAAATCCCCCCATTGTCCTTAACCCACATCCCTCCCCCCTAAACGATCTTCAGTCTCCTTATTACTGCCCTGAACACCCCCATTAATGTCTCCAGCCCTCCTTCACATCACCCCCTCCTGCACTACCATACACAGACGAGGGCAGGAGGCACAGCAGGTTTGGACAGAGGGCAGGCACTGTAAGCCAGTGATTGGTTGCTAGGACTGCCCTGCATCCGCGCAACCAATAACCTGATAGTTCACTCGGGCAGGCCCCGCCTCTATCCAGAGCCGTCCTGCCTCCTGCTGGCAGCTCTAAGAATGAGAACAGCAGCGGCAGTGATGGCTCTGGGCAGAACGATGGTGTTCCAGATAGGACACGGACTCGGCCCGAGTCTGGAGCGCCATTAGGGCAAGGTTCACACTAATGTGGTGTGGGAATCTACAAGTTTATTTTCCGTACAACCCCCAAGAAAACAAAAAAAACTGACAGTTCAGGTCGGAGCTGCTGTACCAACTCAATGTTAGTACAGAGATCTCCCCTGCTGTGCTATTATGTTCTCACAGGGGGACAGCACCCTCAGCCATTGGCTGAGAGCACTGTTCAGGAGCCAGTAGGCAGTTTGGTTATGCCCCTTCGACAGAAGACAGCCAAATGGAGTTGGAGTTTAGCTGTCGAAGGAAACAAAGAAAACCTTCAAATTGCTGCTAGAGGATGGTCCTGGTGAGACGTGACACCAGGAACCCAGAGCTGCAAAGCAAGATAGCTTACCAATAGGCCACAGTTATGTGAGCAATACAGACAGTTCACATTTCAGATATGTTGAGAACAGCTGTGATTGCTGCTAAATAAAATGTCCCTCAAATCTGTTACACAGAGAAGTCACCTTTTAGATAACTGACACATGCATGGCATACATATACAATCATTAGGACTCAGGCACTTCTCATATGACAATCTGAATGACACATCAAGGGTTTCGTTCAGTAAGGAAAAGGAAAAACTTTCCAAACTTATTTTGGTATTAATTCAACATGCACATGTACTGCCTTCCAGACACTCACAAAACAGGTAAACATGGAGGAACATTAGTAAAATGGAGCTTAATGACTGTACCTGTATTCCACCTGATCTCATGCGACAGTAACACATCGGCTGGGGACCTTCACTCTTAAGTAAATAGAAGATAACAAGAAGAAAAAAAAAGCGATGATATCCGGGAGAGAAAGGAATGCAGAAATATACCATGTAAACATTGTATGCCTAGCGGTGAATCAGGTTTTGCAATTATTTCAGGACACAGAGCAGACTTGGCGCAGGAAAAGTGAAGGTGGGGTGCGGTGTGCTGGCTTTGTCACAGATTAAAGTTCAGTAGCCTGAGGGTGTAGAAAGGAGGAGTTTTCGCTAAGCATTATTAGAAATTGCATTTCTTAAATATGAAAAGCTGAACACAGCCTCCAGGTGACAACATCCAAGAACGTCATAGGCCAAGAGCCATGTGATTTCAAGTCACAGAACAGAATAACGCTACAGAGAGATATCCGAGGACAGCGTTGTGTCCAGGCATAATATATCTACAGAGCCTACTTGTGATATCTTTGGGGAAACTGGTGACACTGGGCAAAGTGAGAGCAGTATTAAACCCCAAATTGTAATATATTGAAGCTTCCCAATTTTAGATGTGGTGGCTTTTTAGGTTTTGTTCCTTTATTTCCACCTGGCCTTCTGCCCAGCAAGTCTACCTATTTTGGAGGAAAGCTTGGTCTAGTAAAGGAAGCTGAAAAAACAAACAGAGCCTTGAGACAAACAATTTAAATTGCTGGTGTGGCTGAACTCATGTTCCACCCTCTGGTGAGTCAGGGGGAGACAGACCAGCTTGACCCTGGAGAGCGGGCTCAGGATTCAATGCTCTCACAAATCATGGCGGCCATTAAATCCCATCAGGCCTCTCACCACCCAGATCAAAACATTTTGGGTAGATTTCTCATTTCTGAAAGATGACCACAAGCTGAGGCACAGAGTGTCTAATGCTGAGCAGATGATCAGCACAGTTGAGGATGATTTATCCCCTCTATCTGCAGCAGTTTGTGATATACAGGCAGAAAAGAAGACACAGGCAGCTAAGATAGGAGATATGGAAGACCAGCTCAGTCAGAATAATTTGAGATTGTGCACTGCCTTATGGAATGGATGAAGATGCTGAGGGGCCCAATACCTTTTCTCCCTTATTTACCAAAGAGCTCGCAGGATCCCTCGGGATCGAGATGAGGCTTTGTAGAAGGCTCACAATCTATCTGATCTGCATAATAAAATAAAAAAAAGTCACTGTTTTCATTGATTTTTCTGCTGCAACACAAAAAAGAGCAGCAATTTGGGGGGTAAAGAAGCGCCTGAGAGAGACAGGCGCCTCCCTTAGATTGCTTTTCCCCTGCGAGGCTTTGTGTGGTAAATAAAGGTAAAGCCCAAATTTTTGCAACGGATCGATGGCTCGACTCCTTGGGAAAATCAGGAGGATCTTTACCATGTACGTTACCCCCTTCGTTTGCTTTTGTGCCAAGGCTGTTGAAGATGGTTATCCTTTAATTCTTGTTAGTTCTAACTCCTGGGACACTTCCATACACCTGACGGTTTCCAGAAAGAATCGGTTTTACTGCAGCAATGGCTATAACATCGCTTCCTGCTGGTCAGACTGGAAAAAGGTTTGCTGTGCCTTTGCCTAGTCTGCCCCTTTTTCGTCCCTTGGACGAAAGTGTTGCTTCCCACCCTTTTTGTTTGACATTTTGGCTCGAAGTATAAGCCCATAATCAGACAGGGATTATGAGTCGGGTGGGTTGCGGTCATTTGAAGGTTTTTTTCTGTTCTACACATTTTGGTTTTTCTGCTGGTGTTTATGGCATTATAGAAGGTATGCAGATACTCAATTCTACCTCTACAAACTGAAATGCATGACAGTGTTACCCTGGCCCCCTTTGGTTTATGTATTCCTGTAATTTGTAAGTGATGTGTACCCTAATATAAAATGGCGTTACAATATTTAACAGTACTCTTGGAATGGTAGAGGACTAAATTCTAAAATTAAGAGATATTTGGTTTTCTACTATATAAAATACAAGGCCCATTTGATTTTTTTCAGGAGACACTTAGTTGGGTCTGAAGTGATGGCCTTCAAAAGGGCATTGGTGGTGTACACCTTACACTCTACCTACTCCAATTATGCACAAGGGGTTACTATACTGCTAGCCAAATCATTATGTTGCTCCATTATTACTATTGTTCTAGACCCATACGGTCGCTATGTGGTTGTCCTCCGCATTAATAATCTCCCCTATACTTTTGTGGCCCTTCATTTACGGTCATGTTTTGGGACACTGTTATGACCCAGGTGCTTCAGGTGGTGGAAGGTCCATTAATTATAGCAGGGGTTTTTAATATGGTACTCTAACACTGGATAGATTTAATTTAGAGTGTCCTCTTCTTTAGCCAACGGCATTTCAAAGTACAATATAGAAGACTGTTGGTGTTGCAGGTAGCCGCAGACACAAGAATATTCCTGTTATTGCACTAGCTACAAATTTTCTCGCCTGAATTGATTTGGGCTTGGTGTCGCATCCCCACATTCACACTTATGTATGTTGCCTAGAGTGCTATGCTCCTCAAACTGTTTTTATCACCAGCTGTTTAGTTTTCGTTATATTTTCAGTTATTCTCTGTGTGACAGATGGGTTTTATTACTGTTAAATACTAAAAGACCTTTATAAAAAAAAAGGTGGTAGTAAACCCTTACATACTGTATACCCAGTGAAGGGACGGTCCTCAGGTGATACACAAAAGATAAAACTTATCCTTCTAAGTAAGCTGCACCTATTTGCAGTCTTCTCCACAGACATGTAAAGTCCAGAATTTATAAAGCTGGTCTGAAAAAAAAGGGGCAGAGAGCTTAAGTTTCACACAGGGCTCATTGGGGAGAGCCGATTGCAGAGAAGGATAACAACCCCTTTCAAACAGCACACAGCAAACGAACCAAGTGCTGTGAATAGCAAGGTGTGTGCTAGAGCTCCCTCTCAGGTCACCTTTTTTCTCTTTCTCTTTGTGTCAGGAAAACTTGTCAGAAGTGACCAATGCAGATAGAGGAATGGGGCAGCAGACCGAAATTACACTTTGTGCTCTTGACTGAGACAAGTACACAATATAGAGGGATAGTCTTTGTTCAGATTTCATGTCAGAGGTTTACAACCACCTTAAGGGCCCAGTTCACATTTTGAAGCCGACATCCCAGCGCAACTTCAGCACGACTTGCATGACTTATTTAACAGAAGACAACGCAAGTCGTGCCAAAGTCACAAAAAGTAGTGCAGAAACTATTTTCTAATTCGGAACGACTCAAGTCACTCCTATTAGAATGGTTCCTTTGCACTTAATGGGCGTGACTGGTCAGGCGACTTGTGCTCTCAAAGTTAGAGCACATGTCACACCAGTGTGAATAAGGCCTAAAGGAGAACTAAAGGCTTAATACTCACCTGTCCCAATGGACCAGCATCTTCTTCTGAGTGCCAGTCTTCAGGCCATTTCATTAGCCAGAGGGGGAAGACATCACAGGCCGTTATTCTGAAACCAACCCGGCTCTGTAAGCTGAGCAGCTCAGTTTACAACACCACAGAAGAAAGAGCAGGCAAAAACATTTTACTGCAAAAGACATTTAACCTTTTGCCCTCTGGGAGGTTTTACCTCCTTCATGACCAAAAAAATTCTCTATTCAGCACGGTGCTACTTTAACTGGAAATTGCACTGTCATGCAACGCTAAGCAAATTAAAGTTCTATCTTGTTTCACACAAATAGAGCTTTCTTTTGGTGGTATTTAATCACCACTGGGTTTTTTACTTTTTGCTATAGTAGCAAAAAAAAAAAAAAAAAGTGGAAAAAAAATGTAAAATTCTCTACTTCAAACATATCCAATAAAATCATATTTCTTCATAATTGTAGGTAAATTTATTCTGCTATATCTCTGGTAAAAAAGAAAAAACCTCAAGTCTTCATCCGTCCACGCCCAGGCACGTTCAGCCTGGGTGTGTGTGTGTGGTTCATCATCTCCGGATGCCCTAGGCCCGGTTCCACCTCAGGCACCTTTAGCCTGGGGTGAGGTACTACACCTCACCGTTCATGTTCGCCTGGGCATGGAGGCCCAGGAGTTGCAGTGATGGCCTGGCGCCCAGCAGCCTTCGGCTGGGGTCCGCAAGGGATCGAGGAGTCCAGGGTGCCGCCTTGCGAGGGGACCCGCACCCCAAGATTAGGGAGGACCTGTTCCAAAGGACCGGTGCTGTGGACACGGTGAAGGAAGGAAGGGGTCTGTTGACTCTCTGGGGGGGGGGGATGTCTTCTCCCTGAAAGGGGCCATGTCCTAGGAAGGAAAAATCAAGATTCACCCGGTCAGTGGCAGTGACCCTATTCACCCGGTCAGTGGCAGTGACCAACCACAAGGTCTGTTGCAGAGACCATGCGCCAAAACTGTTTGAGAATCTGAACAGTCCTAAGAGTTTGAGCTACATTTCTGCCTGGACCTCCTCCACACCTTAAAGCTGTCTTGTGTCTTTTCTCCAACCTTTCGTCTATCCAAGAGAATGTGCAAGTGGAAAATAAATATTGAGTTGAACTTTCAGCTGGTGTGGACATTAACGTTCCTGGGGAAGTCAAGGACTTGCATCTACACACTGTAGAGGTGAGAATCATTCTCAGGAGGACTTTATGCTCCGGCTGCAGACAAGGCACAAAAACAACACCGCCTAACCTCTTAACACAGGAGGGTACGGGCTTGTGGTGCAGTGTGCCCCTTTCTCCTGAGAGGAGCCCAAGCAGACAAGGAGAAGGGGGTGTGTGCGCTACATGTACTAATAGCCTAACTCGTTCGAGTCCCTTAAAATGCCAGTAGAGTACAAAGAACCTCCAAAAGACCCAGTTTAAACAAGTAGATAGTCTGAGGTATTTAGCATGGCAAGTTACTTAAAGTTGTAATTTTGTGTCCAAATTATTGAAAGTTTTTGAAAGGTTTTGTTTTCAAAATGTTCAAAATGTTATTTTTTTAACCAACATACTGTCACTTGTACAGTACAACGCCATAATAGAACTGGTGTGTTGGTGATCAGGGATACTAATGGATGACAGTAAGCCCTGGTTCACACTGGTGCGATTTGATGTCAAATCGGCGATATTTGCCGCAAACTGCGGGCAATGGCACCTTCCTAATCAGTGCGATGCCGCATCTGCGGCGCTGCACCGATTTCAAAAAGTAGTTTCTGTACTACTTTTTGCGATTTCGGCCGCGATTTACTTTGACATCTGTGTCAGATGTCTTTGTAATCGCGGCTGAAATCGGGACTGCCAGCGAATCGTGCGAGTTCAGCCGAACTCGCACGGCTTCACTCCCGCAGCCCAGTGTGAACCTGGGCTAAAATATTTAATTTACATTTGTGAAGGATTTTTGTTGTTTACACTTAATTGCGGTTAGCTGTAACAGCAGTTTTGAACTGTCCTGAATGGGTTAAATTTAGAACGGCTGTTACTACTGTGATCTGATTGGCTACAGCTAATCACATGGTACAGGGTGCTCCGATTGGCCCAGGTACCATGCGACACACAAGGGCTAATTGCAGCAGCACTATAGCAATCACAGCCGTTATGAATGAAATTCATTCATACCAGCTTTGTTGAGATTGTGATCTTTGAGGACATGGTGATCATGGGAGCTGCAATACGCTGTGTCCTGTGGACACAGCTGTTGCAGGAGTGATCTACTTTACACCCCTAACAGGCATGATCGCCTACGTGATCCAGCCTGCACGTGCTGCCCGCCAGCAGAAAAAGTACTATGGGCGGTCTTGAATATGGTACTGGGTGCTCCTATTGGCCCGGGTACTCTTTGACTAGCACTTATTTGGTAAGCTGCAATTCATTTTTGGTTTTGGGTTTAATACCGCTTGAAGCAACACACTTATCTATGTAGGTTTCCCATATACTTTGTGACCTGGTCTTTATGCTCTCTCAGATAAAAGGAATAGATGGCTGCACACCGAGGTAGTGACAAATCCCTTTATTGTAAAATCCATAACATGAATAAGAACCACAGGACAGGCAAACAGGTAGACGCATTTCGCACAGCGACACTGCGCTTATTACCCTGAAATGTTCCACTGACATCCCTCAGCCCTGGTTCACACTGGTGTGATTTGACATGCGATTTGTCATGACAAATCAGCGAAATTTGCCGCAAATTGCGGGCAATGGCACTGTCCTAAATCGGTGCAACGTTGCATCTGCGGGGCTGCACCAATTACAAAAAGTAGTTTCTGTACTACTTTTTGCCATTTCAGCCGCGTTTACATTGACATCCGTTTCAGATGTCTTTGAAATCGTGGCTGAAATCGGGACTGCCAGCGGGAGTGAAATCGTGCGAGTTCAGCTGAACTCGCAGGCTTCACTCCCGCAGCCCCAGTGTGAACGTGGGCTTAAATAGGGTTCCCCCCTCATAAAACACAGGCGAGGATGACATCAGCGGAACATCTAAAATGACTCTCAGCTGTGCACCTTGTTAGAACAAATGGAATCACATGAATTTAATCAGAACTTTGGCTACTACACGCTGAGAGCAACATCGACTTAGACATACAGACATCATAGCCAGTCTAAAGAAGGAAAAAGGAAACGTGGGAGGGACCAAAAGAAAACAATGTCTAAATAAAACATCCCATCTAACATACCTATCTGGCCCTCTAAACACTATATAAGCCCTGGTTCACACTGGTGCGTTCTGACATGCGATTTGGCATGTCAAATCTTATGTCAAAACGGCAATATTTGCCGCAAATTGCCGGCAATGGCACCGTCCTAATCTGCGGTGCTGCATCGATTTCAAAAAGTCGTTTCTGTACTACTTTTTGCGATTTCGGCCACGATTTACATTGACATTTCTGCACAGATGTCTTTGTAATCGCGGCTGAAATCGGGACTGCCAGCTAGAGTGAAATTGTGCGAGTTCAGCTGAACTCGCACGGCTTCACTCCCGCAGCCCAGTGTGAACCTGGGCTAAATGACAGAAATAAAATAAAAAAAAAATATGATAAACGCAAACCATTATTAAATAAAATGCTAAATAAATAGAATTTAATTATATTGTTGGACACAAAACAAAATGTGTCAACATAAAATAGTTATAAAAGAAAAAAAAAAAAAGATATATGTGGACAAAGACAATCTGAACATAAAATACCAATTTAATTCAATTTTAATTAGCGAATTGAATAGAAACAGAGCTACCATGAAACATGATGTCTACATAGCATAAGGGTAGGAATACAGGCCAGTAGATACACAAAAAATAATAAAAATTGCATGAATAAAAGTCGCCAGGCCGACCAGAACAGCATTTGTTATCTGGATGTCTGGGATTCCAGGGTCGCAACCTCTCTAAATAGGAATCCCCTGTCAGGTAATACGCTGCTCCTTGCTCAGTCTGAACATCCACGGCACACCAAAGTAATCCCGGTTGGTCAATTCCTAGGAGTCAAACGAATATGTAGTAGCGATATAACCTTTGAACAGGAGTCATTGTCCCTATATAGAAGTTTCTTAAATGGGGGCTACCCTAGATGGATGCTTGAATGGGCTTGGAATATTGCTAGGAGTAAACAGAAATGATCTGCTTGCCAACACCAGTAGTCCTCAAATCTTTCATAAAAGCTACATGGGACAACAAATTAACTATCCTATACAGTACAGAATTCTATTTCATTCCAAAAAAATAAAAAAAAAGTATTTACCGATTCTGTATGTGGATGATTCCTGTGCTGACATTTTAAAAACAGGGGTCAATGGTTTTTCGTGAGCACCCAGTCTGGGCAGATTTGCCCAACCTTCCCCCAACCCCCCCCCCCCCCCCCGCCAACAATAAAACCGCAAGATCCCTCACTTGGTTACACTGTAAAGGTAACTAAGTGTGGTGCTACTGAATGCCCTTGCTGTCCACATGTTCTTGGAGGCAATGCATTCCACTCTGAGGTCACTGGAAAGGAGTGTATTATAGACCACTTTTACAATAACAGTTATGTGGTGTACCTTATCACATGCAGTTCATGCCACGTACAATACGTGGGGAGAACCACAAGACGTTTACGAGAAAGATTTTATGAGCATGTGTACAGCATGGATAGGAACAAAACCACAAAATGTTGGGAAGCACTTCAATCTTTTCCATGGAGGTATTAACAAGTCAAGTTTAAAAGTCCAAATTATAGACAAGATCAGGGCACACAGTAGAGAGGGTGATGTTTAAATCGGTCATTGAGTCATAGAGGTATATTGGATCTTCCATCTCCATGCTCGCATCCCCAAAATGTATAAAAAAAACTTTGAGTGTGGTGCAAGTCACTTTTATGAATAAATTGATTGTCCGCTATGCCTCTTTCACCTGACTGGGGTACACATCGCCTACCTAATAAATGCAGTGGACACATCTTGACTTGTTCATTATACATTCTGTGGACATTTACCTTTTTCATGCAATTTTTTTTCGTGTATATACAGTATATACTCGAGTATAAGCCGACCCGAATATAAGCCGAGGCACCTAATTATACCACAAAAAAACTGGGAAAACGTATTGACGCGAGTAAAGGCCTAGGGTGTCCATCTGCATGCCTCACTGTGTCCATGTGCATGCCTCACTGTGTCCATGACTAGACTGACATTGACAATAGGCTGGCTTGGGAAAAAAAAAAAACCTGTGCTCCCCGGCCGTAGGTCCCCCGGACAAACTTTGCACACTTGTAGAGGAAGAGTGGGGCTACATGTGTCCAGGGGGATCTACAGCCAGCCGGTACCGGGTCCCCAAAGTCCGGGAGATCAGGCACAAAAAGGTGACTCGAGTATAAGCCGAGGGGGGCATTTTCAGCACAAAAAAAAGTGCTGAAAAACTTGGCTTATACTCGAGTATATACGGTACCGGTCCATATTCCTACCCTTATGCATGCTTATATGTAGACATCATGTTTCATGGTAGCTCGGTTTCTATTCAGTTCTCAAATCAAATTTGAATCAAATTCTATTAAATTGATATTTAATTTTTATATGTACACTTTTCCATTCAGAAAAGGTTTGTTTCAATACACACATAAATAATCATAAATTAATTTGTAACCTAGCAATTGAGACATACGTGTGTGTGTTTTCTCTATTTTTGTCCACATATCTTTTCCCTTTTATAACAATTTTATGTTGACACATTTTGGTTTGTGGTTTCCAACAACATAAAATTAATTCTATGCATTTAACATTTTATTCAACAATTGTTAGCCTTTATATAAAATGACAAAAATAAGGACACATGTGATTGAGTGTTTAGAGGGCCAGATAGGATGGGATGTTTATTTAGACAGATTATTTTTTCGGTCCCTCCCACGTTCCCTTTTCCTTCTTTTGACTGGCTATGATGTCTGTGTAGGTCTGTTGTTGTTGCTCTCAGCGTGTAGTAGCCAAAAGATCTGATGGACTTCATGTGATTCCATTTGTTCCAACAAGGTGCACAGCTGAGAGTGATTTTAGATGTTCCGCCGATGTCGTCCTCACTTGTGTTTTACACAAGGGGGGAACCCTATTTAAGGGATGTCAGTGGAACATTTAGTGTTGCCTTATGTGAAATCTCCATTAATAGCTGCAAAATATTGTAATTATGAATATATTTACTTTAGCTTGCATCTATGGGAGGCATGGAAAAGGGCGTCACAGAAGTGCTTGTTAAAGAGCAGACACGTCAGTGCCTAGGCTTGTATATACAAACAATGGAGAGCCAATTCCCTTTTTTTACCATACTCACCTCAAAGGATCCCATGCTGGGATATGCAATGAAGGGAGGCCAACCCGTAATCAATACCCAACTTCCTGGGAAATTCAATTAAATCTCCTGCCCAGATTAGTCACAAGGCTTTGCATGAAAGTGGGCTGACTTATGTAGTAAGCCATCCAATCAAGAGCCAAGCTATGCCAGCCAATGGGGCATCAGTATGCAGGGATCTACACAGAGTCTAGGGGAGGATAAGGCCCTCTTTATGGAACGGCAGCGATCAGGATGGGACTAAAGGGTATTTATGGAAAAGGTCAGTTTTACTGGTAACTGAACATGTTTGTACATGAATGTTTTAGAGGAATATGCTCTGTATTCCTCCATGTAATCCTTTTACTTTAAAGCGGAGCTCCACCCTAAAGTGGAACTTCCGCTCATCGGAAACCCCCCCCCCCCTCCGGTGTCATATTTGGCACCTTTCAGGGGGAGGGGGGGTGCAGATATTTGTCCAAGACATGTATTTGCACCCACTTCCAGAAGTCCACTCTGCGGGTAGTACGTCATTTCCCGCAGAATACCCCTCGTGTTCTGGGAGACACTCGGCTCCCAGAACACAACAGGGACCAGTGAAAACGGCGCAGCGCGACTCGCGCATGCGCCGTAGGGAACCGGGCAGTGAAGCTGCAAGGCTTCACTTCCTGGTTCCCTCACCGAGGATGGCGGTGGGGGGAGCAGAGTGACGAGCAATTGCTCATCTTCTGCTGCAGACGTCGCTGGACTCCAGGACAGGTAAGTGTCATAATATTAAGTCAGCAGCTGCAGAATTTGTAGCTGCTGACTTAATATTTTTTGTTTCAGGGGAGCTCCGCTTTAAGCTAGTATTTGTGTATTAGATTACCAACTATACTCCAATAAATTATGTGAACGCTTTCACTCCTTGTCAAAAAAAACTCCTTTAACCCACTTCATATCTTTGAGATATTAAATCTTAATCATTATTGGACGGTTAGCAATGGGTAATGAATAAGTGCAGCGTCGCTGTGTAAAACAGGTCTACCTGTACCCGTTTGCCTGTCCTGTGGTATACTTCATTTTATGGATTTTACAATAAAGAGATTCGTCACTACCTTGGTGTGCAGCCATCCATTCCTTTCATCCATATTGTATGGCCGGCGAGCCGAGGCTGGCACCCCTGGGAGGAGTTTATTCCCCAGCCTACCTGGTTCCATCACTCACCTGGAGTGGTATTTTCTTATCCCATCTTTAGGCTCTCTCCAAAGACATCAGTATAGTTTGCAGAGCACCCCTTTACATTTGTGTATGATGCCCTGAAGTTATGGCACTTCCAATCTGTCCAACACTACTTTCTCCTCATAAGTCCAAGCAAAGAATAAACAAATAGGCCATGGCGGCAGGCACAATCTGAAAGTTATAATACTTTGATTTGGTGTATTCAATACATAACAGTTAAGGGAGAGGCTGATAAAGTAATTCAACTAGCAACAAATTAAAGACTGAATAGCATAGTAACAGAACAGTCATTTAGTTATGAACACACATGGCTAAGACATCCACACACAGTAAATATCCTGCGTAGCTGTCAGCCAAGTCACATGACTACATTAACTCCCTAGTAAACAATGACGGAGGAGGAATCCAGTAGAGCATTAAATACATGCAGAGATTTCTCCATGACCATGTGTAAATAAATCATATATAACAAAGTAGAAACCAAAACGTGTTTGGGCATAGCCGCAAATGACCTGGCGACAGGCAGCTGTGTACTAAAGGCTTCATAGCTCAGCTACTCAGGGTACACAGGAACACTGTATATTTACATTAAATTCAGGCACGGTAATATTTTACAAATATAGGATTGCGTTAAGAATTTAGAAAATACGTCCTGCAAAGCTATGCTTATTCAGGTTTGTCGTGTTTGAAGTGGCAAGTTAAAGGATATTGTCAATTGCTTATTTATAGGATAAAAACCTATGCAATATTGGGTGCATTATTTGCTTTTTATCCCGTGGCATGCTTTGCTCCACAAAAAGCAATAGGCTTTATATTAAAGAATATTTTACCTTAACATTTCTTATTCCCGATGTGCTTGCTGTACCATGTATTGTGTTAAAAGGTATTCTGTTCTTAGTTTTGCTTCCTTCGTGTTCAATACCTGGTGATCCCCTTGCTTACTTCTTTTAAGCTGGCCACGCTAAGCACATTGTTCCCAGCGTGGTCAGTTTTCTGACTATGCTGGGAGAACAGCCTGCCTGTCCTCAAATGATCAGACCTGTGTTAACTCCTCCCTACACAGCCATACACCCTAAAGCCTAACTTTTTCGAACATGTTTACGGCTGTGTTCAATAGAAACTGGTCCAAAGGCCAGCTTCTATGAATGGTCATGCTGAAAAACCATCAGCACTTTCAGCCATTAACTTCAAGTGCAGATCTTTGTATTCTGATGGGGGGGTTATGGGGAATGAGTCCATATTCCGATAAGTCAACCCCCAGGCCATGGGAAAGAGGCCCTTGACCAAATCAACATGGGGACAAGGTGCTTTGCTAGAGAAAGGGGGGTGGGTGACTGCCCCCACGTTGAAGGTATGTGGCCTGGTATCAATCAGAAGGGGGAGGGGGGGGAGGCACCCCACTGCCACCACCTCCGGTTTGGTCTTTCCGACATAAAACACCTACATCCGCATAGAAGTAAGCTATCCCTGGAGACTTGCAGTTCACATAGTGTCTTGGAAAACATGCGTCCATTAGGTAAATCTTATTTGATGTTTGGAATCCATAAATTGGCAATAGGGGGAAGCTCCCGAGGAAAAAAGTGACAAATAATTTGCACGTGTCCCTACGTGCTGAACCCTTGTATTCACTCTGGACCAATTTGTCACCTACCGAAAGTGGTTGGACTTGCCTACTGTTCTATACGGTCCTCATTGGTGCTGGGTGTGCAGCGATGAGCCATCATTTCGGGGCAGGATTTGCTAATCTGTCTTAGCGAGTGTACATTTTAAATACCATATTGATGTCAGCCTGTTTCCTATGCACCTGTATTTTATTACTTTAATTGGAATTTTGTTAATACTCAAAGCTTCGCAATTGTATTATAGATTGTTGCACCCTTCTCTTCCCCCGAGAAAGGGAAAAAAAAGCTTTTCCGAAAAGTGTTGGGATCTAGCCTATGAACACCTTCTATTACTACCAGGCTACAGTACATAGTCTTAAGGGCCAGTCTGGTGCTCCAGTATTTAGTAGGGCTGTTTGCATATATATGGTACATTGCTATGTCACTTGTTTTTAACTGACTGTTGCTACTGTAACCCTTTGGGTATTTTTTTTTTTAAAAGGTTTGTAAATAAAGCTTTGTAAAAATCATATGCTTACTACTTTCCATTCTGCCTTTAAAGTCCCAGTGCGGTTCAATTTTGTGTTTTACATGTACTTTTAGTCATGTGGGCAGAACATAACAGATCTAAACAGCACCTACCCATATTATATCCCAATTTGTTTGGGAGGCCCAACATCCCATCTCTGGAATAGAGAAAGTAAGGCAGAGAACCCTGTGAAACATAACATACAAAATGCTTCACAACAAGAAAATAAAATTTCAGAAAGCCACAAAACTAACTAAAACACAGCTGGTCTAAAGAGTATTTATCAGCATATATAATCAGAGCATAATAAAGAGAAGTACATTTTTTGTGCAGGCTGGGAATGCTCTGTAGTCCAAAACAAAAGTGCAACAAAGTGAAGGGTCTAAACCAACTAATCTTAGTACACAAACATAAAACAATAAGGACAAAAATCGTTCTCTCATAAGAGTCTTACCTCAATCAGCTGTAAGTACTCCTTGTACAGTCATTGTAATGACAACAGCATAACAAACCTGACTATACAGAAGGTACAATATCCAATGACAAGTCACTAGAAATTGACAAGACGTTCCTTGTTGATCATTAACAGCTAGCCTCGCACTATACAGGAGGGGTACAGGCAAAGTCAGTCCATTCGCTTGTTTTACTTACAACTGTGACAGTAACTGAATTTGCAGTAAGTTCACAATAAATGACTCATTACTGAATGTTCCAGTTGGACTGGAATGCTTATACTGACTCGTCAAGTGCACCAGACATTATGGAAGAAGAAAGCATTCTGTGGGCTGGACAAACATTTTATAGAATGTGGCCTACCCGTTTTCTGTGACTGAAGCACCTTAACACCACACTCCCCCGGGGGACATCCTCTCTTCTCCACCTCCTAATCCCCCTCGCCACCTTCCAGGGCTTTACCATGCGTCAGCTGTTTGGTTCTCCGCTATAGTAAAAGTGCCCTCGTGCGCACATGCAAAGGATAACACATGTGTTGGTTCTGTATGCAAGCAAACAGCGACCTGCCCACACATGTAAACCATTACCATGGAAATTAGACCATGGGCAGTAATTCTAGCATCAGACCAAATGTGTAAAGATAAAGTTGTACCCTGTAAAAAGTTTTAAAACGGCACCTATGGATAATAAAAAATAGGATTTTTGTACTTACCGTAAAATCCTTTTCTCCGAGTTCATGGACGGACACAGCAGCAATCTTGACAAAGTGGGTATTAGCCTTCTCAGGAGTGGACTAGGCAGAAACATGTTAATGTGTTAAACATCAAACACTGTACAGTACCGCCCAGGGGGCGGTCCCCCTGGGTACAACCCCTCTCCCTGCATGCAGCGACTGCAGGGAGACCAAGTCGTGAAGGCCAGCGACTAAGCAGGATGAAATGTATGACCTTGCGATAGAAGGTCCTCTTGCATTGGCAGCCGCCAAGGAACATCCGCCACCAGTCGTACTAAGACTGCTTGCCAAAATTAATCTGGGGCAATTAAACAACCCAGAACCCCTCGACCTCTACTCTGCGAAGCAGACGAGGAAGAAAATTTGCAGGAGGAAGGCACAACGTAGCCAATACAGTCTCTACAGGATCAAAAACGCAACCGACGCGTCCTACCAGGGATCTTTTGAACCTGGCCACAACCTCAAACCTTACGATCGAGTCGAGAGCCAGAAGATCCACATCTGGCAATCCCCGTCCTGTAAAAGGAGACAAAACACCTCCGGGCGCAGGGACCATAGTCTATGGCCCAGCATCTGAGGACTCAAGGAATCCGCCTGCTAGAGTTCCACGCCCAGACTGTATGCAGGCGATAGAGCCAGCACCTTTCGCTCTGCTCACCGGAGAGCGACATCCTGCTGCAGCCGAGCGACGTGTTCCCCCTCGATGGGTGACATATGCCACTGCCGTGGCGTTGTCCAACCGGATCCTGACTGGACGTTCCCGCAGCCTCTGTAAATATGCGGAGGGGCACTGCCTGAACGCCCGAGGGAGCCCCATGACCGGCAGGAACGCTTACCCGCGGGCCCAGCGCAAGGAAAAAACACTTGTGAGCGGAAAAAGGGAGGGCCCTGGCCTACGGCGTGGCTCCTCACTCTTTCTGAATTTGTGGGAGCACCGTGCTCTCACCCAAACGACATGTTTAATAAGGTCATCCAGCGAGGCTCCAAAAGCCTCTAATCCTGGCAGAGGAAATCTGCCAGAACCTCCTAGGCCGTCTGATCCGCAGACCAGCGTTTGTCAAATCATACAGCGTAACCCCACCGCAGATACTGACGGCACTGGACCGCCAGGGAGCTGCATCTAAGGCCGCATTGCAGACAAACATAAGGCCATGCACAAAATCTGGTCCACCATCATGCAGACCGGGGTTCTAACCACGGTGCAGCAATCTGTGCCCATTAAGGAAGAGTTAGTGACACCAGGTTCGAGGGCAACAGTGGCCGCAACTCTAACCCCAATACCATGAACAAGGACCGGGCAATCGCCTCAGTCCTGTCTGCAGGGTCCTTAATAAAAATAAAAAAAAAACAGGGGCCTCTTCACCAGAAACTTGGGAATCCCTTGATACCAGAGGGCCCCTCAGGGGAGATGACCTTTTCCAGGCAACACTCCTCAAAAGGGATAACAGACCCCATGCGATTCGTGGAATGCTGCGGCCGTTCCCATTCTTAACATATAAAATACCAAATAAGCTACGCAGGAAAAACTCGCCCTAACACCCATCTTATTGGGGATGCTGCACCCTGTGGTAAAGTGCTCTAACAAGCGCCTCTGAGCGCAGACCCGGACAAAGAGGCAAGAAAGCAGTTCCACACCGTTTAAGGGTCCTGGTCCGCATCTTCTGACCTACTAGAGCAGGGGACATTTCCCACAGCAGACCCGATTCCGAGTCAGAAATTCACCCAGAAGATGGTGGGAGGGGGCGTATTTACCCCCCCCTTGCACCCGCACACCACATCCACCCTGGCAATAGGAGCCTCCAGGATTGCTGGCAAGCGCCCACAGCCACTGCAGGTGCAAGAGCACCGCTGCCAGGATAGGAATGTCTGGGGAAGAAACGCTAGTATGGACGCTATGCTGAGCTACTCACCTGGCCATAGGAACCCAAAGTACCCAGACCACCCCCCTAGCTGCTACCAAGAACGAGGGGACCCCCCAGAGGACTCACCACCCAGCTTAGGCACTGCAAAGTCGCCATCCACTCTCCCCCATGACACCCGCTCATCCGAGCTGATTGCTACTGTTCGCGCCGTCAGGACTCATTGCGACCACTAGGAGGCAGAGACCGGGTTGGAAAACAAAAAACCACAAAAACATGGCCGCCAACCCTGTAAAGGCGCGCGCGGTCCATAAGAAAATGGCCGCCGGCCGTCTATGGAAGAAAGAGCGGAGAAGAAAAATGGCCGTCGCTATTTAATGGAAAAATGGCGCCGGTCACCATCAAAATGGCCGACCATGCTGAAAAGAAACCGCAAAAAACATGGCAGCGAACACCCGGGCACCCACCAAGGTCCCCCACAGGAGAGCAGACCCAAACGCAGCCAGCCCACAGCTAAACGGAGCCCCCGCCCCGGCAGACCCCCAGGTCAGTGCACAGCATCCCAGGCACATGGGGAGGGGGAAAAGCGGACAGGGAGAGAAGAAAAGGGTGAGGGACCCCCTAATGGACCTCCCAGGGATGCCCAGCAATGTCATCCTGCTGGGGCAGGGGGACAGCTACTTACCCGTCCTGTGTGGATTACGCAGGAAGCATTCCAGACAGACCATCTTGCGCGCTGTTACGGAGGTGACTGTCGGCGCGGCACGCTGTGACTCAGACATATAGCCCGGTCATATGTGTGCCCTGGAGCATGTAGCTCACCGGCCACCCGTAGAGCGACGGGCATGTCGTGGACAACCCAGTGCGTAGCCAAGGTCGGCACAAGCTTGATGGCCGAAACTGGGGAGACTACATGGATCTGGGATCCAGCCTGTCACCCAGTCGGCAGTTGATAGATCACAGGAACAAAAAAAAAATAAATAAACTCCAGGACCATGGGCCTGAAGGGAGCCATGTCCTATGCTAGGCAGAAACAAAAACTGGAGCTTCTGCATGTAGGGAGAGGGGGTTGTACCCAGAGGGACCGCTAATACCCACTTTGTCAAGATTGCTGCTGTGCCGGTCCATGAACGAAAGAGAAATTTATATTGTTGTTACTGTTGCACAGGCATGCAGGATTTTAAAACCATTACTTTTTTGGCATCGATTTACTCGGCGCATCTTTTATATTTTATCAATAGCGTGGTGAGGTGCGATTTCCTGTGGAGAACTACAGGCATAATGAATTCTCTTAGCACAGTGCTACTTTTCAGTCTTAATTTTAGCGTCAAATTTCAACAGTCTTCACAAAAATGCCATATTAGTTGTAGTCCCATGTTAGTCATCTGCACATGTTTTCCCCTCCTCACCACCTGTTTTAACCCTCAATGTCACACCACCATGCAAGCGTGGCACATCCCCATCAACTTCAGGGGACATGCTGTTTCATTTTTGCCAAGGCCATAACCATGTATACAGCCATGAGCAGCTGCATGCCTTTGTTAAGTCTGGTTGTTGGAGAGGGCAGTAAAACCTTGGCTCCACTGCCTGATTTTACTGTCCGCTGGCCACTCATATGAGCAAACCCTTACTGTGAATTAGCACAGGCAAACTGTAAACAAATCTTTTTAGCAATTGAGTTTATATACATATTGCCTGCCCTGGATATGGGCCAGCAAGTCCACCTCAGAAAACATTTTATAGCTCCAGCATTTAGCAGCTAACGCCCACAGACATTAATGTTCAAGAATACAGCAGTGTGCCTGGTGCCCTCACCACGAATGGCACAGTGCTATTACCAACTCGCTGCTAAATGTAGTAGATGCGAGTACTATGGAATGACAGGCAGATAAACACAGCCAGCTAAACCACACTGGATATACATAGCTCTGGTGACCACACTGTATTCAGCTTTGCTGATGTATTCAATGCCAACACTTTGTAACTGGAAACCTTAACTTATTCCAGTTACATCAAATGCTGCAGAAAAGATGCAAAGCTACTTAAGGTGTATGCAAAGCCTAAAACTTTTTTTTCTTTGGATATAGTGCTGATGGTTTCCATCTTCCTTCAGGTTGCTTTTGCAGTCATGGTCCTTACTAGGTAAATATAATCCAATTATCCAAGTGACCATTGTCAACAGCAATAAAAACTCATGAAACAAAAAAAAAAAAAAAAAAGTGTCAAAAATAAATCCAGAACACAAGTTTGACTAAGACCTTTATTAAAAATGTCCACCGTCGTAGCTCCAACATGTTTTTCTCTGGCAAGGTCTTCTCCCTCATCCGTCTCGCTGCGCTGATGACTTCCTCCGCTGTCTTTTTCCTCTGGTTCATACCCTGATGCTGGCTTCCACTGTTGTGTGGGCTCCCACTATCTGCCATTCCTTATATAGCCATGAGGCATGGCAATCCAGTGCCCGTCACCTGGAGACCACGCCCCCTTGTGACATCACTGACCAAGTCTGATGGGGCGGTGATGGCACAAGGGGAGCTGTCTACAGATGATGATACTGGATGGCCAAGCCCCATGGCTATATAATAAATGGCAGAAAGCTGGAGTCCACACAATAACGGAAGCCAGCATCAGAAGAACCTGAGGAAGAACCAGTGGAAGAAGACAGGATGGAGACTGACATCACTGGATAAGGTAGACACATTGGAGCTACGATGGGGGACATTTTTAATAAAGGACTGTCAAAAACCTGTGTACCGATTTTATTTTTGACACTTTGGGTGAACAGGTAGGGCTACAACGTACAGTCATTCACATTAAAGGGGGTTGGGATCTGGGGGCCTCCCTTGTTAAAGGCAGATTCCTATAAGCCCCCTGCCTGCAGACGCCCACAACCACCAGCTAGGGTTGTGGGGGTAGAGGATCAACTGAGCCCACCCCCCTTTTCTGACCAGGCCCTTTTTTTTGGTGTGGGGGTTGCTCTTAAAATCCATACCAGACTGAAGGGTCTGGTGTAGTCATGGGGGTGGCCACGCTAATAATAATAATAACTAACAATAATAATAATAATAATAATAATAATAATAATAATAATAATAATAATAATGCAGGGTTCCCTCCACAAAATTGATAGACACAAAGGGCATGGTATGAACAGATCAAAGTCAGATCCCGTTCATTGAAGTTGGATGGATGTAGGATCGATGTCGCAGGGCAAAGTCAGAGGCAGTTGTACAACCGTTGTGTAGTACCAGATGAACCCCGACCTTAAGCACAAACACATCAGCAAGATCAATTAACGCCAGAAAAAAAGCGATGCAGCAGTTTTATTAAATGCCCCCCATTGTTACCAGATTTAGAAAAATGTTACAGACTTAAGCAGAATGCTACATTATGTACAATCTAATAGAATAGAAAAAAAAAAAACCTACGTTGACCTGTGAAAATCTTAAAATATTCTATATTAGAATATTCATAAGAAAAAAACATATGCATATCATTTGCAACAACATTCATTACAACAATGTCAACCAGGACACACTCATTCTGCTGCTTCTCCTGAGTACGGGGATACAACATGTGTGGGACTTTTTAGGAGCCTAGCCACGTACGGGACCCCGGAACCCAAGCACCGCCTTCAGGATTTCTAAGGGTGTAAATTTTTGATTTCACTCCTCACTACCTATCACAGTTTTGAAGGCCATAAAATGCCAAAATAGCACAAAACCCCCCCAAATGACCCCATTTTGGAAAGTAGACACCCCAAGCTGTTTGCTGAGAGGCATGGTGAGTATTTTACAGCTCTCATTTGTTTTTGAAAATGAAGAAAGAACATTTTTTTTTTCTTTTTTTTTTTCTTCAATTTTCAAAACTTTGTGACAAAAAGCGAGATCTGCAAAATACTCAATACCTCTCCGCAAATAGCTTGGGGTGTCTACTTTCCAAAATGGGGTCATTTGGGGGGGTTTGTGCCATCTGGGCATTCCATGGCCTCCAAAACTGTGATAGGCAGTGAGAAGTGAAATCAAAAATTTACACCCTGGACGGGGGCGTGGCTACCGCGCAACTGCATGGACGGCTGAACTGAGAGCTCCGCTCTAGCGACAGGAATCTCAGCAATCTGAGGCACTTGAGACCGACCCCACCAGCCTCACCGAGTAGCTGCTGTCCCGCTCGACATCTGGGGATGGCTAGAAAGGAAACCCGCTGCTCACCCGGCAAAACTGGAGGATTTCTTCTCCCCTAAGAGCAGCGGCGCGCACCAAGATGGCGCCGGCGGCTGTTCCCCGACATCCACAGGCGGATCCTCCTCTGCCACACCAAGCCCTGTCTCAAGGGACGGATCACTCCGGCACTCTCCAGCTGTCTCAACACCTCTCTCCTGCAGCCCTGTGAAGTCAAAGCCCCGCTTATCTGCTGCTCCTCAAAGCACCAAGGTGAGTGCACACCAGATTTCACTGGATGACACGAGGGAGCTAGCTGACACCATTAACGCTTTCCCTACCACTAACCAGCCCATCTCAGATACAACCTTAAAAGACATGCTGATTTCTTTGCGTAGTTCTCTGCATTCAGACATGATGGAATGCATGAAAAACTTCAACGCTGAGGTGGGAGAACTGGGAGGTAGGATTGACCATGTGGAAAAAAAGATGGGTGAATATGCATCCTCTTATAACTCTCTGGTGGACTCCCACAATGATCAGTCAGATGAGGTGGCCTGGCTCAAAGCTAAAGTCTCAGACCTCGAGGACAGGTCACGCAGGAATAATATTAAACTGCGTGGCGTACCTAAATCAATTCTACCTGCGCAACTCCACCAATACGCCCAGGACCTCATAGGTGCCTTCCTACCCTCTGCACCAAAATCGGAACTGGTTATCGACAGAATCCACCGCCTCCCCAAACCTTCCCACCTCCCGGACAATGTTCCGAGGGACGTGTTGATGCGGGTGCATTTCTATCATGTAAAAGAGCAATTTACGCTGGCATTTTGCAAGAACTCACAACCCCCTGCACAATACTCTGCCATTCAAGTTTTTGCGGATCTCTCGCAGTATACTATGCAGAAACTTAAGTCTCTTTTGCCCGTAACCAAGGCACTGCGAAACCAAAGTATTGTCTACAGATGGGGCTATCCAACCAAACTCACTATCACACGGGAGGGCAAAACATCAGTGATCACATGTCTAGAGGAAGGCCTGACCCTTCTGCGGGAATGGGATATCTTGCCTGAACAAATTCCTGAAAATCATCCTTCCAATTCTAAGATCCATACTCAGGATGCCTGGCAGGTTGTGTCGCACAAGCGAAACAAAAAGAAAAAAAACATAGCCTCCATGCCTCAGTAGCAATAATCCACCTGATCCACAAGATTCCTCAATCACCTTGGAGCTCAAAGTCCACGAGTTCCCCCACTTTGAGTAATGTGCAGTAAATCTGCCACCAGATTCCTAAAAGAATCTACCTTTTTATGTTACCAGTTTTATGTTTGTTCTTTGACTTTTGCTTTCCCATTTTCTATGTTTTTTATCTTCTTCCCTACCCCGTCTGAGATGGATAACAAGTTTCTAACTCTGAAGACGACCGGTACGACATTTGCGCTTACCATCCGGAAATTACAGACTCTGTGGGAAAACCCTGGGCTCGATAAGGTACGTCTCCTCTTTTCTCCACCTATAACCCATGGCTATTACAGTAACTTCCTTCAACGTCCACGGCCTAAACCACCCGGCTAAACGCGCCTCAGTCTGGAAAGAAGCCCTTAAACTACGTTCTGACATTTTGTGCTTACAGGAAACGCATTGGACACCTTTTAATACCCCCTCCTTTCATCATAACAAATTTCCACACATACTTACGGCCTCAGCCTCCAAAAAACAAAAAGGGGTTCTCATTGCCATCAAAGACTCTGTAACTTTCTCCCTCCAAGAGACAACCATTGATCCTGATGGCAGATACCTGATCCTAGTGGGAATATTCAATAACCACCCCTACACAATAGTTAATCTCTACGCGCCCAATACCCATCAACTACGCTTTTTGAAAAAGCTTTTTTGCAAAATCAACGCGGTAAAACGGGGTGCTCTGATAATGTGTGGAGACTAGAACTTAACGGTTGATTTTGCGATGGATACCACTTCTAAGTCAAAACGCCCCCAACCGGCCCTTCAATCCTTGCTCCATGCTGAGGAAATGTACGACTCCTGGAGATGCCAACACTCGAATGAAAGAGACTACTCCTTTCACTCCTCCCGGCATAATTCGTACTCACACGTTGATCTGATTTTAGTTGATAGACTCCTGCTGCAGAAAATATCCTCCTCCACCATTCATGATATCACCTGGTCGGACCACGCACCCGTGTCCATTACGGTAGATGAGGGAATTCCCTCTACCCCAGCCTACATCTGGAGAGCTAACTCTCGACTGTTCCAACAACCCTCTCAGGTGGTTTCCCTAACCAACCACCTGAAGGAATACTTTTCTTTAAAATTCCCACTCGGTATCTAACCCATTTACTGTATGGTGTGCCCATAAGGCTTTTATTAGAGGTATTATACTCCAACTGTGCTCGCGGGCAAAGAGGCAGAGGACACAGAAATTAGACTCCCTACTCACAGAGATTAGACTCCTAGAAACGCAGAATAAAAACGCATCTGACAGTTCCCTGGCCAATAAACTATCCAAGTTGCGTTCGGATCTCAGGCTCCTGTTACTAGACCAATATGATAAACATGTTCAATCTCTAAAATTGACCCACTATTCTTCTGGCAACCGAGCGGGCAAGTTCCTAGCTCAGAGACTAAAAGATCGCAGAGCAAAAGTCAACATCCCCTTTCTACTTCGTAACTCAGACAGCAGCAAAAAGTTTAATCCGAAGGAGATAGCAAACTCTTTTGCTGACTACTACTACTCCTTATATAACTTACGAGATGACCCTAACACCCCCCAACCAACTGAAGATGCAATTCAATCTTTCTTGGCCGATCTCGCACTCCCTACACTATCACACTCACAGAATCTCTTAACTCACCCGTCACGGAGCCTGAGATCCGGAAAGCGATCAAAACTCTCCCAGGTGGTAAATCACCAGGTCCAGACGGACTACCTAATAGTTATTACAAGACCTTCCAAGATGTCCTCACCCCCTCACTGGAAATTGTGTTTTCTGAAGCAATGTGCTCTGCCTCGTTTCCCGCTGAAATGCTTAAAGCATATATTGTTACCATCCCAAAGCCGGGAAAAGACCCTACCACGCTGGCTAATTTCAGGCCTATTTCATTATTAAATACTGATGTCAAACTTTATGCCAAAATATTAGCCCACAGGTTGCTCCCCATCCTGCCAACTCTGATCAAACCTGACCAAACAGGGTTCACCTCAGGCAGGCAGACATCAGACGCCACTAGGAGAGTCATAGACATTGTGCATTGTGCTACATCCAGTCGGAAGCCTTCTCTGCTACTCTTTGGACGCGGAGAAGGCGTTCGACAGGGTACATTGGGGCTACATGACTCAGGTCCTGAAGAAATTTGGGTTCTCCGGTCGTATATTATCGGCTATTTTGGCTCTTTATTCCTCGCCAGGTGCGCAGGTCTACACCTCTAATATGTTGTCCCTCCCCTTTTGTATAACCAATGGTACTAGACAGGGGTGCCCCCTGTCCCCATCAATTTTCAATCTCCTTATAGAGCCCCTAGCCGAAAAAAATCAGAGCTCACCCCGGTACGCCAGGCTTCACGTTCCTGGGTAGATCACATAATATAAGCCTTTTTGCGGATGACATCATCCTTTTCTTGACCTCGCCACAGACATCTCTACTGCAGGCACACAACATTCTTAACAAATTTAGCCAAATATCTTACTATAAGGTAAATTTTACGAAATCTCTCGTACTAGGCTTGCACCTCTCCTCTTGCCTCCAATCCCATCTGCAAAATTCCTTTCCCTACTCCTGGAACACATCCAGTATACCTTACTTAGGACTCCAAATCACTGCAGACCCCTCTAAACTTGCAGATGCCAACTATATCCCTTTAATAGACAAAATAACCAAGGAGACAAGCCGACTATCCAAGGTCGAACTAACCTGGTCGGGCCGTCTGGCTTCCTTCAAAATGCTCCTACTCCCACAGATTTTGTATGTCTTCCGAACACTGCCCATCCCACTGAAAAACAGCCACCTCAAATCCTTGAATTCCATTCTCAAACATTATATCTGGGGTACTAAACGACCAAGATGCTCCAAATCCCTTTTAATTAAACATAGATCAGTGGGGGGGATGGGTCTCATTGACATTAAGGACTATTTTCGGGCAGCCATACTTACCCAACTCAGGCATTGGATATCCCCATCCTCCGACATCCTCTGGTGTAACATCGAACAAGCCCTTAGCCCAACTCTAAATCTGCACAATCTTCTAATTATTGACGTATGGAAACCTTTCTCCCTACGCCAGTTCCCACTAACACTTCAAGCTTCCTTAATGGCTTGGAGAGACCTGTGCGACTTGGCCTCCAAGTCCCCCAGTACAATAACTATCCCTATTCCCATTGCGATTCTGACACACGCAATCCCACACACTACCTACTCTGATTGGCACGGCAGAGGCATCTCCTGGATAGCCGATCTATATAGTAACGACACACTTAAATCATTTGACTCACTTTCAGCGGAATTTGACCTTCCACCTACCGACCGCTTTAAATATATCCAGACCTCTCACTTCCTAAAATCAATAAAGTCCCATCACATACCTATCCAAGATAACCTATGGAAATTCTACATTAAGGAACTCTCATCCCCTAAAGGGATTTCCCTTTTTTACACTCCCTTCCAAAACAAATTGGACTTCACGCTCTCCCCTCCTCACCACAAATGGGAATTAGACTTGGGTAAAACCTTTACGCCGAACCAATGGCAATATGCATTTGGAATTACATACAAAGCTTCCAGATGCGTAAACCACTGGGAACTCACTCAAAAAATTGCTCAGAGATGGTACCTAACCCCATATAGAATGTCAAAATTCTCTTCCTCTAACTCTCCGCTGTGCTGGAGGGAATGTGGTGCCGTGGGTAACATGCATGTGTTCTGGCTCTGCAAACACCTTACCAGCTTCTGGAGAAATGTATTTAGATGTATTTCACGCATTACAGGAATCCTAACACCGCCCAATCCTGAATTGGCACTGCTAAATCTAGGCATTGAAAAATTCCCCCCTTGCCTCCGAATTGTAGTTACACATCTCCTGTTAGCAGCTAGATCATTGATAACTAGAAATTGGAAATCTAACAAGGTCCCCAACTTTTTAGGAAGTTCTTGAAATTGCACAAAATAACTATACCTTTGAAGTTTTGTTAGCAAATAGAGATGGCAGAAGGGCAAGGTTTGACACTCATTGGAAAATATGGGCAGAATGGTTTGATGCAAAGTAGAATAAAAAATAAATAAAAAAAGTCTTCGGTATCGTATTACTTATGATAGCAGCAGCATTCAAACGATACCTGTACTTGTTTGGAAATGTTTTATGTACATCCTATGATTATCCATCCATTACCCCCCCTTTTTTTTTTTCTCTCTCCCTTCCTTCCTTTCTTGTTACTATTATTGTTTCTCTGGAGTACACCATGTCGCTCTCCCAAGGGTATAATATGTGCTCACTCAACTCATGTATTATACCCCCGTTTGACCCAACCCATTACTATGCGTATTGTATGTTTGGGTCACCTGTTGCTTATGGTGTATTCTTGTTCTCCTTGTATTCTCAGTACTATTTTGTACTTTACTTCGTATTTTGAAAAATCTCTAATAAAAAAAAAAAAAAAAAATTTACACCCTTAGAAAGCCTGAAGGCGGTGATTGGTTTTTGGGGTCCCGTACGCGGCTAGGCTCCCAAAAAGTCTCACACATGTGGTATCCCCGTACTCAGGAGAAGCAACAGAATGTATTTTGGGGTGTAATTCCACATATGCCCATGGCATGTTTCAGCAATATATCATTTAGTGACAACTTTGTGCAAAAAAAAACTTGACGTAATTGTAGCCGTATTAGTGCAATTATGACAGAGAAAATTAAGTACTGTCCGTGATACTTTTTTTATTTGCACTAACATAGAATTTTTCAGGACAAGCTTTCGGGGTATGTCCCCTTCTTCAAGGTCCAAGCAGTACTGATTCACAATTTTTTTAGCAGAATGTTGAAACAAAACAAGAAAAAAATCTCAGAGGGAAAGGAAAAAAAACACATACAAATCAATGGTAATAAAGATAGCAGCAGAGTTAGTGAGACAAGACAGAGTTAGTGAGATAAGACAGAGGGAGAGCTATAGACTTGAGGGGGGAGATGCTAGTCACAGAGGGGGTCATAAAACCTTAGTATAATGGGTAAGGAAACCAATATCTAAATTTAGGCCATTCGTTATTGTGTTAATGGAAGCAAACCCTGCAATAAAAAACGCTGCAAACTGTGCAACCAGATCAATCCATCCAAAAGTGTCACACACACAAATGGGACCTTCACTATCATGGGATCTTACAACTGTACCTCCAGTAATGTTGTGTACCTCATCCAATGCAACAGGTGTGGCAAAGGATCTTATGTTGGTGAAACAGGACAGAAGTTGCAAGCGAGGATGAATTTTCACAGACATACCATCAAGGAACATAAAGAAGAGAGTTTCTGCACACCTGTGGGACATCACTTCTCACAACCGGACCACACTATAGAAGACCTCAATGTTTTAGTTCTTAAAGGGAATTTCAGAACTATCCAGGAAAGGAAAACATTTGAACTAAGAATGTTAATTCTTTTTAACACAAAAACGAATGGCCTAAATTTAGATATTGGTTTCCTTACCCATTATACTAAGGTTTTATGACCCCCTCTGTGACTAGCATCTCCCCCCTCAAGTCTATAGCTCTCCCTCTGTCTTATCTCACTAACTCTGCTGCTATCTTTATTACCATTGATTTGTATGTGTTTTTTTTCCTTTCCCTCTGAGATTTTTTTCTTGTTTTGTTTCAACATTCTGCTAAAAAAATTGTGAATCAGTACTGCTTGGACCTTGAAGAAGGGGACATACCCCGAAAGCTTGTCCTGAAAAATTCTATGTTAGTGCAAATAAAAAAAGTATCACGGACAGTACTTAATTTTCTCTGCAAAAAAAAAAAAATTGTATTTTTTCCGCAACTTGTGTCAACATATAAAATATTCCATGGACTCGACATGCCTCTCAGTATATAGCTTGGGGTGTCTACTTTCCAAAATGGGGTCATTTGGGGGGGTTTTGAACTGTTCTGGCATTTTATACACAACATTAGGAAGCTTACATCCACTCTAACCACTTGAAGACAAAGCCCTTTTTGACACTCTGTTTACATGAAAACATATTTTTTTTTGCAAGAAAATTATGTTGAACCCCCAAACATTATATATATTTTTAAAGCAAAGGCCCTACAGAATAAAATGGTGGGTGTTGCATTTTTTTTTTCTACACAGTATTTGCGCAGCGATTTTTCATACGCATTTTTTTGGGAAAAAATACACTTTTTTTAATTTTAATGCACTAAAACACACTATATTGCCCAAATGTTTGATGAAATAAAAAAGATGATCTTAGGCCGAGTACATAGATACCAAACGACATGCTTTAAAATTTCGCACAAACGCGCATTGGCGACAAACTACATACATTTTTAAAATCCTTTAAAAGCCTTTACAGGTTACCCCGTTAGATTTACAGAGGAGGTCTACTGCTAAAATTACTGCCCTCGATCTGACCTTCGCGGTGATACCTCACATGCATGGTGCAATTGCTGTTTACATATGACGCCAGACCGACGCTTGCGTTCGCCATTGGGCAAGAGCAGGGCAGGACAGGGGTGCTTTTTTTTTATTATTAATTTTGCTTTTTATTTTATTTTTAAACTGTTGCTTCCATATTTATTTTTTAATCATTTCTATTGTTATCTCAGGGAATGTAAATATCCCCTATGATAGCTATAGGTAATGACAGGTACTCTTTTTTGAAAAAACTGGGGTCTATTGGACCCTAGATCTTTCCTCTGCCCTCAAAGCATCTGACCACACCAAGATCGGTGTGATAAAATGCTTTCCCAATTTCCCAATGGCGCTTTTTATATCCGGGGGGGGGCGGACATTCCCTCCCACTGCTTGTAAAAGCAGTCCAGAGGCTAATTAGCCACTAGGATTGCTTTTACATGAAAGCTGGCCACTGGCTGAAAAGAATGATACCAAGATGATACCTAAACCCGCAGGCATCATTCTGGTATAAACATTCAAAGTCCAGCAACATACCAGTACGTTGCTGGTCCTTGTTGGACATGTATTGTAATCTTTTTTTTCATGCAGCCTGTTGGCTGAACGAAAAAAGATTGATCGGTGGGTATGCCCACCATTAGAATACCACCCTTCATCCACCCACTTCTAATGATGGGCATACATGCACCATTTATATATGCCGAAGCATGGGGGCATCTTCCCGCAAAAGTTATGCCGCATACACATGGTCAGACTTTTCCACAGGCAAGCCTCCGTCGGAATTTCGACCGTATGTACGCGGCATTAGGAGCAAAATCGCTCCTCCGCCCCTGCTGCCCCAATGCTTCGGCCTATATGCTTTTTTTTTTTTTTTTAACTGTGGTGGCGAAATCACCTCCTACAGCACTGGAGTCGCAGGGATCAGGCCTGTCTCTGCGAACGCTGCAGTTATGTGTGTTGTGTTTTGCAAGTGACAGTGATCGATCGATACTGCACTTGGGTGGCCTGGGCTGGACGGAGGGGCAAAACACAGGTGCTAGCAGGTATCTGGGCTGATCCCGCTAACACTGCGTTTTTGGGAACCCTAAACTGCTGGGGACGCTAGTGTAGATCTGATCAGATCAGATATTGATCTGTTCAGATACTATACCACTAAGGGGGGTGTATGCTTCACGCGTGGGTGTTAGCGTTACTGGCACTAACCTGACGCTGCCTGGGGTGTGACGCAGACCCTCTCTGACACTAAAACCTAATTGATATCACCCGCCGGGCGATCAGGGGGTTAAACCTTTATTGGGTTATATACGGCGGGTGCCCTGACACTATAAAAAGCAAACTATTTAGCGTCACCCGTAACACTTATATGGTGATCACTGGTGAAAGGGTTAACTAGGGGCAATCAGGGGGTTAAAACCTTTATTAGGTAATATATGGGGGTACCTGACGCTATATAAAAACCTGACGGCGAACCTAAAAAAAATTACTGGCTACTGATCTGCATCACCGACACTAAGACAACGATCATAAAAACGATCGCTTAGCGACAGTGGTGATAGGGGGTGAAAGGGTTACCTGGGGGGCGATCAGGGGGTTAAACCTTTATTAGATAATATATGGGGGTACCTGACGCTATAAAAACCTGCGGCGAACCTAAAAAAAATTACTGGCTACCGATCAGCATCACCGACGCTAAGACATCGATCAGAAAAATGATCGCTTAGCGACGGCGGTGCTAGGGGGTGAAAGGGTTATCTGGGGGGTGATCAGGGGGTTAAACCTTTATTAGGGGGGGGGGGTTAGGGGGCTACACTGGACCTAAAACTGAATGTACTGACACTTTTACAGTCACAAATGTCACTGATTGCAGTGATCACTAAATAAATGGTCACTGCAATCAGTGACACTGACTGGGGGCTGGGGGGGGTGATCTGGGGGGCGATTTATGTGCCTATGTGTCCTGGTGTCAGTGTAGTGTTGTGTGCACTAACCTGCATCTTCTCCTGTACGGCGCTCGGTATATGTGAGCGCCGCAGGAGAGATGACATCACTTCCTCCAGCCTGTGTAAACAGTACACAGGCAGGGGAAGCTCTCATTCGCCGGGAGCGATCGAGAGGGGGTGGCCGGAATCGAACGGCCGTCCCCTCATGCCGGATCGCTCCCGAAGGTAAAACGACCGCTCACTGTAAAGAAGGGGGTCCGATCAGACCCCCCAACTATACAAAGGCAATCACGTACATATACGTGATTCTGCCTGTCGGTGCCATTCTGCCGACGTATATTTACAGTGGGCGGTCGTTAAGTGGTTAAAAAACCACCAGGACCACTTACCGACTTTAAAATAAATTGAAATGGTCCCCTTCTTTCTACTTCACAGAAGGGTGTTGAGTTTTTCAGACAAGCCTCTGCGTTTTAGTAGGTCCTCTTTAGAAACCAGGCCGTCAGGTTGAGGTATGCTGGGTCTGGGTGATGGAGGCAACCCCGACTCAGATTTTCCCTGACCGGTAGTCTGCGGGGGGGATACTGATGATGGTTCTCAACTCTTCTGAACCGAAGGTCTTTTTGGCCAGTAGGGTGCGATTAGAATCAAGTCTGTGGATTCTATTCTGAACTTTGCTAGTGCTCATGGGATCAACGCATAGGACAGGGGGAAGTCCCACTTGGTAATCAGAAATATTTATTTATTCAATGACCATTCGGACTCCCTTTCTCTCTGCTGAGGAAGTCTTCTAGGACATTCTGCGTACCCTTCAGGTGAATTGCTGATAGCGAGGCCAGATTCGATTACGCTCAAGGTCTGATGCGCCAGCTTCATAAGTGCTCTGTCAGGTACAGGACAGCTGTCATGTCGTCTGACAGAACCTGCACATGCTGATTTCCTAAGGACCGCTGGAACACCAGAAGACTCAAGTGAATTGCTTGCAGTTCCCTCCAGTTGGACAATATCCTGGCCTCCACCTTGGACCATTCGCCTTGCACTGTTTGTTCTCTGAGGTGGGCTCCCCACCACCATGTGCTTGCGTCTGTTAAACACTTGGTTACCGAAAAGACCCAAGGGAGGCCCCTTGAGACATTCCTTTGATGCCCCCACCACAATAGGGACCTTTTAACTCTTGCTCCTAATTTGATCCTTTTCTCTAGAGACTTCTGATGCAACCATTTCTGAAGTATGTCCAACTGAAAGCGGCAAGCATGTAGTCTGGCCCACTGTACCGCTGGAATTGCTGCGGTGAATAGCCCTAGTACTGACATAGGCTTTTGTAGGGATGCTTCCAGGTTGGACTGGACTAATTAAAAAAAAAAAATAAATGTTTTCCCTAATCATACTTACCTACGTGGATGCAGCACCTCTGCACAGAGAACCGAGCGATCAAACACCGCCAAAGGCTTGGTTCACACAGTGCCCTGAGCAGAGAGCTACTGACCCTCAATCAGCAGCTCTCCACTCTTCACCCCGCGCTCACTGGAGCGCTGGGCTGTGGAGGGGCAGGGAGCAGCTACCCCAGGCTCTCATCAGCTCGCTGAGAGGCTGAGGTTATCAGTCCAGGCACCTGGCGGATCCAGACTGTCATGACAACGCGTGCCTGGACTGATTCCTGTGACGTCAGCAGGACTTCAGCCCGCTCTCTGCTGAAAAAACTGGTCACAGGAGTGCAAAAGGAATTGCACTCCTGTGACCCATAGGAGAAGCCCAGCCAAACGAGCTCAGGCTGGACGAAAAAAACGGTCAATCTCCCTCAGTCTAGGGCTCCATGCAAGATCTCACCTTGTGGAATTTCGATGATCATGAGAACGGTGTGGAATCATCCCAGAACTACACGGGAGAATCTTGTTAATGATCAAGGCAGCTGGGACCATAGTCACCAAGAAAACAATTTGTAACACTACGCCACGAAGGAATGAATTCCTGCAGCGCCCGCAAGGTCCCCCTGCTCAAGAATGCACATTTACAGGCCCCATCTGCAGTTCACTAATTAACATCTTAACGATTCAATGGAGAACTGGGCTAAAGTGTTGTGGCAAGATGAGACCAAAATCTAGCTCTTTGGCATCAACTAAACTCGCTGTGTTTGGAGGAGGAATGCTGCCTATGACCCCAAGAACACCATCCTTACCATCAAACATGGAGGTGGAAACATTATGCTTCGTTTTTTTTCCCCCCCTTTAAGACAGGACAGGACAACTTAACCGCATCAAAGGGACATTTGACAAGGCCATGTACTGTCAAATCTTGGGTGAGAACCTCCTTCCCTCAGCCAGGGCATTGAAAATGGGCATTCCAGCATGACAATGACCCAAAACACACAGCCAAGGCATCAAAGGAGTGGCCCAAGAAGCACATTAAGGTCTTGGAGTGGCTTCGTTCCCAGTAGAATCCTTGTACGGGGAAACATGTAGGGTGGAGCCACAAGTCTCCGACACCATCACGTTCCAGCCAGCTGGTGCCAACCGCGGCTGTTTTTGAAAATTTGTCTCTGTTCCATGGATGTCAGAGTTTTATGAAGCCTGTGCAATAAATATGTTTTTATGTAGAAATACTGCACCATGAGGATCTTTTCTTCTTCCTTCTCTTTGGTAATTGACTGCTAACTTCTGGATGCTGATATCCACTTGCTGTATGTGGAAAACGTGAGTTGTTTAAAACACAATACTCGCCTTACGGCAAGCAAAAGATTTTTGAAGTGCCCGCAGTCTGTGGGATTCAGAGCCAAAGTGACCGCCTCCGGATTTCCCAATCGATCCATGTGTGGTGAACACCGAGAACAGATCGGGTGAAGGCAGGTCGGCCTAGTCCTGAGCCCAATATCTCATATCTGGTAAGCAAGCCATTTACTTACTATTGGATGAGAAGCTTATACTATGAACCTGTCTGCGTATTATGCCTTCTGCCGCATAGGAATACCTTCACGGCAACAATCCTATATATGTCATCTTTGGACTAGTCTCCCATAGATATTACATCATATGGACTTTTATCAATTGAGAGTTTGTCATAAGTTTTATTTTCATTTTTATCAATTTATCTTTTTCCATTTATATATGCTTGTTTCACTTATATTCCAGCTTTGAGATATCGGTTGGGATATCTGTTGGAATTTCACATGGTTTCAGAGATTCACTGTTATCACATTGGGTTGCATTTCTTTTTTCCATATGTTTTGAGTCCTTTTCAGGCTAATTGAATAGCAGCACCAGCCTGTCAGGTGAATGTCATACTATTCACCCATCTCTCACACATTTAGAGCATCACACTTAAAGGAGCACTATACCTTTTTTTTTTTTTGCTTAAAAATAACAAACATGTTATACTTACCTCCACTGTGCAGCTCGTTTTGCACACAGTGGCCCCGATCCTGGTCTTCTGGGGTCCCTCGGCGGCTGTCTTGGCTCCCCCCCGCAAGGACTCCACACCTTAATGCGAGTGAGCTCGCATGGTGTGGAGTGATTGCGGGCGCGCTCCCGTGATACAGCGGCGGCCATAGCCGCCGACTGTATCACTCGGCCCCGCCCCCCGGCGTGCCGCGTCATTGGATGTGATTGACAGCAGCGCCAGCCAATGGCTGCGCTGCTTTCAATCTATCCAGTGTAGCCAATCGGCGGCCAGGCAGAAAAACGAAGAGGATGACGGGGACGAGCATGGGACTTTCGAGGGGCCAGGTAAGAAAAACGGGGGCTCGGGGGGGGGGCGGTATTGTCTAATGTTTTTTCACCTTAATGCATAGGATGCATTAAGGTGAAAAAACATGTAACTTTACTACTCCTTTAATTTGTGTTTCAACACACTCAGTGACAAAATTAAATAAATAATTAAAACTTGTTTAAGGCAGCGCTGGATTTTTTCAATTTACTACTTGGAGTGGCTTAGCCAGGTCTCCAGAACTTCATCCGATATAAAATATGTGAAGGGAGCTGAAGGTTTTAGTTACCAAACGTCAGCCTCGAAATGACTTGGAGAGGATCTGCAAAGAGGAGTGGGACAAAAACCCTCCTGAGAGGTGTTCAAACCTGGTGGCAAACTACAAAAACGTCTGACCTCTGGGTGGCAAAACCCTTGTTGGCAATAAGTCATGTTTTGCGAAGGGGTCAAATACTTCACTCATTAAATTCTAAATCAATTAATAACTTTTGAAATGTTTTTTTCTGGATATTTTTGTCATTTTGTCTCACTGTTAAAATAAATCTACCATTAAAATTAGACTGATCCTTTGTCAGTGGGCAAATGTAGAAAATCAGCAGGGGATCAAATACTTTTCCCCCCCTCACTGCAAGCCTATACTTTTCAGATTTTACTGGCTGCATCCATGTTAAGCAACTTAGAAGAGCCAGTTCCTATATTTTTACTCAAATTTGCTCGCTTAGTTATAGTTCTGAATATTGAAGTATTAAAAATGTAACTTAACCGCTTTTAGGATGTGCAAACCCATGCCATTGTGTGCACAGGCAGGCCCTCCAGTGTGCCTGGTTTATCTTTTATACATATGTAGCGGGTGGTTACATTTATTTGGAAGCATCTGAGTGGTAACCAGGCTCAGATGCACTAATTGTTAGGCTTCATGGACCATTTCTGTCCCTGGGAGATGGTACTGGTGTGTAGTTCCCTGGGGCCTATAGGTGGCACTGTTGCAATGGGCCCAGGTTGAACCGCAGTACAAGGTTGTGCCTTTTTTGTCCCCTCTTGGGAGCAGTATGGCGGGGCACCTGCTGTGCCTGTCGGGAGAGGATATAAAGGGGGCGGCCATCTTCCGGAGGGGTCAGTTCTGCGCTCAGGCGCCTTAGGCCTGGGCGCGTGTGTATCGCCTCCGGGTGCCCTAGGCCCGGAGGCCTGTCGGGTTGTCTCTGGGTGCCCTAGGCCCGGAGACGGAGCTGCTGTTCCATCTCAGACACCTTCAGTCTGGGGTGAGGTACTTCGGAGAAAGGCCCGGAGCCCAGCAGCCTTTGGCTGGGATCTGCCGGGGACTTAGACTCCCAGGGATCTGCCTTGCTAGGGGACCCGTATCCAGGACAAGGAGGCCAGGGAGATGACCTTTTCTGGAGACCCAGCACAGAGTCGTGGTGACAGATGGGGCCTCTGGTAACTCTGGAGGGATGTTCTTGTCCTATAAAGGGCCAGGTTACTAACGGAAGGAAGTGCGTGTCCTTTAAGTCACAGTGGCAGTGAGACTACGCACCCAAGGTCAGTGGCTTTCATCTTTTTCACCCAAGGTCAGTGGCAGTGACCAACTTCATGGTCTGTGGCAGAGACCGTGCGCCAAGCCTGTTCGTGATAATAGGAACAGGAGAAAACCCAAATTCAAGTTTGTGCCTGGACCTCCTCCCACCTTATGTGACCTGTGTCTTGTCCCAACCTGTCTGCTCTCAAAGAGACTGTTTATTGTGCTAAAAAGAATAAATAAGAGTTGGACCTTTAAGTTGGTGTGGACAGTTGCTTACTGGGGAGAACTAAAGGACTGGTTTCTGGCTACCGCAGAACCGAGATCAGCACTGGAGGGTTTTTTTCTATACACTGGCTGCAGGCAGGCCCGAGAAACTAACACCGCTCAACCTCCCTATTCAGGAGTGTACGGGCTTGTGGTGCGGTGTGCCTCATTCTTTCCTGCGGAGGAGCCAAGCACAAGAAAAGCAGGTAAAGTCTGGGGTTGGTGCGCTACACATATACCTATGAACATTGAAATATTACGCATTTTAAAAACTGAAAGATAATATAAATCTTAGTCCAGTAGTATGTACTATACAAGTGATGGCGTACCTTGGCACCCCAGATGTTTTGGAATGACGTTTCCCATGATGCTCATGCACTCTGCAGTGTAGTGGAGCATCATGGGAAATGTCATTCCAACACATCTGGGGTGCCAAGTTTCGCCATCACGGTACTATACACTCAGTTTTCAGCATAAGAAGAAAAAAAATACATTTTGGTATATCCATTTAGGTTGCTTTTGTTGCAAAAAGTACCAGTTACTTACCGGTAATGGTCTTTCTGGTAAGTCTTCCAGGATGGCACAATGAGAGATGACTAGTCCACCTGACAGGAAACACAATCAATCAGAGGTTAAAAAACCCCACCCCTCCCTGTGCTCCTCAGTTTGTGAAAAAGTACTCCACACTAGTGCACGAGAGTGAAAACAACATACCACAACAACACTATATATATATATATATATATATATATATATATATATATATATATATACACATATATATATATATATATATATATATATACATATATATATACACACACACACACACACACACACACACACACACACACACACACACACACACACACACACACACATATATATATATATATATATATATATATATATATATATATATATATATATATATATATATATATATAACCAGAGCTGTGGGAAGTAGGCCTGCCGTCCTGGAAGACTTACCAGAAAGACCATTACCGGTAAGTAACTGGTACTTTTCTCAAGACGTCTTCCAGGACGGCACAATGAGATAGAAGCAAGTAATTTGCAGGCCTACCTTAGGGTGGGACGACCGCTTGCAGGACCTTCCTACCAAATGAGAGGTCCTGAGGCGACAGCAACTCCACTCTGTAATGCTTCAAAAAAGTGTTCTGGCTCGACCATGTCGCAGCTTGGCAGATTTGTTCGACCCAAGCTCCGGCCCTTTCTGCCCAGGAGGTCGCCAGAGACCGAGTGGAATGTGCTTTAACCTTCGGGGCTGTCTTAGCAGCCTGGTCATAAGCTAGGGAGATTGCTTGTTTTATCCACCTAGCTATGGTTACTCTAGAAGCCTGTTGGCCCTTTTTCTGACCAGAAAAATTAATAAATAAGTGGCTGGATTTTCTGAAAATGCTAACTCTATCCAAATAAGAAAGCAGACATCGTCTGACATCCAAACAATGAAAGGAAGCCTCCCTTTCATTCTGGGGATTGGAACAAAAAGAAGGGAGTATTATTTCCTGCGTTCTATGAAATTTTGATACTACCTTGGGAAGGTACAGGGGGTCCTGCCTGAGAACAACCCTGTCCTCAAATAAACGAAAAAACGGCTCTTTAATTGACAGAGCCTGCATATCACCTACTCTTTTGGCTGTCGTTATCGCCAGCAGAAAGGTAAACTTAACTGTGAGAAGTTTAATAGAAATACTGTCTAAAGGCTCGAACAGAGCCTTAGTTAACAGTTCTAGAACCAAGGAGAGATCCCAGGGTGGAACCCTAGAGATCTGTACTGGAGACATTCTGTCCCTAGCTGACAGGAATCTTTTAATCAACGGGTCCTGGGACAATCTTCTGTCCAGGAAGATAAGGCTGCTACCTGAACTCTTAGTGTCTTGGTAGCCAGCCCCAGATCAACTCCATCCTGGAGAAATTCCAGAATGACCGAAGTTTCCTGTTGGGAAACCTCTCTCTCTGAACACCAGCGAGAGAAGACCCCCCACACCTTAGCATAAATCCGCCTGGTGACCTCCTTTCTACTAGAGAGGAGAGTGGTAATCACTCTCTGAACAGCCCTTCTCCCGCAGGTTCTGCCTTTCAAGCACCAGGCCGTCAGTTTGAAGAAGCTGGGCTCTGGGTGGAAGACCGGACCCTGAAGAAGAAGGTCTGACCGAACTGGTAGATGGAGTGGGAAACCAGGCTCTCTTGGGCCACCAGGGGGTGACCAAAATGAGACAGCATTCTGAGAGGTCCAGCTTCTGCAGGATCCTCGGAATCAGACTCAGAGGGGGAAAGGCATAGGCCAGATGAAAACTCCACACCTGGGCCAGCGCATCCACTCCCTCTGAGCCCCATTCCCGGGTCAGGGAAAAGAACCTCTTTAGCTTTTTGTTTTCCCTGCGGGCGAAGAGGTCTATCTCCGGATTGCCGAACCGTTGGCACACCAGATCGAACACCTCTGTGTTCAACTCCCATTCTCCCTGGAGAATCGGGTGGCGACTTAAAAAGTCCGCCTCTACGTTGTGAACCCCTTTTATGTGAACCGCTGTGATAGAGGGAATCCGGAGCTCTGCCCAGCTCAGGATCTCCAGAGACAAAGCCAGAAGGGTACGCGACCTGGTGCCTCCCTGATGGTTCAGGAATGCCACTGTGGTGGCATTGTCGGATAGAATCTGGACCTCTCGGCCCCTGACTCTCTCCTCGAAGGCCTTTAGAGCCTCCCGGACCGCCAACAATTCCCGGAGGTTTGAGGAGGCGCCCCTCTGACCTCGGTTCCAGGAACCCTGAGCTCTGAGCTCGTCTAAGTGAGCCCCCCCAACCCCAGGCGCTTGCGTCTGTGGTTATCCTGAGAGGGTTGGACTGACTCCACAGACGACCCACCAGTAAATTCTGAGGAAGGAGCCACCACCTCAGAGATTCCTTTGCCACAACTGGGATGGGGACCCTGTAGTCTAGAGATTCCCTTGATCCGTCCCAAGAGGATAGAAGGAATTCTTGGAGAGGTCTGGAGTGGAGCTGAGCCCACGGCACCGCTGGGATGCAAGAGGTCATTAGACCCAGCACCCGCATGATGCTTCTGAAGGAGGATTCCTCTGCCTCCAACATAGACCTGACCGTTGTCATAAGACCTTGGACCTTGTCCTGGGGTAAAACAAGTTCTTTCTAAGGAATCCACTAGGAACCCCAAGTAAACTTTCTTCTGTTCTGGGACCATCGAGGATTTTTCTTTGTTGATGATCCACCCCAGGCTTGCCAAGGTGCTCACGACCCTGGCCAGGTCTGCAAGAAGGAGATCTCGACTCTGATTGTAGAGAAGCAGATCGTCGAGGTAGGGGACTACTGCTATACCCTGCAGGTGCAGGTAAGCAATCACCTCCGACATGATCTTTGTAAAGACTCTTGAACTGGATGACAGTCCGAAGGGAAGCGCAGCAAACTGCCAATGCTGCACTCCCTGGGCAGAAGTGATTGCAAACCTGAGGAAGGCCTGATGTGCTGGGAATATCGGGACGTGTAGATAGGCGTCCTTTAGGTCTATGGTCACCATGAACACCCCCCTCAAAAGAAGCTTCCTGAGAGTGTACACGCTCTCCATCCGAAACCTCTTGCGACGCAGATAAGCGTTCAAGGGTCTCAAGTTTATTATAAGTCGATGCTTCCCTGACGGCTTTGGAACAACGAAAACGTGGGAATAGACGCCCAAACCTTGTTGTTCCGTAGGTACCGGGATAACTACTCCCTGCCTTTCCAGATCTGAGACATTCTGTACCAGACCTGCAGCTTTTAAGGGGTCCCTGGGTAGATGCGTTACCAGAAACTTCGGGGGAGGGGAGTGAAGGAACTCTAGCTTGTAGCCCTCTTTTAAAATTTGGAGGACATGGGGGCTCTGAGATATGCTTTCCCATCTGGGGAGAAACTGGGAAAGCCTTCCCCCTACCCTTACGTCACTTAGAGTTCTTGTCATTAGGCTTTTGGCTGGAGAAAAGGATACCTCCCTTCTGTTTGTCCTTGCCAGCACTCCACCTCCTAGTATTGATAGGTCTTTTGTCTGAAGACCGGTTCTTACCCTGGGGGCCTCGAAAAAATCTCTTTTCCTTTTTAGGTTTGGTAGGAAATTTCTTACCCTTTTCGGTGGACCTGGACAAGGCTTGGTCAAGTCCTGTACCGAAAAGAAGGGAGCCCTCAAATGGGAGACCACATAAACGGGTCTTGGACGCACTATCACCATCCCAGGTTTTAACCCATACAGCTCTTCTAGCAGAGTTTAAGAGGGCTCCAGTCTTTGCGGTGGTTCTTACGGTTTCTACCGCTGCGTCCGCTAGGTACGCCACCGCGTTACCTATTAGCTGCAACGACTCCAAGACTTCCTTGGATTTGGAAGTGCCTGAAACATGGTCCGTTAATTTTGAGATCCATGCATCTGCATTCCTGGCTACGCATGCTGAAGCCAGCGCCGGGCTCATGGCTGCCGCATTGGCTTCCCAGGCCCTCCGCAAGGTGGTTTCAGCACGCCGATCCATCTGATCTTTGAGGTTACCAGTATCCTCAAAGGAGAGGTCAGACTGTTTGGATACCTGGGCTAAGGAAGCATCCAATCTGGGTGTTTTGAAGAACCTATCTTCATCTTCCTCCTTGAAAGGGCACCTACGTTTCCACGTTTTTGGTCTTAAAAGCTTCCTTTCAGGATCCTTCCATTCTTGAAGGATAATGTCCTTCAGTGCCTGGTGGACGGGGAAGGTTCTGGGTTGAGACTTCAACAAACCCTGATACATTCTATCCTGTGCGGAAACCTGTTCCGCAGGCTCCTGGATCTCCTCAGAAGCATAAATTGCCCCAAGGAGGCCCTCCATATCATCGGCCGAGAAGATGTGCCTTCCTGGCCTGGAGCCCTCTTCCTCGTCCTCTGCCTGACTATCCACCAGACCCTCATCAGATACTTCTCGATCGGAGATATCTGAATCCTCCTCCGGCTCCGAACCCTGTGAAGGTAGGGATTTTAGAGGCTGCGGGCGTCTTGACTACCCTGGGAGTCAAAGAACTCTCCTGAGAGGAAGAGCCCCCCCCCACTTGTCTGAGGTTCTGGTTCCCTAGACCTGAGTGAGGATTGAAATTCCTTAAGCGTAGTCAGCATCTGGGTCTGGACAGACAAGAAGTCTTTCATGACCTGAGATGTTTCTTTTCCAGCCAATTTCTGAATGCATTTAAAACAGAAAGGTCTGGAATAGTCTGGAGGCAACCTATCGTTGCAGTAGCCACATCTTTTGATGCGAGCAGGGGCTTTAGAGGGACGGCTGGTAGACCCCTGGGCAGTGACGTCCCCTCCTGCAGAAAAAACAAATATACACAGGGAATTTTTTAGTACCAAACACCCCTGTGCAGAGCAAAAGGGGGAAGAGTCAGGGTACCTCCCCCATCATAACCCCTGCTGGCTGGGTAGGACTCACCTCCTGTGGCCTCCTCTGTAGCCTTGGCCGTACCGGGCCTTTCCTCATGCTCCATGCGCCGTCCGGGCTCGAACCGTGTCGCTAAGAGCAAACAGGAGGAATGGGCGCCTCTTTTCCTGGCATCTTTATAGAGGAAGCTGGCTGAAAAGACGCCGGCCGTCGCCATCTTGCCATAGACCGGAAACGGCGCGGCGCACGGTGACGTCATTCCGGGCGCTAGAGGAGGAAATCAATGAGTCCTCCAGGCCATGGGAAAATGGCGCCGTACATGCCTGAGCGGCGCCAATAGCCAGAACAGCGCTTCACCGGTGGGTTCACCACCGCATCTGCGGGAGACCTGCCAGCCCCCCCTCCGAAGTGGACACCCACCAGTTAGGAAGAAAAAAAGAGTTAACATTTGGCCCCTGAAGCTTCCAGGTACCCTGTACCTTAGGGCTTCAGAAAACTCAGGGGGGTTCTTCAAGGCTATTCCTTCCCCCCTGAGTATGTTACAACAAAAGGGGGACCCCCCAGGAAGGATGAGCCCGTCCTGCTAGGTCCAGAGGCTTCCTAAGCGTTCGACCTAGGTCCCAGGCCTTTAGGTCTTTAGAAAATAACAAACGGTTTCGCTGTGGGGAAACACAATCAAAAACTGAGGAGCACAGGGAGGGGTGGGGTTTTTTAACGTCTTTGATTGTGTTTCCTGTCAGGTGGACTAGTCATCTCTCATTGTGCCGTCCTGGAAGACGTCTTGAGAAAAATTATATATATATATATATATATATATATATATATATATATATATATATATATATATATATAAACACATTGCCTGTAACAAGCACATGAACATCTTGTCATACATACCCTAATCAGCAGGAAAAGTACATTTGTAAACATTACAGGAAAACCCATCCAGGAAATTAGGAACTTTTTATACACATCTACTATTAACAGCATTCCCGGTTCCAAGCCTCATGTACACTAGCGAGCCCCAACATTTTTTTTTTTGGGTACCTAGGAGGCCCATGCAGCAGGCTCATGAAGTATTCAGACCCACTGCCAGCACCTTATCAAAATATACGACGGGCCAATATATTTTGCAGGACAACGCTGTACTGACTTATACTTATCTTTTTACAGGCTCTCAAATGAATAAAAAGACACTATGTTAATACATTACGTTTGCATAGAACTAAAACGGGCATCCAAACTGCAATGTATCACTGCTGCAATGTAAAGAAAATGTACCTGAACCCAGCATTTACAGAACATGAAAAGGGGTTAACATGGGGAGCATAAAGGCATAAAACTAAATAAACATCACTAATCATAGTCTTTCCATTTTTAGACTTATTTCTGCTCAACAATTTAGTAAAACTGGATTTCAAAAGAAAACTGGTTTATTCACAAAAACATGGCATGTCCTAAAACAAGTACATACAAGATGATTTAGGATTATAATTATACATCAATTCTAACAATGCAGTGCACATTCCCAGACTACGGTTATATATATTATATTTTTTTTTATGGTTGAACTGGATGGACGTGTGTATTTTTTCAACCCAACTAACTACAACCAACTATAACTGCACTATTCTAGACCTTAGATTGTATGGTTATTGTAGGCATTGCAGCAGTGACATTTTTTTCTCTACTTGACTAACTGAACACAGAACTGTTACATGAAAATGTATTTGGAAAAATGGAATATGGTCAAATATGTTGGTCCAATTACCACTACCTTCCTCTAGACATAATATTCTTACCTCTATGGATAATTAGACCCAGTTTTCAATTGACACTCGGGCATCTCAAATATATACAATATATATTACAGGTCCTTCTCAAAAAATTATCACAATATGCTAAAGTTCATTATTTTCTGTAATGTACTGATAAACATTAGACTTTCATATATTTTAGATTCATTAAACACAACTGAAGTAGTTCAAGCCTTTTCTTGTTTTAATATTGATGATTTTGGCATACAGCTCATGACAACCCAAAATTCCTATCTCAAAAAATTAGCATATCATGAAAATGTTCTCTAAACGAGCTATTAATCTAATCATCTGAATCAACTAATTAACTCTAAACACCTGCAAAAGATTCCTGAGGCTTAAAAACTCCCAGCCTGGTTCATTACTCAAAACCGCAATCATGGGTAAGACTGCCGATCTGACTGCTGTCCAGAAGGCCATCATTGACACCCTCAAGCAAGAGGGTAAGACACAGAAAGAAATTTCTGAACGAATAGGCTGTTCCCAGAGTGCTGTATCAAGGCACCTCAGTGGGAAGTCTGTGGGAAGGAAAAAGTGTGGCAGAAAACGCTGCACAACGAGAAGAGGTGACCGGACCCTGAAGAAGATTGTGGAGAAGGACCGATTCCAGACCTTGGAGGACCTGCGGAAGCAGTGGACTGAGTCTGGAGTAGAAACATCCAGAGCCACCGTGAACAGGCGTGTGCAGGAAATGGGCTACAGGTGCCGCATTCCCCAGGTCAAGCCACTTTTGAACCAGAAACAGCGGCAGAAGCGCCTGACCTGGGCTACAGAGAAGCAGCACTGGACTGTTGCTCAGTGGTCCAAAGTACTTTTTTCGGATGAAAGCAAATTTTGCATGTCATTCGGAAATCAAGGTGCCAGAGTCTGGAGGAAGACTGGGGAGAGGGAAATGCCAAAATGCCTGAAGTCCAGTGTCAAGTACCCACAGTCAGTGATGGTCTGGGGTGCCATGTCAGCTGCTGGTGTTGGTCCACTGTGTTTTATCAAGGGCAGGGTCAATGCAGCTAACTATCAGGAGATTTTGGAGCACTTCATGCTTCCATCTGCTGAAAAGCTTTATGGAGATGAAGATTTCATTTTTCAGCACGACCTGGCACCTGCTCACAGTGCCAAAACCACTGGTAAATGGTTTACTGACCATGGTATTACTGTGCTCAATTGGCCTGCCAACTCTCCTGACCTGAACCCCATAGAGAATCTGTGGGATATTGGGAAGAGAAAGTTGAGAGACGCAAGACCCAACACTCTGGATGAGCTTAAGGCTGCTATCGAAGCATCCTGGGCCTCCATAACACCTCAGCAGTGCCACAGGCTGGTTGCCTCCATGCCACGCCGCATTGAAGCAGTCATTTCTGCAAAAGGATTCCCGACCAAGTATTGAGTGCATAACTGAACATAATTATTTGAAGGTTGACTTTTTTTGTATTAAAAACACTTTTCTTTTATTGGTCGGATGAAATATGCTAATTTTTTGAGATAGGATTTTTGGGTTTTCATGAGCTGTATGCCAAAATCATCAATATTAAAACAAGAAAAGGCTTGAACTACTTCAGTTGTGTGTAATGAATCTAAAATATATGAAAGTCTAATGTTTATCAGTACATTACAGAAAATAATGAACTTTATCACAATATGCAAATTTTTTGAGAAGGACCTGTATATAGAGTGCGTCTCCCCTCTGCGTGTTTTGTGGCAGGATGAGGCTATGTCACCGTGTGATAAAGCAGTCAGACAGGTTTTGGAGAAAATAAGCCCACTAATTGCACAGGTGTGTGCTGTATTAGTACTAACAGGATTAGCGGTCAGTAGGGGTGCAACGGATCAAAAAACTCACAGATCGGATCGATCCTCGGATCAGGGGTCACGGATCGGTAAAAAAATAATAATCTTAAAGTGGTTTTAAACCCACTTTGTAAACAAACACCTACAGGTAAGCCTAGATTAAGGCTTACCTGTAGGTGCAAGAAATATCTCCTTAACCTACACGGTTAAGGAAATATTTGCATTTAAAACCGGCGCCGCTGACGTCACGCGCATGGGTTGAATCCCATTCACAGATTCGGCTAGGTCGCAGCATTCGATTACGTAGCCGAAATCGACGGCTCCTGCACGCATGCACGGAGTCACGTCTTCGCCGCTCCGGCCAAACAGCGCCGGAGCGGCGCTGTGATTGGCTGGTGTGGCGATATCCAGAAGTAACATTCCGGCTATCGCCGCAGCGATGGCTGCGTCTGGAGAGGAGGGACGCGGACTGCTTCGGGGGCCCCGATCTAAGGTAAGTGGTACATAATGAGCAAGTATGCTAGTCATACTAGCTCATTATGCCTTTCTCTTGCAGGTTGCCTCAAAAAAAAAAAAAAGGATTAGTGGGTTTACAACCACTTTAATACCCCCACCGGAGTTTTAAATTTCACAGTTCTTTTCAACACAAAATGGAGTTTAGATGCTTAAATACATTATTTGTAAATCCAACAGACTGTTTACATGTTACATTTTAAAAGCAGCAAACCTGCTGACCTTACATGGTTGTTAATGCGACAGAACACCTCTGATTTTCACATTTAACTAAACGTTAAATGTGAAAATGAGGTGTTCTGTTGCATTAGCAAGCATGCAAGGTCAGCAGGTTTGCTGCTGCTTTTAAAATTTAACATGTAAACAGTCTGTTGGATTTACAAATAATGTATTTAAGCATCTAAACTCCATTTTGTGTTGAAAATAACTGAAATTTAAAACTACGTTGGGTGTAACAAGATGTCCGCTTGGCCCCTTACTATCATTACTGTGCAGGAGTGTGAGTGGAGCAAGATGGCGGCAACAAAACATAATTACAGCAGCGGCGCCGGGTGTACCAAGATGGCCGCTGCTCCGGAGTGCTCCGCGGATCGCGTGGTGATCCGAACAGGGTGACCCGTTCGGATCACGACCGATCCGTTGCACCACTAGAGGTCAGTGCCCCACCCTCCCAAAGGGGACAGTGATTGCAAGGGAGACAAGAGGTGCACATCGGCACCATGCTGTCCAGGACGGGGCAGGCAAAGAAGCTGAGAGATAGGGTCTTACCCAGGGGTCAGAAGTGCCCCAAACCAAAGGCCCAAGCCTGAGAGAGAGTATGAGAGATGGAACAGCTGAGGAGGCCGATAGAGCCAGGAGGTTTGAATATTGATTGGTTAAATATTAATGGTGAGAATCCTCTTCATGGGAAGATGTATTGTGAACTTTGCTTTCTTTTATATAAAAGTGGGTGGGAAAAGCCCTGAAATGTACTTCTCACTGTATGAACCACCTACTACAAGAGTGTACACACATAAACTACTAATACATCTCCAATGTATGTACGCTGGAATGTTTGAGGTTTAATAAAACTTATAATAGCTAAGATACACCCACACTACGAATATACACCAATCCGGCACAACTATGACCACCCACCTAATATTGAGTAGGTCCCTTTTGCCACCAAAACAGCCCTGAACCATTGAGGCATAGATGCTGCTAGACCCAGGGGTGGATCCAGCATCTATTCTTGGGAGGGGTACTGCCAGAAAAAAAAAATTTGCGGGCAAATTATCGGGGAAATGGCTGGTGTTGGCGCTTTAATCATCCTGGCACCATGGTTGATATGGTGTCAAGATGATTGAAGCGCATAATTTCTATTACATTGTTCTATAAAATCAAATAGTTCAACTCACCATAATGCAGAATCAGTGGGAGCCCTGAGTGTGTCACTTACCATCGTCGCTTGCCACACATTGCAGATTGTCACTTGCCTGCTAAGGTGGGGATTTTTACTTCCTGTGAAGCCAGGTAGCAGAGAGATGATGTAATGCCTGCAGCACAGTGGAGGGCAGAACTGCAGGGATGCAGGGTCAGAGCCAGGCGGTGAGATGTCATCTCTCTTCTCTGCCGGCCCGCTCATTGGCCAGCCGCCTGCTGACGTGCCGACTGGCTCGCCCACCAACTTACCCACCCGCCGAGCTGCCTGCGCCCCCCCCACACACACACACACACACACACACACACACACACACACACTAATTTCACAGGGGGGCAATTGCCCCATTACACACCCCCTGCATCCGCCCCTGGCTAGACCTCCGAAGGTATGCTGCAGTATCTGGCACCAAGCAGTCAGCAGCATTTCCTTTAAAGCGGCTGTACAACCTCCAATATACCCAGTGAAGTGACTGGCTTCAGGTGATACATAGATGAAAACAATCCTACTACATACAGTGGGGAAGATTGATCCCCGGTAGATTGTCAGTTTGCCCACTTACAAAGAAAAATTGTGTATTTTTATCAGAATAAACAAAAATCTAGAAGAAAAAAAAAACACAAAACACAAGTGTTATAAATGGAGTTACAGTTCAGTGAGTAAAACAAGTATTCGATCCCCAAGCAAAACATGACTTGGTACTCAGTGGAGAAACCCTCATTGACAAGCACAGAGAGAAGACGTTTCTTGTAGTTGATCAGGTTTGCACACATCTAAGGAGGGATTTCGGTCCACCCTTTACAGATCTAATCTAAATCCTTAAAGTTTCTTGGCAACTAAGTGTCAGCTCTCTCCATACATTTTCTATAGGTTTAAGATCTGAAGACTGGCTAGGCCATTCCAAGACCTTAATGTACTTCTTGAGCAACTCTTGTTGCCTTGGCGGTATGTTTTGGGTCATTGTCATGCTGGAAGAGCCATCCAGGACCCAACTTCAATGTTCTGGATGAGGGAAGAAAGGTCTCATCCAAGATATTAAAATACTCCTCAAAGCTGCAAAATCTGCAAGGTGTTCTTAGGGTCATAGTTAACATTTTTCTTCCTCCAAAACATGGAGAGTCCCCCTCCTCAAGAAGGCACATGTACAGTTATGCCTTCGAACACCTAAAAGGATTTAGAGAGACTGGGAGAAAGTGCTGTGGTCATATGAGACCAAAATTTTGCTCTTTGGTAGTAACTCAACTATGCTTTAGGGCCGTTTCTTAGCTAAAGGTACAGGCCAACTTTGCCCCTTTGAGGGGCCAATAGACAGGCCATGTATTGTAAAATCTTGGATGAGGACACTGAAGATGTGCTGGAAGACCCATTCATGACCTGACAATTACCCAAAACATACCACCAAGCCAAGAAAGGAGTGGCTCAATAAGAAGCACATTAAGATCATGGAGTGGCCTAGTCAGTCTCCAGGCCTAAAACCTATAGAAAATTTATGGAGAGAGCTGAAACTTCAAGCTGCCAAGAGACAGCCAAGAAACATTAAGGCTTTAGAGAAGATCTGTAAATTAGAGTGGACCAAAATACCTGAGGTGTGCAAACCTGGTCAACAACATCTTACCTATGTGCTTGCCAACAAGGGTTCCTCCACCAAGTACGACGTAATGTTTTGCTTCGGGATCACTTATTTTACTTGCTGAACTGCAACTTAATTTATAACATTTGTTGGGTGTGTTATCTGGATTTTTGGTGTATATTCTGTCTATCATTTAAAATACACTCATAACATGATAAAAATTATAGACCCTTAATTTATTTGTAAGTGGGCAAACTCGCAACAAAATCTGCAGGGGATTAAATAATTATTTTCCCCAACAAGTTTTACTTGTTTATCTGCAGTCTTCCCTTTCTTTTTTCAAAAGGGCAGAAGAGAGTGTTAAAATTCTTCTCCATCTGTTATAATCACAGAGGGAGCGGAGAGCTGCAGTTCAACTGTAATGCCGTGTACACACGACCATTTTTCTCGTCGGGAAAAATTTCATTTTTTCCTCTGACGAGAAAAACGACCGTGTGTGGGCTTTTGGTCATTTTTTCCCCCCCAACGAGAAAAACGGCTTTAATCACGACGAGAAAAATTAGAACATGCTCTAATTTTTCTCGTCGGGATTCACGGCTTTTTTTCCGCGGCAGTTTTCCCATAGGGAAACACTGCCAGGGAGCCTACACACGGTCGTTTCTCTCGACCAAGAGAAAAAATGATGGGAAAAACTGCCGTGTGTAGGGGGAACAAGCCGTTCCTCGTTTTTCCCGTCGATTTTCTCGACGGTGTTTTCACCGTCGAGAAAATCGATCGTGTGTACGCGGCATTAGAGCTGGAGGAAAGGCACACACACCCCAACCACACAGAAAACAGGAGCGAAAGAAGGATATAGAGCTGTATTCTGAATAGACAAGCTCCATTCTGAGCTCACTCCATCACAAATTTATCCCATATGTCAGGAAAACCTCTCAGAAGTGACTTATGCTGATAACAAAACGAAGCACCAGAGAGAAACACTCAGAGCTTTGGAGAGAGATACGTAAACACTACAGATGTTTTTTGTTCAGATTTCATGACTGAGGCTTGCAACCACTTTAAAATCTTTGTTTTAAGATGGGACCGCCATGGATTGGACTTGTTTTTCCAGCACATCATACATTTTTGTGATAGGGTACATTATCCCTTTTATTATGAAAAAAGGCCACTGCCATTAGGGAATATTGTTTCCATGAAGGACTGTTCTTGGTCAGCAATATTTTAGGTAGGTGGTACGCATAAACACAACAACCACATAAATGGCAGTACCAATGTTTGCCTGCTTTCACTGGCTTGCCTTCTTCCCATACTGCATTCTGGTGCCACCTTAAGACAGGTGACACACAAAGCCCTGCCAATCTCCATGCAAAATAAAACCTGAGCCATCAGACCAGGCCACCTTCTTTCATTGGGTTTGTGGAACGGATATGGCACTAATTATTTTTGGCGGGTGTGCAATGGTGCGGTGCCCCTTTAAAAACACCTGCGGTTGACATCAATGAGATGAAACGCGCCACGAAAAGCCGGTCTAAGGCCGTGGAGCGCATTCGCATCCCAGACTTCCTGATATTAAATGCTGTATGACATGTCAAACAATGCAAGTGCATTTTAAAAACATGCTTTGCAATAAACGGTAAAAACGGATTTACGCTATGGGGCCCGTCTGTTTCTACATGTGAGTGATCTGGATGGGCAGACGAACTCGGGAGACAGCCTTGGAAATGGATCCTGTATACAGCCACAGAGTGCTGTGAACACTGTTACACCCCTTAAAAGGGGAAATATGGTGTGTGAGGAAAGAAGGGGGGGGGGAAATCACATGTGGAATCACCAGCACACCATGAGATTTCTGAACCCAAAGATTAGATTATGGACTTTTATCTTTTTTCGAAACACGTCACTTTTTTCTGTTTATTTTTTATCACAGATGCCAAGGAATCATTTTGGACAACACTCGTCAGGTTATTGCACATAACATTATGTGTTTTGCATAGAGATTTATTTCAATTACAAAATATACAAATTGATTTGCAATATGGTATTGGATGCACATATGTACTGCAAGTTGTTCTAAATATTTGTTTTCAAAAAAATGTATCATTGATCTCTGTATATACAGCTGTAAATATGATAGGCAATCGTGTACTGAACCGTATTTTCATTGTGCTCATTGTACCAACATGTCTTTGTACATCTTGCCAAGAAAAAGTAAAAAAATATGATATAGATAATATACACATACATTCGAGTATAAGCCAAGTTTTTTTGTGCTGAAAATGCCCCTCGGCTTATACGCGAGTCTGTGCCCATCTTCAACTTTGTACGCCTGATCCCAGCCAGCTGTAAGTCCCCTTGACACACATGTAGCCCCACTCTTCCTCTACAAGTGTGCAAAGTTTGTTGTCCGGGGGACCCAAGGCCGGGGAGCACCGATTTTTCAAAGCCGGGCACCCCTTCCATAGACTCCAATGTTAAACGGTCATTTCTCCGGTGATTTTGGGGACCCGGTATCGGCCGGCCCTAGGTCCCCTGGACCACACACACACACACATATATATTTCTTTTCACATTCAATATATTATTGAGCAGAGATTAGTCACTATTAGCACATCGTGAAAATTTGGCAAAAACCGTGCGGTCCACAAAAAACAGAAAAACAAAAACAACAACAGCAGCTAGCACAACCTATGACAATAGAAAAAAAAAAAGAATACAAATAAGTGCAGCACTTAAGTTGAAAATGGTCCTGGGTTGGACCATAAAATTAGTGGTGTTCAAACACTTTAAACGTTAAAAAACGTATCTGGAAAGCAAAAAAAATAAAACATTTGTAGTCCACACTGAATTTTTATATATATATATATATATATATATATATATATATATATATATTAGAATATATATTAGAATATATATTAGAATATATATTAGAATATATATTAGAATATATATTAGAATATATATTAGAATATATATTAGAATATATATTAGAATATATATTAGAATATATATTAGAATATATATATATATATATATAAGAATATATATATATATATATATAAAGAATAATGTAGTCCCAACTGTGATGCTAGTGACATCGTTGAAGTGTTAATCCAAACGGGTGAATGTCAACCTTCAAATGAGCACACAGTTAAGATGGGACAATAGAAGAAACCACCACCGATAAGACTGAGGCTTACCGAAACCTATGGACTCAACAAATGAGTCTTCAAAACTTTGTGGTGACCCTACACCGATGATTGAAAACGTCAGTGTTTGGGAATGTCGAACACCGGAAGTTGGTAGTCACACTTTCCTCCTGGGGACACGCAACACAAGGCCATGACTCGGAGGTAGAATCCGTAGCAAGGATATTACAGGTTCACCCTCCTCTGCTGTCGATTGCAAGGATATCCTTCTCCACATCACCCTCAGGTGTATTTAAAAGGGGGTACACACCATTGTGCCCAAACCAGAAATAAGGGCACCATATCAACGCCACAAACTTAATTCTTCCATTTGAATCTACTACGGCAGTAGTTCTAGTGGGGGCACCAGCTTAATCGCATATTTTTCATATTTAGTCCATAGCGCGGACATCCTTTCCTTGTTTGATCACTTTCTTTCATTGCTTCGTGGTCCAGTTCTGATGTTCATGTGCCCATGTAGGCGCTTTTGGCTGTGGACATAGGCCAGCATGGGCACCATGACCAGTCAGAGAAGCCCATTTTCCTGTTTTCAACACATCAACTTGTAACAATGCATTTAATTGCGGCCCAATAAATTTCACTGACTTTCAGATATCTAACAAGATAATCAACGTTATTCACATCACCTGTCAATTATCCTAATGTTAAGTCTGATCGTTGGACAACGTAAAGACCTGAACAAAAAATCTGGTGCTTGTACAGCTCTTGGCTGTGTAAGTTATACGAGTTGTGTGTCTAGTTAGTTATAGTGGCATAAAATTCAGCCGTTTTTCGGAAAGCAGTTTCAAAAGTGATAAATCTACTGTGTAGGAGGAATAGAGAATTAAATTTCTTCTAATTAACAATGATCCTCTAATCAAAAAGCCAGGCAAGAAAGCAATTGTGACAATACATAGTCACAACAACTGAAAAACTGGAGCCTAATTTTTAACCCACTTCTCTCTACGCCAGGCTTCTGATCCATGAGCAGGCTGTGGTTTCTTGTACACATCCTTGGTTGTGAGGAGAACACAGCCTGTCCCTCCTTTAGTCTCTCCTCTACAGACTAGGCTCACTGGTCCAGCACCTGTTAGCCAGTGAGAAGAATCAATGGCCCCTGAGTGTTCTCCATGCCTAGGCAAGACAAGCGGAAATGGAAGTAGGTATCTGTTAAATTACTCGCTGCCTGCCCCCCCCCCCCCCCAAAAAACAATGACATGCCAAATGTGGCAGAAGAGGAAAGACAACTTAAAGCAGAACTTCCCCTTTTGGGTGGAACACCGATGTGGCAGCTCTATTAAAGGAAGAGAGGGGATAGCAGGATATAGAGGAAATGAAAAGAAACCAGTAGAAAAAAATAGACAAGAGTTTGTTTTTGTCCACTGCATAAAAAGTGTCCAAGAAAAAGAACTGTACCGAGATTAAATATGTAGGCCACTTTGATTATGGCATTAATCTTTACTGTATATTTTGCACCAATAGATCATTGAGCATGTTTTGGGATAATTTGTACCCACCCTCTCCTCCTCAGATTTGTTCTCAATTTATGAAATACATTTTTTTCCCCCCCAAGGACGTAGGAATAAAACAAATTAAAAACTACTGAAATAATTATGGGTCCCTACCAAGAACACCTATACAGATCAGGAAAATTAGAAGACATCCTCTACCCACATGTTGACACTGACTACTTTATTTCATTGTGTTAAAAGAAGTCTGGGGAGAGAAAAAAGAAAAAATGCATATAAAACAAAAATACTACAAGTCAACAATCAATAAAAAACTTGGTGTTTTACATTTAATGTGCAAAATGACCTTGTGCACGGAGGGTGCAGATGAGATGGTGTACAAAAAACGCAAAGGAAAGAAGGGAGGAGACCATCAGACAAGGTGGGAGGTTTGTGGCAAAGCTACTAATGACACTAAAGCACACAGGTGGGGACAAGTCTTCATGCTTTAGAAAAGTGAATCGACAGCTTAAAATAGAGCAGAGAGCTGGAAGGCAGATAGAAAAAGTACAGATTAATAGTGTCTTCATAGTACCTGTCATATACAGTACATTCTTCCAACCACAGAGGGCAGCAGCAAAAAAATAAGGACAAGAGGAAACAGGCTTCAAGACATGTCAAGCAGGGAAATCTAACTTTAATAAACATATAATATGTTAAGTGTGCACAGACTTGTCCCCAAATCCAGGGCTCAATGCCCATTTGTTTAGACTAAGCTACTTAGAGCTCCTTTACCTTGTCACTCACTTTCCCTGATCAACTTCGAGTCTTAAAGCCGGCCTATTGGGAGAAATGAAGGCACAGGTATTATTCTGCCTGTACAGTAAAAGTGTTTTTAACCCTAAAAAAATAAAATAAGATCCTGTTCCTTTAAGGTATGCTGTAAAGCACAGTGCTTGAGCTACATAATTTTTCCGCTCCTAGCTAGTAAAAAAACCTAGTTGATCCTGCCAGTTCCTGTGCTGACCATGGTAATCATGGCTGCAGACCCACGATTGCCGTAGTCAGTTGACGTGCCTCCGCAATCCACTGCTCTGCTCTTACAGTCTCGCCCCTCTGCCCTCCCTCTATGTCAGCATGAGAGCGGCTCTCCTCCCCACCCCCTCCCGCCACTATTCAGCTGCATAATGCAGCAAATATACATGTACCCCCTCCTGATTATGCTGCCATTAACTACTGTGTATTTGTTTTTTTAAATGAAAAAGCCAAATACCCTTTCCAACACCACCGCTGTGCGGTCACGTGATCCCCCTGTGCTCGCCGGCCCGATCTATATAGAGAGAAGCGGAAGGGAGGCCGCTTATGTCACAGGGGAATCTCTGCCTCTACCCATAGATCGGGGCCGGCCAGCACAGGGGGATCACATGACCACACAGCAGTGTGGGAAAAGGTATTTAGCGTTTTCAATTATTGAAAAGATAGGATTTTTGTACTCACCGTAAAATCCATTTCTCTGACATCCATGGACCGACACGGCGGCTCTTAATCACTGAACGTGTAGCAGTATATGTCCATGCTCGGAGGAGAAGATCTAGGCAGAATGTTAGATGTTCAAACATTCTAGAACAAACCAGAGCTGAACAGCACCGCCCAGGGGGGGGGCAGTCCCTCCGGACATTACCCTCCCACCTGCAGCTAGCAGACCTCAGTTCATAACAAAGCAGTACAAACTTAAAAGGAAGGGTGGGTGCCGTGTCAGTCCATGGAGTACAAAAATCCTATTTTCTCTTATCCATGGACCGACACGGCGGCTCTTAATCATTGAATGTGTGGGACGTCCCAAAGCAGTGTCAAGAGGAATGGGAGCAGTATAAATGGAAAAACCCAAAAAAAAAAAAAAACACAACTTCACTCCAAACAAGGCAGAGCTCCTCAACGGAAGAGTTGCCACTTTAAACAGCGGCCTGCAACACCTTGCGGCCGAAGGAAGCATCCGGAGATGCAGCCACAACAACCCTATAAAACTTAGAAAAGGTATGAACAGATGACCAGGTCACTGCCTTGCACACTTGTGCAACCGACGCTTGATGTCAGAAAACCCAGGAAGCACCAATTGCCCTGGTGGAATGCGCCGTAACCGGAAAGGGAGGCGCCCACCCCATGAGAGCATAGGCTTGAAAGACGGTTTGTCCGATCCACCTAGAAAATGGTGGCAGACGAAGCCGCTTGGCCCCGTTTCTGACCAGAGACAGTCAGAGAGTCAGACTTCTGATAGAAGCAGTAGCAGACAGGCACACCCGCCAGGCTCGTACCACATTCAAGGTGTGCCACGCACACTCTGGGATGCAATGGGTGAGGACACAAGGACGGGAGGACAATGTCCTCATTTAGGTGAAAGGTCGAGATCACCCTTAAAAGAGAAAGTTGCGGATGCAACACCGCCTTATCCTTATGGATGACTAAATATGGCGACTTGCAGTACAAGGTCGCCAACTCAGACACTCGTCTAACCGAAGTGATTGCCACTAAAAGGGCCACCTTCTGAGACAAAGTCAAGAGGGGAATATCCCAGATAGTCTCAAAAGAAGGTTCCTGGAGAACCGAGAGTACCAATTCCGATCCCACGGGGGGAGAGGAGACTTGACAGGAGGGAGCACATGGCGAACCCCCTACACAAGGGTGCTAACAAAGGAATGACCCGCTAGTGGTCGCCGAAAGAAGATGGCCAAGACCGAAATCTGACCCTTGATACTCAAAGCGAGCCTTTGGGCCAAACCATGCAGCAGAAAACGCAGGATTCTAGGGACGGATACGTCCGAGGACGTCAGTCCAGCTCTTCGCACATGGCGATGTAAGCTTTCCAGGTACGGAGATAGATCATTCTGGAGGAAGACTTCCGTGCCCTTAATATGGACGAAATGACCAAGTCCGAGAGACCTCGGTCTCTCAACACCTGTCTTTCAACAGCCATGCCGTTAAGGCCAGAGACTGTAAAGGCAGGATGAAATATAGGACTTTGAGACAGAAAGTCCTCCCTTATTGGCAACCGCCAGGGAACGGCCACGACGAGACGTACCAGATCAGCGTACCAGTGAAGCCGAGGCCAATCCGGAGCAATGAGGATCCCTGGAATTCCCTCGATCACCACCCTGCGCAGCAGGCGAGGGAGCAACTGCAGCGGAGGATAAACGTATTCCGTGTGGCAAAGGAGTTGAAATACCGCCGGGTGCAAGGACCACTGTCCCTGGTCCAACGTCTGGCGACTCAAATAGTCCGCCAGTTCTATGCCCGGAATGTAAACGTCCGAGAGAGCCGGCACGCTTCTTTTAGCCCACTTCAGGGTATGGGGGACCCCGGAAGCCGCAGTAAAGGTTTAGCGGTTGCTCCATGTGGATTCGAACCTGTGATGTTTTGCATGCCAGTCCGGTTCACTAACCGCAAGGACAGGAACTTCCTGCCCCTGAGCTCCGAGTCCCCCCTTTACGGTCGACATACGCCACCGCCGTGACTTTGCAGGATCGCCCATTAGGATCCAGTCGGACAATCTCTCAGACCACAAGAAGAGGCACAGTCTGATGGCCCATATTTCCAGAACATTGATCGGCAAACGGGCTTCATCCGGGGTCCAAGCCCTTGGGCCAACAGGACTCCTCAAACACCCCAGCTCTTCAGGCTGGCGTCCATAGAGAACACAGTCCATTGGACGGGGAGGAACGACTTCTCGGACCGAAGAGACGGGGGACCCAAACCACCATGTTAGGGACGCCCTGACCAGGTGACTCACCTGGATCGGAAAATCCAAAGACAACGGGGTTTTGTCGCAGGGGAACAAGAACTCCTTCTGCAATGCCCTGGTGTGTGATTGGGCATACGGAATGGCCTCTAAAGAGGTCACCATGAGTCCCAGGACTCTCATGCAAAAACGGATTGACGAGCATTTTTTGGGATGTCAGCACCCGCACTGCAGACTGAAGTGTCAGTAGCTTCCCTGGAGGTAGGAATACCTTTGCCTCCAAGGAGTCTAGAACCAGACTCGAGATACTCCAGACCTTGAATCGGGACCAGGACAGACTCCTGAATGTTTAGGAGCCACCCGAAGTCCCTGAGGGTCTGACTGATAGTCACACGGTCTAATTCTGAGCCATTTCCTGCTCTGAGAAGATCGAGATAGCCCCCGACAGCAATGCCTCGCTGTCTCAGCAAGCTAGAACCGGCACAAGCACCTTGGTGAACACCCTCGGTGCCGAGGCTAGGCCGAAAGGAAGAGCCACAAATTGATAGTGGACTTCGCCGATCGCAAGCGCAGAAACTTCTGGTGACTTGCGCAAATCGGAACATGCAAGTAGGCGTCCTTGATGTCCAAGGTCGCCAGAAAATCCCCTTGACGGAGTGTACTGATGCGAATGGATTCCATGTGGAACTTTTGCACCTTCACAAAGGCATTCAGGACCTGGAGGTCCAAGATAGGCCGAACCCCTTCCCCTTTTTTGGGACGACAAACGAATTTGAGTAGAATCCCTGAAACCTCTCCTGTGGACGGAACCGGCACAATCACTCCGGTCCTGAATAGGCCCCATAGGGCTGCCCGACGGGCAGGAAGGAGAGGAAGATTCGAGGGAAGAATCTGTCTGGAATTAGGAACGGAACCTATCCTGTAACCTGAGGTGATCACCTCGCCCACCCACCGGTAGGAGATCCACCGATCCATAAACCTGCAAAGTCGTCCCCCCTACCCCAGAGTCGGGTGGGGGCACCGCTGTCAGTCTGGGAGGGCCTCCCCGTTGACTGACGAAAAAAAAACCTTTTTTGCTGGAAAGGAAGGACCCTGCTTACAGCGGCCTCTTTACCCTTGCTAGCTTGAGGAAGAAGAGTGCTTTTGCCTCCCGTGACATCCTTGATGTCATCCAGCGCAGCACCGAAAATCCTACCACCTTTAAATGGTAGAGCCGTCAGAGGCTTTTTTATAAGCTAGGTCAGCAGACCAGCATTTCAACCAGATCAGACAATGCAATACCACTGCCAAGACAGAGGCCCTGAGATACTGTATAAAGGGCCGCGTCTAACGTGGCGCCCTGCACCATTAGGTGAGCCAGAGCAATAGTGTCTGCAGGAAGATTATGCTCCTGTACAGTTTGGTGCAAAATTTTTTGCCCAACCCGTAAGTGTCTGAGACACAAGGGTCGCTGCTACCACAGGCCGTAGGGCGGCCCCCAACAAGGCAAACATGGCTCTGCTCACCACTTCTGACCTCCTGTCAGTGGGGTCCTTAAATGCAGGAGTCCCCTCCATCGGAAGAGTGGTAGCCTTGTTCAACCGGGCGACTGGAGCGTCGACCACTGGGGGAGAAGCCCACGTATTAAGTAGGGCATCTTCAAAGGGGTATCTGATAGGCAAACGCAGCGGGACCATAAAAGTCTTTTGCGGCTTTTTCCCCAGACCTCATCAATGAGCTGGTCAAAGAAAGGTACATATGGAAAAAAAACATTTTTAGAAGGCCCGGCCCTAAGGAACCAGAGGAGACTGTCCGCCTGAGGTTCTGCATCCGCAGCATTTAGCTTGCGAGTGTCCCTCACAGCAGCAATGAGTTAACTAACAAGCGCCCTGTCATTTACTGACACAGAACTGGAGTTTTCCTTGCAAGGAATGTCCTGTTCAAAACCATCAAATATATACAGAGCTAGGGTACTGAGCGGTAGTGGCTAGGCCCATATCTGAATCAGCGCACACCCCCCTTTTTTATTTTTATTTTAAATAAAGTGGGCAGAGGGGCTTATTTGCTCCCTTGGGCTCACACACTGCTTCCCTCCTGGTCAGAATGATTCCAGGACTGCCGACAACTGGTCCATAAGGACCGCAGGTGCAGGAGCACTGCCAGTTGTCTCTAACAAGTGTGAAGAAAACAGGTGAACCAGACTCCATGTTGCCACCCTCTGAGACCTTATTCACCATTACAGTGAATAATACAGCCCACCCACTGGCTATGCTGGGGCTGAGGAGGGGATACCCGGAGTACTCACCACCCTAGGGACCGCTCGGTACCACTGTCTGAGCCGCGCTGTAGCGCGAGCCTGAGGAGAGTGAAAAATCTGTGAGGAGATGTGGAGTTTGCGCCGCTCAGCAGTGGCCGAAATCTAAACTGAAAGCGCCGCGGCTACAAAAAAATGGCCGCCGGGCGCCTGTATAACTGATTTGAGCCGCGGCAAAATGGCTGCCGATGGCGCACTTTTTAAATTTAAAACACCGCGCCAATGGCGCACGAAAAAACAGCACACATTCCCCCAGAACACTTTCCAAAACACATTAACAGACATGGAGCGCCCCCCCCCCGGGGCAAAGTGACCCCCCAAGCATCCCCACACAGCGCAGCAGCAGAACAGGGTGCAGAGAGCAGCATAACAGGGGGGAGACAGGGAGAACCCCCCACACACAAACACAGCCAGCATGTACTCACCTTGCAGCAGGAGAGACTACTTACCCGTCCGCAAGCACCTTGGAGAACACCCTCGGTGCCAATAGAGGGACTCGCTGGCTTGTTTCAGACAGACCTATCACAGAGTCGTACTACGTAGCTGTCGCCCCGGTCCACCGCGAAAGATACAGTAGGTACTGTTCGATCTTGAGAGGACCGCGGGAGCATGAAAGCAACCCGGCCACCCCTGGAGCCATGGGGTATGTCGTGAACTGAGTCTCACGCACACAAGGCGAGGATCAGCACGCTCGATGGTCAGACAGGGAAGACTATGAGGATACCAGTGTACCCAACCTGTTGCCCAGCCGACAGTTGATTGAAGGTCTCGAAAATAAAATAATAAAATTCCCAAAGGAATAAAATTCAAAAGTAAAATCTTCCAGAAGACTGGCTCCTGAGAGAGCCACGTCTTCTCCTTCTGCTAGGCAGAAAAAAACTGAGGCTGCTAGCTGCAGGTGGGAGGGTAATGTCCGGAGGGACCGCCCCCCTGGGCAGGGCTGTTCAGCTCTGTTTGTTCTAGAATGTTTTAACATTTAACATTCTGCCTAGGTCTTCTCCTGCAAGCAGGGACATATACTGCTACACGTTCAGTGATTAAGAGCCGCCGTGTCGGTCCATGGATAAGAGAAATACTGTTTTAAATGGTAGAACACCCAGAGGGGATACAAAAAAAGTTACATAGAAACTTTACTTGTAAGAAAAGAACCAAATAATCTACCTTTTTAAACAGAATTCTGCATTAGTCCAACACATCTGTTGTGCAACTAGTGTGGTTCTGCATAGAGGTTGTTACCAGCTCCTAAAATTTCCTGGCAAAGATCACATGACCAATGCCTTGGGACTAGTCTTGTGACCATGTGCAGGTCACCCTTTAATACAACAAATAATTATATTCTAAAACGCGGATTGAAACTTTAGCTAAAGGTCTGCTTTGATCCAAGCTCAGCAGAAACCACAATAATTTATGCAGAGAGCAGAAATGTATAAGTAACCTTTACCTTCAGTAAAAAAACACATCAGGAGATCTGTAAAACCAATATACTGTACAGGGAGTTGAAATAAAATGCAAATCTTAACAGCTCTTTTTACCCAACCTCTCCAGAACTACAGCTCGCTAAAGGCTCAGTCACACCACATTAGTTGAGCTGCATTGCTCGTCTTAAACTAAAGTTTAAGTTCCCAGTTCATATCACAATGCTGTCTTAAGCCCCGTACACACGGTCGGACTTTTAACCAACAAACTTCATTTTGAGCAAGTTGGATCAACAATCCGACCGTGTGTACGCTCCATCGGACAAACTTTTTTTGCTTTATTCTTGTTTTCATCGGACAAAAGTTGGGTCTGCAAACGGACAAACTTTTGCCCAACAAAAGTCAGATGAAGCAAAGCCCGACCGTGTTTACAGAAAACCATCGGACTTTTGTCCGATGGACAAAACACGAATGTTAAAATCAACCAACAATAGCAGAAGTTGACCAAAGGGTGGCGAAAAAGAGCAGAAAAGAGCAGAAAAGAGCAGAAAAGAGCAGAAAAGAGCAGAAAAACCACGTGATGTTGCAAAACGTTTTGGGAAAGTCCGAGCGTGTGTATGCTATGGGTGTTCCCGACCAACTCCGTTCGGACAAAAAACCACGGAAAAGTCAGATAGAAGTCCGACCGTGTGTACGGGGCTTTAGGGAGAATTATTTAAAAATGCACACACTGCATATTTACCGCACCTCAAATAGAAATTAACATATTGTGACATTCTAAAACAGGGATATGCAATTAGCGGACCTCCAGCTGTTGCCAAACTACAAGTCCCATGAGGCAAAGCGAGACTCTGACAGCATCAAGCATGACCCCCAGAGCCAAGAGGCATGATGGGACTTGTAGTTTGGCAACAGCTGGAGGTCCACTAATTGCATATCCCTGTTCTAAAAGTAAAAAAAAAAAAAAAAAAAAAGTCGTAGTCACTGAAGGCAAGCTCTGGTCTGTGACCAAGCATGCAAATAGAAGTGTATGCATTTTCATTTAAGCTCAGAACGAGACACTAAAATGTAATAAAAAAATACATATTTTATTAGGTAAACCTGAAATAAATGATTGAAAATATTCTGTATTCTCTTATTCAGGTAGCAATTGGTACTCAAGACTTCTTTCTGCATGTTTCAACAGCTCAAGCTGAAATTTACACGAAGTGCATTAGTCAGAGCAGTGACTCTTCTACCTCACCCCCTTCCTCTCAATTCATAGACACAACCTACTTAAAAGCATACAACTGTTGCTATGCTTTGCTTTTTTTTTTTTAAAACAAAGTCTTTAAATTATTTGGCATGTAAATGACGGTTTTTTAAAACAAGTCAAAAGCAAAAATGTATACATTGACCCAAAACTACTGTGTTTGCATAGCAACAAAGCATACCAACTAATTGCATTGCATACTAGCATGTTATGAGAGACTTGCCTATCAGGCATGCACAGGGGGTGTGCCGTGCCGTGCGTGCGATATACACATAAACGCGCATGTGTTTGAGCTTTGGGGGTGCACCCCCTACTGCAATAGACTGTAGGCAACATAGGTGTGCGCAATCAGGGGCGGACTGACAACACTCAGTGCCCCCGGACCAAATAAAGCAAGGGCCCCCTGTAAGGCCCCACCCGTTGACCACCCCCACCCCTACATTTTGCACAAAGTACAAATTCTGCCTTTTCTTAATGGGACCTGGAGGGGGGGGGGGGTCTCTTCAACAGAGGCTCTTTCATGTCCATTATAGAGTGTTAAAAAGAGTCCCTCACAGGTCCCATTAGAGACTACAAAATGTAATAATGGGGCCTGGAGGGGGGCCTCTTTCTAACAGAGTGTACAGTGAACGCCTTCATTCACTCTGGTGGGTCACCGTGTCGGTGGGTGGCTGTCTGGCTCGAACCCAAACCCTGCTGTGGCTGGCATGTCCTCTCCTCGTCCGCCATTCTGGGCACTGTTTGCAGAGGTGAGAGAGGACTCGGAGGCAGGCAGCGGCCTTTGCCCTATCCGGGACGGTAAAACTAAAAGGTTTGCAGCAGGCCCAGAGCACAGAGCAACACAATGACGTTGCGTTAGTGTGTGCAGGTCCTCTGTGTCTATGTTGGAAAGAGCCCCACCACCAGTGCCCCATAATTCTGCCTGATCAGTGCTTGGGGGTTAGAGAGGATCACACAGATCTCTCGCTTTTACAACTGGCCCCACTGTCAGCCGATGGCCTGCCTGATGTCATAAGTCCCCTGGCATTGGACCAGTGCAACGTCTGTCAAAGGAGCCAGGACATTGGATGACAAAGCAATTGCTGGTTAAGCGGGTCATCCCCGCTCTGTGTGATCTGGCGCATTCGCCCCCTTACCCTCCGAGGCAGCCCCGAAAAGATGGTCGCCGGGGGCCCGCTGAAGCCCCGAGTTTCAGCAGGTAGCGCTGCCCGGCCCCCTGCCGCAACTGGGCCCTCGGGCCATGGCTGAACTGACTGACCGGTCAGTCCGCCCCTGCCTACAGTGGCGCGCTGTCACCACTCACAGGGCTTCCATGTTTACCCGATCTTCCTTCCACTATGGCAGGCTCTGGCCATTTGAAGAATGGCCAAGATGACTTCACTCCTGCAAACACACACGGGAGCTATGGCACAGCACTCTAAATTGACGAAATGCCATCTCATCAGAGCAGTGCCCATGCGCCGCTGTCACTGGTTGCAGAAGTGAATATCGCCTAAACGGTGCACGTTTAGGAGATCTTCCTTGTACCTACACATAAGCTCTATTACAAGCTTATCTATAGGTACAAGTGAGCAAGGGGTGCTCAGGCAGACACTTACTCATGACGCCATACCATCAGAGAGGCATGCGATTGGCACAAAAATTATTTTGCAGCGGGACAGCCACCCCAAACATGCAGCCAATTAAGAACTGATCTCATCACCATTGAGTCTGTCAGGGATTAAATGGAGACATTAGGATTTAGCCTATATCCCCAGAATATCTGTGAATAGTTTTGCAATATGTTTGAACAACCTACCTGCCGAGTTCCTTTAAAAACTGTGTGCAAGTGTACCCAGAATTGATGGCAAATGGTGATCACTCCAAATATTGATTTGCATTTCTCTTCTGTTCATTTACTTTCCATTTTGTTAATAAACTAACACCACTTCTATTTCAGCAATTTTTACACCTGCCTAAAACCTCTGCACACACGCACACACACACACACACACTTTTGCAGATGGAGAAAAAAAGGGAAGAGAACGTTCCCAGAAACGCATGTGTTTTTGCTGCAATTTTACGGTGCTGATGATTTTCATGTGTCATGTGACTAAAAAAACTGCATCAAAAATGTGCATTATTGGTGCGTTCTTGCTGTGTTTTCAATGCATTTCAACAGAGGTACATTTTTGGTGCACTTTTGTGCATTTTTATTTTTTTTTATTTTTTTAAACTGAACTAAAATGCAAGATTTTTAACATCAGCGCAATGGACCAGTGTGAAGACATACATAGAATTTAAAGGGATTCATTTTTCTTGAGCTTTTCTTGCGCTAAACATAAATCCTAAACATGCATCCTAAATTTTTGGGTTCGGCACCAAAATTTCCATTCGGTGCCCCACTAGTATATATGTTAAGGTCAGGGGGAAGTATTGTAGTTTCAAAGTCTACCCCACCAAGAAAAACTCCAGGGATGAATCCCAACACTAACTTTCACTGAATCCTGTTATGTAGGACATCAGCTACAACTTTACCGCAAACTACAGGAGGCATCAAAACACAACGCTATTTCAATCCCGGGTCATAAAGGAAAGTCAACACTCAATTTTTTACCTCTAGTTACTTGATAGATTATACACCACGCTGACCTCATGACATGCCATAGCAGATTCCTGTGCTGTCAGAGCAATTCATGTCTACCACCAGCGTTTGCAGCTGAAACCCTATACATAAAGAATGCATCAAGACGGCATCCATACATCCCGTAACCTGACCTCTACTTAACTATTAAAGAAGGTCTGGAAAGTGATACTACAAGGGGGGTAATGAGACACAGGATTCTTACAAAGCACGACCTACAACAGTGTCCCATATGACACATGCAGCTCCAGGAATAGGGCTATTCTGCCATTCAGTATATATTTACATAAAGCCTATTTACAGCTTACTCGTCAAAATAAAAGCACATTAATAGCTCGGAATTGTGGAAAATACCAGTCTTCATGTTACAGAATAAAGAATATAAAACAACTGCAGCCATCAAGGCAGACATGAGCAATTCACAAAACCATCTAAATAATCCCTAAGTGATCGTTCACAGTTAGTGCGTTAAGCTGCGTTGATGAACGTAGGCTCAACACAAGGACAAAGAATAATACCATTGCTGTCCATGTCCAGTTCATACCAAAGTGGAACTAAACCTACCCATTTACAAAGGTTTCCCCAAAACATGCCATGAATGATTAAACGTCACAGTTGCTTGAGCTTCCAAACGAACTGTCAAGCCTTCAAATAGCTGGGGTCGTAGCTGATCACATCTGTACACTTGCAACTGCAGATCAGAGGCCAAGACAGCAGCTTCCTTGGCTGTAAAGGAATGAAGCGTTTAGTTCCTCTAAGCATGCTAGGGATTTGTGCAGCGCAGATAAAGGTCTTACACCAGGCGTCAACACAATGCAACATAGCAGCATAAAGAATTACACAGGAGTATAAAAAGGAGAAAAGAATGCACTGCAATGACAATCCATCAAGCCTTCACAATGCAAGCCATGAATGTTGGGGCCAAAAAAATAAATGGCCCCATGGGATTATCACCCATTTGTTTTTTACCACTTGCCTACTGGGCACTTTCACCCCCTTCCTGCCCAGACAAGTTTTGGTGTTGCACTTTGAATGACAATTGCGCAGTCATGCAACACTGTACCCATACGATTTATTTATTTTTCACACAAATTGAGCCTTTTGGTGGTTTTCATCACCACTGGGTTTTTGTTTTGTTTTGCTAGAAAGAAAAAAAAAAAAAGAAAAAAAAAAAAAAAAAGTTGACTTTTTTGTACATTTTTAGTTTCGGTTATGAAATTTTGCAAAAAGGTAATTTTTATCGTTCATTGATGTGCACTGATGAGGCTGCAACGATGGGCACTGTTGGGGCTGCACTGATGATGTGCCCCGATTATCAGGGATGTCCCCTTTAGAGGCCAGTTCCCACTGCAGCAATGCGGGAACCCTGCAAATCCAGTGCGGGTTCCCGCATCACATACAACTCACAGGCAGTTCACACTGCCACATGAAAACTGCTGGGAGTGTCAATAGAAAACCAATGACACCCCCAAATCATGTCACATATGGCAGAGCGAACTGCAATTTCGGACAGGAATCAGATTGCATGGGTGTGAGCACCCATGTGATCCGATTCTGCTGCGGGCCTGTGCGAGTTTGGTCCGAATGCAATGCAAATTCAGCCATACAATCTGTATGGCTGAGTTCGCATTGCACAGACAAAATTCCCCTGTGCATGTGCAGATGTGCCGTCCGGGTCCTGGCAGAACCTGAAGGCCAGGTGAGAAGAACATATGTGCACATCTGTGCATGCACTATAATCTTGAGGCCTGTGGGGTGGGGGGAGGCACAGTCATCTGGCAGACGGACTCAAGTTCCACTTTAAGTAGATGTCTTTCTGGGGAAGCTTTGCATTTCAGGTTATAAGCAGTCGCTAGGAAGATGCACCTTGGCTGCCGGGCAGATTTTCAGTCAAGTGAACCTTTCTGTATATTCACCAGCCAATGGGCAGTGTCAGCAGTTACCCCGGGTCTGTCATCTGGACTCAACTCTTGATCTTGTGACCTGCTCCCCCACCCACCCTCTTTGCTTTATTATTCACTCATCGCTGTCAGTCTTTATAGGGCAACGCTGCCCATTTTATGGGTGGGTAGTGGTTAAGCTGGCCATAAATGGACCAAAATTCATCTAGTTCAGCAGAATTTAACAAGCCGTCTAATGATTGACCTCTGATGAGCAAAGCAGCAGGAAAAGTCTCAATCAGCAGCTGCTGATCAGGGTACTCTGACAGAAGAGTCCTGATGTCAGAACATTTGAATGAATGGGTTGCCATATGCGTGTGGTACAAGAAACCGAACATAAGCTGGCCGCAATTTTGCTCGTGTTCACGAAACACTAACTCTAAATGAAGGCCAAGGCTGGCAGATTAAAAGCAAAATTTCAGTAAATCTGTATGTAGCACCACCCTCTCCTCCTAGGGTAAAGGAGAGGCACCCATGCCACAAGCCTGTATCCTCTAGTTTAGAGGTCAGGCGGTGTATATGTACCTGGGTTCCGCAGCGAGTTACCTCCTTCCACTGGTTCCCATCTCCAGCGTGTAGAGACGAGTCTGTACTTTCCCCTCTTTAATAAAGTCAATGTCCAAGACATTTAAACTCCAACGTTGAGTTTATTTTGTATCTTTGCTTGATAGATAAGAGTAGATGAGAGATAATAGTTGAACTAGAGCAGATTCAGGCACAGAACCCAGATTTATCACCACTCGGTCCCGAGTGGGTAAAGCTCACCTGATAGTCCCTCAATGGTCCTAGCAGCCGGTGTGGAGCTCTAACAAGCAATATAAATCCTCCAAGGACAAGTTCAGTCTGTCCTCAAAGAGCAGCAGCACTCTGCAGGGTCAGTTCTGCGGAGCATAGGATCCTTCCCTCTGACAGGTCACCAGGCCTTTCCCGAGACAGCAATCTAACCATCACTCATCTCCTGTTATGGGACCGACCCTCCCCTGGCTTCCTCTTGGTCAGAGAGGATACCCTCACCCGGGCATCCTAGGACTACAAAGTTCTGCCTGTAGACCCAGTTAGTACTGGGCCTACCCGGAACGTTACGGTCTCGGGCCGAAGGTGCCCGAGACTCCTCAGTCGGGGTACACTCCTTAGGGGGCACACTCCGGGTACTTGTCCCCGGGTCTCTCCTCCAATTAAAATGGTGTCTGCCTCTTTTATATCCTCTCCCAGCATGCACAGCAGGCAGAACCAGCCCACTGCATGGTAGCTGAGAGAGGACATCCAATAGCGCCAATGCAACCTATGGTTCAACCCTGACCCAACATGGCAGCGCCACCTGCAGGCCACAGAGAACTCCACATAGGCACACAGCAACAAAGCAGAGTCCAGCACAATTAGAAGGCCCAAACCATACTAGTCCTCCGGTCATCCCCCCTAAATTTAGACAGAGACCCCTATAAATTTGGAGTACCCACTACATGTAGACTACTCAATAACTTGTTAGAACATACTGGGGGAATTTATAAAGAATGTAGTAGACACCTTGTAGTGCAGTGGACCTGATGGGGCACCAAAACACTAGTCGCCCATCAGGTCTGCTATGCGATTGATTGTCAGGGCACAGTAGAATGTGGATCCTTAGCTGGGATTCAGTCCCATAGCAGCTTATGTATTCACCATTACCTGTTCATCAAAAGTAAGGTAGACCTGATCGGAACAAGTCTCAGCAACCTAGTCAACCTCAACCCACAGAACTGAAAATGAGGCCGTGGGGACTAGTTGCCCATAAAGTCCACCTCCCGTCTTTCAAGTGATTTCCCAAATATGGGTGCTGTCATAGTGGGTTAATGACATCACCAGTATACCCAGTCCCTTTGATCCAACCACTGAATGGGGCCAGTGTGGGGAGTAGTCACATTGATGATCACTTCACTGCATAGACATACCTCATTCTGAGTGTTGCCATCTTCCTGTATTCCAACTCAGAGGCGATCTTACGCGGTGACCAGTTTTCTAGCCTATGGTGGTAGTTCTTTAGGAATCTGTTACCATAGCGTTGGGTTCTTAAAGTGTGGGCATTTAGAACTACCTGAATGGAAACCACTGCCAGAAACATGTCAAATAGGTTTTATAGAGTTCCCCAGGGTGTATTTGGATGTGGTGTATTCTTCACAAAGCAGGAAAGCCATTGTGCAGAACAGAGCTACAAGCCTGAGAGAAGGAATGGTGGCCCAATGCCCAGATCTGTCAGAGCACACTGTACAATACCATTTGAAAACACACAAGGTCTTGTACAAGATAGCATTGTGTATACACAATGCTACACAACACTTAAGCCAAGTATAACACATGGTCAGATTGTCCTGGCACTAGTCTCCATCTTTGCTGTGGTCAAAGACTACCAGTTCAGCACCTGACCGCTTCTGTTGAAAAAATGCAAGTTAGACTTACCGGTAACTTGTTTTCCAATAGGCTTTCAGGACAGCACCCGAGAGATCATGGCTCCTCCTCCTACAGGAAACACCTCATCAATTAATTCTTTAATTGGAGGCCTCCACGTTGCTTCCCTCAGTTGTTTGTAGAGAACCTCCAGCCCCAGCTGCAACACATAAGCGACAGTTATTACATAGTATTACAGCCACAGCATAAAAAAAGGGCGGGATCCTGCTGTCCTGAAAGCCTATTGGAAAACAAGTTACCGGTAAGTCTAACTTGCATTTTTCCAAAACGTCTTTCAGGACAGCACCCGAGAGGATAATCGAGACTTACCCCATTTAGGGTGGGACAACAGCCTGTAAGACTTTCCTTCCGAAAGCCTGGTCCCCAGCCGTCATGAGATCTAATCTATAATGACGGGCAAAGGTCGTCAGACTTGTCCATGTAGCTGCCTTACAGATTTGTTCGGGGGTGGCACCAGCTTTTTCTGCCCAACTCACCGCCGAAGCTCTAGTAGAATGAGCCCTGATACTTACTGGACTCTCCTGGCCTGTAAGGGAATAGGCGTCTGAGATAGCCATTCTCAACCATCTGGCAATGGTTCCTCTAGAAGCTTGTCTTCCTTTTTTATTTCCGGAAAATAAAATGAATAGTGCGTCTGAACGCCTAAAGTCTTTAGTAGCTTCCAGGTAACTTAAGACTGCTCTTTTAACATCCAGGGTATGGAATTCTTCTTCCTTCTTACCCGACGGATTAGAACAAAACGTAGGAAGTATTATCTCCTGGGTTCTATTTTGAACTGAGGCAACCTTTGGTAAAAAGTTAGGATCCGTCTTCAGCACAATTCTGTCTGAAAAAATAGAAAAAAATGGTTCCCTGATAGATAAAGCTTGCAGCTCACTGATCCTTCGAGCTGTTGTAATAGCTACTAGAAAAATTGTTTTTAAAGTAATTAGCTTTAGGGAGGTTAAATTGAGAGGTTCGAAAGGTTCCCTGGTCAGGGCCTGTAGAACGACTGATAAGTCCCACGACGGACAGTTTTTGATCACTGTCGGTCTAGCCCGAGTGAGGGCTTTAAAGAATCTGTTTACTAGGGGTTCTGATGAAATAGATTTCTCAAAATATACCCCCAGTGCGGCAACCTGAACTTTTAGGGTACTGATCGCTAGGCCCTTGTCTGCTCCTTCTTGCAGAAATTCCAAGATAGAAGAAATCTGCTTTAATGGTCTGCCGGATGTAGTGCACCAAGAGTTAAAGACTTTCCAGACTTTGTGATATATTGCTCTGGTAACATTCTTTCTGCTAGATAGGAGGGTAGCCACCAACCTATCCGAGAATCCTTTTCTCCTTAAGAGCTGCTCCTCAGAAGCCAGGCTGTGAGTTTTAGCTTTTCTACTTCTTGGTGAAACAGCGGACCTTGTAACAGAAGGTCTTGTCTCACGGGAAGATGCCAGTATGGTTTGATCTGCATCTGTAGAAGAGCCGAAAACCAGGGCCTCTTGGGCCAGAAGGGAGTGATGAGGATTACTGTCGTATCCTCTTTCCGGATTTTTGTTATGACCTGCGGAATCAGCTGAAAAGGAGGGAAGGCGTAGCTGAGGTGAAAATTCCAACTGTGCGCCAGAGCATCTACCCCCAGAGATGACTCGTTCCTGTTCAGGGAAAAAAAGAGAGATATTTGTGTATTTTCCTGAGTCGCAAAGAGATCCACTCTTGGCTGTCCCCATTTCTTCACTATTAGATTGAAGACATCTGGATTCAATTGCCACTCCGCTTCGTACACCTGGTTCCTGCTGAGGAAATCCGCTATCCTGTTTAGGGTCCCTTTTAGATGGACCGCGGACAAGGATTGAGTATGGAGCTCTGCCCAATTTAGAATGCTCTCTGCTAGGCCTTGAAGTATTCTGCTTCTGGTGCCCCCTTGTCGGTTTATGTAAGCCACCGCCGTGGCGTTGTCCGACAGAATTTGTGTATGTCGCCCTTGGACTTCTTCTGCAAAGAACAATAATGCCATTTCTATCGCCTTTAGTTCCCTCCAGTTTGAAGATCTCATTGCTTCCCTTGTGGACCAAGATCCCTGAGCCCAACGACCGCTCATGTGAGCCCCCCAACCCCAGGAGCTGGCATCGGTTGTTAGCCTTACCTGGGTTGGAAAGGACCATAACAGGCCTGCTGAGAGTCTTGCCTGGTTCTTCCACCACCAGAGACTCCTCTTTACTTTGGTGGGGATCTTCACCAGTGAATCTAGTGAATTCTGCTGGCGATCCCAGATTTTTAACAGAAACTTTTGCAGTGGCCTGAAATGGAGCTTTGCCCATTGTACTGCCGGTATGGAAGAGGTCAGGGTTCCTAATGCTGACATGACCCTCCTGATGGACAGAAGCTGACTGGTTTGTAAGAGTGACACAACCTTTAACAGCTTTTCCCGTTTTTCTTCTGGGAGAAAAATCTTTTGCTCCACAGAGTTGATACGGAAACCCAGGAATAACACCTCCTGAGAGGGAATCAGATTGGACTTTTGGAGGTTTAGTATCCATCCGATGGATTCTAGGTGGGCACGTGCTCTGTCCAAGTTTCTCTGAAGTCCATCTCTTGTTTGGGCAAACAGTAGCAGGTCGTCTAGATAAGGAATCACTGAAATTCCCTCTAGACGCAAGGGTGCTAGAGCTTCGGCCATTACCTTCGTGAACACCCTTGGAGAAGATGACAGGCCGAATGGAAGAGCTCTGAATTGCAGGTGTACCACCTTCTTCCCTTCTCTCAGTGCTTTTGGAGAATCCGCCGTAACATGGGCCTTCATCTGGTTAATCCAGTGTTCTAAATTCCTAGCGACACAGGTTGTTGCCATTGCTGGTTTTAGATTGTTCATCACAGACTGCCAAGCCCTTTTAAGAAGCAAATCCATTCTTTTGTCCATGGGCTCCTTTAACATGCCCATGTCCTCAAAGGCAAGGTCAGTTGATTTTGAGACCTGTGAAAAAGCAGAGTCCAGTTTTGGAACCTTGTTCCAGATGGAATCCGGGTTGTCCTCAAATGGAAATCTTCTCTTATGAGACCGGGAAAAAAATGGCTTTTTCTCAGGTTCCAACCACTCTTTTTTAATCATGTCCGAGATTATTGAATGGACTGGAAAAACACGGCTTTTTGGATCACCCAAACCTGCATACATGCGGTCATGTAGGGAGAGCTCCTTCTTTTCCTCTTCAATCCCCAAAGTCGCATGGATTACTTTTAAAAGTCCTGCGACTTCTTCAAGCGACATTTTGTACTTAGAAGCGCTCTCTGCTTCATTTTCTTCCTCCTCAGAGTCTGTTCCATCTGGAGCAAGGGAAGCAGATTCTTGGGAAGCGTCTATCGGACCTCCCAATAATATTTGAGAGCCGTCTTGGGGTTCTGAAGAAGGCTGCGGAGCCCTAGGTTCCCTTGAAGGGCCTGGTTCTTCTCTTAGGTTTGACCTAAAAGCTTGAAAGGTGGCACGGAGTTCATCCTTAATTGTAGATACTAGATCGCCACAAAAGGATGGAGACTCTTCCCTGACTACATTTGCAGTGCAATCTGCACAAAGCGACTTGGTCCAAGCCTCGCTTAACTTTTCCTTGCAGACAGGGCACCTTCTCTTCACTGGTTGAGCAGAACTTTTGGCCTGCACAAACAGAAAAGAAAAAAACCAGGGACCACGCTTAAGAAAAAACTGTTACACAGTACAAATCAATACACCCAGGTGCACATAGGAAAAAACACTTTCACTTCCTTGTGCCCCGCAAGCCATGCACCACCACCATCAACTTTTACAAAAAGACCCCTAGATATTATGCAGACATGCTAAATCACCAGCCACTGCACCACCAGGGAGATGGGGGGTGGGGGAGATGGAGGGGGGAGAAGGGTGAATACCCCCCCCTCTACAGGAGAAAGCGGCCCAGTGTAAAATAGGACACAGTCCCTTACCTTAGCCTTGCTGGTGCCTTGGCTTGCCCCCTTATCCGCTGCATCGCTATCCATAGCTGTCTGCGGATGCGTGGTGAAGAGAAAACGCCGGTTCCAGATTCAAAAACGCCGCCGCGCTGACCTGGAACCGGAACTTTAAGGCACCAGGTGACCCTGCCCTCTCCCTCTGCGCTTTGCGGCCGGAAATTACGCGCGCGCCGACCCGGAAGTGCTGCCTCTTCCCATACAGGACGTGGCCGAGGCTCTCCTCGGCCACCAGAACAATGGCGGCCGCCGCAGAGCTCCACGCCGCTTTCGCCAGCGGTCGGTGAGAGTACAGCAACCACCGCTCTGAAGAAAAAGGAGGCAGCCCTCCCGGGCTGTACAGGCTCTCCCCGAGCACGGAAGAGGGAGAGGGAGCCCACGGGACCGTCCATTCTAGGAGGTAAGTGGGAGGATCACTCTCCTAGAAAAAAAAAAAAAAAAAAAAAAACTGATTTGAGAACCTTGTCTCCCAGGAAAGCCCCGAGAGATCGTGGCTCTCACCAGAGGTGTTCCTCCGGCTGGAGGAAACACAAAAAACTGAGGGAAGCAACGTGGAGGCCTCCAATTAAAGAATTAATTGATGAGGTGTTTCCTGTAGGAGGAGGAGCCATGATCTCTCGGGTGCTGTCCTGAAAGACGTTTTGGAAATACTAGTTGCCTGGCTATGTTACAAAGAAAACTGATCACCTGTACGAAGACCAACTTTAAATTCCTCTGACGTCAACTACATCGTTTTTCTTAATCAGCAGCCAGAGGAGACCAGCCAGGCATATAGCATTTTCAGGTGATCACCAATTAAAGCTCCCATCGTTCTCAGTAGATGGAATGGGTCCTATACAGATTTTGGTATTTGCATCCCATGGGCAATCACACCACTGCTGCATAATTCCCTTTGCCAAAAGACTCTATAAACTGTGAAATAAATACAAACCTTACTTCCCCCTCTACTACCGGTACCGCTGTTTGTCCTCAATCACTCGCAAAGCCAGCAAATCCAGTGTTATCTGCTGAAACTTTCTGCATTCTGTGCCACACCACACTACATGTCCTGTGCTGCCATCTCCTATAATGACCATCAGGGGGCAAGGAGTCTACAGTTTCTACCCAGTTCCCTAATGTGTTGTGTGTGCACATGTGTAGTGCGCTCGAGAACGCCCCACAGGGATACAGGGTGCATCCACCATATGTGCAGGCAGCCTATACAGATAGACGTGGACACAGCCACAGCAGCCTAGACAGCCCTGAATGAAGCCAGTGTGCGTTCATGCTGTGTCTGCATACACCTCTATAGGCTAGCTGCACGCAGTTTGGACAGATCAAGGTGCAAAAGCAGCCTGCATGCAAGATGGGTGCCAGTGCCCATTTAAAATGATGCTTTAAAGTGATAGATTAACTTTAGAGAACGTGAAAAAATGAATCAACATCCTACACCCTCCCCACCCCCTGGTCCCCGCTGCACTTACATCCGTAGGCGATACAATTAAACCATCCACGCAGCCTGGTGCAGTTTTCCTAAGGATGGATCAGATGTTGTGATTAGTCAGCATAGTCACCTGACTGCGCTGACCACTTAGAACCACTGATCTGTGCCGATGTTCTGCCGAGCTCATTCCTCCTATCGATATGGTTCCAAGCTCGACTGCGCAGGCGCAATCCGAGGCAACGGAAATCTCTGAGGTTTAACAGCTGTTTGGCAGCTGCAGACGCGCTCGCTCCCGTTGCTTAGTGACACGCCGCTTTCTTCTTCATGCCGCTGTATACAGCAAGGGGCAGATAAGATGTGATGATATTGAGCAGTGCTATTTGTTTATACACGACGCTCTATACAGCAAGGGGCTGTATAGAGCGTCGTGTATAAACAAACAAATCGCACTGCTCAATATCACATCTGATCCGCCCCTTGCTGTATACAGCGGCATGAAGAAGAAAGCGGCGTGTGTAATGAAGCATCGTGGGCGAGCGCGTCCACAGCTGCCGAGCCTATGGTTCCTCCTATCGATCTGGTTCCCTCTTGACTGCACAGGCGCAAGCTGAGCAGACGGAAATCTCCGAGCTTTAACAGCTGTTCGGCAGCGCTTGCGCAGTCGAGCCCGGAACCATATCGATAGGGGAACCAGCTCAACAAGACACCGGCATTCAAACCCTAAGACCACTGTACCGGGCTGTGAAACTCATCACCCACAGAGGTATATGCAGCAGGGACCTGGGAGGGAGACTTTTTTATTTTTTATTTAACACATAGTTATTGACATACATATCATACATTAACATCCCATTACCTGGGAGGGAGACTTATGGGAGCGGTGAAAGTTCACTTTTTTTTCCCCCCCTAAAATTTTATGAAATGTCGTAAAATTACTTATTCAACTTTACGCACCAGTGTGTTGCAACGTGGTATGGTGTGTGGCAATACCCACGACACAAAAATGCAGCAGATCCTACTATTTCAGGATGTGGGGACTCAAAACAATAGGACAGAAAGCAAAGTGCCTGGTCAGTGCGCTAAGACTGCGTTTTGCGCAGCACCACCAAACACATATGGTGCAAATGACTCTACAACTGACACAACATTCTAGTGTACAAAACTTCTATAGACAATTACAGACAAACAGTTTCTGGCATTATAAAATCCATAAAATTATATTTTGTATATAGGGGGCCCGGGGCCATCTCCATCACCACCTCTATATTGCCAGTCTGTTCTATATATGCATGTGCAGTTGATGCAGTCTTGTGGCACGGTTTCAGGTACGTTTTGCAATTTTTGATGCGTTTTTGGGAAGCATTGATGTTGCTAGGAGGAGGCGTCTGTCATGTAGGAAAACATACCAAAAAACGCATTTTTTTTATGCAGTTCTATTGAAGGCTTTGGGACCCAAAAACTCACAGTGCTGCATGTAAAAAAAGTCCCTGCACCCTCGTTCACACTCAACACAGCTTTGAAATTGTGGGAATTCAACTAAACTCGCACAATTTCAAAGCCGCATTTCAGTCCGACTTCGAGGGAGACTTGAAAAACATCTGTGCGGGTTTATGCACAGACGTGTCGCCAAAAGTTGTGCACTTTTGAAAATCGGTGTGGCGTCACACCGATTGGGGCACTCCTATTGCTGGCAATAGGCTCAGATTTGACATGCGATTTGACCTCTCAAATCGCACCAAAAAACGCATTGCGGGAAACTACATAGACGTGAGCGCAACCAATAAATAATATTATTATTAATTAATAAAAGTTAAGGGATTCTAGAAGTACCTGGAATAAATAGATTGTAGTGGGATTCTGTAGATCTGCAAAATCAAAAAACTAATACTATTAATACTAATACTACTAATAATACACCCCATAGATGTGACCCTAGAGATGGTGCAATGAGAGGAGGGATTGATAGAAGAGGAGATCTAATAATCCAATATATTCCCCCATTATATACAATGATCAGCAAGCCTCCAGCACATGACACACAGATCACAGCATTGTACATCTATTACCAGGATGGAGGACCGCTAGGACAGGGAAGACACCGAGCTGTGATTGGACTAGGTAGCTCTATGTATCATACACCTACAGGGGACTCATCAAGGTCATACCGGAAGAAGTGAAAAAGAGAGGGGCTGCACCTGCCTGCTCCGCACTGCCGCTGCTGTTGGGGGCGTCCCGGGAGATGCCGGACACTTACACGTGAGAAGTGCTGCGCTCAGCTTCCTGCAGAGACCGGCACACACACGGGCAGCTCATTTAAATCACTTCTCCCGCTGCGGCACTGGCGCCCCCTGCAGGACACAGCGCTCACTGCTGACAGGGGGAGATGAGAAGTCAAGTCTTCACCATAGTCCAGTCCCATTCATGTCACCTGCCCCTGGAGTTACTACACCCAAAGATCAACGTATATACACTATATTACCAAAAGTATTGGGACACCTGCCTTTACACACACACATGAACTTTAATGGCATCCCAGTACACACGATCTGAAAATCGTACGACAGATCGTCTGACTTTTTCCGCTAAATAGTAGAAATTAACCGTTTGTCCACCGCCCACCGTCAAATGACGGCGGGCGGAAGACTCTATTATTCTGATCGGACGTCATATGACGTCGCGCCTTCAGAATCCACTGGCGATTGCCCAGTAACTGAACAGGAGCGTGGATCTGTGTGTGTAAACACAGAGATCCACATCCTGTCAGGGAGAGGAGACCGATGGTGTGTCCCTTGTACATAGGGACACAGATCGGTCTCCTCCCCCAGTCAGTCCCCTCCCCCCCACAGTAAGAATCACTCCCAGGCAACGCATTTAACCCCTTCCTCGCCCCCTAGTGTTAACCCCTTCACTGCCAGTCATGTTTATACAGTAATCAATGCATTTTTATAGCACGGATCGCTGTATAAATGTGAATGGTCCCAAAAATGTGCCAAAAGTGTCCGATGTGTCCGCCGCAATATCAAGTCACGATAAAAATCGCTGATCGCCGCCATTACTAGTAAAAAAAAAAAAAAATGCTATAAATCTATCCCCTAGGCCTATTTTGTAGATGCTATAACTTTTGCGCAAACCAATCAATAAACGCTTATTGCAATTTTTTTTAACAAAAATATGTAGAATACGTATCGGCCTAAACTGGGGAAAAATGTGTTTAAAAAAAAATGGATATTTATTATAGCAAAAAGTAAAAAATATTGTGTTTTTTTCAAACTTGTCCCTCTTCTTTTGTTTATAGCGCAAGAAATAAAAACCGCAGAGGTGATCAAATACCACCAAAAGAAAGCTCTATTTGTGGGAAAAAATGATAACAATTTCCTTTGGGTACAGTGTTGCATGACTGCGCAATTGTCATTCAAAGTGTGACAGCGCTGAACGCTGAAAAATGGCTTGGGCAGGAAGTGGGTGAAAGTGCCCTGTAGGCAAGTGGTTAAATAGGTTATTAAAGTCATGAAAATTCGCTTACGACAGAAAAAAATACGGAAGTGATGTCATGTGTTGTAATGTATTTGTATTGTATTTTCAGACGACAACTGTACTGACTAAACGAACATGGTACGATCTGGTATCGTACGAGGAAAATTTTCGTGCTTGTCCGATCGAATAATATCGGATGAATTGTCGTGATCGGCTCTTGAAAGCTGTGTACTAACCATCTGATTGTCGTACAATTCTTCTTCGGATGACAGTTTTCGTACGATATTCAGATCGTGTGTACGGGCCATTAGTCCGTAAGGTTCAATATTAAATCCCACAATATAATCCCCCCTCCACCAAATGATTTGGACCGGTGCACAAAGCAAGGTTTATAAAGACATGGGTGAGAGAGTTTGGGGGGGAGGAACTTGACTGGCCTCATTCCCATAGACACTCTCCAAAACCTTGTGGACAGCCTTCCCAGAAGAGTTGAAGCTGTTATAGCTGCAAAGGGTGGGCCAACTCAATACTGAACCTTACAGACTAAAGCCTTGTACACACGGTTGGACCTCAAACAAACTTTTCCGGGGATTTTTGTCCGAAGGGAGTTGGCCGGGAACACCCATAGCATACACACGGCAGGACTTTTCTGCAAACTTCCCAAAAACTTTTCCAACATCACGTGGTTTTTCTGCTCTTTTCTGCTCTTTACCGCCACCCTTTGGTCAACTTCTCCTATTGTTGGTTGATTTTAACATTGGTTCTGGGCATGCTTATTTGTCCTTCGGACAAAAGTCTGATGAATTTCTGTACACACGGTCGGACTTTGCACCATCGGACTTTTGTTGCCGAAAAGTTTGTCCGTTTGCAGACCGAACATTTGTCCGATGAAAACCAAAAAAGTTTGTCCGATGGAGCGTACACACGGTCGGATTTTTTGTCAAACTTGCTCATTTTTGAAGTTTGTTGGCAAAAAGTCCAACCGTGTGTATGAGGCTTTAGACTGGGGTGCCATTAAAGTTCATTTGTCGTCGGAGTCTTCACCCGTAATACGTGGGAACCCCAATGACCATATCTGCGTGATACGTGATAACCCCAACTACCAAGGCCTGCGGTGTGCCTTGGCCTAGCTGGACGGTACGCCTAAAAGAGGGCATACCCTGAGTAAATGTAAGAGAAATAAATGAGTATAAAATGAATGAAATGAGAAAGGGGGAACGGGAGGGTGGGACCAAGAAGACGAGCCGACGAGGGACAAGCCAGAGGAGGAGGGAGATATACTCCCTCAGACTCCTCCCACAAATCCAGGCTGGCCTCCGGCCAGCCTTTCAACTTGTCGTCGGAGTCTTCACCCGTAATACGTGGGAACCCCAATGACCATATCTGCGTGATACGTGATAACCCCAACTACCAAGGCCTGCGGTGTGCCTTGGCCTAGCTGGACGGTACGCCTAAAAGAGGGCAAAAAGACACAAAGATAGGTAAGTAATAAGCTTTAATGAACAGGTAACACTTAATTCAACAACACGGCAAAAGCTCTGCGAACTTCCGTGTGAGGTTCGGGAATGTACCTGCTATAACAGGAGGACCTCCAGCGCCCCATGTGTTTGATGATGTACGAAGGGACCCCCTGCTTAGAAGCTGCTGATGCAGCACCGATCCTGAAAGAATGCCCGGAGAAACGTTTAGGATCCAAATCTAATTTGGCAAGCAAGATCCTGACATGGCTAACAAATTGTTTGGAAGTGATAGGCTGCGTAGGGAAGGGGAGCAGGGGATCATTCACGGGTGTTGAGAATAAACGGCAAAGAGAGTCGAGCACTTCGACCGGGCACCAACCGTTGTGCGTGCGGTAGTACTTAACCACAAACCCCTGACCAATTTGCCTATTCTTATTATTTGGAAGCTGCAGCTCATAATGCTCAGGAAATCTAGAAAGACTACCTCTGAGCAAAACAGGTGCATGACAGCTGGATTTGGACACTTCCCCGGGTCGGAGAAACCCGAAGAAACAGAGGTAAACTGCCGCCTTGAGAACTAAACTGGGACCTGTGCCAAAAGGGGAAGTGGAGAGCATATCCGACATGTCACGGAAAATCTGCCCGGTAATGGGTTGGCGAGACAACTGGGAGAACCCCTGATTTCTTTGTATACCCCTCAGTATGGCTTTCAGAGGGTGAGCAGCAAAAATGGATGGACTGTCAGGCGCATGCAGGGACCTGAAATGCTGAATACCTGATAAATACAGTTTGATAGTACTGGCCGATAATGCCAGCTCACAGTGGCAATACGCAGTAACATCATGATGTACTTGGTATCCTCTGGGGAACTGCAAGGATGTAAGGACATGAACCTAAGGAACGTCTTCCAACCCGTGGTATATGCTCTCAGCGTATTTCTGGACAAGGACCTGTTGGCCAGATTGATCGCCTGAGACCAGAAAGTATTCAATCCATGACTAATAGTGAGTGATGGGGGATTGGCTGGCCCGTCCGATCTGCTGCCGGATGCTGTAAGAAAAATAGCGGCATGTTAAGACGGGACAAAGCATCAGCTGCACCATTGTGATCCCCACTAACGAACTCACCCCGGAAATGGAATTTGTAGGTCAAGCCCAACCATGTCAACTTACGCATGAAGGACATGATTACCAGGGACCCTGATCTTCCTTTATTGATAATTTTGGCTGTAGCCAAATTATCCGTAAAGAAAACGACCGAGTTGCCTGACCAGCCAGGACCCCATGTGACAGCTGCCGCCAAGATTGGGTAAATTTCAAATAGTGCTGACGTGAGGGCAAATTTTGGCAGAAGGAAAACCTCGGGGGGCCAGCGGCTGGCCAACCACTCCTGGCCAAAAATGGCTGAAAACCCGACTGAAGCGGCGGCATCTGAGAACACATGCGGAGAATTACTAGTAGGATGCGGGATGAACATGGAGATGCCATTCCACCCGCACAGGAACCGATCCCACATGACTAAATCAGCACGGGCATCCGCTAGTAATTTGACCGGTGACTCAGAATCATGACACTGGGGGAGAAGAGCCAGCAACCTCGACACAAATGCCCTACCCTGCGGAATGATCCTCATGGCGTGATTCAACATCCCCAAGAGAGACTGTAAGTCCCTCTTGGAAGATACCGGGGAAAGAACAAAGAGATGAATGGAGCGGCGTATCCTGACTAATTTCTCCAAGGGCAGACTAGCAACCATAAGATTGGAGTCAAGCGTAATCCCTAAAAAGGTGATGATTTTTGCTGGACCTTCCATCTTATGCGTAGCTAATGGGACATTCAATTCTGAAAATAGCCCTGTAAGCACCTGCAGATCCCTGGGCGGGACACCGGGATCTTCCAACAGCAGAAAATCATCCAGATAATGAATTACCCTCTGACAACCACTGCAGTAACCCAGAATCCAATGAAGAGCCTGGGCAAAGGTGTCAAACAAGTACGGACTGCTTTTAGACCCAAACGTTAATTTGGTGGCAAAAAAATACTGCCCGCGCCACTTGATGCCATGCCATTGCCAGAGAGCAGGACTGATAGGAAGCAGCTTGAATGCATCAGAGATGTCAGCTTTGGAAAGCCAAGCACCCCTACCTAACTGCAAAATGTGCTGGATTGCCAAATCTACTGATGAATACTTTAGAGAAAACTCCTCGGAGGGGATGAGAGAATTGAGACTAGGAATGTGAGATGAATGAGGAGCGGACAAATCGTAAATCAAACGGAATTTATTTGAGAATTTTCCACAGACAACCCCGACGGGATTGACCCTCCACATGCAAAAAGGTGATGACAGGAACGGACCGATCAAGAACCCCTTGGACAATTCAGCCTGCAGTAACTCATCGACAATATCAGGGTGGTTCTCAGCTGACAACAAATTGTTGCACTCGAACGATTCTGTAGGAAGGGTAATGAGCCCAGTATGGAAACCTGAAGACAACCCTTCCAGCAAAAACTGTCTGAACGCTGGTGAAGGATGATCACTCAGGAAATCCCCCAACAAGGAGACATTAACTCGGCACAGTCATGAGGTACCGACGGCCTTGACCAGGCAAGCGGACTTGGGGTGGGCTCTGAAGCAGTTGGAGCAAACGTGCAACAACCTGCATTGGTTGTAATTGCAACCAGTATAGTTATAATTATTGCACAACTGAGCCTTCCCCAGATACCGGATGGGTCTACCCATTTTGTCCACCTGCCCTGGGAGACCCGCAGATCCACCAGCCGACTGTTTGGAGGTCCCTATCTGACTAGGGGACTCGCAATTCGGACACCAGGCAGTGGTGTGAGCCGATGATTGACAGTTGGCACATACAGGGGATCTTTGACTAGCGAAATGCCTGCAAAATAATTCCATGTCAATGGTGCCCCACCATGACACCACTTGGAACTGAGCCCAAGTGGCCGCCACCTTTGCCGCAAAGGACCGATGATAATCGTAGAAGATTGAACCACCGTACTTATGCGCCAAGTCCACAACCTTATGAAGGTATAGATCCAATTCTTCCCTCCTCCCTGGACTGACCGAACAGATGATGTCTCTAAAGATGCCGAAGGCCAGCACAAACTCTGGTACACTGAGTTTGCGACTGAGCCTAGGATCTTTGGACTTGAGCACCACCGACACCTCCCCACAAGCAAATGACTTGTTTTCAGACACATCCTGGGCCGCTATGAGTAGGGAGGCTAGATTGACATCCTTCCCTTCCAAGATATCTTTCTTGATACTGGCAGGGATGAAATGGGCCGGTGACACCGACGGCAGAGCCGCAGACGGTGAAGGCATCACTGAAGGTAAAGACATATTACCTGTAGCCGGGCTCAGGAGAACAGGGGCTGAGGGGGCCGCAGGCACCACCGAGCTGGCTGATACTGCTGCACCAGCCGCCCGGGCCTCAATCACCTCCATCCTATCCTGTAACTGCAACATAGAGGTGGAGAAAGAATTTAACATCGCATGGATTTGCGTCAAGGAGTTGTGCACCGAAGCGTGTTCCGCACTGGTAGACGGTACTGGTTCAGCAGAAGGGAAACATAACCTAAAAAGTTCCGCTTTCCTGGCAGTAGATGGGAAAGAAATGCCCTTGCGATGTAGCTCGGCCATAATCCTAGGCACAGTCCAACTCCTTAATGAAGGTGAACTTCCATGATTTGAACCCCTACGCGGAGTAGGCGGGATGAACGGGAACTCGTCGCTTTCTGTCACATGAGACATAACGAAATCTGAGGAAAAACAAACTACAGCAAAATAAGAATGCATGGACCGCACCAACCTAACTAAGTCTGAACACGTGAAACATCAGTGGTAGACCAATAGCGCGTGAATTAAGCTAAGTGACACAACCAATCCTAAGATGTATGGAATGAGTGAGCCCGAGAAACCTGCAGCGCAATAACAGGCAATTAAAAACGAACACTCAGGGCTACGATACCCACAGACCGTGGTGGGTAGATATGAACGTAGAGAATGAAAAGTGCAACGTATGATGAGTGATGTACAGGCGAGAAGATTGTGGTCCAACCAATCACTTAAAAACGAAACCTCAGCCTGTACGGATCTGTAGACGTGACAGACCCTGAAAGCAAGTGAACCTAACTAAAAAACTAACTGAAATCCGTGACAGGAAACATACACACGTACCTTGATACTGAGAGAAAAACTCTGAAATCCACCTGAAATAACACCACATGTACCAGAAATGAGGCAATCGAATGGTCGGAAACCATGAACAGAAGTGAAAGCGGAAAAAACAGACAGAAATGACGAACAGAACGGCATACCCCAACGTATGGAGCCTGATGAAATGCCCAATATGACAGGAAACCATCCTATGACAGCAACATGCAAAGGACCTGTGGCCGCCCAAGCTCCACGAACCCCCCCCCCCCTCCTGTCAGCCACAAAGCAAGGAGCCTGTGAGACTACCTAGCTGGGAAGTTAACTAGCTGCTGCGCCCACCCAGTAGACCAGAAAACAAATGACGAAATTACCCAGAACATGGCAGCAACATAAAATTCCCCTTTTTTTTTTTTTTTTTTACAACACTTGCATGACAATTTAAGTGCTGACCGGACCGGCCCTGCACCAACCCCACCACAAGATGCCCCCCCCCCCCCAGTAGCAGCTGAACCAGCCTGCTGCTACATGGCCGTACTGAACCGACCCACTAGCCTGCCCCCCCCCCCCTTCGATGTGATGCCGATCAGCAGCATGATAGGACACTTACAAAACCCAGCATGAAGACAGTGACAGAGCAAAGCACCCTTCCCCTCTGCACACGCTACATGCCATGCCTAACATCTAGCCCTTGGTGCTGCAGTACAGGCATGACCGTGAACAGAGGCACCCACCAAACACCCCCGCCCCCCCCAGCCACGCACGTGGCGCCTTGAAGCAGAGTCTCTACAGTACCCTCCTGCGACCTGATGTCCCCCCTATCGCATTGACGTGGCGGCCGACATGCCGCATGCCCCCAAGCGTATGACCAGACGCGTGTGGCCCCCCTATCGAACCGGTGACACCGCTGCCCCCCCCCCCCCGTACCTGCAGCCCAGCGCTGTGGGCGAAAAAGAAACCCGGAGCTCCCACGCGACGATCCTCTGTGTGCGGACGGCACCCGGAAATGACGACAGCTGGCGGGGCGGAAATGACGCTCGTCGGCTGAAACCACCAAGAAGACGAGCCGACGAGGGACAAGCCAGAGGAGGAGGGAGATATACTCCCTCAGACTCCTCCCACAAATCCAGGCTGGCCTCCGGCCAGCCTTTCAACGTGCGTGTAAAGGCAGAGGTGTCCCAATACTTTTGGTAATATAGTGTATGTGCCAGCACACCAAGGATCTTCAAACAGCAGCGTTCAAAAGTTTTTATTCAGGCCCGATTCACACTTGTGTGTTCTTAGAAGCGTGATGAGCATTTTCACACGTTTTCGAGAACGTACCAAAATGCGCAATGTGTTTGCAGTGCCATTATTTCTATTGTTAAATTCTTTTTATTCAATTCTTTACAGAAGATACAAACAGTGCACCTTCAAAAGTGCTGCAAAAGAAATACAAACATTTCCAAGCAGTACACAGGGCCAATATTAAAGTATAACTAAAGGAAAAACGATTTTTTTTCAGTTTTGGACGGAGTGGGGAGGGATTAGAACATCTGTCAGATTTTATTGCTGTCTGTAACCCCCCCGGTAGGGGAATACACCCCCTCTATTTGTCCTGTTTACCATTATCAGTGAAAGTAAAAGAATATCCCACATTTTGGGTTGTTCTCTGAAAAGTAAGAGAGGGTACACTAGTTCTGAGGACCTGGGGGATTTCCTGCCACTTCCTGTTTGGCCATGGGACATAAATTGAAGGAAAATCTCCGCCGTCTCTCTTACTCTATCCAAAAAGATTTTTTTTTTTTAAATAAGCACATATTAAAAAGCAACAAAAACAATCCAACAACTTTGACCCCTTCCCTACCCTCACTACATTATCCGTGCTAAACTGTTCTTTCTCAGGATCCAGACAGTTACGTCTGTAGGCTTAGGCTATGATTAAATCAGCCAACAACATCCATCTCCATACAACCCCAGAGTCATGGCTCCATTATTTCTTAATTGCACCCCAATCGCAGCCAGCAGACGCACATTTTGCCATGCAACAAAACACGCCCAAACACTTGGTACAAAAGCACACGAGGATCAGGAGATACTTTGGCGCGTTTGTCGTTTATTAGGCAGCGCCTTCCTAGGTTTAAACATTTTGTAAAATAAATGCCGGGACATGGCTGATGTCTATTTTGTTTTTTCCTGAATTTGTTTTAAATTGAGTATTCAATGGTTTCCATAATATATGTGATACAAATCTGTGATAGTCCATTAAGACTGTTTTTTACTTATGGTGTTTGGCTTCAGTGTGTCTACAAAGACTCTAGATCTGGGGTAGGCAGCCTTTGAGAGGTGGAGATCTACCTGGACAACATTAAAGAGAGCAAAGATCCCCAAGGGGGGGGGGGCGCCCTAAAAAAACAAACAAAAAAAAACTATCAAGCCCCTAATAAAAAGATGGCATGAAGAACACCTTCACATCACCCCTCACAGTAGTATACTCTGCCCCCCCTACTATTTAGTGCCCCCTCCCCCTTCAAATCACTCTCTACAGTAGTGTCCTCTGCCCCCCTTGCACATCACCCCTCACAGTACTATACTCCCCCCCCCTACTAATTATGTACTCTGCCCCCTCCCTTCAAATCACTCTCTACAGTAGTGTCATCTGCCCCCCTTGCACATCACCCCTCACAGTAGTGTACTCTGCCCCCTACTAATTAGTGTCCTCTGCCCCCCCTCCCCCTTCAAATCACTCTCTACAGTAGTGTCCTCTGCCCCCCTTGCACATCACGCCCAGTAGTATCCTCTGACCCCCCCCCCCCACACACACACATTAGTGTCCTCTGTCACCCCCCTCTCCCTCTCTAATCACTCTCTAGATTAGTGTTTTCTGCCCCCTCTCATATCATCCCGCCCACAGTAGTGTCCTCTACCCCTCCAGTAGTGTCCTCTGCCCCCACACAGTAATGACCTGTGCCCCCCCATAGCAGTGTAATGTGTCTCCCCCCACAGTAGTGTTCTCTGCCCCCCAAGCAGTATTTGTGCCCCCCAAAGCAGTGTCCTGTGCCTCCCAAAGCAGTATCCTGTGCCTCCCCACAGAAGTGTCCTACACCCCCAAAGCAATGCCCTGTGCCTCCCCACAGTAGGGTCCTCTGCTCCCCAAAGCAGTGTCTTGTACCCGCCTCCACAATAGTGTCCTGTGCCCCCCTATGGTAGTGTCATGTTCCCCCCAAAGCAATGTCTTGTGCCTCCCCACAGTAAGGTCCTCTGCCCCTCAAAGCAGTGTCTTGTGCCCCCCCGCCCCCACAGTAGTGTCCTGTGCCCCCCAAAGCAGTGTCCTGTGCCTCCTCGCAGTAATGTCTTGCGCCCCTGCCCCCCAAAGCAGTGTCCTCTGCCCCCCCCCCCCACAGAAATATCCTCTGCCCCCCTAAAGTAGTGTCCTCTTGCTTCTTCACATCATCTCCCAAACACATACAGCAGTCACTTTTACTCTCCTACCTACACAGCTGTACAGTAGAGTGGAGAGTAAGAGGCAGCACAATTCTGGAAGGAGGGAGGGAGATGCCGGGTTTAATTTTTCATATTAAGAAGCTGATGATTGGTTGCTAGGACCGCCCTGTGTCCTAGCAACCAATCACTTGCCGGTTAACTTGAATAGTTAACTTGGACTGCTCCCATCCTGCTTCCAGAACTGTGCTGCCTCCCACTCTCCGCTCTGCTGTGAGGATGAGAGTGGCGGAGGCAAAGAGAAGCAGTGCCTAAGTGACACGAGTCAGCAAAGCAGGGATGTGGTCGCGATCTACCTGTCACTGATCGACAAGTTGCTGACCCCTGCTCTAGATTTATAGGGGTTATTTTGTGAGCATTACAGAGGAATTCTAGGTATGGATACTTTATACATGTGTAGGGGGTGTTTGTTTTAAGGCCCAGAGACTACGATACCCAGGATGCATTTCCTCACGCAAGGACTGCTGGGGCGGGGTATTTAACAAGGGGGCGGACCGGAGTACGGTCTCTTTGGACATCGCCCGCCCAGCAAGTGGAACTCTCTGCTGAATCTGCTGTTCCACACAGGGCCTGAAGCCTAGGCCCTGTATTACCAAAGAGCCTTCTGTTTCCACCGAGGAGCCTGAGGGATGTCTCATCCTGCCATCCGTCTGCTGCTGCCAGAAGGACCGAAGACCCGAGTGTCGTGGAATCTGTGTACCGAGACACAGCAACGGAAGATACGAACGTGGACTGGTCCGGTTGGGTGAGAGAGCACCTGCTCAGACAATAATACAGGATCTCTAGACCCAGTAACTGTTGTTCGGAACTAACGTTAGTGTTTGCAGTTGCATGCCGGAGGGGCAGTGCATTGGATAGCGCTAGTAGACTGATTCTGTGTTCACCAACTTATCAAACCCCCTTTATTCTTGTGGATTACAAATCGTTCCAGAAGTGCACCACCGTTTGCTAGCGAAGATCTTTCTCTGCAGAACTTTCACATAGTACAGTCAGGCCTGACTTAGCAGTGTAGACATTTGCTCTGTGCCATTTTGCCCACGAGGGAGAAGAGCTTCAGCGGGGTCGTTAGTTTCTTGTCACAGGATTGTATATCTGTCTGTTTGCCAAAATACTCTTTCATTGCAGGGCTCTGCATATGTTTACGTATACTGTTTTACCAGCCATTATTCTCAGTAAAGTACCAGGGTTAAGTATACCAGTCGCTTGTGTCATTTACTGTGCAGAAGAAACGGTTAGTGATAGCTACACCATACTGTTGTGTGCCTTTATTGTGGGATTGTGCTGCCAAAAGTCACAGGTTACACAATCCTATCATCCCCTACTAACTGTGCCAAGGGAGGTTAGAGCAAATTGCTGGGGGTTAACAGTGAGTGTTACAGGGCCGAAACAAATCATACCAGTGGCCCTCTTAGCTGGGGGTATCGCTACACATGTGTAGTGCCCTGCTCCTGTTGACCAGGCGCTCGCATGTAAATTTAGTGGGTTATCTGTTCTGTATATAGTTCAGATTTAATATTATGGCTAAATTAGCCTCTGCTCCAGCCTTGGCTGTGTCGTGTGCAGTGCCACACTGTTGCCTGTAGGTGTCGTTGTCACCACCGGCCAGTGATGGAGGGACGGCAGGCTAAGGTGTATTGGGTGTCCTTTTCTCCAGAGGCAGCCCAGTGGGAGTGTTCCCCTGCTGTGCATTCTGGGAGAGGATACTTAAGGGGCAGACGCCATTTTTTCGGTCTCTCACCTCATGGCCTGCCTGGCTTAAGGTATGTGACAACTCCTCTTCTGCCTCGGGGCCCTGCTGGCCCGAGGCTACGTGGCTGCAAGTAGGCTCAGAAGCTGTCTGGGGCCTACTGGTTCAGAGGTGGTCCTGTGCTGTCTGTCCTGTGGGAAGAAGCCGAGCAATTGAAAGATCCGGGGGAGGACTCATCTTGGAGAGGACCGAGCAAAAGGCTGGTATCTCAAGAAGTGGCTGGTGACTCAAGTGGAGGATGCATCCTAACCAATCTACCTCTCAGTACTGCTGGATGTCTTAAAGGAACTTTGGTACTGTGTTGCTGTGTTCGCTATTAATATCCTGTGGCAGAGGATTGTTCAACTATTATTGTTCTCATCAAGTCTGTGGCAGAGACTTTTGTTCCGTGCGTCATTCCGGCTGCTAGGTCAGTGAGAGAGGCCTATCCAGGTGAGCAAGATCTGTTGACTTAAGTGTATTTGTCTCCGGGATCTTAAGTTCCTCAGTGATCTGCACCAGATATCTGAACCTTCCCCTAACCCTCCATCCCTCTACTGCTCAAGTTGTTCAATAAAAAGCATTGGAAAAATAACTAAGTGACTGTGCATACATCTGTGGGTGCAAGGCCCAGTATAGACTCTAAGTTTCTAACCTGGTGAACTGTGGGTAGGGTAGGGTGACCACATTCCCAAACTACCATTCAGGGACACCCTCCCTTCCCAAAAATCAGCTTGTGCTGTAACGAATCACAGCACAGTGATTGGACACAAGAGGCGGGATTTATGATTTCTCCAATCACAAGCAGGGGGCAGGATTATGCTCCTCTAGGCATTCCTGGCCAGGACAAGTACTGTCAGTGAGTAAAGCGGTGATGTGACAGCCTTTTTTGGGGGCATCAGATTGGCCCGGGGGGTGGCTGTGTCAGTTTCATTCCCGGACACTGTATTGTCCTGGAATGAATGTGCCCGGGACAGACCTGCAAAATGCGTGACTGTCCCGAGCAATCTGGGACATGTGGTCACCCTAGGGTAGGGGTGACGGCATAGACCCAAAATAAAAACCAGCAGTAGTGCTACACATGGGTCCAGCTTGGATCAATGTAACTATTGTGACAGCAGGAAGGTAAAGTCACCTGGTTGCATCCAGGGGGGTAGATATATTTCGCCCAGATTCAGGCTTTACGCCGACTTATACAACTAGGTGGAGAGTTGTATAAGGCTAGTGGGCTCATGGATGACTCATACCTCTAGGGAGAGTGTGGGGCGTCGTACAGACAGGGAGTTGATGAGGCCAGCTGAAGCTTGTCAGCTCATTTAGGCCTCTATAAGAACTCCCAGATTCATTAGGTGTTAGCTCATGCCTGGAACCAGACCTGTGTGGACTGTCTAGGGAGAGTGAACCCCTGTGCGGTGAGACAAAGCCTGTGTGGCTATTTGCTTGGACATTTAAAACCAGGGACTTAGGGACTAGGACAGCACTAGGCTGATCCCAGTTGTTAGTTAGGAAACCTGTATGTTTAGTCAGAGGTCAAGTTGACCAGGATTTATTTTATTTATGTTTCTTTTGCTTTGCTGTGTTTTGTCACTGTAAATAGAAAATAAACCGCACCTTTTTGATTTTGAAAACCACAACCTCCGTTTGCTGGGCCTGTTTTTGTCTGGGGAGCCCATCCCGGGGGTCACACACACCCGCTGCCGAGCTAACCCCCTCACAGTTGGTGGAGAATGCAGGCAGTTTTTTTTTAAGCCAGCATGGAGGAGATACTGAAACAGCTGGCTCTAGCAAATGCCAATCAACAGCAGACAAATGCAGGTTTTCAAAGGAGCCTTGCAGCCCAGCAGCAAGCTCATCAACAGAGCCTTGCAGCCCAGCAGCAAGCTCACCAACAGAGTCTGGAAGCTCAGCAACAAGCCCAGCAGCAATCTGAGGCCCGCTTCATAGACCTGTTACAGAAGCAAGAGCAGAGACTACAACAAATGGAAGCAGTAATGCAGCAACGTCCGCAGACCAGTGAGGAAAGCCGTCCCACTAATACCGCGTCCTTTGGGGTGAGTCGTTTATTGACAAAAATGACTGGAGAGGATGATCCAGAGGTATTTTTGACCACATTTGAAAGGACCGCTGAAAGAGAAAAGTGGCCTGAGGAGCAGTGGGCTGGACTGGTGGCTCCTCTGTTAACTGGTGAATCGCAGAAAGCTTACTATGACCTAGAGCCTAACCAAGCAAAAGACTATGTGATGCTAAAAGCTGAAATTTTGGCAAGGCTGGGTGTCACCCAGGCTGTCCGGGCTCAGCGTGTGCATAACTGGACTTTCCAGCTTGGAAAACCCCCCAGGTCTCAAATGTATGATCTCATTCACCTGAGCAGAAAGTGGCTACAGCCAGAGACTTTGTCCGCACCAAAGATTGTGGAACGTGTTGTAATGGATCGGTTTTTGAGAGCTCTTCCTACTGCCATCCAAAAGTGGGTAAGCCATGGAGACCCAGAGACGGCCGATGGTCTTGTGGATCGTGTGGAGAAATACTTGGCTACAGAGAACCTGACGGCCTCTTCCAGAGACACTCGGACTTTCCACCCTAAGACCAGACCATCCCCAGGGGCGGATAAGAGGATTCCAAGGGGTGAGGGTGGAGAGAGTGAGAGGGTGGGAGCTCTACCCCAAGTTTGGCGAGAACAGCCTGGGAAATCAGCGGCTCAAGAGGCGGCAAGAAGGATCGTTTGCTACCGCTGCCGGCAAGCGGGACATATTGCAGCCAATTGCCCGGTTGTGGAGGAACCCATGCAGTGTGACTTTCTGACGGGCAGACGTCAGTCGCTGTGTGCGACAGTCGCATGCACTGCCATTCGAGGAACTGAGAAACATTTATGCAAAATGTGTGTTAATGGTAGAAATGTTGTGGTATTGCTGGATTCAGGTAGCCTTGTGACCCTGATAAAGGCTGAGTTAGTTAAAACAGAGGTCTTTGGGAATAGCAAGGTAGCTGTTATTTGTGTGCATGGGGACACCCGAGAGTATCCAGTGACTACAGTGTGTTTCGAGACCCCCAAAGGTACCCTCTCTCATCCAGTGGGCTTAGTATCTCAGTTACCGCATGACGCCATTGTGGGAAGGGATTTTCCGAAGTTCTGGGAACTGTGGGATGATCCTGAGCCCCCCACTGGTGCCCCTATGTACCAGGAATGTGATAGCCAGAACTCCCCTGAGAGTGGTGAGGACTCTCCGGAATTTCCCTTATCAGTATTGGCAGGGGAGACTCAAGAAACTGGAGAGGAGCCCACCTCCTCAGACGAAAACCTACCGTCTGTGGAGTTTTCTGATCATGAGGTTCACAGGGAAAACTTTGCCACAGAACAGTTGAAAGACCCCGCCCTAATAAAGGCACGGGAAAACGTAGCGAAAATAGATGGCGAGTTAGTGAACCCAGATAATACCTGCACTTACCCATACTTCAGCGTAGAGAAGGACCTACTGTATCGGGTGGCAAAAAGGGCAGAAGAAACCGTTGAGCAGCTTGTGGTGCCCAAACCTTACAGGAAGTTGGTGTTGGAGTTGGCCCATGGGCACATTCTTGGAGGTCATCTGGGGACAGAGAAAACCCGAGAGAGGGTATTACAGAGATTCTATTGGCCGGGGGTGATGAAGGACATAGAAAATTATTGTTCCTCCTGCCCTGTGTGTCAGAGGTCGGCCCCGATGCCACATTTCCGTAGCCCGCTGGTCCCTCTACCCATCATTGAGGTCCCGTTTGAGAGGATCGCCATGGATTTGGTAGGTCCTATAATCAAGTCCGCTAGGGGGCACCAGTACATATTAGTTATAATGGACTATGCCACCCGTTATCCAGAAGCGATCCCTCTCCGAAATACCTCGGCCAAAACCATAGCCAAAGAGCTATCTCTTGTTTTTAGCCGGGTGGGTATTTGTAAAGAACTGCTTACGGACCAAGGTACACCCTTTATGTCCCGGGTTATGAAAGAGCTGTGTAAATTGTTCAAAGTGACGCAATTGCGTACGTCTGTGTATCACCCCCAAACCGATGGGCTGGTTGAAAGATTCAACAAAACCCTAAAACAAATGTTGAAGAAAGTGGTGGATAGAGATGGAAAGGATTGGGACTGTTTACTTCCTTATTTGATGTTTGCTATTAGGGAGGTGCCCCAATCCTCTACGGGATTCTCCCCCTTTGAGTTACTGTATGGGAGACACCCAAGAGGGCTGTTGGATATTGCCAAGGAAACTTGGGAAAGTGAGAGTTCTCCCCACAGGAGTGTGATTGAGCATGTCGCCCTGATGCAAGATCGAATTGCACAGGTAATGCCCATCGTGAAGGAACATTTGGCCCAAGCGCAGTTGGCACAGCAGAGAGTGTACAACCGTGGAGCCAAGACCCGTACCTTTTCCCCGGGGGATAGGATACTGGTACTTGTCCCTACGGTTGAAAGTAAATTCCTTGCCAAATGGCAAGGCCCCTATGAGATAATGGAAAAAGTGAGCGAAGTGAATTACAAGGTCAGACAACCAGGAAGGTGAAAGCCCGAACAGATCTATCACGTTAATCTGTTGAAAGCCTGGAGGGATAGAGAGTCCCTAGTCGCAGACACTTGGTCACCAGCTCAAACTGGTTGCGTGATTCCTGAGGTTGGAATAGCAGCCACCTTGTCACAACCCCAACAACAGGAGGTTAAGGAGTTTGTGCTTCGCAACAAGGAGGTATTCTCTGAGCTGCCGGGACAAACATCTGGGGTAGAGCATGACATCATTACCCCGCCCGGTGAAAGGGTGAAGTTAAAACCCTATCGGATCCCAGAGGCCCGACGGGAGGCAATACGGGAGGAAGTACAGAAAATGCTGAACTTAGGGGTGATAGAGGAGTCCCAAAGTGATTGGTCTAGTCCCATTGTGTTGGTGCCTAAACCGGATGGGAGCTGGCGATTTTGTAACGATTTTCGTCAGTTGAACAAAGTTACAAAATTTGACACCTACCCCATGCCACGTATAGATGAGTTGATCGACCGGCTGGGAACAGCCCGATACATGACGACTCTTGACCTCACAAAAGGGTATTGGCAAATCCCCCTGGCCAAGTCGGCCAAAGAGAAAACCGCATTTGTAACCCCAGACGGGGCGTTCCAATATAAAAGAATGCCGTTCGGGTTACAGAATGCGCCGGCCACATTCCAGCGGAAAATGGACCAGATGCTGAGGCCCCATCGGAAGTATGCTGCGGCTTACCTGGATGACGTAATTGTCCATAGCACAGATTGGGCCTCACATCTGCCAAAAGTGCAAGCAGTCCTGGACTCTGTTCGGGAAGCGGGGTTTACGGCTAACCCCAAGAAGTGTACCATTGGGCAGGAGGAGGCCAAATATCTTGGGTACACCATTGGGAGGGGAGTAATAAAACCCCAACTCAACAAAGTCGAGGCCATCCAGAGTTGGCCACGTCCCAACAGCAAGAAGCAGGTACGAGCCTTTCTGGGAATCGCTGGGTATTATCGGCGATTCATTCCCCACTTTGCTTCTAAGGCTGTGCCCCTAACCAACCTGACGAAGGGGAAAGGGTCGGTCATGATTAAATGGACCCCCGAGGCTGAGGCAGCATTCCAATTCTTGAAACAAGCCTTATGTAGCCAGCCAGTGTTGTACTCACCCGACTTCTCTAAAGACTTTGTCGTACAAAGTGATGCGTCAGATGTGGGGTTAGGAGCAGTATTGTCCCAGGTCTGGAACGGGGAAGAGCACCCAGTCATTTACCTCAGCAGGAAGTTGAAGTCCCATGAGGTAAATTACGCCACCGTTGAAAAGGAGTGTTTAGCGGTGAAGTGGGCTCTAGATTCCCTTCGGTACTACCTGCTAGGTAGGCACTTTGACATGGTTACGGATCATGCTCCGTTAAAGTGGATGGCTCAAAACAAGGAAACAAATAGAAGAGTGAATAGGTGGTTCCTGGCCCTCCAGGAATTCAACTTCACAGTAAAGCATCGCCCTGGCGTTCAAATGGGGAATGTGGATGCTTTGTCTCGAGTACATGAATGCCTGATTGCTGGTGTTCCAACCCCGAGGTTAAAACAAGAGGGGGGGGTATGTGACAGCAGGAAGGTAAAGTCACCTGGTTGCATCCAGGGGGGTAGATATATTTCGCCCAGATTCAGGCTTTACGCCGACTTATACAACTAGGTGGAGAGTTGTATAAGGCTAGTGGGCTCATGGATGACTCATACCTCTAGGGAGAGTGTGGGGCGTCGTACAGACAGGGAGTTGATGAGGCAAGCTGAAGCTTGTCAGCTCATTTAGGCCTCTATAAGAACTCCCAGATTCATTAGGTGTTAGCTCATGCCTGGAACCAGACCTGTGTGGACTGTCTAGGGAGAGTGAACCCCTGTGCGGTGAGACAAAGCCTGTGTGGCTATTTGCTTGGACATTTAAAACCAGGGACTTAGGGACTAGGACAGCACTAGGCTGATCCCAGTTGTTAGTTAGGAAACCTGTATGTTTAGTCAGAGGTCAAGTTGACCAGGATTTATTTTATTTATGTTTCTTTTGCTTTGCTGTGTTTTGTCACTGTAAATAGAAAATAAACCGCACCTTTTTGATTTTGAAAACCACAACCTCCGTTTGCTGGGCCTGTTTTTGTCTGGGGAGCCCATCCCGGGGGTCACACACACCCGCTGCCGAGCTAACCCCCTCACACTATGTACAATATACAGGATATGGGGATGATGCCCCAGAAAGCTGAAAATCAATGAAATACACACTGATACTCCAGTGATCTCCACTTGCTTCTAGGTCCCACACTGAGCAGCTGCTCTACTGCATTGTGAACACGGAGCTCGGCTGCTTAGCATGGGCATCGTTAAAAAAAAATGATTAAGCACAGGAGTGTGAAACGCATCTGCTGATCCTCCATGGGTCGTGTGTGTTTTGTAGGGATGAGATCGGTGTTCGAGTCGAACATACGTTCGACTCGAACATCGGCTGTTCGATCGTTCGACGAAGATCGAATGTTTTGGGCCGTTCGCGCCAAATTCGAGTGACACGAACGGCCCACAATACACTGCGCTATCGCAGTGCAATCTCGGCGCTGTGATTGGCCAAGCATGCACTGTGACCCCGCATGCTTGGCCAATCACAGCGCCGGCAGCGAGGAGAGCCATAACTGGCCACAGGCAGGATGCCTGTGGCCAATTTTAGCTCAGGGGGGTTTAGTACATGCCCCACACTATAAAAGGCCGCCAGCGCGGCGGCCTTGTGTAGTGTGTTCCGGTTCAGGGAGAGAGAAGGATAGGCAGGGACAGTGTTAGTGATATTTATTCATTTACCTTGTGTGTAGGGAGAGAGAAGGATAGGCAGGGACAGTGTCAGTGATATTCTGCTAAACCTTGTGTGCAGGGAGAGAGAAGGATAGGCAGGGACAGTGTCAGTGATATTCTGCTAAACCTTGTGTGCAGGGAGAGAGAAGGATAGGCAGGGGACAGTGTCAGTGATATTTTTGCTAAGCCTCCTGCACAGTATACACCCGAAGCTAGCCCTTATTGCTGTGTTTTCCTGTTGTTTAACACAGGCAGGCATCTGCAGCACTTAAAGCAGGCGTAGTGTGATTCCTGAAAAATATACACCTGAAGCTACGCCTTATTGCTGTGTTTTCCTGTTGTGTAACACAGGCAGGCATCTGCAGCACTTAGAGCAGGCGTAGTGTGATTCCTGCAAAATATACACCTGAAGCTAGCCCTTATTGCTGTGTTTTCCTGTTGTGTAACACAGGCAGGCATCTGCAGCACTTAAAGCAGGCGTAGTGTGATTCCTGAAAAAATATACACCTGAAGCTAGGCCTTATTGCTGTGTTTTCCTGTTGTGTAACACAGGCAGGCATCTGCAGCACTTAAAGCAGGCGTAGTGTGATTCCTTAAAAGTATACACCTGAAGCTAGCCCTTATTGCTGTGTTTTCCTGTTGTGTAACACAGGCAGGCATCTGCAGCACTTAAAGCAGGCGTAGTGTGATTCCTGAAAAATATACACCTGAAGCTAGGCCTTATTGCTGTGTTTTCCTGTTGTGTAACACAGGCAGGCATCTGCAGCACTTAAAGCAGGCGTAGTGTGATTCCTGAAAAATATACACCTGAAGCTAGCCCTTATTGCTGTGTTTTCCTGTTGTGTAACACAGGCAGGCATCTGCAGCACTTAAAGCAGGCGTAGTGTGATTCCTGCAAAATATACACCTGAAGCTAGCCCTTATTGCTGTGTTTTCCTGTTGTGTAACACAGGCAGGCATCTGCAGCACTTAAAGCAGGCGTAGTGTGATTCCTGAAAAAGTATACACCTGAAGCTAGGCCTTATTGCTGTGTTTTCCTGTTGTGTAACACAGGCAGGCATCTGCAGCACTTAAAGCAGGCGTAGTGTGATTCCTGCAAAATATACACCTGAAGCTAGCCCTTATTGCTGTGTTTTCCTGTTGTGTAACACAGGCAGGCATCTGCAGCACTTAAAGCAGGCGTAGTGTGATTCCTGAAAAAATATACACCTGAAGCTAGGCCTTATTGCTGTGTTTTCCTGTTGTGTAACACAGGCAGGCATCTGCAGCACTTAAAGCAGGCATAGTGTGATTCCTGAAAAATATACACCTGAAGCTAGCCCTTATTGCTGTGTTTTCCTGTTGTGTAACACAGGCAGGCATCTGCAGCACTTAAAGCAGGCGTAGTGTGATTCCTGAAAAATATACACCTGAAGCTAGCCCTTATTGCTGTGTTTTCCTGTTGTGTAACACAGGCAGGCATCTGCAGCACTTACAGCAGGCGTAGTGTGCCTCCTGCACATTATACACCTGAAGCTCCCCCTTATTGCTAGTAGTTTTCTTTCTTTTGTCTTACACTAACAGGCATCTGCAGCACTTACAGCGGGCGTAGTGTGCTTCTTGCAAAATATACACCAGAAGCTAGGCCTTATTGCTGTGTTTTCCTGTTGTGTAACACAGGCAGGCATCTGCAGCACTTACAGCGGGCGTAGTGTGCTTCTTGCAAAATATACACCTGAAGCTACCCCTTATTGCTGGTTTTCCCATCTCCCTGCATGCCTTTAGAATGTCTGGAAGGCAAACAAGGAGAGGCAGACAGTCAGGAGCCAATAAAAGAGGGCAAGCAGGCTCTGTGTCTAGAGACAACAGTGCTGGTCGTGGACGCGGTGCATCGTCATCAGCACGTGGCCATGGGACACGCTTGTCCTTATTTTCAGCAGCTGGACGTGTTGAGCCGCATCATGCCGAAGACTTGGTAGAGTGGATGACCAAGCCCTCCTCATCCTCCTCATCCTCTCTCACCCAGGCTCAGGGTACTGGCAAAGCAGCTGCCAAAGCGTCCTCAATATCATCATCAGTCACTCCTTCCCTAGACCCACTGTGTCCTCCTGAGGAGTCCCCCGAACTGTTTGAGCACAGTGACGGGTACATGCTCCAGGAGGATGCCCAGCGTTTCGAAGGGTCTGAAGATGATACCCCGCTAGAGGAAGGCAGTAGCGTGAGAGCAGAGAGAGGGGATGCTCAAGGAGGACACCAATCTGGCAGTCATGTTCCAGCAGCTGCAGCATACTGCCAAATTGGTTCCAGTGATGAGGAGGGAGGGGATGATGAGGTTACTGACTCCACGTGGGTCCCTGATAAGAGAGAGGAGGAGGAGGAGGAGGATGAGGAGGAGGCACATCTCCAACGAGGCAGGATGCCCTCCGGGGGGCAGCGTAAGGGCAGCACACCGACTGAATCACACCGCAGAGCTCCGCCTGTGCAGGGCGCTGCCTCTGCCTGTTATTCCAAAAGTTCTTTGGTGTGGGCCTTTTTTGAGTCGAGTGCATCAGATCGCACCGCTGCTGTTTGCAACATATGTCTCAAGTGTATCTCGCTTGGCCAAAACATCAGCCGCTTGGGCACCACATGCTTGACCAGACATATGTTGACCTGCCATGCAGCTCGTTGGCAAGCCTACCTTAAAGACCCACACCAAAGAACAAAGCGGACCTCTCCTTGCTCCGCATCAGCTGGGATCTCCAACCCCACTATACCTTCAGTCCTCTCTGAAACCTGCACTGAGAGGAATAAAGGTGTAGAATTAGGTGTGTCACAGCCAAGTACTTGCGGGCACTCTGCTAGCAGTACACCGACGTCCGATTCTAGCAGGCAAATTTCCCTGCCCCAGCTGCTGGACCGTCGAAAGAAGTTCACTCCCAGCCATCCACATGCCCAGCGGTTGAATGCTAGCTTGGCTAAATTGCTAGAACTTCAACTGCTGCCTTTTCAGTTGGTAGACTCGGCCCCCTTCCGTGAGTTTATGCAATGTGCGGTTCCTCAGTGGCAGGTTCCCAAACGCCACTTTTTCTCACGGAAGGCGATTCCGGCTCTCTACCGGCATGTGGAAGGCAATGTCCATGCCTCGCTGGACAGGGCGGTCAGCGGTAAGGTGCATATTACCGCTGACTCATGGTCCAGCAGGCATGGACAGGGACGTTACCTTTGTTTCACGGCCCATTGGGTCACTCTTTTGGCAGCTGGGAAGGATGCAGGACAAGGTGCAGTAGTGTTGGAGGTTGTTCCGCCGCCACGCCTCCAAAATGCTACTACTGGTTGTTGTGACACACCTCTCTCCTCCACCCCCTCCTCTTCTTCCTCCATGGCCTCTTCCTGTGCTTTGTCCTCGGAACCAGCGGTGCTCCGTAGGCATTCAAGGGGCTACGCAAGTACGCAGGCAAAAAGATTCCATGCCGTGCTTGCGCTGGTGTGTTTGGGGGACAGGAGCCACACTGGGGCAGAGGTTCTGTTAGCTCTGCAGGGGCAGGCCGAGAGGTGGTTGACGCCACGCCAGCTTAAGGCAGGAATGGTGGTTTGCGACAATGGCACCAACCTCCTCTCCGCCTTCCGACAGGGACAACTGACCCATGTGCCCTGTGTGGCTCACGTCCTTAACCTGGTGGTGCAGCACTTCTTGGGCAGGTACCCGGGCTTACAGGATGTCCTGAGGCAGGCCAGGAAAGTCTGTGTGCATTTCCGCAGATCATATAATGCCAGTGCTCGGCTGGCTGAGCTGCAAAAGGAGTTGAACCTGCCCAAAAACCCGCCTTATATGTGACATGCCCACCTGGTGGAACTCAACGTTGGCCATGCTGCAGCGGCTGCACACGCAGCAGAGGGCCATCAATGAGTACCTGTGCGACTACGGCACCAGGACAGGGTCAGGGGAGCTCTGTTTTTTTTCACCACGCCAGTGGGGCATGATCAGGGATGCATGCACTGTCCTGGCACCATTTCAGGAGGCCACGAGGATGGTGAGCAGTGACAGTGCATGCATCAGTGACAATGTACCTCTTGTCCACCTGTTGGAGCATACACTGTGTGGAATAATGGACAGGGCACTTGAGGCAGAACAGAGGCAGGAAGAGGAGGACTTCCTTGCCTCTCAAGGCCCCCTTTACCCAGACAGTGTTCCTTCTGTCCCACCCATCCCACAGGAAGAGGACGAGGAGGAGAAGGAGGATTGTGTCAGCATGGAGGTGGAGCCTGGCACTCAGCATCAACAGCAGCAGTCTTTTAGGGATGATTTACAGTCCCAAGAAACATGTGGACTTGTACGTGGCTGGGAGGAGGTGGCTGCGGATCATGTCATCCTTAGTGACCCAGAGGACTCTGGACCGAATGCCTCAGCTAACCTACGCTGCATGGCCTCCCTGATCCTGCAAAGTAGGATCCTCATATTCTTCGGATCAAGGAGAGGGACCATTACTGGATGGCTACTCTCCTTGATCCACGGTACAAGGCTAAGGTTGCGGACCTTATCTTACCATCGCAGAGGGAGCAGAGGATGAGACAACTCCGGGAGGCCTTGCAGAAAGGTCTGTGCAACGCATTCCCAGAGACTGGGAGGTTACAAACTTCTGGTCCGGGACAACGAGTTGCTGAGGCTTCGGTCAGTCAAAGAAGGAGCGGTGGGGAAGGTGGCCGTCTGACCGATGCGTTCAGACAATTCTTTAGTCCGTAGCCCCAAGGTATGATCGGTTCCAGCAACCATCACCAGCGTCTGATATACATGGTGCAGGAATACCTAGGGGCAAGGTCAGACTTGGACACCTTTCCCACCGAAAATCCTCTGGCTTACTGGGTCTTGAGGATGGATCACTGGCCAGAGCTTGCACAGTATGCAATTGAGCTACTGGCCTGTCCTGCATCCAGCGTTCTTTCGGAACGCACATTCAGTGCTGCTGGAGGATTTGTCACGGATCACAGGGTGCGCCTGTCCACCGACTCGGTTAATCGACTGACCTTCATAAAGATGAACCAGTCTTGGATCACCACCAGCTACCAAGCACCTGAAGCTGATATAACAGAATAATTTATTTTCAAATGTCACATCCCTTCAAGACTGATGCTGATGCTGAGTGACTGTCCTGTTATGTTGACTGACTATCCTCCTCCTCCTCCTCAATGATCCGATTCATGATGATATCTTGGAAAAACATTTTTGTTTCTGGGTGCCGCCACCAGTGGCTAAGGCCCAATTTTTCGGCCCCTGTTTAACAGGGGCATGTAATTAAAATTTTTGATGCAATGCTTTGCAGCAGGGCCCATTCCTGCACTCCAACTAGAGTATCTGGGAGAGGTTGCAGTGTCGTGGCACCAGCACCAGTGCCTAAGGCCCAATTTTTCAGCCCCTGTTTAACAGGGGCGTGTAATTACAATTTTTGATGCAATACTTTGCAACAGGGCTCATTGCTGTGTGTCAGGAATGGTTCCATCCACTGGTGTTATTTGTTATTTGTTTTGCAGTACTGTGGTTCACCAGCAGGTGTCTCCTGGCAGTTTGGAACTGTCAGGAGAATCTTTCCCTGCTGGTGTTGTATTATTCCTTGGACGCAGTACTGGTTTCCACCAGCAGATTGATCCTGGCAGTGTGGAGCAAACTGCCCTTCCTCCGTTCAGCTGTGACCTGAAGCCAATTAGCCTTCCTATAAATACCCGGCAAGCACAAGCACTCCTTGCCCTGGTATCGTCCTTGTGCCCTGACCACCTGAAACCTGAAACCTGAAACCTGAAACCTGAAACCTGAAACCTGAAACCTGAAACCTGAAACCTGAAACCTGAAACCTGAAACCTGAAACCTGAAACCTGAAACCTGTTGTGTCTGTCCTAATCCCTGATCCCTGGAGCCTTGCTCTGCAGCCTGGTTGCCCCCTGCTTGATCCTGTCTCCCTGTCCTGACCCATCCATCCATCCTCTCCCTGTCCTGTGTTCCTTACCCCATCTGCTGATCTCCCTGTGTATGACCTTGGCCTGGCTAACGTTTATGCTTCTGGAATATCCCTTTGTCCATCTGCCTACCTGCTGTGTATGACCCTGGCCTGGCCCTGTTTATGATTCTGGTTTTCCCCATTACTTATACTTATTTGTCTGTTACTGTTATTATTTGTGGGTTCTGTTTGGTATTGGTTGTTGTGCACTGTGTGGTATTGGAGGTGGTTGTATCTATATTATTTCACTTATCTTTACTAAATCTTTATATTTTCACTTATATGTGTTTGGTGTTCCTCTGTTGCTAGCCGCACAGTTCTGGTCACACTTGGTACGTGACAGTATACCAGGGCCAACTCTGACCAGAAGTGGTTACACAGAGGAACCATCTTGGTTCAGGCTGCTTTGCTGAAATTAATTTGGATGTGATTCGTTATTATGCTCTGCTGGCGTCTGAGAGTAGTGCATATCTCCGCCAGACACTGAAAGAGTGGACCAGTGATCAGTTGCTAGAAATCATTCGTTTAGCTCACTCCTGGGTTGATCAGGGCTGTATGCTGTTTGGGGAGGTTCAGCCTTTAATCCAAATTTGCACAGAGCTGGCTTTGCCTTGCATCCCAGAGGGCCATGATGATTCCCCCCCCCCCCTTTCAGTATTAATCAGGTCACATCACTGGTATGGCTTCTGGAGGATGACTCCCCTTACTTTTTTGAACATTACACAGCTTGTTTTCAGCAGATAATAGAATGTATTGATTCTGTACAATCCCTTGTCAGACAGGCAGTATGTAACCCGCAGTTTGTGCAACCACTGCTCTTAGCATGGTCTGATATTTTGCAATCAGCCCCAGCCAGCCCCCAACAAACCACCTCTGCCATCAGACACCAACCTACCCAAATGTATGTTTCTCCATCACCCATGGCAACCCCAGTCGCAGTTCAGTACACACTACTTCCCACCAGGTATCAATATCCAGTCTCTGCTCCCTGTACCTATCCTGCATTCAACCCACCTGCCTCTTCTCAGCCGCCTGTAAACCCACAAGAACCTCCTCCAGCCACTGTCCCCGTGTCCCCGTATCCCTGCCATATTCTTCCATTTGCTCGATTACATCTTTTTTATATAATCCCCCCGTTATGTGCAAACCTGCAGTGACTAAATCTAAAAAGAAGCGGAAGTATTTTCCGACCCACACAATCCAACCAGTAATCCCACCTACCTCCACACCCACCAACCTGCTCCAGCCTGCAGTTCCAGAACCAGCCTTCGAGCCAGCTTCCCAGCCTGCAGTCCCAGAGCCAGCCTTCCAGCCTGCAGTTTCAGAGCCAGCCTTCCAGCCTGCAGTTTCAGAGCCAGCCTTCCAGCCTGCAGTTTCAGAGCCAGCCTTCCAGCCTGCAGTTTCAGAGCCAACCTTCCAGCCTGCAGTTTCAGAGCCAACCTTCCAGCTCGCAGTTTCAGAGCCAACCTTTCAGCTCGCAGTTTCAGAGCCAACCTTTCAGCTCGCAGTTTCAGAGCCAACCTTCCAGCTTGCAGTTCCAGAGCCAGCCTTCCAGCTTGCAGTTACCGAGCCAGCCTTCCAGCTTGCAGTTACCGAGCCAGCCTTCCAGCTTGCAGTTACCGAGCCAGCCTTCCAGCTTGCAGTTCCCGAGCCAGCCTTCCAGCTTGCGGTTCCCGAGCCCGCCTGCGGCTCCTGAGCCAGCCTTCCAGCCTGCGGCTCCCAAGCCAGCCTTCCAGCCTGCGGCTCCCGAGCCAGCCTTCCAGCCTGTGGCTCCCGAGCCAGCCTGCCAGCCTGAGGTTCCTATGTCAGTTTACCAGCCTGAGGTCCCTATGCCAGTCTGCCAGCCTGAGGTTCCTGTGCCTTTTGCCCAGCCTGAAGCTCCTGTGCCAGTTTGCCAGCCTGAATTCTCTGTACCAGTCTGCCAACCTGAAGTTCTTGTGCCAGCCTGCCAGCCTGAAGTTCTTGTGCCAGCCTGCCAGCCTGAAGTTCTTGTGCCAGCCTGCCAGCCTGAAGTTCTTGTGCCAGCCTGCCAGCCTGAAGTTCTTGTGCCAGCCTGAAGTTCTTGTGCCAGCCTGAAGTTCTTGTACCAGCCTGAAGTTCTTGTACCAGCCTGCCAGCCTGAAGTTCTTGTACCAGCCTGCCAGCCTGAAGTTCTTGTGCCAGCCTGCCAACCTGAAGTTCTTGTGCCAGCCTGCCAGCCTGAAGTCCCCGTATCAGCCTGAAGATCCGGTGCCCGTTTCCCAGCTTGAGGTTGTGGTGCCCGCTTCCCGGCTTGAGGTTGTGGTGCCTGCTGCCCAGCTCGATGACCCGGAGCCTGCTGCCCAGCTCGATGACCCGGAGCCTGCTGCCCAGCTCGATGACCCGGAGCCTGCTGCCCAGCCCGATGTGTTCCTGCCTGCTGCCCAGCTCGATGACACGGAGCCTGCTGCCCAGCTCGATGACCTGGAGCCTGCTGCCCAGCTCGATGATCCGGAGCCTGCTGCCCAGCTTGATGTGCCACCGTCTGCTGCCCGGCCTGGTGTGCCCCTGTCTGCTGCCCAGCTTGATGTGACTTTGCCTATTATCCAGCTTGTTGCCATGAACTTTCCCCGGCAACAGTTAGTTGGAGCGTCCGGAGGCCGCTCCTTTGAGGAGGGGTACTGTCAGGAATGGTTCCATCCGCTGGTGTTATTTGTTATTTGTTTTGCAGTACTGTGGTCCACCAGCAGGTGTCTCCTGGCAGTTTGGAACTGTCAGGAGAATCTTTCCCTGCTGGTGTATTATTCCTTGGACGCAGTACTGGTTTCCACCAGCGGATGGATCCTGGCAGTGTGGAGCAAACTGCCCTTCTTCCGTTCAGCTGTGACCTGAAGCCAATTAGCCTTCCTATAAATACCCGGCAAGCACAAGCACTCCTTACCCTGGTATTGGCCTTGTGCCCTGACCTGTAGCCTGTCTACCTGAACCTTGATTCCTGTAACCTGAACCTGTACCTCTTGTGTCTGTCCTAATCCCTGATCCCTGGAGCCTTGCTCTGCAGCCTGGTTGCCCCTTGCTTGATCCTGTCTCCCTGTCCTGACCAATCCATCCATCCATCCTCTCCCTGTCCTGTGTTCCTTACCCCATCTGCTGATCTCCCTGTGTATGACCTTGGCCTGGCTAACGTTTATGCTTCTGGAATATCCCTTTGTCCATCTGCCTACCTGCTGTGTATGACCCTGGCCTGGCCCTGTTTATGATTCTGGTTTTCCCCATTACTTATACTTATTTGTCTGTTACTGTTATTATTTGTGGGTTCTGTTTGGTATTGGTTGTTGTGCACTGTGTGGTATTGGAGGTGGTTGTATCTATATTATTTCACTTATCTTTACTAAATCTTTATATTTTCACTTATATATGTTTGGTGTTCCTCTGTTGCTAGCCGCACAGTTCTGGTCACACTTGGTACGTGACACTGTGCTCCAAATACAGTATCTGTGAGGGGTTGCAGTGTTGTGGCACCAGTGGCTAAGGCCCAATTTCTCAGCCCCTGTTCTACAGGGGCATGTAATTACAATTCTTGATATAATAGTTGACAGCAGGGCGTTCCAGCGCCCACCAAGAGTAATGGTGAGTGCTTACAGTGTGCCAACACCAACACCTAAGGGGCCAATTTCTGCAGAGTATATACGGCAGGCCCCTACTTTCAAACATCCAACTTACAAACGACTCCTACTTGCAAACGGAAGGAGACAACAGGAAGTGAGAGGAAATCTACCCCTAGGAAGGGAAATTCTCTCCTGTAAGGGTTAATATGGGAAACAGGTGTCTCCTCATTACTGATGCTTTATCACCAATCCTTGTTTCAATAAAAACCCCACTTTTCAAAAACAGTTGTCATTGGGACGTAAAGTGAGGTGAAATGGTCTGAACAGGGGCACAGACAGCAAAACAAATGTTACAGGGGTGACAACCCTTCCCTATGTTTTCCAAAAAGCTTAAAAATAGATTTTTTGGCTGGAGCTACACTTAAACAATGTACCTGTTCAAAATTACAAACAGATTCTACTTAAGAACAAACCTACAGTCCCTGTCTTGTTTGCACCGCCTGTATACTGCTGTTCAGAGTATATAGGGCCTTTTTTATTTTTTTTGGGTGCGGGGTTCCCCTTAAAATCCATACAAGACCCAAAGGGGGTGGTAGTGGGGTGGGGGGTACCCATGTAATTTTTCTCAAAGATTTTCATCCATATTACCGGGACCAGACATGACATTAAAGCCGCAAGCAGTTTTAAATGGCTTTTTTTCCTTTAGAAATGTCATTTTATGCAGGGACAGTTCTAAACACGGGAAACACGTGGCACTTCACAGGCATACTTTAGACACCCCCAGGTACGATATTTAAAGGAATATTTTTCAGTTTATGCATCATTAAAATGACTGCTGCCGAAAAACGGCCGTTTTTAAAACTTCGTTTTGCATTGATACATGTCCCCTGGGGCAGAACCCGGGTTCCCAAACCCTTTTTAGGACAATAACATGCATATTAGTCGTTATAATTAGCACTTTAGATTTCGAACGTTCGCATCCATTGTATTTAATAGGGTTCTAACGTTTGTGCAAACTTTCGGTCTGTTCGCAGGTTCTGGTGCGAACCGAACCCCGGGGTGTTTGGCTCATCCCTAGTGTTTTGCATGTCTTCACTTTTAATGGATTGTCCACAATAAAGAAGCTGTTTTTATCCCCTGGAAGAGCCGCCGCTTTTCTTCCTTTTGCACAGTTCAAAAGATGCTTTACATTTTCTGAATGAATTGTGACAGCAGGAAGGTAAAGTCACCTGGTTGCATCCAGGGGGGTAGATATATTTCGCCCAGATTCAGGCTTTACGCCGACTTATACAACTAGGTGGAGAGTTGTATAAGGCTAGTGGGCTCATGGATGACTCATACCTCTAGGGAGAGGGCTGGGCGTCGTGCAGGCAGGGAGTTGATGAGACCAGCTGAAGCTTGTCAGCTGGTTTAAGGCCTATATAAAAACTCCCAACTTCATTAGATGTTAGCTCGTGCCTGGAACCAGACCTGTGTGGACTGTCTAGGGAGAGTGAACCCCTGTGCGGTGAGACAAAGCCTGTGTGGCTATTTGCTTGGACATTTAAAACCAGGGACTTAGGGACTAGGACAGCACTAGGCTGATCCCAGTTGTTAGTTAGGAAACCTGTATGTTTAGTCAGAGGTCAACTTGACCAGGATTTATTTTGGTTATGTTTCTTTTGCTTTGCTGTGTTTTGTCACTGTAAATAGAAAATAAACCGCACCTTTTTGATTTTGAAAACCACAACCTCCGTTTGCTGGGCCTGTTTTGTGTGGGGAGCCCATCCCGGGGGTCACACACACCCGCTGCCGAGCTAACCCCCTCACAGTTGGTGGAGAACCAGTGGCAGTTTTTTTTTAAGCCAGCATGGAGGAGATACTGAAACAGCTGGCTCTAGCAAATGCCAATCAACAGCAGACAAATGCAGGTTTGCAAAGGAGCCTTGCAGCCCAGCAGCAAGCTCATCAACAGAGCCTTGCAGCCCAGCAGCAAGCTCACCAACAGAGTCTGGAAGCTCAGCAACAAGCCCAGCAGCAATCTGAGGCCCGCTTCATAGACCTGTTACAGAAGCAAGAGCAGAGACTACAACAAATGGAAGCAGTAATGCAGCAACGTCCGCAGACCAGTGAGGAAAGCCGTCCCACTAATACCGCGTCCTTTGGGGTGAGTCGTTTATTGACAAAAATGACTGGAGAGGATGATCCAGAGGTATTTTTGACCACATTTGAAAGGACCGCTGAAAGAGAAAAGTGGCCTGAGGAGCAGTGGGCTGGACTGGTGGCTCCTCTGTTAACTGGTGAATCGCAGAAAGCTTACTATGACCTAGAGCCTAACCAAGCAAAAGACTATGTGATGCTAAAAGCTGAAATTTTGGCAAGGCTGGGTGTCACCCAGGCTGTCCGGGCTCAGCGTGTGCATAACTGGACTTTCCAGCTTGGAAAACCCCCCAGGTCTCAAATGTATGATCTCATTCACCTGAGCAGAAAGTGGCTACAGCCAGAGACTTTGTCCGCACCAAAGATTGTGGAACGTGTTGTAATGGATCGGTTTTTGAGAGCTCTTCCTACTGCCATCCAAAAGTGGGTAAGCCATGGAGACCCAGAGACGGCCGGTGGTCTGGTGGATCGTGTGGAGAAATACTTGGCTACAGAGAACCTGACGGCCTCTTCCAGAGACACTCGGACTTTCCACCCTAAGACCAGACCATCCCCAGGGGCGGATAAGAGGATTCCAAGGGGTGAGGGTGGAGAGAGTGAGAGGGTGGGAGCTCTACCCCAAGTTTGGCGAGAACAGCCTGGGAAATCAGCGGCTCAAGAGGCGGCAAGAAGGATCGTTTGCTACCGCTGCCGGCAAGCGGGACATATTGCAGCCAATTGCCCGGTTGTGGAGGAACCCATGCAGTGTGACTTTCTGACGGGCAGACGTCAGTCGCTGTGTGCGACAGTCGCATGCACTGCCATTCGAGGAACTGAGAAACATTTATGCAAAATGTGTGTTAATGGTAGAAATGTTGTGGTATTGCTGGATTCAGGTAGCCTTGTGACCCTGATAAAGGCTGAGTTAGTTAAAACAGAGGTCTCTGGGAATAGCAAGGTAGCTGTTATTTGTGTGCATGGGGACACCCGAGAGTATCCAGTGACTACAGTGTGTTTCGAGACCCCCAAAGGTACCCTCTCTCATCCAGTGGGCTTAGTATCTCAGTTACCGCATGACGCCATTGTGGGAAGGGATTTTCCGAAGTTCTGGGAACTGTGGGATGATCCTGAGCCCCTCACTGGTGCCCCTATGTACCAGGAATGTGATAGCCACAACTCCCCTGAGAGTGGTGAGGACTCTCCGGAATTTCCCTTATCAGTATTGGCAGGGGAGACTCAAGAAACTGGAGAGGAGCCCACCTCCTCAGACGAAAACCTACCGTCTGTGGAGTTTTCTGATCTTGAGGTTCACAGGGAAAACTTTGCCACAGAACAGTTGAAAGACCCCGCCCTAATAAAGGCACGGGAAAACGTAGTGAAAATAGATGGCGAGTTAGTGAACCCAGATAATACCTGCACTTACCCATACTTCAGCGTAGAGAAGGACCTACTGTATCGGGTGGCAAAAAGGGCAGAAGAAACCGTTGAGCAGCTTGTGGTGCCCAAACCTTACAGGAAGTTGGTGTTGGAGTTGGCCCATGGGCACATTCTTGGAGGTCATCTGGGGACAGAGAAAACCCGAGAGAGGGTATTACAGAGATTCTATTGGCCGGGGGTGATGAAGGACGTAGAAAATTATTGTTCCTCCTGCCCTGTGTGTCAGAGGTTGGCCCCGATGCCACATTTCCGTAGCCCGCTGGTCCCTCTACCCATCATTGAGGTCCCGTTTGAGAGGATCGCCATGGATTTGGTAGGTCCTATAATCAAGTCCGCTAGGGGGCACCAGTACATATTAGTTATAATGGACTATGCCACCCGTTATCCAGAAGCGATCCCTCTCCGAAATACCTCGGCCAAAACCATAGCCAAAGAGCTATCTCTTGTTTTTAGCCGGGTGGGTATTTGTAAAGAACTGCTTACGGACCAAGGTACACCCTTTATGTCCCGGGTTATGAAAGAGCTGTGTAAATTGTTCAAAGTGACGCAATTGCGTACGTCTGTGTATCACCCCCAAACCGATGGGCTGGTTGAAAGATTCAACAAAACCCTAAAACAAATGTTGAAGAAAGTGGTGGATAGAGATGGAAAGGATTGGGACTGTTTACTTCCTTATTTGATGTTTGCTATTAGGGAGGTGCCCCAATCCTCTACGGGATTCTCCCCCTTTGAGTTACTGTATGGGAGACACCCAAGAGGGCTGTTGGATATTGCCAAGGAAACTTGGGAAAGTGAGAGTTCTCCCCACAGGAGTGTGATTGAGCATGTCGCCCTGATGCAAGATCGAATTGCACAGGTAATGCCCATCGTGAAGGAACATTTGGCCCAAGCGCAGTTGGCACAGCAGAGAGTGTACAACCGTGGAGCCAAGACCCGTACCTTTTCCCCGGGGGATAGGATATTGGTACTTGTCCCTACGGTTGAAAGTAAATTCCTTGCCAAATGGCAAGGCCCCTACGAGATAATGGAAAAAGTGAGCGAAGTGAATTACAAGGTCAGACAACCAGGAAGGCGAAAGCCCGAACAGATCTATCACGTTAATCTGTTGAAAGCCTGGAGGGATAGAGAGTCCCTAGTCGCAGACACTTGGTCACCAGCTCAAACTGGTTGCGTGATTCCTGAGGTTGGAATAGCAGCCACCTTGTCACAACCCCAACAACAGGAGGTTAAGGAGTTTGTGCTTCGCAACAAGGAGGTATTCTCTGAGCTGCCGGGACAAACATCTGGGGTAGAGCATGACATCATTACCCCGCCCGGTGAAAGGGTGAAGTTAAAACCCTATCGGATCCCAGAGGCTCGACGGGAGGCAATACGGGAGGAAGTACAGAAAATGCTGAACTTAGGGGTGATAGAGGAGTCCCAAAGTGATTGGTCTAGTCCCATCGTGTTGGTGCCTAAACCGGATGGGAGCTGGCGATTTTGTAACGATTTTCGTCAGTTGAACAAAGTTACAAAATTTGACACCTACCCCATGCCACGTATAGATGAGTTGATCGACCGGCTGGGAACAGCCCGATACATGACGACTCTTGACCTCACAAAAGGGTATTGGCAAATCCCCCTGGCCAAGTCGGCCAAAGAGAAAACCGCATTTGTAACCCCAGACGGGGCGTTCCAATATAAAAGAATGCCGTTCGGGTTACAGAATGCGCCGGCCACATTCCAGCGGAAAATGGACCAGATGCTGAGGCCCCATCGGAAGTATGCTGCGGCTTACCTGGATGACGTAATTGTCCATAGCACAGATTGGGCCTCACATCTGCCAAAAGTGCAAGCAGTCCTGGACTCTGTTCGGGAAGCGGGGTTTACGGCTAACCCCAAGAAGTGTACCATTGGGCAGGAGGAGGCCAAATATCTTGGGTACACCATTGGGAGGGGAGTAATAAAACCCCAACTCAACAAAGTCGAGGCCATCCAGAGTTGGCCACGTCCCAACAGCAAGAAGCAGGTACGAGCCTTTCTGGGAATCGCTGGGTATTATCGGCGATTCATTCCCCACTTTGCTTCTAAGGCTGTGCCCCTAACCAACCTGACGAAGGGGAAAGGGTCGGTCATGATTAAATGGACCCCCGAGGCTGAGGCAGCATTCCAATTCTTGAAACAAGCCTTATGTAGCCAGCCAGTGTTGTACTCACCCGACTTCTCTAAAGACTTTGTCGTACAAAGTGATGCGTCAGATGTGGGGTTAGGAGCAGTGTTGTCCCAGGTCTGGAACGGGGAAGAGCACCCAGTCATTTACCTCAGCAGGAAGTTGAAGTCCCATGAGGTAAATTACGCCACCGTTGAAAAGGAGTGTTTAGCGGTGAAGTGGGCTCTAGATTCCCTTCGGTACTACCTGCTAGGTAGGCACTTTGACATGGTTACGGATCACGCTCCGTTAAAGTGGATGGCTCAAAACAAGGAAACAAATAGAAGAGTGAATAGGTGGTTCCTGGCCCTCCAGGAATTCAACTTCACAGTAAAGCATCGCCCTGGCGTTCAAATGGGGAATGTGGATGCTTTGTCTCAAGTACATGAATGCCTGATTGCTGGTGTTCCAACCCCGAGGTTAAAACAAGAGGGGGGGGGTATGTGACAGCAGGAAGGTAAAGTCACCTGGTTGCATCCAGGGGGGTAGATATATTTCGCCCAGATTCAGGCTTTACGCCGACTTATACAACTAGGTGGAGAGTTGTATAAGGCTAGTGGGCTCATGGATGACTCATACCTCTAGGGAGAGGGCTGGGCGTCGTGCAGGCAGGGAGTTGATGAGACCAGCTGAAGCTTGTCAGCTGGTTTAAGGCCTATATAAAAACTCCCAACTTCATTAGATGTTAGCTCGTGCCTGGAACCAGACCTGTGTGGACTGTCTAGGGAGAGTGAACCCCTGTGCGGTGAGACAAAGCCTGTGTGGCTATTTGCTTGGACATTTAAAACCAGGGACTTAGGGACTAGGACAGCACTAGGCTGATCCCAGTTGTTAGTTAGGAAACCTGTATGTTTAGTCAGAGGTCAACTTGACCAGGATTTATTTTGGTTATGTTTCTTTTGCTTTGCTGTGTTTTGTCACTGTAAATAGAAAATAAACCGCACCTTTTTGATTTTGAAAACCACAACCTCCGTTTGCTGGGCCTGTTTTGTGTGGGGAGCCCATCCCGGGGGTCACACACACCCGCTGCCGAGCTAACCCCCTCACAGAATGCAAAGCATTCTCTGATTGGACGAGGTAGGGAGCCTGGGGGCTAATGTCCAATCAGAGGAAGCTTTGCATTCATTCAGAAAAGGAAAAGCATTCTTAGCATTCAAGGTGCCCATGCTAAGCAGCCTCTAACCTAATAAGGACCAGCCACCGCAGTTATACTTAGGCAGGTTGGCTCCCCTGGGCAAACCATCGTAGCTGTACGTCGGACGTTCTAAGAGCACTAGGGGGCGCATGCGTGCGATGACGGAGCTGATGCGCGTGCCTGGCGGCCGCGATGTCCACAGGGCACCCGCGATCGCTCCTGAGAGAGACAGAACGGAGGTCTCTTCACCCCTGACAGATTTCCATTTTGTCAGGGGTGAAAAGACTGATCTGTTGTTCCTACTGCTTAGGAACAGCGATCGGTCTCCTCCCCAGGCAGTCCCATCCCCCACAGTTAGAAACACTCCCTAGGACACACATTTAACCCCTTGATCGCCCCCTAGTGTTAACCCCTTTCCTTCCAATGACATTTATACAGTAATCAGTGGCTATTTTTAGCACTGATTGCTGTATAAATGTCAACGGTCCCAAAAAAGTGTCAAAAGTGTCCGATCTGTCTGCCGCAATGTCACAGTCTCGCTAAAAATTGCATATCGCCGCCATTACTAGTAAAAAAATAATAATAATAAAAATGCCATAAATCTATCCCCTATTTTGTAGCTGCTATAACTTTTGCGCAAACCAATCAATATACATGTAGCGGGGTATCGTTTTCACCCACAAAACTACAGTTCCCAGCACGCTTTGAGGCACCCAGGGTGCATTTCCCTGCGCAAGGACTGCTGGGGTGGACTTTAAAAGGGAGAGGAGGAGCCTCGCTCTTTCTCTTGGAACGCCGCCCTCCCTGCAAGAGGATCCCTGCAATCACCTACTGCGAGTGCAAGGCCTGAAGCCTGGACCTCGCACTTTGTTCCAGAGAGCCTTCCGCTCCACCGAGGAGCCTGCGGAGCATCCGATCCACCTGAGGTGCCACCATCTTCTGGAGGACCGAAGACCCGGTGCATCGTGGGCACTGTGAAGCAACTCACAGTAGCGGAGGTACCGGACCGAAGTCGGTCCGGTCTGAGTGAGAGAGTGCCAGCTCAGAACCACATCTAAGTAACTTTGTTGCCTATTAACTTTGCTTAGGCCCATCATTGACTACAGTTATACTTTGGAGAGACTGTCTGCTGAACTAAGTTTATCAGTCTCTCCAGCTTTATCAAGTTAGCGATCATTTGCTACCCCCTTTGGATTACAGTTTGTTCCTTTATGTGCACCACCGAGAGCTACTAGCGAAGATTCTTCTACAAACTATACCCCAAGTTATAGTCAGGCCTGACTGGTTAGTATAGGACATTGCTGGGCGCCATTTTTTGCTCACGAGGGAGGATAGCTGCAGCGGGGTTATTATATGTTAATTGCATTACTGAATGTTATACCCTTTTAAATGTGTGCACCTATATTGCAGGGATCTGTATAAGATATTGTATACAAATTACCTTTTATACTTGTACCAATAGTAAGTTATAGTTAAGTAATTTGGTTGTCAGTGTCACTTACTGTGCTGGGATACAAAGGGGTTGTACCATATAACAGTATAGATATATTACAGTTATATTATCCTTCTCCCCTTTCCTAACTGTGCCACGAGAGGTTAGGGCCGATTGCCAGGGGTTGATAGCGGTGCATTACAAGGCCCAAAACAAACAAGCAGCCCTCTTAAACTGAAGGTATCGCTATATACATTTATTGCGATTTTTTTTTTTACCAAAAATATGTAGAAGAATACTTATTGGCTAACCTAATGAAGACATTTTTATTTATTTTTTTCAATTGGAGATATTTATTATAGCAAAAAGTTAAAAATATTAGTTTTTTTTTTCCAAATTGTCGCTCTTTTTATGTTTATAGCACAAAAAATAAAAACCGTAGAGGTGATCAAATACCACCAAAAGAAAGCTCTATGTGTGGGGAAAAAGGGATGTCAATTTTGTTTGGGTACAGAGTTGCACGACCGCGCAATTGTCAGTTAAAGCGTGCAGTGCCATATCGCAAAAAATGGCCTGGTCATTAAGGGGGCAAATCTTCCGGTCCTTAAGTGGTTAAAGTAGTACACAATCTAAAACCCTGACTTAATGGAAAAGGGTTAGAACGTCTATGTATTATATTTATTGTTGTTTGTGTTCCCATTAAGACATTTCCCATCACTTTCTGGGAACTCTGAATATGTTCCAAATGTTTTAGAACACAAAACAGCAGGCACATGATCCTTAGCATTTCAGATGGGTATTCCCAGTACTATGAGCTCCATCTAGTGAATCATAAATAGCTAGCCAACAGCTCTATGATCATCTACTGCACATTTCAATAACAATGTTTAACAGACAGCTAACACTTTGCTAACTGCCGGAATACAGGTACACAACATGTTCCTCGTCTAACATGCCTGCAGGTTGTGGCTCACTGGTTACTAGCCCTTATGGATCAGCTAATGACAGCTTATTAGCACATAGCGAACCCACTCACTCAGTGGAGGTGTGTAGGTTAATGGAAGCTAAGATTTAGTGGTGACTCACAGTGTTCTTGGCAACTGAAAGCCAGTCTTCATTTTTTTAATCCATCTACTAATTTTACAGGCCGTCTCTAAGTTGCAGACTAAAACTGGCCACACACAGTACAATCTGATTGCGCAATTTACATTAGATTTTCCAACTATGTAGTGAAAGTTTTTGTAAGAAAAACGTGTAAATTGAATGGATTCTTGAATGGATTGTTCTTTGGTCTTTTCGTGGATTCTTTTCTGGGTCCAGCCTACTAATCCTGTGATATATATATATATGGAACAGTGGTCCGGTACAACAGTCCCCCAAGAGAACCCCTGAGAGGCCAGCTAGGGTCAGTTCTGGTTTGAGTTACATCCAACAGCATGTTAATAACAAAGGCCTAGGGGCTCTTTCACACGGGCGGATCCTGTAATGATCCGCACCGTGAACATCCGCTTGCTCAGCGGGAATCGCTCCGTTGATCCCCGCTGAGCCGGCGGATGACTTGTCCGTCTCTGCACACTGTGCAGAAACGGAACGGTAAGATCGCCGCTTTCCTCTATGGGGGGGGGGGGGTCGGATGAAAACGGACCGTCTGTCTGTTTTCATCCGATCCGCAGACGGATGGAAAAGTAGGATTTTCCTCCATCATGCTAAACAGACCATAGCGGAGACTGATGTCATCGGATGTCAGCGGATGTTCATCGGCTGACATCCGCTATCCCATAGGGATACATGTATGTCCGTTTTTCATCCGAAAACGGATGGATGAAAAACGGACATACGGAACGTCCATGTGAAAGAGCCCTAATTGAGAGCTAAGACTGATGCCCATAAGGGAGTAAGACGGCGAACCACCTGGATGTAAAGTCATCAGAACTTGGGGTTCGCCACGGAGATATCAGCACTTGAGGAATGCCTCTGATGGACTCTGCATTGCATGAAATCTACCTCTGTAGGTAAGCCGGGGCAGCACACAGCCTGTAGTTACAGTGGGGAATTAGAGAAGAAAGTCTCTGTAATTACTTTTTACACTTTTCTAGGTAAAACATTTGAAACGTTGTCCTTGCCTGGTCTGAAATTACTGAAAAGGGTGCAATGCAAGTGACCGCCAGACACAGTCTACTGAGTGGGTCTTAAACACATTGGGGTATGAAGATATCAGTAAGGAGTGGAGCAGTGTAAAGACACAAGTCGTTACCTGGGGTAACGGAAATGTATCAAGCAGCCTGTCAGTAGCATGTTCCTGTTATAGGTGGAATGGCCTATAGCAGCGAGGGAGATGTTGTCGGCACTCCTTTTGCCAGCAATCTGTCTCCCAGAGCAATAGGAGCAGATTCAAGCTGCAGAGGTTTCCCAACCTGTGCAGACTTCGGCTCCTTTCACACTGGGGCATCCACGGCGTCGGCGGTAAAGCGCCGCTATATTTAGCGGCGCTTTACCGTCGTATTTGCGGGGGTATTCGGCAGTTAGCGGGGCTTTTTACCCCTGCTAGCGGCCAAAAAAGGGTTAAAACCACCCGCAAAGTGCTGCAGCATCGCTTTGCCGGCGGTATAGCCGCAGTGCCCCATTGATTTCAATGGGCAGGAGCGGTGGAGGAGCGTTATACACACCACTCCTTCACCGCTCCAAGGATGCTGCTAGCAGGACTTTTTTTACTGTCCTGCTAGCGCACCTCTCCAGTGTGAAAGCCCTCGGGGCATTCACATTAAAGAGACAGCAGCGGCTCTTTCAGGGCGCTTTGCAGGCACTATTTTCAGCGTTATAGCGCCTGCAAAGCGCCCCAGTGTAAAATGGGTCTTACGGAAGTTCAAGAGTTAAGTCAAGTGCATGTGTGGAGCCCTCCTGTCCCGCCTTACCATTCCCCCTGCTGTCCAGGCACAACTGTGTGCCCGGGCCTCCTACAGGAGGCCCAGTGTTACCCCCTTATCGGCGGCCCTGAATGGCATCACATTTTTTTGCTGAAAATATAAGTCCTATTAGTGCTGAACAGAAAGTGGAACTAAAGCCTGCTAATACTAAACTCTGCTCCAGTAATGCCATGTCCATTTGATTCAAAAATGTACACAGCCCTCCTAGACAGCAGAATTAGTCAGGATACCCTTAGTTTACTCTACTACAGTTAAAGAACATGTAAACCCAACATTTCATGATCATGATATGTGCCTGCTGTACCATGTATGTGTATGAAAAAGTATCATGTTCTCTTTGTATAGCTTCCTTTGTGTGAAATTCCTGGTGTTCCTGTCAGTCCCTCTGCTTTCCTATTATAAAATGTCCACACTAAGCAAGAGAACACACCATAGTCAGTTCTTTAGCTATGCTGGGAACTCAGGACACACACACAGCCATTCACTGGGAAGATCAGTGTGCTGCTGTGTCTCATCACTGATCTCAATATGCAGCTGAGAACAGCGGGAATGTGATCACTTATAAAAAAAGGAAAAGAGGTATTTATAATGTTTTTTTATATCTGTAGCGCCCCTCTACTTTGGAGGGTGCTATGTACCTAAATTTAGGGGTTGGTTTGAGCTAGTAGCCAGGCTCAGACCGCTTTTATTGATAGGTTCGGTTATTTGTTCTTCAGGTGTTGTACTGGTGTGCAGCTCCCTGTGGCCTGTAGGTGGCACTGCCATGACAGGTCAGGCTTGAACCACTGGTAACAGTGCTGTGCCTTAGGGTGTCCTCTCTCGGCAGTAGTACAGTGGGCGTAGTCAACCTGCTGTGCATGCCGGGAGAGGATACATAGGGGGCAGACGCCGCTTGGAGCGGGGTTGTTGTTTCAGAGTTCCGGGGCTCCGGAGTTCGGGTCGTGTGACCTGGCCCTCCAGGCCAGGGGTACACATATGCATCGGTCCCAGGCACCTTTAGCCTGGGGCTGCAACTTCGCTATTGGGCCCAGCACCTTTAGCTGGGGCTCAGCTCTAAGAGGAGGAATCCCAGGGTGCCCCTGAGAGGGGACCCGCTCTAAGAAGAGGAGACTGGGGGAGGACCTTTCTGAGGGACCGGTGAGAGTTTCACAGTAAAAGAGAGGCCCAGTAAACTTCTGGAGGGATTACACTAATCATCTGAGGCCTTGTAATGTGCAGCAACTTGCCCCTGTTCTTTAATTACAAGCGCTGAGAGGTTCGGGGCTCAGAGATTCTGTGGCAGAGAATCTCCTGATCGTATTTCCAAGGGAAGATTAAGAGAAGTAAAGTTTCGTGCATCACTCCAGCTGCTAGGCCCGTGAGAGGGGACTATCCGGGTGAGCAGAGCCCACTTGGGATTGAGTGTGAACCTGCCTCCCTGTTTCTTTATTCTTTAACTCCAACTTTCCTATCCAGTTTCAGCATAAAGAAAATAAACCTTTCTTCACTAAGGTTTAACCTTGTCTGGACATTGGCCTTATTGGTGCACCTACAACAGACTCTTCCCTACACTCTAGGGGTAAGAACCAGCCGAGGGAAGGTAACTCGCTGCGGGACACAACAATTTCTGAACACCGCTCACCCTCTTATTCAAGAAGGAACCTGGGCATTGTGGTACGGTGTGTCCCGCCTTGAGGAGGTAAGGCCAGGGATCTGTGTGCTACATATTGTGACAGCAGGAAGGTAAAGTCACCTGGTTGCATCCAGGGGGGTAGATATATTTCGCCCAGATTCAGGCTTTACGCCGACTTATACAACTAGGTGGAGAGTTGTATAAGGCTAGTGGGCTCATGGATGACTCATACCTCTAGGGAGAGTGTGGGGCGTCGTACAGACAGGGAGTTGATGAGACCAGCTGAAGCTTGTCAGCTCATTTAGGCCTCTATAAGAACTCCCAGCTTCATTAGATGTTAGCTCATGCCTGGAACCAGACCTGTGTGGACTGTCTAGGGAGAGTGAACCCCTGTGCGGTGAGACAAAGCCTGTGTGGCTATTTGCTTGGACATTTAAAACCAGGGACTTAGGGACTAGGACAGCACTAGGCTGATCCCAGTTGTTAGTTAGGAAACCTGTATGTTTAGTCAGAGGTCAAGTTGACCAGGATTTATTTTGTTTATGTTTCTTTTGCTTTGCTGTGTTTTGTCACTGTAAATAGAAAATAAACCGCACCTTTTTGATTTTGAAAACCACAACCACCGTTTGCTGGGCCTGTTTTTGTGTGGGGAGCCCATCTCGGGGGTCACACACACCCGCTGCCGAGCTAACCCCCTCACAGTTGGTGGAGAACCAGTGGCAGTTTTTTTTTAAGCCAGCATGGAGGAGATACTGAAGCAGCTGGCTCTAGCAAATGCCAATCAACAGCAGACAAATGCAGGTTTGCAAAAGAGCCTTGCAGCTCAACAACAGAACTTCGCAGCCCAGCAGCAAGCTCATCAACAGAGCCTTGCAGCCCAGCAGCAAGCTCATCAACAGAGCCTTGCAGCCCAGCAGCAGACAAACGCAACTTTGCAACAGAGTCTGGAGGCTCAGCAACAAGCCCAGCAGCAATCTGAGGCCCGTTTCATAGACCTGTTACAGAAGCAAGAGCAGAGACTACAACAACAGATGGAAGCAGCAATGCAGCAACGTCCGCAGACCAGTGAGGAAAGCCGTCCCACTAATACCGCGTCCTTTGGGGTGAGTCGTTTATTGACAAAAATGACTGGAGAGGATGATCCAGAGGTATTTTTGACCACATTTGAAAGGACCGCTGAAAGAGAAAAGTGGCCTGAGGAGCAGTGGGCTGGACTGGTGGCTCCTCTGTTAACTGGTGAATCGCAGAAAGCTTACTATGACCTAGAGCCTAACCAAGCAAAAGACTATGCGATGCTAAAAGCTGAAATATTGGCAAGGCTGGGTGTCACCCAGGCTGTCCGGGCTCAGCGTGTGCATAACTGGACTTTCCAGCTTGGAAAACCCCCCAGGTCTCAAATGTATGATCTCATTCACCTGAGCAGAAAGTGGCTACAGCCAGAGACTTTGTCCGCACCAAAGATTGTGGAACGTGTTGTAATGGATCGGTTTTTGAGAGCTCTTCCTACTGCCATCCAAAAGTGGGTAAGCCATGGAGACCCAGAGACGGCCGATGGTCTTGTGGATCGTGTGGAGAAATACTAGGCTACAGAGAACCTGACGGCCTCTTCCAGAGACACTCGGACTTTCCACCCTAAGACCAGACCATCCCCAGGGGCGGATAAGAGGATTCCAAGGGGTGAGGGTGGAGAGAGTGAGAGGGTGGGAGCTCTACCCCAAGTTTGGCGAGAACAGCCTGGGAAATCAGCGGCTCAAGAGGCGGCAAGAAGGATCGTTTGCTACCGCTGCCGGCAAGCGGGACATATTGCAGCCAATTGCCCGGTTGTGGAGGAACCCATGCAGTGTGACTTTCTGACGGGCAGACGTCAGTCGCTGTGTGCGACAGTCGCATGCACTGCCATTCGAGGAACTGAGAAACATTTATGCAAAATGTGTGTTAATGGTAGAAATGTTGTGGTATTGCTGGATTCAGGTAGCCTTGTGACCCTGATAAAGGCTGAGTTAGTTAAAACAGAGGTCTCTGGGAATAGCAAGGTAGCTGTTATTTGTGTGCATGGGGACACCCGAGAGTATCCAGTGACTACAGTGTGTTTCGAGACCCCCAAAGGTACCCTCTCTCATCCAGTGGGCTTAGTATCTCAGTTACCGCATGACGCCATTGTGGGAAGGGATTTTCCGAAGTTCTGGGAACTGTGGGATGATCCTGAGCCCCCCACTGGTGCCCCTATGTACCAGGAATGTGATAGCCAGAACTCCCCTGAGAGTGGTGAGGACTCTCCAGAATTTCCCTTATCAGTATTGGCAGGGGAGACTCAAGAAACTGGAGAGGAGCCCACCTCCTCAGACGAAAACCTACCGTCTGTGGAGTTTTCTGATCTTGAGGTTCACAGGGAAAACTTTGCCACAGAACAGTTGAAAGACCCCGCCCTAATAAAGGCACGGGAAAACGTAGTGAAAATAGATGGCGAGTTAGTGAACCCAGATAATACCTGGACTTACCCATACTTCAGCGTAGAGAAGGACCTACTGTATCGGGTGGCAAGAAGGGCAGAAGAAACCGTTGAGCAGCTTGTGGTGCCCAAACCTTACAGGAAGTTGGTGTTGGAGTTGGCCCATGGGCACATTCTTGGAGGTCATCTGGGGACAGAGAAAACCCGAGAGAGGGTATTACAGAGATTCTATTGGCCGGGGGTGATGAAGGACATAGAAAATTATTGTTCCTCCTGCCCTGTGTGTCAGAGGTCGGCCCCGATGCCACATTTCCGTAGCCCGCTGGTCCCTCTACCCATCATTGAGGTCCCGTTTGAGAGGATCGCCATGGATTTGGTAGGTCCTATAATCAAGTCCGCTAGGGGGCACCAGTACATATTAGTTATAATGGACTATGCCACCCGTTATCCAGAAGCGATCCCTCTCCGAAATACCTCGGCCAAAACCATAGCCAAAGAGCTATCTCTTGTGTTTAGCCGGGTGGGTATTTGTAAAGAACTGCTTACGGACCAAGGTACACCCTTTATGTCCCGGGTTATGAAGGAGCTGTGTAAATTGTTCAAAGTGACGCAATTACGTACATCTGTGTATCACCCCCAAACCGATGGGCTGGTTGAAAGGTTCAACAAAACCCTAAAACAAATGTTGAAGAAAGTGGTGGATAGAGATGGAAAGGATTGGGACTGTCTGCTTCCTTATCTGATGTTTGCTATTAGGGAGGTGCCCCAATCCTCTACGGGATTCTCCCCCTTTGAGTTACTGTATGGGAGACACCCAAGAGGGCTGTTGGATATTGCCAAGGAAACTTGGGAAAGTGAGAGTTCTCCCCACAGGAGTGTGATTGAGCATGTCGCCCTGATGCAAGACCGAATTGCACAGGTAATGCCCATCGTGAAGGAACATTTGGCCCAAGCGCAGTTAGCACAGCAGAGTGTACAACCGTGGAGCCAAGACCCGTACCTTTTCCCCGGGGGATAGGATACTGGTACTTGTCCCTACGGTTGAAAGTAAATTCCTTGCCAAATGGCAAGGCCCCTACGAGATAATGGAAAAAGTGAGCGAAGTGAATTACAAGGTCAGACAACCAGGAAGGCGAAAGCCCGAACAGATCTATCACGTTAATCTGTTGAAAGCCTGGAGGGATAGAGAGTCCCTAGTCGCAGACACTTGGTCACCAGCTCAAACTGGTTGCGTGATTCCGGAGGTTGGAATAGCAGCCACCTTGTCACAACCCCAACAACAGGAGGTTAAGGAGTTTGTGCTTCGCAACAAGGAGGTATTCTCTGAGCTGCCGGGACAAACATCTGGGGTAGAGCATGACATCATTACCCCGCCCGGTGAAAGGGTGAAGTTAAAACCCTATCGGATCCCAGAGGCCCGACGGGAGGCAATACGGGAGGAAGTACAGAAAATGCTGAACTTAGGGGTGATAGAGGAGTCCCAAAGTGATTGGTCTAGTCCCATTGTGTTGGTGCCTAAACCGGATCGGAGCTGGCGATTTTGTAACGATTTTCGACAGTTGAACAAAGTTACAAAATTTGACACCTACCCCATGCCACGTATAGATGAGTTGATCGACCGGCTGGGAACAGCCCGATACATGACGACTCTTGACCTCACAAAAGGGTATTGGCAAATCCCCCTGGCCAAGTCGGCCAAAGAGAAAACCGCATTTGTAACCCCAGACGGGGCGTTCCAATATAAAAGAATGCCGTTCGGGTTACAGAATGCTACGGCCACATTCCAGCGGAAAATGGACCAGATGCTGAGGCCCCATCGGAAGTATGCTGTGGCTTACCTGGATGACATAATTGTCCATAGCACAGATTGGGCCTCACATCTGCCAAAAGTGCAAGCAGTCCTGGACTCTGTTCGGGAAGCGGGGTTTACGGCTAACCCCAAGAAGTGTACCATTGGGCAGGAGGAGGCCAAATATCTTGGGTACACCATTGGGAGGGGAGTAATAAAACCCCAACTCAACAAAGTCGAGGCCATCCAGAGTTGGCCACGTCCCAACAGCAAGAAGCAGGTACGAGCCTTTCTGGGAATCGCTGGGTATTATCGGCGATTCATTCCCCACTTTGCTTCTAAGGCTGTGCCCCTAACCAACCTGACGAAGGGGAAAGGGTCGGTCATGATTAAATGGACCCCCGAGGCTGAGGCAGCATTCCAATTCTTGAAACAAGCCTTATGTAGCCAGCCAGTGTTGTACTCACCCGACTTCTCTAAAGACTTTGTCGTACAAAGTGATGCGTCAGATGTGGGGTTAGGAGCAGTATTGTCCCAGGTCTGGAACGGGGAAGAGCACCCAGTCATTTACCTCAGCAGGAAGTTGAAGTCCCATGAGGTAAATTACGCCACCGTTGAAAAGGAGTGTTTAGCGGTGAAGTGGGCTCTAGATTCCCTTCGGTACTACCTGCTAGGTAGGCACTTTGACATGGTTACGGATCACGCTCCGTTAAAGTGGATGGCTCAAAACAAAGAAACAAATAGAAGAGTGAATAGGTGGTTCCTGGCCCTACAGGAATTCAACTTCACAGTAAAGCATCGCCCTGGCGTTCAAATGGGGAATGTGGATGCTTTGTCTCGAGTACATGAATGCCTGATTGCTGGTGTTCCAACCCCGAGGTTAAAACAAGAGGGGGGGGGTATGTGACAGCAGGAAGGTAAAGTCACCTGGTTGCATCCAGGGGGGTAGATATATTTCGCCCAGATTCAGGCTTTACGCCGACTTATACAACTAGGTGGAGAGTTGTATAAGGCTAGTGGGCTCATGGATGACTCATACCTCTAGGGAGAGTGTGGGGCGTCGTACAGATAGGGAGTTGATGAGACCAGCTGAAGCTTGTCAGCTCATTTAGGCCTCTATAAGAACTCCCAGCTTCATTAGATGTTAGCTCATGCCTGGAACCAGACCTGTGTGGACTGTCTAGGGAGAGTGAACCCCTGTGCGGTGAGACAAAGCCTGTGTGGCTATTTGCTTGGACATTTAAAAACAGGGACTTAGGGACTAGGACAGCACTAGGCTGATCCCAGTTGTTAGTTAGGAAACCTGTATGTTTAGTCAGAGGTCAAGTTGACCAGGATTTATTTTGTTTATGTTTCTTTTGCTTTGCTGTGTTTTGTCACTGTAAATAGAAAATAAACCGCACCTTTTTGATTTTGAAAACCACAACCACCGTTTGCTGGGCCTGTTTTTGTGTGGGGAGCCCATCTCGGGGGTCACACACACCCGCTGCCGAGCTAACCCCCTCACAATATCTATACACAAAAGTTTTGCCTTTCATTTCTATTTTAAACTGAATGGATTGTTTTACAAGGTGATCATTTAAAATCACTTTAAATAATACTAGGTCACTTCCCTGCCCCCAACTTGTAAATTTACATATCTATACACAAAGTTTTGCCTTTCATTTCTATTTTAAACTGAATGGATTGTTTTACAAGGTGATCATTTAAAATCACTTTAAATAATACTAGGTCACCTCCCTGCCCCCAACTTGTAAATTTAAGTGGCAATGAAGAAAAAGTAGCAGACCGAGAAGCTTATCTCTCTGCTCTCTCCTCCTGATACAATTTTCTGTGCTAGCACATGAGCACTGTGGCTTCTTGTGGTACCCCTCTGGGGACAACACAAAATTTGGGATTTTCTTTTACTGTCACTTTCGATGATAATGGTAAACAGGACAAATAGAGAGGCTGAATCTCCTTAATGAGGACACAGACAGCAATAAAAACTGTCAGATATTCTGATCCATTTCCACTCTATCCAAAACGGAAAAAAAAGTTTTGCCTTTAGTTATACTTAAGTGGCGGTTCACACAGGGGCGACCTGTCAGGCAACTTAGCCACCTGACAAGTCACGCTCCATGCATTGCAATGGAACCGTTCTAATAGGAGCAACTCAAGTCGCTCCAACTGACTACTTGGGTGCGACTTCGGAGCGGCTTGCATTGACTTCTATACAGAAGTCATTTTGCAAGCCACGCTGAAGTCACGCTGTATGGGTCGGACGAGAGTTGGATGAGAGGCGGGTGACTTTGAAGCTGCCCCTGTGTGAACCAACACTCAAAGTTCAACTTTAGGTTTCTTGCAACATTGTGATATTGTGGGAGGATTTTTTTTTCTCATCAATAGCGGATATACCCTTTAAAGCAACTATTTTCTTTTCCAATGTACAGAAATCACTGCTGCAGTATACACGCTAAATATTTTATTTAAAAAAATCACTAGTGCATAATCAGTAAACACAATCTATGCTCATCTGTCTTCAGGGAAGCCATTTATTCTCCTGTTAGGGCTACCATCTTGTTTTTTAAAACAGCACTGAGATGGTGAATCCAAATTCTCAGCACATCTAAGACCCCACAGTTCTTCCTGTGTATCTGTCAGTGGCCAGAGAGAGTGGTTAGTGGTGGAGAATAAGTTGTTGACTTCTGCCCAGAAATTTGCATATCCGTGCTATTTATTCTGTTTGGACTTCAGGTACCACTAAGGTCACATACTCAGGCCATGGAAAGGTTCATTTTAAACTGTGCCATTTTCCAGTAACATGGTGTGAGAACTCATGATAGTCCTTGGAGATTATGAACTGTTTTGATGACAGTTGTATAGTTAAAAAAAGCATCTTACTATGACAACACAATGAGATTTATCATGCTGTGCTTCGGTTCACAGTACATTGCAAGTTCATTATGTAAACCCTGTTGACATGCTTGATTCGATTGTGCATGGTTTTATTGTAAGAGGGTCTGATCCGTCAGCACAGCAAGGGCTGGCGTTCAGAACACTTGATTCCTGTGCATGTCTGAGCCTGTCGGGAATCATTACATCAGACCTGTAATACCAGGCACAGTACAGAACATTGGTGTGATTCCAGTGTTCTCCTTCCAAGTATTGCTTTTCTAGTTAACCGCTTCTTAAATAATGATCCTGTGTTGGCACGTGACCACTCATGTGTCAATCTTCTTGTATATCAGATTTTCTTACCTTTGCTGGGAAGAAAAGAATTTAGCATTTTCATTTGAGATTAATTAAGGTTTTTGCTTAACGTTCACTATAAAATCAATGTAACATATACAGGGTGTCATTACAAACCACTTTGTAATGTATAATTATTATAAAAAAAATCCTTACCCTCTGTTATGCATGGAATATGTCCCACTAATATAATACTTTAACTTGAGAGTGACTTTTCCTCGAGGTAGCACTCCCTTCCTTGCTACGTATCCTTTTGACCCCCTGTTCTGTTTTTTTGGAGTGGGGTAGTGATATTTATTAGCTGCCGTGGACACACATACATTGCGCCCTCATTTATGTCGTTCCTACATATTTTATAGCATCATTTTATCTTTTATATTTTATAGCATAATAAAAAACCAAATACAGGGAAGCGCTTTGGGGCCTTACCTTTTGGATCCCAATTTGTATTACCCTCCTTTCTACCACTGAGAGCACAGGTGTCAAACTGGTGGCCCTCCAGCTGTTGCAAAACTACATGTAGCGACCTCACCCCATCTCTTTCTTCTAGGGGTATCACACACGATAGGGTGAGATGCGCTACGGCCCATGTCCTCCCCATAGCTGTGGGTGAGGTGAAGGCCAGTATCAGATATTTCCTCGGGCCTATGTGCTTCTGTAAAGGATTAAGTCCTGCTGTGCCAACACTTCCCTCTGCTCCCATTAACCAGAGTTCCACACACCGATCACAGTCCAACGCTTGTTTTATTGCATTTCTCACAATAAACAGTGCTTCAGTAGCCAACTGGTTGCGACTTGATAACATTTTGATACAGGGGATGAGCAGGTCGAGGCACTATCCTAATTACCAGCTAAACCACTGCGATCTCACCAGCGGTTACTATAGCCGTATCTTGAAAGGACTTAGAACTTGAGAGTCTCTACCAGCGACTCAAGAGAACGTAGATAGGGGCCACAACGCAGCGAAGGTACTCCTATCAGGGGAAGATGTCCCTCCAAGGGAGTTACCAGAGGCCCATCCGTCACCGGGTTGATGCTGCTCCAGACTCTCCGAATGGGTAACCTCCCCGGCCTCCTCACCTCAGACATGGGCCCCATCCACTTCAGGGACCCTCGGACTTCTCCACCCTCGCGGGACCCAGTCGAAGTCACTGGGCCCCAGGCCTCCTGGTTTAGTACCTCACCCCAGGCTGAAGGTGCCTGGGATGGACTCCAACTCCATTCCGGTCAGGCCTAGGGCACCTGAGTCGGAATCCGGAACCGCCCGCACCCAGGCCTAAGGTGCCTGGGCGCGTGATGAAGAACCTCCAGAAGAGCAAGACCTCGTGACCAGGGCGTCTCCCCCTTTTATCCCCTCCAATGACGCCACGGCAGGTTCCCCGCCCTCGCCGTACCATCTCCGATAAGGGACAAAAAGGACAGCACTATGGCAGTGAATCTACCTTGAGCCTGTGGGCACTCACCACCCACCGGCCAAGGAGATTATTACACCGCCCAATCCTCCACTAATACAAATGGTCATTACTCCCAAACCTACACACCTGAACTTCCACCCAAGTGTACCTCACCTAAATTTAAAGACCCCGCTACATACTCCCCCCTGTAAATTGATCCTGGTCCCCAGCGTCTGGTGTGAACCCATGTCTCCCCAAAGGTGGTGACATAAGTCTGACCCCAGAGGCATCCCTAAAAATTTGAACCTTAACCATACCAAGACCTGCTCAAAGGGAAGGGGAACATAAAACAATAAACTTTTTTTTTTTCTTTTAACCCTCTAAGCATATACACATACACAATCCCTCCCTTTTCTGTCTAAGAACCACCCCATACTCAGTAGTCTTGACAGACGAATCTCCTGCAGAGGGGAAGAAAAAAAAAACAACACGCAAGGAAAACCACATACTGACATTCTGTGTTAATTTGGAATGAATGGGTCTATCAGCCGAGAGACCCACTCGCTCCAATAAGTAAATGATGCAAATGTACAAACAACAGCCGTTGAGCAACACCGCCACCTAGTGACGATGCCACGGTGATGACACTTGGTGAAATCTTCAATCCTCCTGCATCCCTACTCTGACTCTACCCCCAAAGTCTCAGTCTTTGAACTGTGAAGAAGAGAGAACAAACAAACAGCTCTCATTCCTCCAAAGAGTAGAAAAAAAACAAAAACCCAAATAAAAAACTAGGGTACAGTTCGATGCTCCGGCAAGAACACCTCCGGAATTTTCACAGCTGACCGTGTGTAGGCTCCATCGGACATTTGCTGTTGGAACTTACGACAACAAATGTTTGAGAGCAGGTTCTCAATTTTTCCGACAGGAAAAGTTCTTGTCGGAATTTCCGACCGTGTGTATCCATTTCCGACGCACAAAAGTACTGCTCATGCTCGGAACCAATTTGACGCATGCTGGGAATCATTGTACTTAATTTTTCTCGGCTCGTCGTAGTGTTGTACTTCTCCGCATTCTTGACCATCGGAATTTCCGACAACATTTGTGCGACCGTGTGTATAAACATGGTTTTGTTGTCGGAAATTCCGATCATGTGTACGCAACATTAGTTCGACCTTATAGCACTCTTCAAAATGGATCATAACACGTATGCAATATGCCTTTTTTAAATATTGTTGATTTTTTTCCTACAAAGTTTATATTCCACTTTAAAATCAGCATAAGGCTGGCTACACACTATACAATTTTTATACAATTTTCTTATACCACTTTCCTTTAGGCTTACCAACACCATATACACTTTCAAATTGTATGCAATTGTATGCAATCAGGCAGGTCCTTGCACTACATAGTTGAAGGTAAATCTAAAGGAAATTGAACAACAAAAATTGTATAATGTGTATCCAGCTTTACTTTGATATGTTTGGGCAAACACCCCACCCCAGGGTGTTTCTGCTTTTGTATACTGGCTAGGTCAAAACAACTGGGAGGATGGAGCATCTAAAACATTGCTATTTACTATAGGTCAGTGTTCCTAGCTCATATCTTGGACTGGATTGTGAAAGTCAAGTTGTGGGTAGCCAATATGCTCCTTTTTATACCCCTTGCCTCTCTACTATAGACTCATCCCCAAGCACTGCTGACACCATTCCTCTTTCTTGTCTGCATTCCTCCTCTCAATTGGATTAGTGATTATGTGATTGGACATTGTGCTATCTCTTCCTATGTGGATCTAATGACTCCGGTAATAGGGAACCCAGCTTTTCCCTCAGAGCGTCATTGTGTCTTATATCTCTGCTGCTTACATGGATCTCCTAATTCTGTAGCCAAAGCACGGACAGACAGTCATCTCCAGTTGCCTAAATTTTGACCGCAGCCACTGGTTGCAATATTTTCAAATACGAGGATTGTTAGACCAACTTAACAAACCAGGCAAGATCCACAAAGAACTTACATCATTTGAGGCTTTGTGTCTCAACGTAGAAGGCCCTTCTCACCTCTTTTAATTTATGTATCCCATTTTACTACAGTATGTATTGTGGAATAATATTACCCATGGGTCATATGGAAAAGTCATTATATTGATCTTTGCTATTAAATTTACAATCTGCCTCCAAAAGGATTTTATTAATGAAAAATCCCATCATATGAGAAAGGGTGCCTTGGATAAGTTTACACAACTGCAAGGTCTAAGAGCCCCATCTACAGCATAAAGCAAAAACACTTCATAAATACCGCATAAAACAGGAGTGAAAGTCAATTAAAAAAATAAAAAGGAGGTAAATAAGTAGTGGTCCCAGGCTGTGATATTTAAGGAACTGGCAGCCGCCGCCATCCTTAACAACCAGTAAACAATCTAGTTGTTAAGGACGCAGCGGCCGCCTGCTCTTTAACAACCGATGAGTCACCCGCTGAAAGTAAAAATAAAAACAATTGTTGGCAATTAAAAAATGTGAAAAAAAGACATGTCCCCCCAAATCCATACCAGGCTCTTATCTGAGCATGCAGCCCCCTGCCTTTCCTGACATGCCAGGCTGCATGCTTGGATAAGGGTCTGGTATGGATTTTTTTTGGGGGGTTACCTTTAAAATTTATATCAGACCCGAAGGGCCTGGTATAGATTTGGGGGGAGCCCCACACCATTTTTTCCAGATTTTTTTATTGCCCGCAATTGTTTTTTTTTTTTTACTTTCAGCTGTCAGAAGGGAACTCCGCTCGATTGTTAAGGCCACGGCCGCCGGATCCTCAAATGTCGCATGCTGGGACCACTACCTATTTACGGCATGTAATTATTTTTTTCCGTGAATTCACTTCACTTCTGTTTTATGTGGCATTTACAAAGCGTTTTTGCTTTATTTTCATACGTTGGTAGGTCATAAACACCACTCTACAGTCAAACACCTTTTTAATATTAGTAGACACAAGAAGCAGGGATATTTTATGTAAGTGTACATAGTGTGTAAGTAAAACTGTTTGTAGAGTCATCTCTTGCTTCTCTCCAATGGAAAAAAAAAACACTTGGTCCACATGGATCAAAATAGGGAAAAGTGGTTTAATGGGTGATGCCAACATTTTTGCATACATTTTTAGGTTTACTTTAATCAGACCAATTTCACAGTTTTTGCCAATATAAAAATAAAAATGTAGGCAATACTTTTTGTGTGAAGGTGTGTTGAGTAAAACTCGACACCTGCGCAATGGTAAATAATGTGTAAATACAAATTATATACTGTTTCTAATAAGCAAAGTCAAAAAAGAAAGCTGCTCATTATAAAGCAAATTGCTCGACAATGAATAAACCAAAAATGAATTAACAGTTCTCCCAATAAATAGCAAGTGCATCAAAATTTACCATCAATTGTGTAACAAGTGATAAATGGTGTTAAAAAAAATATATAACAAAAAACATATCACTACAAACAAAAATAAAAATATATAAAGTCCCATAAACATTCCGTGGTATCCAGATGCCTATGTAATCAAATTCACCCGTAACTTAAATGTGTTTCTTCTTCACCAACATTCACATGGAACGTATTTACCCCCAGTATGGCTTTGCCCGTTTTTTTTTTGTTTTTTTTTTATATGATCAGCACATGCACACGCTTGAGTGCTTTTTTTAATCGATTTTAAATAAAAACTTTTTGCATATACTGCACAATGAGAGGTTTCTTCTTTCACCTCTGCATGGGGCAGTATGAGCATCTAGGAATCTAGAAACAACGCCAGTGCCAATTTGCCCATGACTGACTTTTCTCTTTAAGTGGATATATCCAACCATGCAGTCTTTGACTACCTGTAATGGGGGTCAATACGTTCCGGTGAGTAGGATGCACATGTAAATGTTTGTGAAGAAGAGACACATTTAAGTTACGGGTGAATTTGATCACATAGGCGCTTGGATACCACGGAATGTTTATGGGACTTTATGCATTTTCATCTTTTTTTATATATCTTTTTTTATATCTTTTTTTAACACCATTTCTCACTTGTTACACAATTTATGGTAATTATTGATGCACTCTCACTTTATTGGGAGAGCGGTTAATACATTTTTGTTTTTTTCTTTTTACTTTTTGTGTGCCTGACTGAATATATTTTGAGGTACAAGCTTTCAAAAACAAACGCTTTCCTTTTTCTGACCTTTTACATACAAATAACTGAAAAATCATATTAATATGCACAGAGCAGAACATATCAAAAACAAATCCTTGCCAAAAAAAGGTATCCTCCTAACTTGACATTTTATAGTGTATAGTGTCTAGAAGATGATCATGGACAAACATTTCATTTACAGTTTACCCTTGTCTCCCCCAAATGCAGAAATCATAAATTTCCACCATTATGGGTTCTAATTGCACAGAAATGATTGTTATTAAAGCAAATATCTTTTTTTTTTTTTACAACTTAAAGCAAAAGCAATATTGAACTGTAATATATATCTTTATATATTTTTCTTCCCTAATATAATATTTTCTGTACTATAAAAATATAAAGCCCACTTTTTTTTTAGGTATATATAAAATAGTATGTAAATATGTTACATATACCAGTGGTAGCAAGCAGGTGGAGCTCTATGCCAGAGTCCCCATGTGATGGTAGATTTCACAGAGAGGAGCTGTTGTGCTACTAGAAGACTTTAATTACTGCCCACCATAAGAAGTCAGCATCTTATCAGTGAATATAAAGAGGCAGGCAAAACGTACAAGTACAGTCAATGCTAGGCTTTCTTAATCAGAATGCTCAGTATTGCAAACTGCATGTCATAGGTGTACAAAGTAATAAATATTTATTTATATATAAAGTTGTTTTTTTTTTTTTAATGTGTATCTAAAAATAGTATATAAAACATATGTTAATATTAAAAACAATAATTCATGTGACCACAGTGAATTATAATCTCACTTTAAGTACTGTCCGTGGTCATCCACATTCATTCTCTGTTATTTTCACACAGGGTATACATTTGCTTGGTGGCTGTAAAGTAAAACAGCCTGTCTGTGTTCTGGCACTGTTCAACACTGACAAACACTTGAGCACAGCAACTTGAACAGCGATGACAAAAATATTTTTTTACTTTTCTTGACTAGTGGTGAAACTCTGGTATTTGGCCATTTTAGCAAAATGACTTGGAGCCAGCAAGGAAGGCAAAATGAAGTGTCGATGTGGTATACAGAAGTAGTCCACAGCCTTTTTGGCACCAAGGACCGGTTTCATGGCAGCCATTTTTCCCCAGGAACTGGGGGGGGGGGTGGCTGTGGTAACACCAAAACCCCCCTCTTTACAGCACAGTCCCCCTTTACATTGAAGTGTCCCTTTTCATTAATGTAACGGGGACTGCTCTGTAAAGGGGGCACTGTAATGTAAAGGGAGGCTGTGATGTAAAGGGGACTGTACTGTAAAGGGGGGACTGTGATATAAAGGGGACTGTACTGTAAAGGGGCACTGAAATGATTACAATGCCTCTTTACAGTGCAGTCTCCTTTATTATGCAGTGCCCCTAGCAAACACAGCCTTCTCCATCACAGTGACCCTGCAGTCTGCCCCCCCTCCGCTCTAACATCACACTTCCCCATTCCAATCTCTGCCTTCCCTGCACATGACTCCTTCCTACCTTTGCCAGGGCAGATGCTGTTATCAGTCTGTGTGCCCTCTCCCAGCTCGGAGCTCTCCACTCCGATCTGCAGCACCTCCTGCCCCCTGCCTTGCTGATAGGATGACATTGTCGGCCAGGGGCAGGTGGAGGAGTCGGGAGAGGACACACAGGCATGGCCGTACAGCAGGAGGTGACCGCGGTCTGTGATAGCCCTGTGTGGACCGCAGTTGCCGTTCACCTACTGCTGTGCGACACGGCCATCAACAGGCCATGGAGCAGCACCGGTTCTGTGGCTCAGGGGTTGGGGACCCCTGGTATACAGTATATATGTCCTTAAGGTCTGTATATATTGTGACAGCAGGCAGGTAAAAATCACCAGGTTGCATCCAGGATGGAAGGTATATATGTCCTAGATTCAGGTTTTATGCCGATTTATACCACTAGGGGGGGTGCTGGGAGTCTTGCAGGGGAAGAGTTAATGAGCCCAGCTGAAGTAAGTGGGCTCATTAGGGCCTCTACAAGAACTCCCAGCATGCTAAGGGAGATGCTCCAACCTGGAACCAGATCTATGGGGATAGTCTGGGGAGTGTGATCTCTGTGCGGTGAGCCAAAGCCTGTGTGGTTATTTCTAAGAACTTCTAAAAGCAGGGAGCTAGGGACTGGGACAGCACAAGGCTGTACCCAGTTGTTAGTTAGGGACACCAACGTGTGCAGTGAGCGGTCAAGTTGACCAGGATTTCTTTTCCTGTTTCTTTTTGTTTTTGCTGTATTTTTTTGTCTGTATATAGTTCAAATAAAACCACACCCTTTTGTTTTCTCCTACCACTGTCTGCTGTGCCTGTTTTTGTGTGGTGAACCCATCCAGGGGGTCACACACACCCGCTGCTGAGTTAACCCCCTCACAATATATATATATATATATATATATATATATATATATATATATATATATATAGTGCACATAGATTCTGGTGCAGCTGTGTATAGTAACCAATTTGTTTGTCAGTTTTATTCTCAAAGCTGCACCACATTCTGTGTGCACCAGTTGTAGTAAATCTCCCCCAGAATATCTATACTGTATATATTATGATATATAGACCTTAAAGACACATACAGTTGAATGACCCACAGTTGTGCTGCCTAGTCTATATTTACAACAAGAGGGATTATAGGAGAGAAGCTGTTGGGTGATACATAATTCCTCATTTCTGTTTCTTTAACAGATAACGCTAAAGATCCCTTATGCCTCGTGCACACGATCAGTTTTCCTGACAGGAAAAGTGCGATGTGAGGTTTTTGTCAGGAAAACCAACCGTGTGTATGCTCCATCACACTTTTTCTGTCAGTTTTCCTGCCAAGAAAAGATTGAGAGCAGGATCTCAATTTTCGTTACAGGAAAAAATCCTATCGCGAATCGTGGTCTTCTGTATGCAATTACGACGCGAAAATAACCGTGCATGCTCAGAATTAAGCAGAAGAGCTGAACTGCCTATTGAACTTCATTGATCTCGGCTCGTCGTACGTGGTGTACGTCACCGCGTTCTTGACGGTCGCAATTTCGTCCAAGATTAGTGTGACCGTATGTATGCAAGATAAATTTCAGCAGTTTTCCTGCTGAAAAAAAACCTCGGTTTTCCTGTCAGAAAAAGTGATCGTGTGTACGAGGCATTAGAATAACCATATGCTTCATACAGCATAATACAGAGTATAACCACAATAGTATTATAAATCTGGTACTAAATAAATCTCTGGAAATGTTAGGGTTAAAAAAAGAACTCAGACAACATTTGGTTCAAAGGTTGCAGACCTAATCTTCATGGCAACATATTTTAAGGAATACCACCATCCATGCCATGTGTACCAAACAATCCCATCATCGGTTTTGGATGTGTAAGGTCCTTTGTAGTACACACCATTCAGATTAGCAGAGTGACACCTGGTGGAAATATGAAAAACATTTAACATAGACTAAGTGATCATTTATATAGTGTTTTATTTATATATTATTTTCGTAAAATTGTGTTATGCATCCCAGTGTGCACTATAAAATGTTCATTAGCAAAATTACTTTAAAATATTTTTTTAATAATTATGCAATAGTAATAAGCAAATGTACTGAATTTCAGTAAATAAGGTTTTAAAGAATTACTGTAGATACGAAGAACACATTTTATTTTGTTATTTGTTCTTTTTGTTGCTACACTAAAATTATCTTTCTAGTAGAAAACATGGAAAGGGCATTCACCCTCTTTTGTATTTATATAAACACACACTAAAAAGAAAGAACAATAATTAATTGAAACATTAACCAAGGAGAGAAGAATGAATAAATTAGGGTTAATTAGGTGTACGTCAGGAGTTGATTCTACTTCCTGCCCCAGGTTCGCTGTGTGTTCTTGGTGATGTATTAAAGCATCACATGCCCAATACTGCTACTTAGCTCCCTACCTCTTGTGCCCTGCCTCCTGTGCTACCTGTTGGCAGGCTCCTCCTTGCTGATCCTTGTACCACTCTTTTGGATTGCTGCCTGACTTGACCTTGGAATTGTTTACAGCATTTCACTTGCTTGCTGCCTGCGCTGACCTTGTACAGTCCATAGATTTCTCTCGTCTTATCAGCCTCAGGACTACAGATACCATTTCTTACTACTTTCTTTTGGTCCTGGTGCCATCTTGCCAGGAGTTATAGCATGATGTGCAAAGACCTGGGGGCAACCAAGTACCAGTAGGCCTGCTTGCCTTAAAGTGGTTGTAAAGTCAGAAGATTTTTTATCTTTATGCATTAAAAATAAAAAACCTTCTGTGTGCAGCAGCCCCCTCAGCCCCCCTAATACTTACCTGAGCCCATCTTGATCCAGCGATGTTGCAGGAGTGTCTTGGCTGCCTTCTAATTGGCTGAAACAGCAGTGTGGCGCCATTGGCTCCCGCTGCTGTCAATCAAAGTCAGTGACATAATGAGGAGATATGGGCGGGGCTGAACTGTGGCTCCATGTTTAAATGTACTCACATATCAGTGGCTCAGCTCGGTTGCCCCCATAGCAAGCTGCTTGCTGTGGGGGCACTCGGCAGGGGGGAGGGGCCATAAGCGCCGGTGAGGGACACGAAAAGAGGAGGATCTGGGTTGCTCTGTGCAAAACCACTGCACGGAGTGGGTAAGTATAAACAAAAAAGAAAACTGAGACTTTAGTATTACTTTAAGGCAGGGGTCTCAAAGTACCGGCCCACAGTCCGGTTTCAAATGGGCCTTAGGCAGGGCCGATCCTGGTGGGTGTGCAGGGTGCACCACGCAGCTGCTGGGAGCTTTCTCTCTCCGTCTCCTGTGTCCTCTCCCCCGCATGCTGCTGCAGCCCAGCGTGCACAGCAAATGAAACACAGACACAGCACAAGAGAGCAGAAAGAGAACAGATCGGAGGGAGGATCCGCCCATCGCCCTGCCCACCAAGGCACTAATGATCGACCAGAGCTGTACTCCCTCAGAGGCTGTGCCTGGACCTGGATCCTGCTGCCACCTCAGGGCGGGAGATAGTGGTGTTCTCAGTATGCCCTGCCACTAGGCTTGTGTTGAAGCCAGGATCTGACAGGAGGAGAGGACTCCAGGGGCAGAAGATCAAGCCACCAGCTGACTGAAGTGAGCCATCACACTGAGGCTGAGCAAAGTCCTTGAAATTTGTGAAGAGGGGGTATTTGTGAAGTGTGGGGGGGTGTAACCTGGGGGGACAGGTAGCAGGTACAAAAGCTTCCTGAGATAAGCAGGCTTTCAGGCACAGATACCAGAACAAGTGAAGTAGTGACAAACAGTGAAGTGTTTAATGGTGATATTTACAAGTCTATAGAGGTGCTGTACAGTGTTCAGAAAAAAAAACCAACAGAACAAAATAGACAAACAAAAACCTAGCCGTGTCTCGGCTCTAACTATACAGGCACTAACTACAAGGCTGAGCAAGTCTACCGCTTGTCAGTTTCCACATAAACTGCTAAAACAGCTTTCTACCAACCTTTTTTTCTCACAGACCAGCATTGTCTGTGTTTCCTAGGCAGAGAGCAAAGGCTGTCTGGCAGTGTTGCCAACCGTCCGTATTTTTACGGACAGTCCGTAAAAACGGTCACTTTTTTACCCCTGGCCGTAAATGTCCGTAGTTGCGGGAATGTGCCAGTAAAAATAGGCGAGATCGGTTCAGCTTGGAACTGCGCATGCGCAGTTCCGGAGCTTGCCGAGCCGAGCATATGCTGTATTCGGCCGGCGGGGGGCGGATTTCACAGAGGCTGTGCCGGCGAGTGATGTATTAGGACATCCAGCCAGGCGCGCGCGTGCCAGAATTTTAAATCTGTAACTAACCAGGAGGTCAGAGGAGCACAGCACTGGAGCAGGAGTCAGGACTCGGAGCGGAGGCTGAGCAGAACGCGGCGGTGGCGAAATGGAGGAGCCTGCTGCATCCAGGCAATACAAAGTTCACAGGGGAGTCGGGGACAGATAGAGTGACAGACAGCCCAGCCGACAGTGACATCAGGTGATGTTGGCAGAGGGGGATCTGATGGAGGCAGGGGGTGATGGTGGCACCACAGAGGGGGATGATGGAGGCAGGGGGTTAATGGAGGCAGGGGGTGATTTGAGGCAGGGGGTGATTGGAGGCAGGGGGTGATGGTGGCACCGCAGAGGGGGATGGAGGCAGGGGGAGATTGGAGGCTGGGGGTGTTAGTGGCAGGAGGTGATTGGAGGCACCGCAGAGGGTGGGGCATGGAGACAGGGGTTGTTGGTGGCACTGCAGAGGGGGATGGAGGCAGGGGACGATGGAGGCAGGGGGCCTGGGGGAGATTGGAGGCAGGGGGAGATTGGAGGCAGGGGGTTTTGGTGGCACCGCAGAGGGTGAGGGATGGAGACAGGGGTTGTTGGTGGCACCGCAGAGGGGGATGGAGGCAGGGGACGATGGAGGAAGGGGGAGGATGTGGCACCGCAGAGGGGGGTGAAGGCAGGGGGTGTTGGTGGCAGAGGGGGATGAAGGCAGGGGGTGAAGTGACTAAATAATGTGTCCTTATTATATCGAAAATAACAAAAATAAAATATATTTTTTTTATCCTAATATCTACCTTAAATCACATTGCTATTTGCCTAGCGTACTTGTTTGTAGGCTAAATACTGAAATGTGCACCTAAAAATGAAATTCAGTAAGTTTTGTGAAATGGCAGCAAAAACGTGGCGGCGCCAGTAAATTTTGGGTGTCGTGCCAGTAAATTTCAATCTGGTAGGTTGGCAACACTGCTGTCTGGTCAGGTGAGCTTAAATTAGCTTGGGGAAGAGGACCAAGACCTGAACTGGATCATGGATGAGAGATTCCTGAATGTGTACGAGAGGAGCCTGGGAGACGTATAAACCCAGAACAGGACTTTTCCTGGCTCTCTCTGGGACACTCTGGTACAGGAGGTATTTGAGAAGTGTGAGGGGGAGTTATTTGTGGATAATGCATCCGCTGACACCAGTGCTGGGGGTTAATAATGCATCTGCTGACACCAATGCTGGGGGGTTAATAATGCGTCCGTTGACACCAGTGCTGGGGTTTAATAGTGCCACAAATTTGTGGCAGTGCTGAATTGTAAGTTCTGTTAACTTGCTGCACATTTTCATTGGAAAGTTGTATACTTGCAAAGCACTCGAAGCAGAAGATCTAGTTGACACTTTTCCAATTTGTAGCAAATTTGCGTAGCAAGTCTCTAGCAAAAGCAAAGTTGCAGTGGTGAGTTTATAGCAAGAGCTCTGCAAGTCACAGTGACCCCTATGGTGGGATGACGGTTGCACAACATATCTGAACCAGAACTTGCAGCACACTTGCAGAATGTTTGCAAAGAAAGATGAACTGGAGTCATGCCATGCGGACTTTCTCTAATTGTGAAGCCTGGCAAGTCTAGCAATAGCTTAGCTATTTTCAAACTTGCAGCACAATTGCTTGTTATCTGGGATGCACTCTCCCAAGAAAAAACAACAACGGCTCTGTAAATATCAGGATTTATATTGAAGTCAGTGGAAGAAGGAGATGATCAGAGAAGACATGATCGAACAGCCTTTTTACACAATGCAGAGGATTAACTCCTTAGGTTTCAAAGTGAGTATAACAAGCATGCTTTACTGCATATACAGACTGATTTTACTTTTGTGGGTTTAGTAACACTTTAAGCCCTGGTTCACACTGGTGCGTTTTGACATGCGATTTGGCATGTCAAATCGCATGTCAAAACGGCGATATTTGCCGCAAATTTACGGAAATTGCACCGCCCTAATCGGTGCGACGCTGCATCTGCGGCGCTGCACCGATTTCAAAAAGTCGTTTCTGTACTACTTTTTGCGATTTCGGACGCGATTTACATTGACATCTGTGCAGAAACCTGCACAGATGTCTTTGTAATCGCGGCTGAAATAGGGACTGCCAGCGAGAGTGAAATCGCGCGAGTTCAGCTGAACTTGCACGGCTTCACTCCCGCAGCCCAGTGTGAACCTGGGCTAAGGGTCGGTCCACACCAGAAAGCGGTGCCGGAAAGGCGCATTCTGTGCATGTTTCCCATACCATTTATTTACGATCTGGTGCAGATGCCGATAAATTGTTAACAGCATCTCAACTGCAAATCACAAATGCAGTCCATTTGTGGGCACCAGATCGCATGATACCACAGTACCATGCAATTTGGTGCAGTATTTTTTCAAAAGTAGTGCATGCACTACTTCTTGTGCAATCTGGTGAAATTTGAATTGCACTGCAGGGGAACACACAGGAATCGCACAGGAACACGCATCACACCTTGCGAATCTGGTGTGGTCTTATTTATGCTGGCTGTGTCACCCTGCATTTTGTAAAGCAGATGTAATTCAGAGAGCAATCATTTCAAAAAGAACATGTTTGCGCATATCTGCTGAGTTGGATTTATGTTGTGAGAAAAGCTAACATGTTAAAGTGTACAGATTTGTGCTGTTGGTGTATCACTGGGGACAGTTCCCTTAATTTCCAGTCCTAAGTTAGAGGAATCTTCCAAAGTGAGGGAAATTCAAAAATGTATAGGAGGCACTCTGATGCTCTCCTCCCACTCCTTTTAGATAGAGTTACTAAAGCTTTTGATGATGATTTACTTCATCCCTCCATGTACAAAGCCAACATTATATTGCTACTGCAACCAGACAATAATACTTCACTACCGGACTCCTATAGACCCATTTCATTATTCAATACTGATACAAAACTACTGGCAAATGTTTTGCCTAACTGATTGTTAAAACATATGACTAAGTAGGTGCATGAAGACCAATATGGTTTCATACCCGGTACATCTACCTCCACTAATACATGGAGAATGTTTTTGAATATACAACAGTGGCAGTTGGTGGTATACTTTTTTTGGGGGGGCAAACAATGAACCCCCCCTACCCCAGTCGGTCACCAACCCCGCACTTACCTCATCTATCGGGCAGCGCTTCCTCCGGGCGATGGGCAGTGGCTTCCCCTGCGTCTCTTCTTCTTCATCACATCGGCTTCTGCCATACGTCTCCTCCCTCCTCCTCATAGGTGGCCATAGGTGGCCAATAGGATCGCTTCTCCTTTTGGCCAACCCTGATTGGCCAGGAGAAGAATCAGGAAGAATCAGGAAGACAACAGTGAATATTAATTTGCATAACTGGGTGGGCTCGGGGCACAGTGCTCAGTCCCCCGAGCCCACCCTTTTTTGAAGCCTATTAGAGCCTCTGGCTCTAACCACGTGCTTAATCCATATGTCCGGCGCCCAGCATGTAGATTAGGGGGCCAGACGCATGGATAGGGGGCGGCATCCCTGTGCCCTGCATTATGGGCCGCCACTAATATACAACATCAATTGGAGGAATCAGGCTCTAGGACAATACTATACCTAGATGCAACCTAGGCCTTTGACAGTATTGAATGGCCTTATTTATGGGAAACCCTAAGGCGCTTTGGCCTAGGCCCTAAATTTATAGCTTGGGTACAACATACCCAACCAGTCGCAAAAGTCAGTGTCAATGGTCAATACTCCCCCTTTCTGCATCTCTCAAGAAGCACCAGGCAGGGGTGCCTTTTATCTCCCTTCCTGTTTGCTCTCATTATGGTTCTATTGGCAATGTCAGTACAGGCGTCTGGTTCCATAAAAGGTTTTAGATGTGCCTCATTAGAAGAAAAAATAATACTGTATGCTGATGACACCGTATTTTTTCTTCAGGATACTAGTTTGTCCTTAGTTAATCTCATCACCCTGATTCGAACATTTGGGCCCTTTTCAGGCCTAGAAATAAACTGGGCCAAATCAACCCTTATGCCGTTAGACCATATAAATCTACTTGACATAGCAACATCTCTTGCAATTGTCAACAAGTTTAAGTACCTTGGTGTTCACATCTCCTCTAGCTTGACCGAGTACCTAAATTTAAAACTACATCCCTTGATCTCAAAGCTCCGCTTTAAATCCAAGTGCCGGAGTTAGCTACCTTTTCTGTGGTCGGCAGTGCTTACTTAATGAAAATGATCTGGCTTCCACAGATTATTTATATCTTGCAAAATGCACCGTTCTAGATTCCAAACTCATAAATGTTCATACTCTTGATGCACTGAACCTCAAGCTGGTCTGGAAACAGGGTCCATCCAGGATTAAATTGGAAACAGTGGAGTGGCATCTGGAGGAGGGAGGCTTGGTGCTGCCTCATTTATGTTTTTATTATCTGGTGGCACAACTGCAAATGCTTACAGGCCTCATCAGTGTCTTGGTTGTGGATCCCACCTTTCTCCTGATGGAACAGATTCTGGGCTCAATCCCATTTAGAAGCAGGATCTCTGCACAATTTAAAATCTCTGCCCACTATACTGATGTTGCAAAGGGTTTGGGATACTATTAAGTCTACCTTGCGATATAAGGGATACTCGGAATACACTCTGCTATGGGATAACATCACTTTGCCAGAAATTGCTAACCTAGGCACCTTTGCACAACGGAAGTCAAGAGTTATTACGCTAGTTTCCCACCTGTTTGGGAACAATGTGTTGAAATCATTTCAACAGATTCAGGACGAATTTCATCTCCCTCACACCTGTTTTTACCAATATCTCCAGCTGAAACATGCACTACATGCCCAACACAATCTAACCCCACTTACGCATTATAGACCATCTGTGCTCAACACCATATTCAAAGCTAACGGTAATCGGGGTAACGTTTCCTTTGTATACATGAGTTTACTTAACTCTATCTTGCACAAAAATCTTCTATCCTGCAAATCTAAATGGGAACAGGATGTGGACATGATTTCTGGAGATTACTGGAAATATATCTTACAAATGATCCATTTAGTCTCCTTCTCTAAATCTAGGCATTTGTTTCAACTGTACATTCTACATAGAACCTATCGCAGCACTGAATGGTTGCAGAAATACTAGGGGACACTGGAAACTTAAATCACATGCTCTGGCGGTGCCTTTAATTATTCAGATACTTGCATGAAATGTGGATTTAATTACCCTGACATTTGGTACTTGAATTGATTTAAATTCTTTAATGTGCATCTTGGGCATCTTGATGCCTGAGGACAACCGAATCGAACAACAGATAACCAAATATAGCCCTAAAAAGATTATTGTATTTAGCCAGGAATCTGGTAGCTGCGAGGTGGCTCTCAGCTACTCCTCCTACAGTTGCCCAGTGGATCAGGGAGGTCAGTGCTACGCTCTTATTGGAGAAATTGACATACAGTGGGGCAAAAAAGTATTTAGTCAGCCACAAACTGTGCAAGTTCTCCCACTTAAAAAGATGGGAGAGGCCTGTAATTGTCATCATAGGTATACCTCAACTATGAGAGACAAAATGTGGAAACAAATCCAGACAATTACATTGTCTGATTTGGAAAGAATTTATTTGCAAATTATGGTGGGAAAAAAGTATTTGATCACCTACAAACAAGCAAGATTTCTGGCTCTCACAGACCTGTATCTTCTTCTTTAAGAGGCTCCTCTGTCCTCCACTCATTACCTGTATTAATGGCACCTGTTTGAACATGTTTTCAGTATAAAAGACACCTGTCCACAACCTCAAACAGTCACACTCCAAACTCCACTATGGTGAAGACCAAAGAGCTGTCGAAGGACAGCAGAAACAAAATTGTAGACCTGCACCAGGCTGGGAAGACTGAATCTGCAATAGGCAAGCAGCTTGGTGTTAAGAAATCAACTGTGGGAACAATAATTAGAAAATGTAAGACATACAAGACCACTGATAATCTCCCTCGATCTGGGGCTCCACGCAAGATCTCACCCCGTGGGGTCAAAATGATCACAAGAACGGTGAGCAAAAATCCCAGAACCACACGAGGGGACCTAGTCAATGACCTGCAGAGAGCTGGGACCAACGTAACAAAGGCTATCATCAGTAACACACTACGCCGCCAGGGACTCAGATCCTGCAGTGCCAGACGTGTCCCCCTGCTTAAGCCAGTACATGTCGGGGCCTGTCTGAGGTGTGCTAGAGAGCATTTGGATGATCCAGAAGAGGATTGGGAGAATGTCATAGGGTCAGATGAAACCAAAGTAGAACTGTTTGGTAGAAACACAACTTGTCGTGTTTGGAGGAGAGAGAATGCTGAGTTGCAACCAAAGAACACCATACCTACTGTGAAGCATGGGTGTGACAACATCATGCTTTGGGGCTGTTTCTCTGCAAAGGGAACAGGACAACTGATCTGTGTACATGAAAGAATGAATGGGGCCATGTATTGTGAGATTTTGAGTGCAAACCTCCTCCCATCAGCAAGGGCATTGAAGATGAAACGTAGCTGGGTCTTTCAGCATGACAATGATCCCAAACACACCGCCCGGGCAAAGAAGGAGTGGCTTCGTAAGAAGCATTTCAAAGTCCTGGAGTGGCCTAGCCAGTCTCCAGATCTCAACCCCATAGAAAACCTTTGGAGGGAGTTGAAAGTCCGTGTTGCCCAGCGACAGCCCCAAAACATCACTGCTCTAGAGGAGATCTGCATGGAGGAATGGCCAACATACCAGTAACAGTGTGTGACAACCTTGTGAACACTTACAGAAAACGTTTGACCTCTGTCATTGCCAACAAAGGATATATAACAAAGTATTGAGATGAACTTTTGATAGTGGCCAAATACTTATTTTCCATCATAATTTGCAAATAAATTCTTTCCAAATCAGACAATGCGATTGTCTGGATTTGTTTCCACATTTTGTCTCTCATAGTTGAGGTTTACCTATGATGACAATTACAGGCCTCTCTCATCTTTTTAAGTGGGAGAACTTGCACAATTGGTGGCTGACTAAATACTTTTTTGACCCACTGTATCTAAAAAGGCACTGTCCTAACAAGTTTGAAATAATGTAGGGAACATGGATGGGAACTTCCAGAGCAGCTATGAGAAACCACATTAGAGATGAATCATAGCATAAATACAGCTCTTTAGTTCCCCCTCAAAATATACACAGTTCTAGGTAGTTTGGCCTGATCTAGATTCTTACAGATGTTTCACAGATGCAGTTTTATCCGGACTTCCCTGTTTGGTAATGGTGCATGTACCACACTTACAGTACAAACGGTGATGACTGACCACATACTACTTGTATTAGATTAGGAGTCTTTTTCCTTGTTCTTAGTTTGCTGTGTATTCTAGTTCACCTTTTTTCTCATATGCAAATGTTCTCCACTGCATTACTTTCCGATTAGTGGAATTTTGTAAGGGTATATGTCATTTTATATATCTACCTGTACTTTCGGTGCATTCTTTTATATACTGTCAACCAGAAAAACTTTATAAAAATTATCTGATTAAAAAAAAAAGAGGGAAATTTGACTCTTAGGTAATTGTCCTCAGAACAAGTGTCCCCATTTAACAGATTTTGCCCCCACATTTTGTGCTAGAGACAAATCATATTTTTTGGATTTCCCCTCACTTTCTTTATTGGTGACAAATGTCGCCAGTACAGATAGAAAATCCCCCCCAAAGGGACACAGACAGAAAAAAAAAAATTGACAGACTCTAACCTTTACCAACTGTTTCCAGAACTAGAAAAAAAAAGGTAGGAGGCTTTATTGAGAATCCCATTTATTTAATTATTTGAGACTAGTGCATGATTGTTATACCAACTTTATTCAAGCTGAATATAGACACACACTAATAGCAGAAAAAGGGAGGAAAATTAGGAAGTGAGGAACTTTTATTTACAGCTGACTGATATTGATGATTGAAGGCTTGATATCTGAAAAGACAACAGTTTGATAATAATCTTGGCCCAATGAGGGCTAGCTGTCACTAGCTGTAAGGCAAACTTAAATAATCTCCTAATATAATGCCAGCTGCCATTTAGAAGCAGGTAGTGTTTTGGTTAGATAGCATGCCTCCAGGAGAATAAGATATCTGCATGACAACAATAAGGGCAGGTGGGAGAGTCTTTGCAATGTACGAGGTGCTAGGGGTGGGTCCTGGATGCCAGATATATTTTTCCACTATTTAGGTTGTGGGCCCTTTAGAGGGGAACTGAAGAGACATTTTTTTACTCAGTGGTTCCCACCCAATGAAGTGTAAGGGGTTCCAGGGTGGTCCAGATGAAAAGGAGAGTACTCATTTTCAGTACTCTCTCAATTGCCAAGTTCTCATTTTGGGACTCAGAATTCTGAGGTTTGGAAAGATATTTGGGTGAGACGGAACCTCCAGTCCTGATTGCAGAGACTTTGGTCATGGATTAACCTGTGTTACTCAGAGTCCAGAAAAGAAAGAGGAAACAGTCGGCACCTGTCTGTGAGGGAAACAGCAGAACACAGCTGTGTGAGCAATGTGGGCTAGCTTGTGGCTGAGACACGGTTACTAAACTATGGTAACCTTCTTTTTGGGACCCCTGAGGCAGACAGGCGCTTGCAAATACCGTGTAAAGGACGAGTGTGACTAGCAGTAAGCCAACTCTTTATTTTTGATTGATGGGCAATTTTTGTTTGCTTTTCTTTAATGAGGACAAAGCTATTTCTGTTTGCCTGTTTTTTTTGTTTCTTTTTAAATAAAAGGACTTTGGCTCCAATATCACAGCTGTCAAGTTATTGGGTTATCATGTACAACTCAAAAGATACACTTTATGAACTATAAAGCCCTGTACACACGATCGGTTTTACAGATGAAAACTGTCCGATGGACAAACCAATCTTGTGTGGGCCCCATCGGACTTATTTCCATCGGTGAAAAAAGATAGAACATGTTTTAAATTTTTCCGATGAAAAAAAAAACGATAGGAAATTCCGATTGTCTGTGTGGAACTCCATCGGAGAAAAAACCCACGCATGCTCATTTGTCATGCTTTAACGGACTGAAAAGTACGGAGACTGAAAAGCCTAAATCGGCTCTCACCAAACTTTTACTAACACGCGGTAACACGAAATCAGCAAAAGCAGCCCAAAGGGTGGCGCCATTGGATGTCAGGTCTACAGATGGTAACTAGACATGGTAAGGCCATAATAGTGTGTAGCGGGACCCCCAAAATAGGGGTCGCTATGCTGTAAATTTAGGGGCAGCCTGAGCAATAGTATGGCTCAGATTCTACAATTCTGTTTAATATGGACTCTGCTCTGCCATGTTGTTGCCTGGTGTATAGTTCCCCTGGGCCTGTGGTGGCGCTGTTGCCCAGGTCTCGGGTTGGACCACGGGTGGCATTGTAGTGTGATTGGGTGTCCTCTCTCAGTTACCGTGCGGTGGGCGGGTTCGGCCTGCTGTGCATGCCGGGAGAGGGTACATAAAGGGCAGACGCCATGATCTAGGGTGGAGTGTGCCCCATTGGGGTGGTGTGCCAGGGGGATTCCAAGGAGGACCCCTGGTGGCGAAGTTGCGCCCATTGGCCTTGCTGGCCTGGGGTGCGTGAACTGGTCGAGGAGTCTTGGGCACCTTTAGCCCGAGGATACAGAGTTCCAGGTAGGCCCAGTACCTTCAACTGGGTCTACAACCAACACACTGGAGTCCCAGGGAACCCATGTAAGGGTGGCCCGCTCTGAAGGAGAGGAAACCAGGGGAGGACCTGTCCGATAGATCCGTGAAGGAATTCACAGTGAAGGAGAAGCCTGGTTGCCTATCAGAGGGAAGGATTTGTGAGTTGCAGTATAGCTCCTGTAGTGTGCCCCATTGGCACCTATGGTCTCTACTAATCTATGGGGGTTTCAAAGTTCTAATTCAGTAACTAAAGGATTCTGTGGCAGAGGATGTGTAGGGGACTAAATTAAAGAAACGGTTCGTGTTTCACTCCGGCTGCTAGAACTGTGAGAGGGATCTATCCGGGTGAGCAATTCACACTCAGGCTTGAGTGAGGAATAGGGTAACTGGGTGCCGCATGCCTGAACCTACCTCCCTACGTGCTTTTGTACTATCTTCAACCTATTCCCAAATCTGTTTCAAGCAAGATAAAATAAACTTGTCTATTTGGAGTTTAAACACTGTCTGGACATTGGCCTTCTTTCGGGGAAAAGACAAGACTTTTCCCTATATTCTGGGGACGAGAACCAATGGACGGGAGGTAACTCGCTGCAGGACCCAAAATTGTAAGAACACCACTCAACCTCTTATACCAGGAGGATACGAGCATGTGGCACGGTGAAGGTAGGCAGGAGAAAAGGGTTTGTGTGCTACAAGTGTTAAATTCAAATGTGGGAAATACTGTATTTGAAAAAGAACAATACAGGGAACTTAGCTCATCTTTCTTATCCAAATGTTACCTGTTATACCACCATCCACCTTTATCCTGTTCAGCACAGTTCTCCTCATAGTTGTCATTGTCTCGATCCAAAGTGCTAAATTTCATCCCATTATGGTTTGCCCACCATTGCACTTCTGGGTTAAATCCTCCAGTGAGAGAGTCTCCAGCTGTACCTGAATACTCTCCACAACTAATCTGGTAACTACTCTGAAAACAAGGAAGGAGGTTGTAGTAAAATATCTGGTGCACATTATAAAATGATTGACATTGAATGTGGTTAGTTTTTTTTTTTTTTTCTAACTAATGGCTATTAATACATTTTCAAAACTATTCATGAAAAGTTCAGCACTACTGTAAATCATACACGCTGATCCAAATAACATCAGAATATTACAAGATAGGCATCTATTATCTAAGTTAAAGTGCAGGTTACACCTATTTGTAGTTCCCCGGACATCGAATTGCGTAAATCGACCTGGCCGGGCCAGCGCATGTGCTCCGAGTTATTTCTATGGAAAGCTCTGAAATACAAACTCATACTCCAGACAAAAATCTATAGGAATGAAAGACAGTGCAAAGTGCATGAGATGAACTGCTCAGGAAAATGTTGACAAGCCAGGTAGCTGGCTTTCAGTGATGGCTGCCAGGACTGGGGACAGGTGAGTATAAGACTAAGGGCCCGGAAGCTTATTTTGTGGCACTGGAAATGGACAGAACCCCCTACGGTGTGGGCGTGGATAGAAAAAATGGGTAACACCTTAAGGCTAGAAAAATATATCAACCAGCATAGGGGTAGCACAGAAAAATTTGACAAGCTATGGGAACCATGGCTGAGCGTTCCAGGGATGGCCCCAGGTAGAACTTGTTTTGGACCGTTTATTATAAACAATATGACATGGAATTATCATCTGTCAAATGCTTGGCTCATGCTGAACGGGGGGGGGGGGGGGGGGGGGTGAGCTGTGTCTTTACATATGTTCAGCTTTGTGTAGATCCATATTAGATTTCTGCACATATGACCCATGATGCTGTTTATTGTTTCTATAGTGTAGATGTTAAATACTGAACATGTTCGTTTGATATTTTCAGTATCCTATGTGGAGTTAAGGATTGTGAATGTATAACAAATTGTATTGCTCTGAAGCCAGTAATGGATTTATTAAGTATGTTTAATAAAATTGTCTTGAGATAGCGTATTAAGCCCCGTCGGACTTTTGGCCAACAAACTTCATTTTGAGCAAGTTGGACCAACAATCCGACCGTGTGTACGCTCCATCGGACAAACTTTTCTTGTTTTTTTTGTTTTCATCGGACAAAAGTTTGGTCTGCAAATGGACAAACTTTTGGCCAACAAAAGTACGATGGAGCAAAGTCCGACCGTGTGTACAGAAAACCATCGGACTTTTGTCCGATGGACAAAACAAATAATGTTAAAATCAACCAACAATAGCAGAAGTTGACCAAAGGGTGGGGGTAAAGAGCAGAAAAGAGCAGAAAAACCACGCGATGTTGGAAGAAGTTTTGGGAAAGTTTGCAGAAAAGTCCTGTGGTGTGTATGCTATGGGTGTTCCCGGCCAACTCCGTTCGGACAAAAATCCACGGAAAAGTCCGATGGAAGTCCGACCATGTGTACGAGGCTTAAGACTAAGGAAGGGGGGGTAGGTCTGAACTACAATAAAAGTGTAACTGCAGATACACTTTATGTTTCCCCAGTCCTTCCATTACCTGTTCATGGCCAACTCTGAAACTTTTGTAGTCAGCAATTCGTCTTTGTCCTTCAAAATCCTGGAGATCAATTCTTAATGTGTAGTCATCTGGTTATGGAAAAATAACATAATAAAAATGTTTGTTTCAATAAAAACGGAAAATTGTATCATACTTACCAGTAATTTTCCTTTCCTGGTGCCTATCCATGGCAGCATACCTGTGATAGAGCTCCGCCTCGACTCCTCCTTCAGGACTAGTGAATAGCATAAATTAAAGGCATAGCCCCTCCCCCAACATTCTCTGTAATATAGAATACCGAGGGTGGGAGCGTATGCTGCCATGGATAGGCACCAGGAAAGGAAAATTACTGGTAAGTATGATACAATTTTCCGTTTTCCTGGTGCCTCCATGGCAGCATACCTGTGATAACTAACTAGCTGACATGGGTGGGATAATTGCTTAACAATAAATGTTTAATTATAAGAGGACATAGCAGCCTGAACTGCCCTCCTTCCAAACTCAACAGTCGTGAGCGCTCCTGGATCAATATGGTAGTGTCTGAGGAACGTATGGTGAGAAGACCAGGTGGCGGCCCCGCACACTGTCTCCAACGAAACATTAGCCCTTGCTGCCCAGGAAGCTGAGACTGCCCTTGTAGAATGAGCATTCACTCGGGATGGAGGCTCCATATTCTTCACCCTGTAGGCCTTCTGGATTAACTTTACAACCCAAGATGCCAGAGTTCTGATGGAAGCTTCTTTGCCCCTGTATTTACCGAACGGTACGATGAAAAGTCTCTCAGAATTTCTGAAGGGGCCGGTGGCTTCTAGGTAGGCCCTGAGCACTCTGGATACATCCAGTTCATGACAAGACTCTGAATCCATGTCTGTAAACACTGGTAGTGCCCAGGGTTCCAACAGGTGGCTTGGAGTAGCAACCTTTGGTGTGAACCCCCGAAGGGGACGAAGTTCCACTCTGTCTGTGAAGAAGGAGATGTGGTCGTCACCTATCCCTAAAGAGTGAAGTTCCGAGATTCTTCTGCCAGATGTAATGGCTAGCAGGAAAGACGTCTTTAGTGTCAGGTTCCATATTGTTACTTGTTCCACTGGAGCAAAGGGATGGTCAGATAGAACTTCCAGGACTAGGGACAGATCCCACTTAGGAAATGATCGTCTGACAGGAGGGCGAATCTTCAATATACCTCTGAGGAAAGTGACTACTGAAGGATCCTCCGCCCATCTCTTATTTGTTGCAGCAGAGATTACTGCTACCTGCACTTTGAGAGAGCTCAGACCAAGTCCCAGATCAAGTCCTGTCTGAAGGAATCCTAGAACATGAGATGTAGAAGGAAGGATTGGATGAAATCCATTTTCGGAAACAAATGACAAGAACTTGTCCCATATTCTTGAATATATGGCATTAGTTGCTGGCTTCCTAGCTTTTAGAAGGGTTGATATGACTCCTGGAGAACACCCTAGGGACTCGAACCTTCGCCTCTCAACCTCCAGATTCGAAGATTCAACTTCTGAGGGTTTGGATGAACTAGACTGCTCTGCGACAGAGGTTGAGGGAAAGGAGGGATCTTGATTGGAGAGCCCACACTGAGGCACAATACGGAAGTACTGCCACCACCTGGACTGGCTCCCTGAGGTGCCTCAGGAGGAATTTGAATATTAATGGCCTGGGAGAAAAGGCATATGCCGTGGTGAACCTCCAGGGACATGACAGGGCATCCACTGCCTCGACTTGTGGATGCGGCAGCCGAGAGAAGAACCTGTCCAGCTTGGCGTTCTTCGGGGAGGTGAACAGATCTACCTGAGGGGGATCCCATATGTTGGCAATCTGAAGGAAGACATGGGGGTGGAGAGCCCACTCATTGTCCAGGAAGTTTCTGGATAAAGTGTCTGCTTCCGTGTTCAACCTGCCTGGCAGATACATCACTCTGAGGTCCAGGAGGTTCTGCTCCGCCCAGAGCATGATCGGCTCTACCTCCTTGAGGAGTGACCTGCTGCGAGTGCCTCCCTGCTTCTGCAGATAAGCGACAGCTGCTCTGTTGTCTAGGCGTAGGAGTATTCTTTGGCCTCTGATTTGGGGTGCCAAAGAGGTCAGTGCCAAGAAGGCTGCCCTCATCTCCAAGATGTTGGATACCACTCCCTGGGTGGTGCATGCCCATCTCCTGTATTCTGGTTTGCCCGCAATGGGCTCCCCAGCCCTGTCTGCTTGCATCGGACGTAATTGTGATCCAAGGAAGGGAGCCCAGGTGATGAGGCTTGGAGAGGTTTTCCGGAACTGTCCACCAGTGAAGGCTCCTACGTATTTTTCCCATCAGCAGGATCGTCTGAGATAGTCATTGTTTCTTCCACTGCGCCAAGAAACCAGTCTGGAAATACCTCAAGTGCCAATGTGCCCAAGGAACCATGGGTATACAGGAAGACATTGTGCCAATGAGGCTCAGGCATTGTGAAGCCGTCAGATACGGGCTCTGGATGACTTTGATCATTCTCTGGATGACAATCCTTGCCTTCGGCGGTGGTAATGACACTGTCCCCTCCTGAGTGTCGAACATTGTGCATAGATTATCTGCTGTGTTGGCATTAGTTGACTCTTGTCGGAATTCACCAGCCACCCTAGCTCTTTTAGGGACTGTAGAAGAATGTCCCGGTGACATACCAACTGATCCGGATTGCTTGCTAGGAGTAGGATGTCGTCCAAGTAGTGGTATATCCTCAAGCCCCTCTCCCGCAGGGGAACTAAAGCAGATAGTATCTTGGTGAACACCCTGGGAGAGGTGCACAGACCGAAAGGCAGGGCTTGAAACTGTAGGTGGGTCCGTCCCACTGCAAATCTCAGGTATTTTTGAAATGCAGGTAGAATTGGAACATGTAGGTACGCATCCTGCAGATCGACCAAAATCATCCAATCTGATGGCTGGACTGCCTGAATAATCATCTGCAGGGACTCCATTTTGAAGCTTTCGGGGCGGATATACCGGTTGAGCCTCTTTAGGTCTATCACAGGCCTCCACCCCTCTGTCCTCTTTGGGACCAGAAATAGGGTGGAGTATAAGCCTGCGAAGCGCTCTGCCAAGGGAGCCGGAACAGCCGCCCCCTGAAGCTGGAGTGACGATAGGAAGTTTTTCAGAGCTTGAGCCTTCAGTGGAGAGGATGGAATCTCTGTTCCTTTGAAAGAGTTCCGAGGTGGAGGGTGAGAAAAATTCCAAAAGTGCCCCCATTGAATTGTTGACAGAACCCAGGGGTTGTGGCAGCAGGTGGCCCAGACTGGGGTAAAAAAAACTTTAGCCTGGCTCCCACCGGGAGTGCCTGGGTTCCTCTGGTGTCAAAAAGACTGCTTCTGCTCCTGTGGAGCCGGAAGGGCTTTCATCTTCCTGTTCAAAAAGGATCCCCGAGTACCTTTCCAAGGTCTTTTGTTGTCTCTGGGCTGTCTCGACTGCCTAAAATCCCTTGGGTTTGACTGGCGGAACCTAGAGGAACCACCTCTGAATCTTCGCATACTTCTGTCCTGTGGAAGCATACCAGACTTCCCTCCTGACAGCCTGGAGATAGCTTTATCCATTTTGTCTCCGAATAGTGCTTTCCCATCAAACGGGATTTTGCACCAATTTTGTTTGGAGGATAAGTCAGCCATCCAGGGTTTCAGCCACAAGGCCCTCTTCGCCATCACTGAATGCAACATGGATCTTGCCGAGCACCTGATCGTGTCAATGGCCGCTACGCAGACAAAGTCTGCCAACAATCTAAGCTCTTCTAAGGCCTTAATTATATCCTCCATGGGGACATCCTGATGCAAAGCCATCTCAATATTATCTGTCCAAGATCTTATGGCATTTGATACTGATGTGAGGGAAATAGCTGGCTTACATGCTGCTTCCGCGGCTAAGTAGCTCCTCTTCAGCTCCAGGTCGATTCGCCTGTTTAGAGGGTCTTTGAAGGAAGCGGAATCCTCCATTGGTAGAGTAAGTTTTTTTGCGAGTCGCACCACGGACGCGTCTACCACTGGCATGGAGTTTAGTGACTGCGTTCCCGACTCTGGTAAGGGGTATATAGTTTATTGAACCGACCCCAAAATTATTATTTTTTTATCAGTCTTTGACCATTCCTTCTGAATGACTTGACTAATCTTGCCCATCAACGGGAAAAGAACCTGCTTCCTTTTGAGGAATGGGAAGTAGCTTGTAGACTCTTGGGGAGGCTATTCTGCGTCTTTCCAGGCGTTTGCAGTTTTGACTGCCTGGATGAATGGCTTTACCAAGGAGAGACTGAAGCCAGAAGGTTCTGACTCTTCTCAAGAGTCCCCTGAAGAGTCTTCAGGTGGTGAATCTCTAGCTGGTCGGCCTGACGGCGGCAGAGGTGTACTGACTGCTGACGGACCAGGGAGATTAGGTTCTATATCCTGAACCAGGGATATCTGCTGAAGTGGTTGAGCGGGGACCGAAGCCAAAAGCTCAGAGAAGGAGTCCTTCATTGTTCGCTTGAGCAGATCTACAGCGTGCTGATTTTCTAGCTCGCGGTTGGACGCATAGTCCGTAAAACAGTCCTTACAGACCACTCTGTCTGGTAGCGGTGTAGCCCCACATATCCAGCATCTCTTCTTCCTATAGGTCCTAGGAGAGGGGGGTCGATCACGTCCTCTGGATCTTGACCTCTCTGATCTACGACGTGAAGAATGGGTCCTACGCCCTGATGAGCGGGACCCCTTGGAGTGGGTAGGGCTACGGTGTAAGGAACTCACGCTAGACCAGTGAGCGCACTTTTTTTTTTTATACTCACGTATGGTTGGTCACATACCTAATAGAAGTGTGAGGATCTTTGCTGCGAGATGAATGACTCATTGCGGAGTTGGGCACAAGGATCAGCTCCAGAAATATAGTAAGAAAGGGAAAAGAATCAGGAGTTTTTGGCGTCACTTTTTTTTTTTTTTTTTTAAATAAACATTTTTATATCGTCATCTGTTTTTATTTTTTATTTTATTTTTTAAACATAAACATTTTTATATTGTTATCTTTTTTTTTTTTAACATAAACATTTCTGATCGGCAACATTTTTTTTTTGAGAAAATAAAAAGTACCTACCACAAAGCAGCATCAGAGAGACCTAGCAGGGCACAGCTGAGGAGACTGACAGCCATCCCTGAATCTGAACCTAATTAGGCTCAAGGTGCGTGGGCTAATCCCATAAACCACCATTTGGAATTGATTGAAAAAAAGGGCAAATCTAGCCTTCTTTTCAGAATCCAAGATGGCCGCCACTGAATCAAGCGCCTGTGCATGTGCAATCGCAGAAGATCCAGCGTCGCCCAGTACAGAGAGCCGAGAAACTACGGCTCTGTATCACTCCCGAATCTCGCATGCGCAGACGGCGGCGAGGATGCTGCGCCGTGACACTCTCCTACCTGGCGGGACCTACAGAGCACCTGTAGCCCCCCCGAACCCGGAAATAAGCACCACAATGTTGTTGCACAGAGAGACACCTGCCCTATCCAGTTGCACAGTTTTAAAGGAATAAAAAAGTAAGACAACAATCATTTTAAAGGCGCCTAACAAGCAAAGGAAAGGGGAGGGGAGGAGAAGAGAGGAAAAGAAAGGGGAAAAACACAAATGCCTGTAATAAAAAATGGAAACCACCAGCCTGGGAAGATGGAGCTGATCCTTTTGCGACTTCCACTGCATTCATCATGGATGTGATAGCAGACTGTGTTCCTGTGAGGAAACTCTGCGAATTGACCCCAACAGATCCACAGAGGGGTTCCCAGTCTTATCAGCGCTGTGAGCGGCCCAAGAACAGGGACTGCGCACGGGAAAGGCTAAACCCGGCGGACGCTGCCGACTGCAGAGGTATGGACATACTGCTACTCTTCACCAGCACAAGAAGGTATGGGGAAAAAAAGGAGAATGTTGGGGGAGGGGCTATGCCTTTAATTTATGCTATTCACTAGTCCTGAAGGAGGAGTCGAGGCGGAGCTCTATCACAGGTATGCTGCCATGGAGGCACCAGGAAAATATGTTACACTCTTAGGCCTCGTACACACGACCGATTTTCTCGTCCAAAACAGTCAAGAAAAGTGCCGCGAGAGTTTTTTTGTCTAGAAAAACGTTCGTGTGTATGGTTTTACGACGAGAAACTTGACGAGAATCTCGACGAGAAAATAGAGAACCTGCTCTCTATTTTCTCGTCAGGATTCCAGATTTCCTCGTCGTGTTTCTCGTCGGCCTGTTTTGTGACGAGAAAATGGTTCGTGTGTATGCTTTTACGACTCTTCCAAAAGCGCGCATGCTCACAAGCAACTATGAGGGAGCGCATCTTCTGGTAAAACAAGCCTTCATAATGGAGAGAGCACATTCGTCACGCTCATAAATATTTCATCGTTTAAATGTTCTGCATTGAATTCTTCGTTAGAATGTTACATTAATCAAAACGAGAGACCTTCTTTTGCTGCTGATATTCACACAGAGTTCTGCCTTATTTTTAACCTTTTTCATGCTGCTCTTTATAAGATTTATGTGTATTATATCGTGCAAGTTTTTAGGAATAATTTAAATGGTTAGATTTTTCAAAATGATGTTAATTATAATTTCTCAATGTTTTGATAGCGATCTCCCATTTAATTTTCTAATCTATATTTTTAAAATTTCACACCATGTTTTTGAGCTAATCAGATTTAGTTATTCTTTTGGGGGGGTGATATCTGTGCCTTTTATTGTCAGTCAAATGTATCTGCTTACTCCAAAGCTTGTTTTTTTTTTATTTAAAAATACACATAGTCAAGTATGAACTTAAACAAAAAACACATTTATTCATGTTTATAAATTAAATAAAGAGAAGGCAGCGCTGGAGAAGCTGCTGCCATTTGTGCATCCCAGGGACCCCAGAGCACACAGCAACCCTGTGTGGACACTAAAATTGGGAGCTTGAGAAGGCCCACATTTCAGAACACAATCTGATGCTGGCCTCCCAGAGGTCAGGAACAGCAGCAGGTGAGATATATGTCCCAAGTGTGTGGTACTACAACAGGCTGCCTTCTGTCCGACCAGTGCGACCACAATGAAGCAAGGCCATCACTTCCTCTTCTTCCTGGCAACCTTTCCTGCAGCCTTTCCTGAAGCCTTTCCTGAAGCCTTTCCTGCAGCCTTTCCTGCAGCCTTCCTTCTTCGTTTAGCTGGAGGCTGGCCCACTGGAGGGGTACTCCTGTCAGGAGGAGGAGGTGGAGGTGTAGCAGAAGGGGGTGGGGCAGAAGGTGGAGGTGTAGCAGAAGAGGGTGGGGCAGAAGGTGGAGGTGTAGCAGAAGGGGGTGGGGCAGAAGGTGGAGGTGTAGCAGAAGGGGTGGGGCAGAAGGTGGAGGTGTAGCAGAAGGGGGTGGGGCAGAAGGTGGAGGTGTAGCAGAAGGGGGTGGGGCAGAAGGTGGAGGTGTAGCAGAAGGGGGTGGGGCAGAAGGTGGAGGTGTAGCAGAAGGGGGTGGGGCAGAAGAGGAAGGTGGAGGTGGAGGTTGAGGTTGGGTCAGTTGGGCCACCTCACATATGGCGGTATTGGGGGTAATTTGCTCCATCACCCCCTTGTTGAGCAAGGTGATGAGCAGGGGTTCGCATAGAAGGCGTTGCTCCATGCTCATCACCTTGAACTTAGCCTCCACTAGGCCGGCAATGGCCTCTTCAGGGGATGTGGGCTCCTTGAGGGTGGCATGGGCCTCTTTAATAAGGGCCATTGCTGCCTCACTGGTGGTCCTGTCCCTCCTGCCTCTTTTGTGAAGCCTGATGGGAGGCACCTGGGATCTGGTGCTTCTCCTTTGCCCTGCCACCTCCTGTCTGCCACTGGGCCCTGCCACCTCCTGGCTGCCACTGGGCCCTGCCACCTCCTGGCTGCCACTGGGCCCTGCCACCTCCTGGCTGCCACTGGGCCCTGCCACCTCCTGGCTGGTACTGGGCCCTGCCACCTCCTGGCTGCCACTGGGCCCTTCCTCCTCCTGCCTGACAGTTTCCAGACCCTCCTCCTGGCTGATTTCATCCTGTGTATGAAAAAGAAACATAGTTTAATATGTTGGTTTAATCTTTGCATCAAACTTTGTAATCCTGATGGAAGCAATTAGAATGTAAATGCATAAATCCTTGCTTTAAATTTACCACTACATCAGCTTGACTATTTACCACACAATTAAGTGCAGAATAATGTCTACAGATCATGATTTCACTTGTGTAATACAAAATAATGTATGTTTCTCATCCTGACATATTTGGGAAACATTAATTTTATCCCACTACATTTTCAGTTAATACTATACCTGGCTCCAGATGGACAAATCAGGATCATCCAGGATGGCTGCCTCCTCTTGCTCCAGAGAAGGCTCAGGTTGGCTGCAGGGAAGTCTGGGGGGAAGAGTGGAGAGTGATGGCCTTGGCTCAATGTGGTCATCCAGGAAGGACATCCTGCTGTAGTACCACAAAATCGGGACATAAACATCATCTGCTGCTGCTCCTGACCTCTGAGAAGCCAGCACCTTAGAGCGTTCAGTCCTGTAGGTACCTCTCAAGCTCCCAATTTTAGTGTCCACTTGTTTTGCTGTGGCTGTGGGCACCTTGGTATGCACAAATGGGAGCAGCTTCTCCAGCGCTGCTTTTCTCACCCCTTTTTTTTTATGGATGGGGTTTTTGGTCTCCCACAGAGCCGGCAGCTCCCTTACCCGGTCAATAAATTCCGCCAGGAACTCTTTGTCGCTAATAAAGACATTCATATTGTATCTGCAAGTAAAATAAATTATATTTAAATAATGTGAGGCAAACAGTCTAACCTCCTTCACATCCTAGTCACCATATATATCCTCCACCAATCTCAAGACAGTATAGGCCAACAATTTTTACAAGTCTCACAAAATCACATACCTTCGTTCGCACGTCCGTCACTTGAACTCCTCTCTCCGCACACCGAACGTACTATAGTCACATGTGTGTTTGCTATATACACACCACGCATGCGTCCAAATTCGAACACGTCGCTCCGCACACGTCGCCCGCCCATGACGTTCTAACTAACATCTTTTCCCCGCCCCTTCTCTTTCGGCGCGCAGACAGATATGGCGGAGTTACAGCAGGTGTCTGATAATTCCGCAACTAGCGAAGAGACAAGCCCGGAGACCGAGGACACGTCACGATCAAGGAGGAGATTCAAGGCATCGAATATGTCTTTGGCGGAGATGGCGGAGATGGTGGACATCTTGGTCAAGGCTGATTATGATGCCAAGCATGGGCCGTATATCAAACCAAATAGAAGGAAGGCCAAAATCCTCACTAAAGTTGTGAAGAGTCTGAGGGCGAAGTTCGGGGTGAAACGCTCAAATGAGCAGCTCAGAAAGAGGTGGTCAGACCTCAAACTGAGGGAGCCAGACCAGTTGAGGATCATAAAGAGGATGCTCGCTAAAAGTAAGTAAAATGACGACCTTTCTGCTATTAATCTTTTTAGAAACTGTCATTTTTTTTTTTTTAGCATATTGTACTCCCTTCCAAAATGTAATATTTTGAACTAGGTTGGGCACAGTAATCGTTCGTTACGTTACCGACACTTCGTTCGGCCACTATCCGCGGTTTTGGCTTATTTAAGACCCCCAAAAGTAATTAGACATCTGCCATTTTTGACCAAGTATTGTGGATAATTTTTAAGTCTAGATGATGTGTTTGTAAGGAGAATGAAATGCAAACTTTAATCAGTGTAAAGGAGAGGACACTCAGCAGCTGCTTCCACATCTGTACTTTGGAGCACTATAGTGTGGGCCACCAGACCCGCCTTTTTTGGGTGTCCCACACAGGTGCATCAGAGTTTATTTGTGGTGCCTCCATGTCCAAAAAATTACATCCAAATGTGAATACTAAACATATTTGGGGTCATAAATAATGCATTTTTCTTTAAATTCCGCACAAACACACACTTGTACCCCACTTCCAAACAATTTAGCCTGTTTTAAGTTTAACAATGAGATTTTTACAGTGTGATAAATAGACCTTTGGTTTTATTCTCATAGGGGAGAGAAGCCTGGGAGGAGGACACTCCAGGGAGCACATGCACCCCACAACTTCCAAGCAACCCCAAACTCCCAAAGATCCACAACCGAAAGATGTGCAGGAAGTTGAGGTGGAGGAAGGAGAAGTGCAGGAAGGAGAGGTGGATGACGTTGTGGATCTGGTCACCACAACAGGTCAGTATCTGACACCACAGCTTAAGGTAAGCGAGGTAGGCCTGCAGAGTTTGACTAATTTTTTTTTATGGTTTTTAGGGGATGGAAATGTTGTGAAGGATAGCACACCGTTCTCTGCTGACAGTGCCCTCCGCCTCATCCAGCAAGTCATGGAATGTAGCACGGAACTGGACCTAATTAAACAAAGAATCCATGTGATGGAACAAACATTTAAAGACATTCTCGATGTTTTGGGGAGAATTCAATAAGCCATCCAAACACATTTGTTTTTACATGTTT